>CM073584.1:25370777-26080777 GCA_037074715.1 Magnolia kwangsiensis | reverse complement strand
TATCTGAAAAAATGATCTAATAAACAAAGGGACCCACTAATCTACTGAGTACATGAAGCGTATCATCAGGCCAAGCAATGTGGGAATTGCATTTTATAGCATAGAGGTAAAAACAAATAAAAAATGATCCCACATCCATTCTGCTTGTTTCCTGTATGATTAATTACATTATCACAACTCACTCCACCTGAGCATCTAAACAATAGTCTTGTATAGAGAGAGGGAGGGAGGGAGCATCCACTGGGCCCTACTGTTAATGGCTAACAGAAATTCAGTGGGGCAAACTGAAAGTTGAGCGGGGTAAGAATAATCACATGTATTTGGGTCAGGTAGGGTCGTGTTGCATTAGTTCCGAGTATAGTGAACTTCAGCGGGGCAAACTGAAAATTGAGTGGGGCAAGTATGAAATTCAGCAGGAAAAATATGAAATTCAATGGAGCAAACATGGAATTGAGTAGGGCAAACATGAAATTTCAGCAGGGCAAACATGGAAATGAGCAGGGCAAACATGGAATTGAGTGAGGCAAACATGAAATTCAGTGGGGCAAACATGGAATTCAGCGGAGCAAACACAGAAATAAGCGGGGCAAACATGGAATTGCCATTAATGACCTTAGTTCTAATACAACGTATACAATACAACATCTCTCCAAAATTCCTCCCATGCCCTAGACAAATATCATCTATAGACTAGAGACATGTAATCATATGCTACTGACTTCCTCCAATCGGTGGTGAATTTTTGCATGTCTGTTCCCACCAAGGTGAGACCGCTGCACAAAATGTCGATGAATTTCATTATGAATATGCCGCAGTCATAACCATTGTCCTACTTTGGCACCGATTCATCGACTCTGACAGTCCACTTCTTCCCTTCAAGCGCAGTGCTGTCTCCAGTGACATGGAAGAGAATGGGGAGTGCATCAGTCATCTTCTACTCGTACTTTAGTAATAGATTTGTGCATAAGCTATCCAAAATAATGATTTCTCTTACTCTAGGATGGATGACTAGTAAAAGCCAATATGAATTTTCATGATTTATGGGCACATACACCTGCTTACCTTCTGCTTACCTCGCTATTAATCCACGCATCCTTCCTCCATATCGTACTAAACCATTTCCATGCTGCCATGTCCTTATTTGCTTTATACCGGTCTTCTACCTCTTTCACCTCCTGCGCGGATAGTATCCTGAATGGATCCATTTGTAAAGGAAATGGTATCAAAGAAGTAGCAAAAGTTGTTACTTGCTCGGGTTCGAAAACTGCCCCAAGAGTTGTATCAAATGTAGATAAGGACAAGTACGGAGAAACCTTGTAATATGATCGCTTCGATAGCCTTTTGGTTCTCCTTTAATAAACGGGATGAGAAGTGGATGCATCCAATACATTACCTTCAGCAATACTATATGATTCCATATCTAAATCCCCATGTCCAAGTTCTTTTTCTTCAATATCATTTACCTTCCCTCTCATCCTCAACTCCTCATCCTCCTCCTCCATCACAAAACGTCCCCTCCATAAACGACTATCATCCTCGTCATCATTCTCATTACCCTTCTCATCATCTTCTTGGGTCTTAGTGAGCTACAAAATGTATCGATGGATATGTAAGAGGAAGGATACTTTACAATGGTAAAAAGAATATAGTTCATTTTTCATAACATCTCACCTGGAAGCTGTCTCGGACTGAGCGAACGACATCCATTTCCCATTCTCGTAGGGTTGGTTCTAATTTCATTACTACTGATGTTTGCAAAAGAACAAAGAGTAATGTTAAATAAAAAAAAGCATATACGTCAAATTAAGCAAAGTAAATGTCGGAGAAATATTTAAACTTACAGCTTTACTTGTGAAAATAGCATGTATTTTGTTGTACCTCCAACCCTTCCAGCCTCAATATTAAATGAAGTGTGGAACTTGATGGGGAACATATGAAACAACACACTCTTATAGGGTCAGTAATATCTCTACTGCCCATACCTGTTAGAATGAAATTGCACCTGGTTAAAAATCCACAATTGACTATAGATGGTAAACATGTAGAAAATAAAAGATGTTCTTACTTGTAGAGGAAGGATGCAACCACATACAGTGTACCGAGGGGCACTTGATGCGGCAACGCCAGCTTCGATTCCTTACGACATTGTATAATATCCCAAACTACCCCAAGGATAGCTATAGAAATCATCTAACGAGTCCACCAGGTGAATATAATCCATATCGCAAATAGTTTTTGGGTTTGTTCTCCTAAGAAAGCACTCCACAACCAGAAGTAGGACAACCTTCAATACATCTTCGTGCTTATTAGTTTTAACTAATATATCAAACACATCCATAGGTGCTTCTTTAATATTAGATATTCTTTGAAGTATTTGTCTCTTAATGTGCTCACAGTGCAATGATTTTTCGGTACTCTAATATCTCCAGTCTTAAGGCCCATAATGAGGGTGAAGTTCATCTTGGTAAACTGCAATCGTCTCCCTATAATATCAAATATTAGATCACATTTATATCTTAGAAAAAGAATATGAAATAGAGCCCCTATAAATTTAAAGGATGTAACATGCAATCAAAATGAAAATGGGGATTGGCTAAACAATTTTAACTGATTATCATCCTTTTCCACTCCACCCTTCACCTTGTCAAACCACCATTTCAGTGTACACCTTGTCGAACCACCATTTCACCTTGAAACCTTCTTAGAGGCCATTTTGATATATATATATATATATATATATATATATATATATATATATATATATATATATATATATATATATTTGTCATTAAACCTATTCATAAAATAATGTAAACCTAGTTACAAGGACAATGTAAAAATATCAGCTTAATCTAAAACTCCTTGATCCCCTAAAAGAGGTTTCTAGCAAGTTGTGTTCATGCCCCACCATATGGCGTGATCTACTTTAGCACTAGAGCTTCTTCATTTATTTTTTCATCGAAAACTTCCTAGTAATTCAGCGAGGGAACCTAGGAATTAAGCGAAGGAACCTAAGAATTGAGCGAGGCAACCTAGAAATTGAGTGAGGGAACCTTGCAATTCAGCGAGGCAACTTAGAACTTGCACGGGGCAACGTAGAAATTGAGTTCGGTTTAAGATTACAACAGAATATCCATCACCTTCTCAAACCACCATTTCAGTGTATACCTAGAGCTTGGGTTTGGGATTATAGCAGAATATTTGTCACCTGCAAAGATGAATTGAAAAATATATCAAACATAAAATTCACAAGATAATCATAGTGTACAAAATCAGAAATAATTGGAAACAATATAGCATTTCATGAATTTAAACAGGCTTCATAAGAAATCGAGAGAGAAATTGAGTGAGGAAATACCAGAAATTGAGTGAGACAAACTATAAAAATAAGCGAGGCAAACTATAATTTGAGCGAGGCAAACTGAAAATTAAGCAGGGTAAACTGAAAATTAAGTGGGGAAAACTAGAAAATCAGCGGGGCAAACTGAAAATTGAGTGGGGCAAACTAGAAATTGAGCGGGGAAAATTAGAAATTGAGCGAGGCAAACTTAAAATTCAGTGGGGTAAACTTGAAATTCAGCGGAGCAAACTAGAATTGAGTGGGACAAACTAGAAATTCAACGGGGCAAACTGGAATTTAAGTGGGGCAAACATGAAATTGAGCGGGAGAAAAGATGCTTACATTCTATTTGAATGCAATGGATCAAGATAGCTAGTGTGTATATAGAATATCTAGTAGACCTGATGCAATGGATAAATAGTGTCGATACGGGGTGTTTGGATTGTAAGTAACTTAATATAAGATACCTATGCGTTAAGTAGCTTATCTTGGTTTCTACTTCTCAAACTGAAGTGATTAAGTAACTTTAAGTAAAAAAGTTACTTATAATTGATCTTAAACCAACCCTACATTCAGCAAAACACTTTCTCTAGTTACAATAGATAGAGCTTTAGGAAATGTGAAATTATTTATAGTCAATTTGTACACCTCTTCCATATCCATCACAACTCCCAACAAATTGAACTCAACGGTATAACAACCAAACTTGTTTCCGTAGAATGTTTCATCGATGACGGAAGGTTTGTTATTTGTAAAAGAGCTCCTGTAATGGATGGAAGGAAAATCGACCCAAATGGGGTTACATACCCTTTAGAGCTCTTCATCCATTGCCCCCTTTTCAGAGTTCTCAAAAAATCATCATCAACTTTCCCCCTCTTCTTTAAGTACCTAACAAAATGCAGCAATAATATTCCATGTTTGCTAGTAATTCTTGATGGAGGAAGAGATGTAACGTGATTGATTATTAGTTTACATACGTGCATTGACCCAAACCATACCCCAATCAATTTCAGCTTATCCATGATTGATTATTAGTCTACATATATGATTGATTATTAGTCTACATTCATGATTGCTAGTAATTCTTGTGCCTCTATTTTACTGGTGGGATGGATTGGAAGGTAAAATCCCAGAATATGACGGGCATGCCAAACAGACTTGGTGAACCTGTCCCGGGATATAGCAATCCCATGGAGGTTCCGTCCTTTGATCTAGGCATTGAGAAGGTCCCGACCTTTCCTCAAATTAATCTACATCCCTGATATGGCCCAGATATCCAGTCCAGATAGCTGGATAGTCCAAATCTTCAACACAGATGGTTGGAACTTAAGGCAGGATCCTCGTGCTCTTCAATCTACCAACATGGAACTCTCTTCTTAAAAGCATAGAAGTAGAGAGTTATAATCACATTTATAATCTGAAAGGATTGAAAAGATAATTGAATTTTAGTCCTTGGCTGATTAGCTCATTTGGTGCTATTCAAACTCTAGGCACAATAGCAGTAAGAAACATGAATTGAAATTACACTAATAATTACCCATGCCATGTATTGAAACTATAAAACTCTAGGCACAATACCAGTAAGAAGCATCATATCTAAAGTACCTGAAGCCCCATCATGCTTGCAGCAGCAACACCATGGTTGTCAAGGTTATGATGTGCGTCAAACAGCTCAAGGACTAAAGATTTCCACTAATCCAAGCATACATATCCATGCATTTGATGCAGACAAGGTAAGACTCTATGAAAACTCAATTACAAAGAAAAGAAGGTGTGCAGTTAACATGACTACCTTAAAAACTTTGGTGTTATCAACATAAGAAATGGCAATTAGATATTTAAGACCCATTAGAAGTGCAGATCTGTTCACTGGAGAGGATTTAAGTACTTAGATATGGGACTGTATAGGAAAAACACTATCAGAGTCACTAAGAAAGTTCCATCCAATTACATGTCCAACAAACTGGTAAACATAAAATTGGGATATAATATTAAATCCAGTATGTTTGTCACTCTACGAACAGTAATGAACACAACATCCATAATTTGACAGAAAAATGCATGTTTTTGATTGAACACCAAGCTTTAAAACCAAAGGCCAGAGGAATGCATATCACTTCATATTTATCATACACTATTATCTTTGCAACTAGAAAATGAGCGGAGCAAACTGAAATTTGAGCGGGGCAAATATAAAATTCTGTGGGGGAAGCTTGAATTTCAGTGGGGCAAACATGAATTTCAACAGGGTAAACGTGAAATTAAGCGGGGCAAAGTAAAAAATCAGCGGGACAAACATGAAATTGAGCGAGGCAAACTAGAAAATCAGAAGGGCAAACCTAAAATTGAGTGGGGCAAACTAGAAATTGAGCGGGGCAAACTGAAAATTGAGCGGGGGAAACATGAAATTGAGCGGGGGAACATAAAATTCAGTGGGAGAAACATGAAATTCAGCGAGGGAAACATGAAATTGAGCGGGGGAAACATGAAATTCAGCAAGACAAACGTGAAATTTAGTAGGGCAAACTACAAATTAAGTGGGGCAAAAAATACATTGATTTGACACTATAGAATCCATTTCATCGTTTATAGCTTCTTTTCAGAAAGATGAGTCTTTAGAGGATACGGCCTCTTTATATATTTTAGGATTATCTTCTATAGTCATTACTATAAGTATTTTTCTTATAACATTTTCTCTATCTTCTTCTACAAGATAGAAAAAGATGCATTAAGAGTTTAGATAGTCATTATCTAGACTCTTCTCTATTCTTGTCCTTTGACTCTTACGAGGTTTAACAGGAGCTTCCACTATTTGTGAAGTTGTGCTATTTGGTTCTCTATCAGGAGTTTGGACTTCATTATCCTTTGACTCCAAGAATAGTGAGTTCTCAAAGAACTCAACGTCTCTTAATTCTATTATTGTATTAGACTGTACATCCAAAAGTATATGAGCTTTAATATTTTGTGCATACCTTACGAAGGCACACTTAATAGCTCTAGGTCCTAACTTAGTTTTTTTAATTAGGAGTTTTGCAATATGTAAGACACCCACACACTTTAAGATATCATAGGTTAGGTTTTTTACTTTTTCATGTTTCATATGGAGATATTTTATATTTTTTAGATAGAATTTTGTTTAGTACATGACACGTTACAAGCATTGCCTCACCCCATATACTTAAGGGCAACTTTGCTCATATTAGCATTGAGTTGACCATCTCAAATAATGTTCTATTCTTCCGTTTTGTTGAGGTGTGTAGGGCGTAGTACATTAATGTATTAGTTTATGTTCTTCACAAAAGTTATCGAATTCATTAGAGAAGTATTCTCTACCTCTATCGCTACAGAGAATTTTTATCTTCTTATTTAGTTGATTGTTTACTTCTTCTTTGTATATTTTAACATGTTCAATGCTTCGTCTTTGCTCTTTAATAGGTAAACATACACATATCTAGAGCAATCATCAATAAAGATTATGAAATACATTTTACCTCCATGAGTATGAATGCCCGTTTAACTCACGAATATCACTATGCATAAGATTCAATATTTAAGATGATCTTTAAACATTTAGAAAAGGTTTCTTCGTCATTTTAGATTGTATGCACACTTCACATTTATCGGTTTCATTTTCTGTGTATGAAATTAAACTATTCTTAGCCATGAACTTTAAGGTATTATATCCTATATATGCTAGTCTATCATGCCATAGTCCAACGGATTTAACCATATACGCAGAAGTGGTACTTTCATTTAAAGAAAACTTGACCATACTGTTACATGCATATCTCATTCCGACAAAGTTCCCATTCTTTGAAAAAATCAGTTTTCCTAACTCAAACATCACTCTTATTCTTGGTTTACCTAGAAGATATCCAGAAAATAAATTTCGCCTGATATCTAGAACGTACAAGACATTTGTTAGAATCACTTTCTTCTCAGAGATGAATATCAGTTCAACAGTTCCTTTGTCGACAACCTTCGATCAGATTTCATTATCCATTTGGACTTCTTGACCATCAGTCAATTCCTCATAGGTTTTTAAGGCTGATCTGTCATATCACACATGTATAGTAGCAGCAGTATCAAACCACTAATCAGGAACCTTTCCTTGCATAGTATTCACCTTAGTGATCATGGCTACATATCACCTTCTTCAATTGCACTTGTTTCTTTTTTAGATTTGTGATATCGACATACTCGAGCATTGTGCCCATTTTTTCCAAAGACATGACATTGGCCTTTGAACTTTTCATTCTTCTTTTGGCTGTTTTTCTTGAATTTTCCTTTATTAGGTTTCAGGGAATCGTCCTTTTCAAAATTCTTGTTATTGGTATTTTCTGCCGTGCACTTTGGACAAGGAATTCCCGTTATTATTCTTTTTATCATAGTTACGGGATTCTTCCTCAATTTTAAGATGTTTTTAAATTTGTTTCAGTATGTAGTCCTCATTCTTATGCAACAAATTCTTTCTATAGTTTTTCCATATCGATGACAATTTAGCAATAATAGCCCCAACTTGGAATGATTCGGGAAGATCAATCTTAATGACTTTGATTTTGTTTACTATGAGCTGTAGTTCTTGTATTTGGGTTAGTAGCGGTTTGTTATTTACCATGTTATAATCAAAATACCTAGCAATCAGAAACTTGTTAGTACCTTATTCTTCAACCTTATATTTGAACTCCAGAGCAGTCTAGATTTCTTTCGCTGATGACATTTATATGTACAGATCGTACAGTTGATCAGAGAATGCATTCAGAATGTGTACACAACACAAGAGTTCGTCTTCAGCCCATTTGGTGCGGGCAACTATTTATTCAGGTGTGTCAGCTTCAGTTGCTTCAGCAATGGCTGCAGATTTGGATTTAAGATGTAGAAGATTTTCAGCGCCGTTAGAAGAAACTTGAGTTTGTCTTGCCATCTAGTGAAATTGGTTCTATTGAATTGGTCAAGATGAATCAAGTCCTGATTCATCAACTTGATAGATGATATACTATCGGCTTCCATCAGAAATAATGCTTTAAGATTGTTGAGAAAAATTACAGATAAAAGATTTTCTGTAAAATTATGGAAACCGAAGGATCAAAATGATCTGAAATAAGGATAGGCTGAAGCATGTCTGAGATGCTGTCCTTAAAGCGTTATTTGCCCCTATTCAAGTAAATTGAGTATGCTGAATGGTTACAGGAAAATTGCTCCTAGGATACAATAAGCTTGGTGTGGGTCTGTGTTCAGCAAACACGAAAGCCCACCAATGGAACTCTGATACACAGTCTGGTAGAAATAAAAGAGAAATTCCAGAAAATAGAGAAGAAGATGATTTGGAATTAGATTACTTCACAGGACTGTTCTTCAGCTACTGGTTTAGATAAACCATTCATTGACCACACTGTTGGTTTGATCTTCAGGCAATGGTTCAGATGAACCTTGCTATATTGTTGGGATACCTGGTCTATAGGAGAAGAGTGGCTATGGCTTTGGTTCATATGGGTCTGCTGGACTGAGTTGAGAGATGGTTTGGAAACCCATCCAAGCCTTGTTTGTATAGGCATTGGTGGCTGAGGGTTATGGTCCAGGGAAATAAATCTCATTAACCGTTTTCTAGTTGTTGGAGAAAATTATCCGTTATTGGTTGTCTCTAGCTGTTGTGCATGAGTTGTTACATCTGATGCATGCTAACTGTTGTGAGAGCCGGCTAGCCATTTCTAAATATTGGGCTAGCCATATGCAGCAGTTTTAGTATGGATCTGCAATGAATTGCATGAGGAATTACAATTCTTTGCAACAGTCATATTTTCAGCCTCTATATATGCTAAGGCACCCTCATTTCGTCCTCTAGTCCCTCTTCCAACCAGCCTGCCTTAGCCACTTAGTCGCACACGTTTCGTTCTAGTTCGTGTAAGGTCGTGAAGGAGCGACCCTCTGCGACACGATGCGAACGTGCGAAGTGCGCCACTATAGCCACACTGCCTCACGTGCCCACGCTCTCGCACCGAGCCCGTGACCGAGCCCGAGCCCGAGCCCGATTTTCTTTGGACCAAGTGGGTAAATATTATAGTACTCCACTCTCCACTTATAAACCACAAAAATCCCTTCTCTTTTTCCAATGTGGGACTATTCCCAAAGCCATGAAAAAGGGCATTTTTTCAAAGTCTTTTTTATATATTATATTATTAAAATATATTTAAAAAATCAATATTTTATAACAATTGGTAGATGGATTGATAAACGGAATGAATTTGTCAAGGCATAAACTGGATGATGGACTGAATGAAGCCAGCCAGCCACCTAGATTAGATGACCCGCCCATCCTAACTATCTTTGTCATTTTTTCTGCAGAATATACCAACTTTTCCAAGCCCTCGAGTGGTAGCATTCGCTCATTTTGGAGATTTTTAGGGTAATCCTTCTTGCTTGCAGACAAAGGATGGATGAATCAGTGTGCATGTCCGCAGCTCAAGGACATAACCATTATGCTTTGGATGCAGAAAACACCATGGAAAAGAGGCACTTCAAATATCTCCCATGAGGAAATACTTCAGTACTAAAAATCATTGAGTTATTTTACTTCCAATATGTGACAGCACACCAACTACATTTGATTGATTAAATAATGGATCTTCTCCTGACCATCTACATGTGAACCATTGATTGGAAGTATAGCATCTTGTAATTTTAAAGATTTTGGGCCAAGTCCCCTCGTCAAGCCATGGTTCGACTCACCAAACCATGGCCCAAGTTTAAGACATCATATGCACCATGACATGGACATGTGGTTTGGTCAAAAGGACTTGTGATTCTTCGTGAACGACAAGGGAAGACCGTCATCTTTGAAATTTAAGGAACATGTTTTTTGGAGGACTAATGTCCGCAATTGGCTTCAGGTGACTCGCACCCTACAGATTTCCCCTCGCATACCAGCATGTCCTCTAGCACGACTCTTGGCTGTGACTCGGGACCAGCCTTGTGGGTAAGACCCGGACCGTAGAAACCCACTTTGATTTATGCATGGTATGTCCACACGGCTCATCTGTTTTTCCACCTCATTTTAGGTCATGTTCCCAATATTGGAACAGTTGCAAATTTCAGGTGGACCACGCCACAGGAAACATTAGTTTTTTAAAATTAAGAAAGTTTTGTGGGCCATAAAAGTTTTTGATCAAGCTGATATTTGATTATTCTCTTCATTCAGGTTTGTGCCACCTTATCAACAACTTTTATTGTAAATAAACATGACTGTTTACTATAGAAAACTTTTAATGGTGGCCATTCAATGACCATTGTTTCCTGTGGTGTGGTCCACCCGAAATTTTCATCTGATTCATTTTTTGAGACCATGTCCTAAAATAAGCTTGAAAACAGAGGGATGGTGTATATGTAAAATGTAATCTTCGAGGTGGGCCCTATGGTCATAGTCTAAGCCACATCTAGAGCTATCAACGAGCGGAGCCAGGGTTAGTGGTCATGGTCTAATCAAAATACAGGCATCGGCCGTTGGATCCAGATATGTGTGGGCCCCACCGTGTGTATATATCTTTTTCTTTTTCTTTTTTTTCTTTTTTTTTTTTTTTTTTTTTTTTTTTTAACACACACCCTCACACGCCCACGCGTAGTGGGATTTCATCACCTATGCATACTCAACCCTTGACTGGGTGTTGAAACTCCAAGGGTCTACCACCCGTACAAGAGCAAGGATCGGTGATGTATCTGTTTATCATCCATGATGTCTATCTTTATTCTCAGACCATGTCAAGGTATGGCACACAAATGAGGCAGATCTAAAGTGCTGGTGGGCCATACCAGAGATTGATCTTGCATTTAATGCAACATGCGTTTAAGGCTTTGTACATTTAATGCAACCAAGCTTAATATTTGGTGTGGTCGACTAGAACGTTGGATCCGACTAATTTTGGGCCGACGTCATGGTATGATTAAAAAAAAAAAAGGATTGGATGGCGTGGATAAACAGATACATCAATGGCCTACACATATCTGGTCGGACGTTTAAAGGGATGACTCGGATCACAAATTGCTTCCGCGAATTCCTAGCGCAATTTATTGCAGTAGCGTGGGAAGCGGATTGCGTAATGAGAAACTCCCTCCTTAGGGTACTGAGTAAACTTGAGGTCTACCATGATATATGTATTTTATCGACTCTCCATTTTAAAATATACGCTTATCGTTGAACTCAAAATTGAGGTATATGTAATATTCAAATGGGTCACACCACATGAAACAGTTGAATTGAAATCTACCTTGAAAAATTCTTTGGGGCATGGAAGTTTTGGATCAAGCTTATATTTGTATTTTCCCTTCATCCATGTCTTTGCGATCTTATGAACATGTTGGATGATAAATAAACATTACTGCAGGGCCTAGAAAAGTTTCTAGGGTGGAAATCATTATCCCCACTGTTGGATGATAAATAAACATTACACTTGATATTTGTATATGCTTTAATTTTGAGCTCAACCCCTTAAATTATATTTATAAACCGATGGACAGTGTGGATATACCACATACATTCAAGGTGGGCCCAACTAAGTAACTCAGTACGCAATCCGGTTTTAGTAGCTCGGGTATTTTATCGTGGTAATGCAATGACACCAAAGAGGTAGGTGCTTTGTTGATGTGGCAAAATTTTATATGCCCTTTCATGATCTATGTGTTATATTCACACTGTGCATTCATTTTTTTATGATCATTTTATGACATTAATCCAAAATTGAGGCATATTCAAACCTTAAGTGGACAAAATAGTGGGAATTAGACACCGGCCACTGAAGACTTCATGGGGCCAGAGAAGTTCTGTATCACGCTGGCATTTGTAACTTCCCTTCGACTTTGTCCAAGCATGTGTGAACTTATAAATAGGTTGCATAGAAAATAAATATCATGACGGGTCTAAAGTTTTAATAGTCACTTCATTTTCCCATTGCTTTTAATTGGTGTCTTCCATTAATTGATCTGCCTATTTTTTAGCTCATGAGTTAAAATGATATGAAAATTTTGATGGACCACGTGAATCTAGAACATATATCATGGTGGGGCCACAGAATTTTACAATGTCAATACTGTACTGACCTTCAGTGCTCTGTTGGCACTACTCAACCTGAGAACACGGTTTGGCTAGTGACCCTAGTTGGCTAGTAGTTGGTGCTCTATCAGCCCTGCCATGATGTGTATTTTATCCCCACCCTTCAACTATTTTTCTGATAATTTTAGAGATCAATCCTAAAAATTAGTCGAATATAAATCTTATCGTGGACCACACTAAAGAAAATAGTAGTTATTGAATATCCACCATAAAAATCCTCATAGGGCTCATTGTAATTCCAATTTGACACCCAATCTTTTGATTAGGTCATACAAAACTTGATGAAGGGCAAAAACAAATATCACTGTTTTTTGTAACGTGGTTCCATTGAGATTTGAATGTACCTCATTTTTAGCTCATTTCATAAAATGATATAGAAAACGGTTGAACGCATGAATGAGACACATACGTCATGGTGGGGTCTATAGAGCATCGACCACTAGCCATTGGTAAGTGGTTGGGTCACTAGCCAATCCACATCCTCAATCGGAGCCCATGTTAAAGAAGATTCCGACGTGGATTAGCTACTGAACTCAACATCAGCTAACCTTGCTACTGAAGTGATGTCATCATGTTAAGTGGGTTCAACATGATTTATGTGTTGTATCCACACCATCCATCCATTTGGAGAGATTAGTTTGGGGGCATGATTCAGAGATTGAGATAGATACAGAGCTCAAGTGATCCCACTATAAAAAAATAGTGGGGATTGAAGGCATACCATTAAAAGCTTCTTTGGGCCACATAAGTAATCAATCAAGCTGGTATTTGTTTTTTACCTTATTCCATGGCTGTGTTAACTTATAAACAAGTTTGATTTCAAATAAACATCATGGCAGACGTCATTGTCCCAACTATTTTATGGGGTGAGGTCCACTTGAACTTACAGTTAAGATTATCAACTACTTGGTTATCATTACATATTACATTAGGAGTATAAAATGACTTATAATTAAAGTATAATATTTGGTTTTTATTGGGCTGGTTTGAAACAAAATTATTTTGTTGTATTACTTTAGTGTTTACAGCTTTAATTTGATCATCTAAATTCTTCCCACACATTAATGGTTAGCATAACGGTTTCATCACTACCTATTTTCTCTATTTCTCCTTCTGCCATTGTCCAATAACTAATGTTATACTTCTTTGTGATCCTTCTTTTAACTATTGTTCAAACGATGACATGACATAGCCGATTCATTCCAAGTACGTTACCAAAAAATCCTTTAATACACGTGGGAATCTTAAAGATACGAAGCGAATCCATACCGATCCAGAATAACTTACTCTTAAGTGGTTCTCATTAAGAATGACGACAACTCTAATGAACAATACTCATGCAACGCATGACGCTCAATAGCCTAATTATAAACATGGCATGGATTAGCTTGATCTGAACCGTGTGTAACTCACTGCCTTTCAGTCACTGGGAGCGGATTTAGTGTTAGCCAGATAACACCTCAGTGGGTGTTACCTTCACCATGGGGCCCACCTTTGTGATGTTTTGTATATTCATGCCATCCATTCATTTCACGGCCATTTTAGTTAAGCATATCCAAATCTCAGGTGGACCACACCACCGGAAACAGTGGTCATTGAGTGCCTCACCATTAAAAGTTCCAAATGTTCATCCAACCTGTAGATAATGCCAAGAAGATCTGGACGAAGGAAAAATGTAAAGATCAGCTTGATCGGAAGCTTTTGTGAACCACAAAAAATTTGTAATGGTTATTCGTGACAGTTTTTAGTGGTGTGGTATACTTAAGATTTGTATATACATAAGGTTTGGGAACACGCCTAAAATTAGATGAAAAAATAGATGGACGGTGATGTAGAGCGGGTCGCGGATAGTTTCATGGCCAAGATGGATCAGAAAAGGCCTAGTCGAGGACAGAAGTGATCTAGACCATTGGACCTTAGATCGGACGTATCTTACAATCTGGAATGAGTTATCTGACGTAAAATATATGATTTTGGGGTAGAACGAGCTACTTTAGCCAACCAACCCTGCTACACTGGGTTGCGCATCTCAGATTTGCGAGAAATTCCCTGATCGACGGTCGTTTTCTTGTTTTATTTTCGTTTTTACTATAAATAAATAGTAAGTTTTAATTCGATTATAACTCTTCATCCATTGGGCTTTAGGAGTTGTGTCCAACATGAAAAGTGCTTAGGATAATTAGGAGAACGGTTTGGTGAAGCCAAATAAGACACTATTTCTAGCCGAAAACCTTGCGTACTAGTAGACATCAAGACCGTCTATATAGTAAGTCGCGGACTCTAGGAGTTTTAGTTTTAGTGCTTGGTTTCCTTATTTAAGGGGTTGAGAACTCATTTTTATTCATTAATCAATTAATTTCGAATTTTATTAGAATTTATTTTTATTTTTCTGCTTTCTTTTCTCGTGGAGTCCAGAGAAGCTCGGTGGATTTGGAGTCAACAAATACATAAAGAGAAATATCTTCCGTCCCTATCACACGATGTGTACCCATCAGAGCAGTTGAGCTATGGATTAGCCGCGCCACTCTCTTCCCACCGAAGTTCTCAACAGCATCTTCCACGGATTGCATGTTAACAATGATGGGCAGTGCTTCGTGGGATCTGTATGTGTTTTATCTCTGTCATCCATCCAATTTTTCAGCTCATTTTAGGCGTGAACCCAAAAATTAGCAATATCCAAATCTTAGGTAGACCACACCACAGGGATAAGTGGTGATTAAACGCCTGCAATTAAAAACTTCTTGTGGGCCAAAAAGTTCTGGATCAAGTTGGTATTTGTGTTTTCTCTTCATTAATCGATCATTTGGATGCAAAATAAGCATTACAGTGGCCGCAAGGAAGTTTCTAATGGTGGGCGTTCAATCACCTATGTTTTTCTATGGTGTGGCCCACTTGAGATTTGGATCTACTCTGTTTTTTAGCTCATGCACTGAAATAATAATCCAAAGTGGATAGACTGCATAGATAAAATAAACATTATAGTGGGTCACCGTCACTTGAAACCCTACCCAATCAGCTACACACATCACCTCTCCCACGCGTCCCTCGACCCCTGACCAACCTTAGAACTTTTCCACTTATAAATTGAAGAACATTCTCCTGCTGGAATACAGAAGAGAAAACTAATACAATTTCCATGGATTGGCCATTGGTTATGTGGTTGTGGGCTTTGGTTTTTGTTCAATACCATAGTCATGGGTGCCTTGGGTACTTGGACGAGGAGAGGACTTCTCTCTTGGAGATTAAAGCTTCCATCAATTATCCGAATGGGTCTTCTCTTCCTACATGGGAGGATGGGACTGACTGTTGTAGTTGGGAAAGAATCAAGTGCAACAATGGGACAGGCCGAGTGACTGAAATTTCTCTCAAATGTACGAGGAAATGGTCATTGGGAGAATGGTATCTGAATGCTGACTTACTTCTATCCTTTGGAGAACTGTGGAGCCTTGATTTGTCCTGGAATAAACTCGCTGGTTGGGTTGATCATGAAGGTACCTTTATCTCCTACAATCTTAACATTCTTCCTTGATGATTTAAAACAGGGCTGCCATCAGATGTCATAATAAATTGAATTGCAAATATGTCAAGGTATGTAGTGATTTCTCTTTTCTGAACTGTAATTCTGTCAATTTCAATTTGGACCTCAAAAAACAGGGCTTCAATGACAACGAGGGTGACTTGGAGGAAAAAAAAAAAACCCAGAGTTGCTGGAATTGAGGCCTTCTCCTGCATAAATACAGGGGTGACATTTTTAACCATTGAAATTTAATTCACTCCAGCATTCACTCCGGCATCACCATCTGTTTCATGCTGAACAAAAGATCTAACGCAGTGTGTTGGAAATAAAAGCCCCTTGTGTTTCCCCTTCGGCATGATGCATTTGAGGAAATTTATTTATTTTTCTAATGAAAGATTAAGAATGGTTGGGATTTTTCCCATTCTAAGCAGGCCCTGAATACAGGACGTCACCCATATGCACGTTTCAAAAGATGGTCCAGATTGCCCAACCTCGAGCACCTTGACCTCAGTTTTAATTAACTCCTTCAACGAAAGCATTTTTCTCTATTTGGGTTCGCTCTCATCCCTCAGGATTCTTGATCTAAGCTACAATAATATTGAAGGACACTTCCCCTCTAAAGGTAAGTTAATCAATTGTAATGAAATTAAACCGAAATTGATAACATCAGTTTAAAACAATATTTGGAAATGGATTCAGTGGCCATGCCTCAGTCACACTTCCAAACATGCAATCTGGAGGTTTTGGATTTGAAATATAAGAGACTGAATGGCTCCCTATCCCTCCAATGTAAAATCACATAGTTCTTACTGATAGATGCAGAGTTGAGAGTCTTTCACATGCATATCAAAATGGCATTTGAAATTTAACATTTTGAGATGCTTGTTGATTCTTCTGTCGTATTATAAGCTCAACTGCGGTGAAAAACAAAGGTAGGTTTCAGTGCTTTCTTCTTCTTCTTCTATTTATTATTATTTTTAAGGGCTTTTGTCGTCCGAGATCGGTCAAAAGAAGCCACCTTTAGCTTTAACATAAATTGATTAAAGAGAGAGGAAGGAGGTGAGAGGAGTCAGATTCTGTAGTGATCCTCTAGTGCCTACCATTCATGCAGTCCATCCATTTTTCCAGGTCATTTTAGATCATCATCACAGAAGTGAAGCAGATCCAAAGCTCAAGTGGAGCACACCACATAAACAGTGGATATTGAATTCCTACTGTCGAAAACTTCCAGTGAGCTACAAAAGTTTTGGATTAAGCAGATTTTTCTGTTTTGCCTTTATCCAGCTTTACGTGACTTTATGAAGAGGTCCGATGGAAAATAAACATCCTGAGTGGGCACTAGGAAGGTTTCCAAGGTGGTGTGGCCCACATGAGCTTTGGATCTGTCTCATTTTTTGGTCTCGTTCCCTAAAATGAGCTTGCAACATGAATGGACGGCGTGGATAAGATACATACATCATGGTGGAACCCACAGAGGTTTTGAAATTCAATTTGATAGTGCATCCAAACGCACTGGCAGGCTGACTTCTAAATTGTAATTCTGTCGATTTCAAGTTGGACTTGAGAAAAACAAGCGGGCACATTTAATTAATATTTAGGCTTCAATGATAACAGCCCCCCCCCCCCCCCCAAAAAAAAAAAAAAAAAAAACCCAGAGTTATTGGGATCTGAGGCCATCTCCCACATAAATATAGGAAAACATTCTTTTTTACCTTTGTATCTTAATTCACTATGGCATTGCCATCTATTTCATGCTGAACACAAGATCTAAGGGAAGGAAGCCTGTTGGAAACAAAGGGCCCTCTTTAAGTGTTTCCTCTTGGGCATGTTATGTTTTTGAGTAAATATTTTTATTTTATTTTTAATGAAAGATTAGTAATGGTTAGGATTATTCCCATGTTCTAAGCAGGTCTTAAACACAGGATGTCACCTATAAGCAGGTTTCGAAAGATAGTCAAGATTGAGCAAGCTTGAGCACTTCGATCTAAGCTATAACTGCTTCAAGAGAAGCATTCTACCATATTTGGATGCCCTTTCATCTCTTAAGATTGTCTCTAAACACAAATTCATTTGGAGTTCCAGACACAAGTTTTGGAATTTTGTCCAGATTGGGCAACTTAGTGCATCTTGATCAGGACCCCTGGGCTGCCATGACTGATTTGCTACTCCTCCGGGCATCTTTCTTGCTGTTTTCTCTCGAATGGACTGCTTTGTCGAATATTGCTTACCTTGTACTATGTTGCTTTGATTGTTGCTCGGGCCAGACCATGTGTTGGTGGCGTTTTAGTCTTGAAGAATAGCTTCTAGGAAGGTTTAACAATATTCGAACTTTTTGGGTCTTGGTTGACGATTGGTGCTTTTCCTTTATCCGTGGTTTTAGCTAACCAGTCTTTGATGATTATTCCCTTTGAAATGAACCTTTCCTTTGGGGATAGGGGTGAGCCCTTTGCTTGTGCTCAGTTTAGTTATTATGGACTATGTTGGACTATCGGTACCTTGGTAATGATTGACTGTATCTCAACTTGCACCACAGGTGGTTGACCAATTGGACGTTGGCTGACCAAGGCTGTTGGATGATGTACCATTTCCACATGCTTTTCCTTAGGTCGTTATCATCTCGAGTTGGACTATGTTGTTGTTGTTGGCTGCCCCGAGAAGGGGATCTCAATCAATTCCCATCACCTCCTTTTTTGAGAAATTCAAGAGATCTTTGTTCATGTTCTCATACACTATAGTCCTGAGCATGTTACAATTCTTAGTAAAATGAATCTTAGTACCATTTTACTCTTCATTTATCTATTATTTGAGTTCCTTGGTTGATGGAATCTTTTGGTGGTATGGAAGTTTGATGAACTTGGCTTCCAATAGAATGTCTATCATCTCCTAAGAAATAGAGAGATCAAAAATATAATGCCTTGGAGTTTAATTTAGAGTAACCTTTCCTTGAGGTAATAGAGGGTGAGACATTTTACTCGACCTTTTTCGAGGGAGAGCACTCACAGAGTCGTGTGCCAGCTATCTTGGCCACGACCGTCTCATAACAATCATCGTGGTCTTCATTCGACCATATGAGGACTATTTCTACTACAACCAACTAATAGTTCGGGTCATGATAAGATGTGCCCTTGGATGTGCTCATTCGTTGCCTTTTCTTTTGGAGGATATGCTCGTATTGGATCACCGTGGTTAACAACTCGAACAAATGTTCAATGTACATGCCTTCAGGCTGCTTTCCAAGCTCGAAACCCATGTCGTCTAAGACAAGCCCAGAAACTCGACCTTGGAGAGAATCACTAGACAACAATTGTTGGCACTCTTGAACCAGGTGATGAACTGCTTGATCATCTCGCTAGGCAGTTGTCACGGCCTAAACAAGTCAGTTATATCCGATACCACAAGCTCAGTTCAATGGAATTGCATGTGAAACCTCTCTTTCATATCAATCTAGGCTTGGATTGAGTTAGCGGAGAGGTTTATATACCATGTGGAAGCGGTTGTTGTTAAGAAATTCCTGAACAACTTGATTTTTAAAAAATCATTATGAGACGACTTACCAGATTGTATAGTGAAGCGACCAATGTGATTGATCGTAGAGGTCTCCCCTTCTCCAAAAAAAAGTGAACTCAGGAAACCTGAAATCTTTGGAAAACTCATAATATTGATTGACCCTTTTAGAGTATTGTTTCCTATAAATCAACAAAGTTATGCATCCGACGTTTGGTTGGACCCCATATTCCTAAATGAGTCTTATAATATCGTCCCAGTCGAGCAGCTATTGCGAGCCTACCAGTTGTCACTTCGACTACCCATGGTATATCCCTTACGCTACGTGATCGACAACCACTGGGGGAGGGGTGGCCAGATGTTGTGATGTAGAGCAAGTCGCAGACACATTCATGGCAAAGATGGACTAGAGAAGGCCCGATCTGAGGTGGAAACTATCCAAACCGTCAAAACCTTCATTCAGTCATATCTTGCAAACTGGGATGAGTTTATATGATTTTGGGGTAAAAGGACCTACTTAAGACAAACAACCCTGCTATGCTAGGTTGCCCACAATGTATTTAAGAGATTCCATCAAATCGATGGTCAAAAGTCTTGTTTAATTTTGTTTTTACTATAAATAGTAAGTTTTATTTTGAGTATAACTTTTGATCCTTTGAATTGTAGAAGTAATGTCCAGCATGAAAATGGCCTAGAAAAGTTAGGAGAACAGCGTGGTTATACCAAGTTAGACACTTATTGTTTTTGGCCAAAAACCACGAAGTCTCGTAGGAATAGAGGTTGTCTATAAATAGTAAGTTTACTATTTATAATAAGTCATGTTTTTAGGGCGTCTGAGTTGGAGTTTAAGTCTAAGATTATGTCCTAGGTTTGAGTTCCTAATTTAAAGAGTTGTAATTTTTTTTTCTTTTTTAAAAATCATCAATCAAGTTATTTCAAATTTATTAGGAATTATTTCTGCTTTTATCCCTCATGGAATTGAGGAAGCTCTGTGAGGAGTCCAGAGAGCTCCGTGGATTCAGAATAGTTATCCGCTGAGAAAGACAATGATCGACTTCTTCACGTCCCTCCCTACGACAAGTGGTATCAGAGTGGAGACTCCCCTCATGTCGATGACAACTAATGATGGAATGACAAAATTCTATGGATGGTGATCCAGTGATTCATTATTTATTAGAAACAATGGAACCTTTTCACTAGGAGAGTTAATTGACCATGTAACCCCTACAGGCAACCATCGAGCTTATTGCAGATGTGTTAATTCCTTTCTGAGCCCAAGGCAATGATCTGTTGCCCGTGATCATTGTACGACACAATCTCATTTTCCATAAAGCATGTTAAGAGGCAAATCACATGGCAATCCTAGATGAGTCAAGCTTCAATAAAGAGGACATCTATGGTGTCATTGCTTGACGACTGGTCCATGGAGGTGATTGACTTGATCATGCTGAAAAGACTATTGAGGTAAGGTCGAACTTCTCAATCTTAATGGCTTATTGTGTATAAAAGACTTTATCAATTGGTTAGCTGAAGTAGAGTGGTATTTTAATTACATGAACATGTCAAAAGAAAAGAAAGGGAAGTTACTAGCATTCAAATTGGAATCTGTTGCTTTTGCATGGTGTGAGCAATTGCAGCTCTCACATGGCCGATAAAGCAAGTCGGGCATCCGATCATGACGGCATATGAGACACTTTCTTCGATCATAATTCAACCCTATTAATTATGAACATGTGTTGTTCTAGTAATACTAAGATTACCAATAGAGAAATCGTACCATCACATATTACTCTGAATAATTCCAGTGGTTGGAAAAGCAAAATGATTTATCAAAGACTGAATCGTAGAACATAGCGTCGTTCATAGCTGGTTTACAATTGAGTTTAGATGCACCTGGTTGAGACCATCGATGAAGCAGTTTAGTTGGTTGGCATGATAGAAACGCAACTTGTAAGAAATCCTACTCGACCTTAACCTTTGACTCGGTCCCTTATGACGGGTCTATACAAGATTCGATGCCCGCCAAAGGAAAGGAACCAGTATGAGGGTGTCCTCTACCTCCTACAATCATAAACCATGACAAGGGGAGCGGTCCTTCTAAGCCTCAACCTAAAGCGCCCACAACAATGGGTATGAGAAAGATTTCAAATTCTTATGGTCGATCAAGGTTGGACTCTTTTTTCTGCTATGTCCAACCTAACTACTTATGAAAAAAACTTGCCCTTAACACCATTAGTCCGCTTGGCCATTAATAAAGGGGTGCTAAAGGTGAGGCATCATAAGAAGGTCCTTTATTTGATGAAAATGAACAAGCCATTAAAGAAGGACCTGGTGATGATGAATAGTTCGCCGAATATCATGGTGAATCCTTGGTCCTAAGGTGGTTATTGTACACTCCAAGGAAGGAGGTGCACCCATAGCGACACAATATATTCCGCACACACTATATCATCAATGGTAAGTTCAGTGATGTAAGCATATACAGTGGCAGTAATGAGAACATCTTGAATGTGATGGTGGAAAAGTTACAGCTACCTACAACAAATCATCTTTTCCCTTACTCGATTGGCTAGATAAAAAAAAGGTGAATTAAACTAAGGTAACTGAACAATGCACTGTGATGTAGTCAACGTGAAAGCATGTCATATGTTGCTCGGTCAACCATGACAGTCGAACTATGATATGACTCACGAAGGATGAGATAATACCTACGTCTTCGTCAAGGATGGTCGTAAGATGATCATTGCCCCTATAACACTAGAGAACCACCCCGAAGCTTCTAAAGTAGAGGGGATGAGGAATTGAAGAACTTAGACATTCTTCTAAGTTTTAGGCCATTGTTGAACGAATTCAAAGAAATCTGGCCTAAGAGTTACACCATGGATTGCCCCCCATGTGCGACATCTAACATCACATAGACATCGTCCCTAGGGCTGACTTGCCCAACTATTCTCACTATTGGATGAGTCTGAAAGAGTATGAGATACTTTAGGGGAAGGTAGAAGAATTGGTACGTAAAGGTCTTATAAGAGAGAGTATGAGCCCATGTTTCATGCTAGCTTTATTAACGCAGAAGAATGATGGGAGCTGGTGAATGTGTATCGACAGTTGGACAATTAACAATATTACCGTTAAATACTGGTTCCTGGTACCGCAGTTAGACAGCATGTTTGATATGATAGAAGGTGTCAAAGTATTCTGTAAACTAGATCTGAGGAGCGGGTATCATCATATTCATATCCGGCTTAGAGATGAGTGGAAAACGACATTCAATTCCAAGAAAGGGTTGTATGAGTGGTTGGTCATGCCCTTCAGTTTATCAAACACTTCGAGCAATTTTATGCATCTGATGAATCAAGTGTTGAAGTTGTTCATTGACTGATTGTTGTAGCATATTTTAATGATATATTAATATATAGTCAGGGTGAGATGGAGCACATGAAACATCTTGGGCAGGCTCAACAAGTCCTAGCAGTTAACAGTTTGTACTTCAACTTAAAGAAGTGCATTTTTTAATGAATAACTTGTTGTTCTTAAGATTTGTTGTGACAAAAAGGTGTGAGCCATCAAGGAATGGCCGATTCCGACAAACATTCATAAAGTAAGAAGTTTCTACAGGTTTGAAATATACTATCATCGATTCGTGCATAATTTCAGCACTATAATCGCACTCATTACGGATTGCATGAAATCATATTTCAGCACTATTGGCCTGCCTTCCTAACAAGAGATTTGTTGAAATCAAGAATTGATTATCCACAACACCAGTCTTAGTTCTTATTAGTTTCAACAAGTTATTTGAGGTTGAGAGTGACGCCTCATATGTCAGAATTGGAGGAGTCTTATCATAGGAAGGCAGACCAATAGCCTTTTATAACAAGAATTTCAACGAAGCCCAAAAGAAATGATTGACATATGAGCTTAAGCTATATGCAATGGTTCAAGCGCTATGACATTAGTAGCATTATTTAATTTAGAGAGTATTTATTTTCTAAAATGACCATCAAACCTTAAAGTTTATTAATAGTTAGGGTAACATGAACCGTGCGCATGCTAGACGGGTCACATTTTTATAAGAATTCATATTCGTTCTGAAGCACAAGTCAGGGCAGTAAGCTAATGCACTTAGCGAACGTGCATCACTACTAATTACGATGAGCAATAAGGAGGTCAGTTTCAACTATCTCAAGGAGTTGTATGCCAAGGATAAGGACTTCAAAGATGTATTAATTAGGTGCTACGAGGATCATCCTAGTGTCGTACATATGCAACATAATTTTCTTTTTTAAGAGAATCAACTATGCATCCCCTAAAGTTCTCTAAGGGAGTAGATTAGCTACGAATTATATAGAGGTGGCCTTAGTATACACGTGAGATAAGATGTGGGAACTTGTTGATGAACGGTATTACTGGCTGCAATTGGTACGTGACGTGGCTAAAGCGATACAGCGTTGTCATGTTTGTCAAACCTCTAATGGGAAATCTTAGAATGCAAGCCTCTACACCCCCATTACCTTTCCCTTACGGCCCTTAATAGAACTTATCTATGGAATTCGTGCTTGACCTCCTACGAATATGGGTAGGGAATTGCCCCCCTGAACATAATGATTCAATTAGTGGGGTATTCTAGCTAATCGTAAGATCAAACATCTTAGTTGTTCCTTATTGCCACCACTTATGGTAATATAGGTTGGTTTCAGGGTTCGTTCTGACTTGCTCTTATAGGTAACTAGAGGTGTACACGAACTGAGCTAGCTCGCTCGACTCGACTTGAAAAAGCTCGATTCGACTCGATTCGAAGCTGAGTTCGAGCCAAGTCAAGCTGATTTTTTGAGCTCGAAAATGAGTTTGAGCTGGCCCCAGCTTGAATCGAACTTGGATCCAACCAGTTCAGTGACTCAGTTACTTTGATATTGATGTTGCTCACTAAGTGTTTGATGAAATGACTCAAAGAAGTGTGGCTGGTGGCAAGGAAGGTTTGTATATGAAACCAACACCCTTTTTTTCTTAATTTTTATGTTGCTTAGAAGGTATTTGATAAAATACCTTTAAAACCATTGTTGTTATCTCAAATATAGTGAGATTTTGAAGGTACAGTCCAGGTGTTTGTAAAAATACTGCAATGGCGAACTTGGCTCGATACTGGCTCAAACTTAGCTCTAACTAGCCCGAGCTGCTGACCGAACCGAGCCAAGTTGGCCAGTCAGGCTCGAGGACTGAGCCGAGCCGAGTTCGAGCAAAGGCCAGCTAGTGGACCTTATAGGTAACTTAGCCGATCATTCTGCCTCCCGCTCAATTAGATGATTTTGTTCACGCGGGGGGTAAATATTACTAATTGAAAGTCTATGGAGAAAACCTTCAACAAATCTCTCGAAGATCTCTAGTTGTACCTTGGTTCCTCTAGCGATCTGTTGCATATGTTCTTCAATTATGAGAAAATGTATAACAAAGTCATTGAAGAATGACTAAGACAATGATCTTGCATCAACATTGACTATGGGCGCAAACTGCAAGCCCAAGTGTTATTACTCTTCTATAGCATCAGCAATAGAATTACATTTTTTTTTTTGGTAGGTATAATATTTTATTGAGAAATATTAAAGGTAGTTTATTTGGTGCAATTGGGCTTTTCCAAAACTTTGTTTAAGCAATTCAATCAAACGCAGGGTCACACATGCAAGCAAGAGCTTGTACTTGGCTAACATTTACGATTATGAAGTGTAGGTGTGTTAGAGTCATATTTGACTTAATGTTTGATTGAACACTGGTGCCCCTCATGCTGAGATGGACCGATTAAGACCATATTTGAGGATCCAGCTGCTCTATCAACCACCCATTGTAACAATGATCAAACGATTTATATAAGGGTCGGGGTTAGTCATTCTTAATGGATTCTTTTAGATTACATTCAGGACTTTTCTTTTACTAATAACTGCAACTAATATATTTTTCAAATGAACAAAGATGAAGAAAAAAAGAAGATAAAACATTATTGATTTTATTTATTTGTGAATGATGCTCATTACAATCAACAGATTGTCGAATAAACTAAAGAATAGAGTAAATGAGAGATAAATATATGATATGTCTGTATGATTGGACGATCTAGGAAAATAATTAGTAGGATGTGACAAGTATTTACTCTTTTAAGTAAGAACTTAGTTAATCGAAATTTGACAATGGATGGTCGAAGACATTTAATCTACTCTTATAGTATTGTTGTAATGATGTTGAATAGTAGTGATCTAAATAGAACTAGACCCAACAATGATAGAAAGATAAAGATAAAGACTATGTAGATATATTGTGTATAGTGAGGGCCTCGAACTCTTCATCATGCTCTCCTTTTATTGCTTTTGGAGGTGGCAAAGCCCTCAACGGGTTTACTTGTTGGTTTAGGATCCTTGACAACCACGACTTTTTTATGTTCTCTTCCCACAGGAGATCTCTATAAATCAAAAAACCAATTTTAGATCTCCACTTTTATGTGGCCTTTGTATATTTTGTGATATGTATAGGAACTATTACATCTAAATTTAGCTTGACAGGGACATCTCCACTCATGGCTTATTGTTCCCTTGAATATTCGTGGAATTGGGGAAATTGGATCCATTAGATTCTGATCGAGTATCATTCTTTTAACTCTAATTTGATTGGATATTGGTCGAATTTAGATATTTAGAAACTTTGTAATCGCTGCAAGAGCTTTGATCGTCTTTAGGAAGATCTCCCATTTTGAAAGGATTGAAAGAAATGTCCTTAGCGAGCATATCTAGAAATGCTAAAGGATCCTTGCCTTGGTGGGTCTTTTATAGACGTTCTAGGTACACTTACTTGGTCACATCTCACACGAATTAGGGTTGTGTGTCATTCGTTGCTTCGTTTTTCTTAAATGTATGTGTACAGTTTTGTGCCACCTCATTTATGATGGGAGACATATTGCCAAAGGGTAAGGAACAAAAGATATTTTCAGGTGCGAGTACGTGAAAAGGCCGAGCTATATGACCTGAGGGAGGGGGGGGGGGGTGAATAGGACTATGCCAAATTTAAAATTAACAGTGAAATTTAAACAAATTAAATAACGATAACACATGAACAATCTCACAAAGTTGAAATTAAATACAACCTCCAATGTATGAGTATTGAGAGATTGATACAGATGTTGTTCTAAGGACAACCTTACACCAAAAACCAAAGGTTTATGGTAGGACAACCTAATTCCTAGAAAGATCTGTGTATCAAAAAATCAAACTGATAGAAAGTAATAAAGAAATAAATAGCAAGGAAAGAAATGTAAGCTGTTACAACATTCTCACAATTACATAAAAGAAATTACAATATTCTCCACAACTGCAAAAAGGGAAATTACAAATATCCATAAAAAAGAAATAAACAATCAATCCACAAGACCAGAAATTATAGTGGTTCGCTTGTGTGTACACCAACTGTTTAAAAAAAAATGTCATGCCCCAAACTCAAAAACCGGGCTCACAAAATTCTCGATCGCTGAATCCGACGCTGACAGCCTCCGTAGTACCCCATTCTCAGATCTCGACACTCATATGCCAGATTTCGATCCTGAGATCCTACAAGGAGAATTTTCAATATGATTTATATATATATATATATATATATATATATATATATATATATATATATAATGGAGCATAACCACAAGCATAACCAAGTCACAAAACAACATCATCATATATCCACTGTATCAAAAACTTTAATTTCAATGCGGAAATGAAAATACAAGGTGATAAAAAACTCTAAAATAATCTGTTACGCGCTTCTGCCTCAGTGCTGCTGCAATCCAACGACACCTTCACACAACGGTCATGCATAAGCTTACAAAAGCTTAGAGGGTGGTGTAAGTGTGTGCGCACGGTTAGTGCCAAGTATACAATATTAGAGTAATGCGGAAATATGTGGATAAATCCATGAATACTATCAGTTATACCAAAGCTATATGATGCAAGGCATGAATGTTATTGGTCATACTAAGGCCATGTGATGCGAGGCCTATGTAGTTAAATGTCATATGTAAGATGCAAAGCAAGCATACCAGTCATCATTAAGTACACATATCAGTACAGTTTCTCTCTCGAATATCACTGGGGTCTAATATACTTCACACTGACTGCCGTATCCCTAGCAACACAACCCAGCAAGTGGAAGAGACCACACTGTCTGCCTAACCAGTAATCTGCCAATACCTACTTGGCTCGTCGATAGCGGACTCATTTGCGAGCTGGTCAAACTCAGCCTAGCTTACAACTTCCTCACTCGGGTGAATAAGGCCACACCCCCTTCCAACCGACTACAACACAGTGAGAGACGCGGCCTACTAGTATTCGGCACTCGGGCGCTTGTGTATCCACTCGGTCTAAACATTGGAGCATCTCCTAGTACCAAAAAGGTTCTGGAACTCTCATCCAAGGACATCTTAAGTGCCCACAGTGCTAGAACTAAGTATTTCTAGTATCCAATAAGGTCATCTACGATGTACATGTGGAACCACGGCCCTGATGTCACTAGGGTGTAGAATGGTCATATCACACATATGAAATGCATGAGTCACTCCGTCATTCATGCAGCAATCTCGCACATACCATGCGCTCATGTGGGTAACTCCTGTCAGTGAGTCCCATAAATAATCTGTCTCATGGCATATGCTATGATTAGTCATTACTCATATCAAGCATACAATGATGCGTATGGCATGAGTCATGGAATTATACTAAGCATTTTATAAAGTGATGAACTATCAACAAGTATGGGCCTATTAATGGGCCCTAGGAAGAGTTACAATGCAGACATTTAACCAACATTGTACTTACAATGTGGGCGTCAAACCATCATTACTCCCAAGGCATAGCCCGCCATAAACATCGTTATATAGACCATGGTAGAATCACACATTACAATGGGCCTTATGTACATCCCATTGGGCCTCGACCCATGGGCCTCAAATACATCTAATGGGTCTCATAACATGGGCGTCATATATATACCAAGGTGGGCCTCATACATCCCCAAAAAGAATTATATGGACCATACCACAAATAGCAATGGGCATAATAATTTTCACGGTTAAATAATTCACAGGGCCCACTATAAAGTATATTTTCCAACCAATCTAATCATAGGGTCATAAAGACCTAGATTAAGAGGGAAAACAATTCCCCATTGACCTAGAACTTCCGTGACCCAAACGGGTTTCAATGATAGACTTTCAAATCTCACTATTTTTGTGGTGTGGTCCACCTGATCAATGGCTGGACATATCATGGTATGGCCTGCCGTAATATATTTGAGATCCAACCAATTTATAAGTTAACATAGTGATAGATGAAGTGAAAACAAATATCAGCTTTATTTAAAACTACAGTGGCCCTTAGAAGTTTGAACGATGGAGGTCACTGCCCACTATTTTAAATGGTGGGGTCCATTTGAACCTTAGATCTGACTCATTCCTTGCCTCAATCATGAAATGATATGTTAAAATGGTTGGACAATTTGGATGCAACACACGCACCATGGGGGGGTCCCACCGTCCAGTGGTGTGGAGAGAACATATACATTATTTTGGGTCCCACCATCCAGTGGTGTGGATGGTGTGGTTAAAACACATAAACCATGGTGGGTTCCACCATCCAATACCGTGGACAGTGTAAATTAAACACATACATCATTGTGGGTCCCACGTGGGGCCCACCATAACTTTTATCTATCATCCAATTTGTTCATAAGGTCATGCAGACTTGGATGTAGAGGAAAAACAAATTTCATAATGATCCAAAGCTTATGTGAAAACCCAAAAGGGTTTCAATGTCAGGTGTTCAATTAACATTATTCCCTGTGACGTGGGCCACCTGAGTTAGTATACAGCTAAATTTTAGGGGGGCCCATTGCCTAAATGGGGCCCACTCAAATGCACAGTGTCGATGACAACACAAATCACTATTGGGACCCCCGGCCTCCAGCGTCCACGCAGCAGGACGCTACTGCACGTCCTTTGGTTGTCAGCAGTAGCAACGTCTATTATTGTTGTTTTATTTATTTTTTTTTTCTTTAAAATATATTTTTTTGAGGTTTTTCCTAGGTGGGGCCCACATCAGAAGAATCCACCCCGTCCACTAGCTCCAATGGCTCAAGTCAAGCCAAACAAGCCCAATATTGAGCATGTTTCAGTGTATAGAAACATCGGAGTGGCTTTCAACGGTAACAATATTGTTTTCTATGCTATGGCCCACTGGATAGTCGGATTGACTTCATTTTTTGGCTCAACGCCCAAAATGAGCTGAGGAATAGGATGAATGGTGTGGATTAAATCCGTACATCAAGGTGGGACCTACATGAGTGGTCCACCTAAAATCTTATTGAACCAAGCTAATATTTTTGTTTTCATTTCACGTCTAGCGTCGGTTTAGGCATAACACATGTACAAGGTGGGCCTTGTTCAGGTGGGCCACTAAATGCATGGATGGTGTGGATAAGACATACACCAAGGTGGGGTCCATCCAAGTGGGCCACGCAACCACATCATCACACACAATAGAAAATGAAAGAGAGAGGGAGAGAGAGAGAGAGAGAGAGAGAGAGAGAGAGAGAGAGAGAGAAGGAGATTGGGTGATGGAGGGACCCGGGCACTATGGGCCCTCCCTTCAATGATTTACAACATACATCAAGTGGGTCCCATTACATATAGGCCCACCGATCAAAATCAACGGTGGAGATCCTTTCTCTACCGAAATGTAAGGTCTAGATGACCCTATCCATGCAAGGAAAATAAACATCATGATGGGGTACATGGAGAATGACCCCATCATGGAGTGATCATGAGAATTAAGGTGGGCCATCAGTCACATCTAGGGTCCAAAGTGAGATCCATACCATCAATTGGTAGGCCCCACTTGGCCCATCATAAAAATATAAAAATTTAGCCTATAAAGCACTCACCGTTCAATCTTCTTGGTCCGATAGAATGTCGATCTCCTTGTGCTTCTCTTTGATGGAAGATGATGAGAGATGAATAGATAGGATGAAGGATTTTGGGGTGGGAAGTTGGCCACACAACTCACTCTTTTCTTTCTTAGAAGTGCCTGGATGTGCACCACTTCTTTACTCTTTGTTGCTTGGAAAATGTGAAGAGAAAGAGAGAGACAGAATGGGTGGTTGTAAGAGAGGTGATGGATATGAGGTGCATGGTGTACTAGACTTGAGAGTTGACTTGGTAGTTGCTTGACTTGGGGAGAGAGAAAGTATGGGTGTGTACTTTGATTGATTGATTGATGGGATGGGTCGTAGAGTTTCTCTTAGAATTGTAAACGCACGGTGTTTCTTCGAAATAAACGCTGACCCATGTCTTCTGACCTGGCTATCGGGTCGGTGCGTGAGTCACGGCGATGGTGCGGTCACAATGGTACAAGTCTCAGATTAAGTCGACTCAAATCTACAGGATATGACTTAGGATCGTTCGCAAACGTTGATTATAGATTACAGGTTGCTGGAATTCGACGGGAAGGATCGCGGGAGTTGACAGAACAGTATAGACTAGGGTACAGATCTTGTAAAAATAGCCACACAACTACTCCACTGCTAATATCCTCACACAGTGGATATTAGCGTTCACTATAAAAATAAGTTTTTCAAGGTTTACCTAAAACCCTCACAATTGTGTCTTTCAAGTGGGCTTACACAATTCAAAAATCCCACACTCTAAGTTTTCTGAATTACTTTAGACAAATCAAAACAAAGAGATTTTTCTGGTACAATCTCAATGAAACCATAAGAAAGGAATTTATAATAATGTAAAATACCTGGATATTCTCTTTTTGATGCAACCCGGAAGAACCAAATCAGAGTGGAAGTTCAACATAGAAGTTCAATGTCCACACTCACTTATGAAATAGTTCTAGATTCTAAATTGATTTTAAATTAAATCAAGTTAGGCTAGCTCTATTTGATTTTGATTCCAAGAAAAGGGCAAGTCTCAATCCCTTCTTCAAATATGATTAGAATATAGAATATAAAATCAAATATAACAAAGCTAAATTAAGAGAATATTAAATGAGCATAATATAACTTAAAAAGATGACTGACTAATCTCTCAGAGTGGTGTATTGATTTAGATTAAATTGAATATTGAACTCTGAAATTCATGCTCTATTTATAAGTGAAGAAATCGCATCTTCGATTGGTCCTATGGTCGGCAGGACTAGTTGTAGGACCAACAGATTTTTAAAATTTTGAGCGTAATAGGATAAACCCGCTCCACAACTGGTCGTAGGTCCTGTTCAACCGGCCGAGTGGCCTCCACAACCGGTCGAGTCCTATCCACGACTAGTCATGTGGAACTATTTTTAGTTGCTGAACTTTAAGTCGAGGCTGTAGGACTGGTCGAGCACTGTTCATACGACCAGTCGAGTAGTGTCCAGGACTAGTCAAGGCTTTGATAAAAAATTTTAAAAATCAGTAACAAACTTAGGACTGGTCGAGAAATTCTTGGACTGGTTGAGTCAGTGCTAAGACTAGTTGAACATAATCCAAGACTGTCGAAAAACAGTCTATGCACTTATAAAATGATCCAATTTAAATTATGTATTTAAAATGACCTACCTTATGGTCAATCTAGGGTCATTCATACCTTATACATGATGTATGAACATTGAAACTTCTTTTCTTCGGTTGATAGATGATCTTTGAAGTTCACGAAGCATGAGATCTTGACACATGATGAAGCTTGAACTTAAGACCTTTTAAAGCTTGAATTTTAAATATATTGAAACTTGAATTTGTAATCCTAAGAAGCTTAAACTTGAAATATCTTGAATCTTGAGCTTGAGATTCAAGGTAAAGAACTTTGTCTTGACTTGGAGCTTTGAAAACTTGAACTATTGAAGCTTGAAAGATTAAATTTACACTTGATATTGTACTTGAACATGAATATGTAATCTTGCATTTCTTGAAGTACAGATCGTTGTTCTTGAGAGATGCACAGTCTGGATAAGACACAGATTCCAAGAGCTTTTGGCATTATAAAATTTGACAATCATAGGAGCAAGAAACCATAGCACTTACAATCTTCCCCTTTGTCAAATTTGTGACAAAACACACTTCATAATAACATAAGCATTATACGCACAAAGAATCATGCACCAGTTATCAATATAAACCAGTTACAACCTGGTTTAAAGAATCATGCACCAGTTATAAATAGGTCAAAACAAAGCATTAATTCATATCAATTCCTCCAACAATACTCCCCCTTACACAAAGAAGGCTACATATCCACAATCCATACACAATCCACATGCCATATATCACAAGCATGCCAAAATTCTCCCCCCTTTTTGTCACAATATGACAAAGAAAGAAGCCAATACATGGAACAAGACATAGATAAACAAGGAAGAATAAGATGAGCAATGAGGAATAATGGATAAAGATAGTCAAGATATTAAATTCATAAGTGAGTAATGTTCAAGCATAATCAACTAACATCAACAAAGTTCAACCACATTCAATCCCACAAACCGAAAGGAAGCTAAGTATCATAAGAGTTATTACAGGCCATATGAGAAAACACTAATCAAATCCTGAAGGAGTAGGTATGGTAGGATCAAGTTTATAAAGTCCCTTGTTTAGATGCCTACGATATTTGCGCATATATTTGAACTGCAAATTATGGGACACATTCATGTTTTCTACCTTCTCCTCTAGAGAACATAACCGCACATCAAAGTTGGATGGCTGATAATTAGGATCATCTGCTGAGTCGGATTCAATCTCATCAAAGATATCATCCACGTTAATGTCATTTGAAGGTAAATCACCATATTCTTCATTCACTGCATCAGCTCCACCAACACCCACATTGACTTGGCCTGTAGCCAACCTCGGATTCATTTTGTTTATATTGGAGTTGTTGAAGATAAGGTGTTGAATGGGAGCCTCTCCAACAGGCATAGCCACTAAAATATGGCTGGCCAACACAGTCATAAGATACACGAAAGGGATATCACTGTGTCCAGGATGGAGACAGAATTGTATGATGTAATGACAAATTAAAGAAGGAAGATATACAGAAGTACCAGAGATGATGAAATGAAGAATTCAAACTGTGAAAGTAGTGAGTTTGGTTTTGTTACCAGAATGGGGATAAACATTTGAAATAAAAATTCTGTGAAGGACTCTATATCTGGGTAACAAATACTTTAAAGCAAGCGCATTTCCATTAGTCCAACTCTCTCTCTCATTATAAATAATCCCCTCAAATAAATTAGGACAATCTCTCTCTCTACGCGAGAAAAAGAAGGAGAGATTTTCAAATCTTTCCATCTCTGAGATCTCGTTCTTACTCGGCATCTCCACGATGGCAACTGTCAGCCTCCCCACAACCTGCACATTCCGGAGCAGAAGTGATGTCCCCAACAGAAGTGTTGCCCCACTAATCCACATCCCTTCTTCTTTGGGCTCTGTGAAGCATGTCTCTAAGGTGTTTGGCTTGAAGACATCTTCCTGCTTCTAGGCATCTGCAATGGCAGTGTACAAGGTGAAGTTGATCGGGCCAGAAGGCGAGGAGTGTGAATTCGAGGCTCCAGACGACTGCTACATTCTGGATTCAGCTGAGCATGTAGGCATGGAGCTGCCCTACTCCTGTAAGGCCGGGGCTTGCTCCACTTGTGCGGGGAAGATCGTGCAAGGGTCCGTTCACCAGTCGGACAGGTCCTTCCTCGATGAGAAGATGATGGAGGAGGGGTACATCCTAACGTGCATGTCATATCCCACATCGGACTACGTTATTCACATGCACAAGGAAGGGGAACTCTACTGAAAAATCTGTGGTTTGTTTGGAGGGAGAAAAACTGGGTTATGGATATTTTGTTATAGAAGAGTGTGTGGAGAAGACACCTGGACTCTTTTTGATCTTTTGTTTCTATAGATCTTGCTCATTTTCTCACCAAAAAAGAAAGCGCATTTCCATTAGTACTCCATTGCACATCTATATTGCACAATTCTCTAGTAAGCATACGTTTTTCTGATTTAGATGATTTAGCTACTAAAGTGCTAATGGGAATACCTTCATCATTAACAGGTATGTCAATTAAACCAGAAATCAAATGTCGGTCTATTTCAACTGGACCTTCTCTAGTAGCAATAATAAATGTTAGATTTTCAGTTGAAAAATCAGAAGTACATGCATACATAGATTGCTCAATGGATCGGTATGCCGGCCCACCCCAATGTAAAATGTTAGCCCATTCTACAAATTGGAAAAGAGGAAGGATTTCAAATGGAGCTAGATGTTCAACATGAACAAGTCGTTCAACTATAACATTGCGCAAACTTATATCCCGCATATAGGACGGATTATCTTCAGGTGACCGAAGGTGGCGCACTGTTATAGTTGTCGATCTAGAAGAAGGACTACGAGAATTTTTTTGCCTCTACCTTCCATTTACAACTAGGAAATCAAGGAACCAAGTGGTTGCAAAAGAAGTAGAGTGAGTTTTCTCAAGATCAGATTTTGAAGAAGAAAGCTCCAAAAATCTCAATGAAACAAGAAATAAATCACACCAAAGATGAAAAAGGAGTGATAAGAACTTGAATCAACAAAGAAAATGGAAATAAAGTACTAACCTTGAAGAACTACGAGATGGGTTCGACCGGTCGACATAGGACCAGTTGGAGAAGAAACTCAAAATGAAAAAAAAAAAGAAATTTTCTCCCAAATAAAAAACCAACCTGCGTTACACGACTAGTCGAGTACATGCTCGACCGGTCGTGCCATGACTGGTTAAATATATACTCGACTGGTCGTGCACAGCCCAAAATATGCAATTTTCTTGAAATTTGAAATTTTAAACAAATAAAATAACAAATATATATACAATATAATACAGAAATGTATGAATAATCAATTCAAATTGCACATATTAAGATCAAATTTCAATTTAGAATACCTTCTTTTGTCAAGTAGTTTTGTGAATATGTCTGCAAGTTGAGTCTCGGTAGCAATATATTTCAAAGAAATTATCTTGTCTTCCACTAATTCACGAATGTAGTGATATCTAATGTCAATGTGCTTTATTCGTGAATGCTGGATTGGGTTTTTAGATATATTAATTGTACTGAAATTATCACAATATAAAACCATAGAATCCTAGGCAATTCCGTAATTGCTTAACATTCTTTTCATCCATACAAGCTGAGTACATGCATTACCTGCTACAATGTATTCAGCCTCAGCAGTTAAGAGCGATACGAAACTTTGTTTCTTACTTTGTCAAGAAACTAAACAGTTCCCAATATAGAAACAAACACCACTGGTTGATTTCCTATCATCAATGTTAGCAACCCAATCAACATCAGAGTGACCAGTTAATTGAACACTAGTATCATGTGGATACCAAAGACTCAAATTTGCCGAACTTGTGACATATCGCATAATTCACTTAACAACAGTTAAATGTGACTCTTTAGGGTCAGATTGATATCTAGCACAAATTCCTACGCTAAATGCAATATCAGGTTGACTCGCAGTTAAATACAACAAACTACCTATCATACTGTGATACAATTTAAGATCCACTCTCTTACCTGTAGAGTCCTTTGCGAATTTTAAAGTAGTACTCATAGGAGTATCAAAATTTTTTCCATTCTCAAATCCAAACTTTTTAACTAAGTTCAGAGCATATTTGGTTTGAGAAATAAAGAAACCATCAGGTTATTGTTTAAGCTGCAACCCTAGGAAATAATTCAATTCCCCAACCATACTCATTTCGAACTTAGATTTCATAAGATCTGCAAACTCAATAGTCATGTTAACATAGGTAGATCCATAAATAATATCATCAACATAAATTTACACTATTAAAATGTGATCATTATGTTTCTTTACAAACAATCTTTTCAACACTTTCCATTATAAAGTTATAACTTAGTAAAAATTTAGTCAATTTTTCATACCATGCCCTAAAAGCTTGTTTTAAACCGTAGAGCCTTTTTTAGGCGATAGACATAATCATCATTCTTAGGGTCTTCAAAACCCGTTGGTTGTTCAACATACATTTCTTCATGCAAATCTCCATTCAAGAAGGGACTCTTTACATCCATTTGATATATTTTGAACTTTCTAAAGCATGCAATGGATATAAATAGTCTGATTGATTCAAGACGAGCTACTGGGGTAAAGGTCTCATCATAATCGATACCTTCAATTTGAGTGTACCCTTGTACAACTAGTCTAGCCTTGTTTCTAATAATATTACTAAGTTCATCAAACTTATTTTTGAAAATCTATTTAGTTCCGACAATGTGTTTATCTTTAGGTCTAGGAACTAAGTACCCAACATCATTTTTAACAAATTGATTAAGCTCTTCTTGTATCGCAACTATCCAATTTTCGTAAGTAAGAGCTTCTTTTACGTTAGTCGGTTCTATCTGAGATGTAAAGCATACGTAGTTATACATATCTTCTAATTGTTCACGAGTGCGCACACCAGTGAGAGGGTTTCTAAGAATCTAATTAGTAGGATGATCTTTAACAGTCCTTAGTTCAGAGTTATTTTGATTTGAAAAAGACTCTGGTTTATCAATTAGAAGTACTTCATCATTTTTTGAACTTGAGACATGTATTCAAGTAATTGTCAATAACCACATTAATAGACTTTTGAATAATACTGTTCCTCTTATTAAGAACTCGATATGCTCGACTATTCAGAGCATACCCTAAAAATACCCCTTCATAACTTTTGGTGTCAAACTTACCCAGATTTTCTCAGTCACGTAAAATGCAGCACTTGCTGCCAAAAACTCGAAAATATTTGATATAGGCTTCTTATCAAACCACATTTCATAAGCCATTTTACTATTTGATTTTCTAGTATAAACATAGTTAATTATATAACACGCAGTATTTACGGCTTTGGCCCAAAGATTTTTAGGGAGTTTTATACTATTTAACATTACATTTTTTATTTCTTAAAGCACTCTATTTTTTCTTTCTACCATACCATTTTATTGTGTTGTTTTGGGCTCAGAGATTTCATGTGATATTCCCTGGTCACTGCAAAACTTCTCAAAATTGCTATTATCAAATTCTAATCCATGATCGTTACAGATCTTACAAACTTGAGACTCGTTTTCAGTTTGGATACGTCTAAGTACCCTTTTTACTTCATCGAGAGTTTCTGATTTGTCTCTTAAGAAGACTACCCAAGTATATCTAGTAAAGTCATCAACAATTACCAGAATGTACTTCTTGCCACCTTGACTCTCCATTCTAGTTGGTCTAATAAGATCCATATGGAGAAGTTCGAGTGATTTGAATGTGGCATTGGAGTCCACCTTTTTGTGAGAACTCCTAGTTTGCTTGCCAATCTGGCATTCACCGCATATTTTATCTATTTTCTATATTTTGGGTAGGCTTCTTACTAACTCTCTTTTGCTCAATCTATACAAGTTGCAGTAGTATACATGTCCAAGGCGTTTATGTCATAACTCGATCTCATCAGTATGGACCATGTAACATGATAAATTAGATGAGCTTGAATCACTTACTATGTAGCAGTTTTTAAAAGTTTTGCAACCAATTAATATTACAGAACCACTTTTATTTAAAATTTTACACACTAGGTTAGTAAATTTTACGCTATGATTATTATCATATATTTGAGAGATGATTAATAAGTTATGTTTTAACGCTTCTACATATAAAATATTCTCAAATAAAGGGAGGTTAAAGAGTTAAACCGTACCTTGGCCAACAATCGTACAATTGTTACCATCACCGAATGTGACTGAACCATTAATCATATCTTTAAGATTGGTGAACAGACCTTTGTCACCAGTCATGTGTGTGTCTGGAGCATCCACTGTCTAGGTACCACTTTGAATGGCTCGTAGCTTTAAAAGCAGCATGGGCAACCAAGCAAGTAACCTTAGGAACCCATTTCATTACAGTCTTAGGTGTAGGAGTATAGTTGGTCTTCTTATGTTTGTATTTGATATAAGACCGACCCAATGAGTTAGATTTTAAGAGCTCTTTAAGTAAATCAATAATCTTCTCAGCTAAAGGATTACAATTCTGATTTTTGTAGTTGATATGGTTGTTCTAAAATTTAAAGGATTGAAAAGTTTTATCATTTTTAGGATAATTTTGATTTAAACTTTTTCTTTTTGAGTTTGAAGATTCTCCTTTCACAAATTTAGGAGGTGTATTCTTATGTTTAAGAGGAATACTTTTGTCCTAGCCCAAACCAAATCGGTTGCCACATTTTCTGGATTCGGATAAGAGTTTTTCCAACTTAGGATCATCTTGGGCATACTTTCATGTGTCTTTTAAACTCAAAAGTAAAGAGACTTCAAGTTTTAGTTTTTCATTTTCAGATTTTAGATTTTCAATTATGGAGGTTTTAAAATCTAAATCACATTTTATTTTTTTAAAACAATCTGAAATGTTAAATTTTTCTAAAACAAGAGTATCCAAATTTTCTTTAAGTTTCGAAAACTTTTCTTTGTAAAGTTTTAGTTTTACGGCAATTTTACAACTTTACTTGTATAGAGCATTGTAAGCATCTTGAAGATCGATGGCATCGACCAGGCGTGGAAATTTTTGAAAATACTCAATGGCATCGACCAACTTTGATGTCATCGAACTGGCTTCGATGTCATCGAAGCCTGGTCGATGTCATTGACAAATTGGCTTCGATGACATCAAAGCCTGGTCGATGTCATCGACAAACCAATAGACATATTTAAGACATCTGTCCTTAACAATCTCCATCATGTCTTCAATCTTCAACCGTGTAGCTTCTTATCCCCTTCTCTTATATCTGCATTTCATCATAGCTTCTCGTGCATACTTCGTCCTTCTTACGCAATCACCAAGCCTAGAGAAGTCACTCAGAACTTAAGCTTCTCTATAGGAACGACTTTGATGAGCATATCCGTCAGATCTGCATCCATGTGTCCAACCACTTTTGCTCCTGTCTTCTCAAAAGGAAAGACATAGTCTTCTTACCATCTCACCACTATCCAATATTGCTAGTCAGGGTACTTGCTTACAACACTGATAGCCTATGAAATAACCGGTCTAATCCAGATCATGGCATACACTACCAACTGCATTCGAATAAGGCTCATGAGATATCCTCCTTTTCCTCGTCTGTTTTTGGGACATGTCCTGAGGAAAACTTGAGGAGAGACACGTAGGGAATGCTCCGCGGCTTTACATGGTCCATCACCTCCTTGATCAATACCTACCCAAGGTATTCTGCCTGAGATAACCAAAGTCTACTCTTCCTTTAGTCTCAATGCTGAGAACCCTCTTTGCAGCCCCTTGATCCTTCATCCTGAATGTCCCACTTAATCGAGTCTTCAGTACATTGATCTCAGACATGTCATACTTGGCGATCTATATATTATCAACATACAATTCTTGACTCTTCATGAAGGAATCAAAACCACTTCCTAGACGACAGGTCGAACCATGACCTCCTACAAACTTCTTCTCAGCCCCTTTAACTTCGAACCGCTCTGGTTGCTTCATGTAGATCTGCTCTTCCAATTTTCCTTACAGAATTGCAGACTCCATATCCATCCTTCCAGCTCAAGATCGCATTGGCCAACCAGCTGCAATCACGGATCTAATAGACACATGTTATACCGTCGGTGCGAATATTTCTGAGAAGTCAATCCCTTCTCTTTTAGTATAACCCTTCACTACCAACCTCACTCTATATCTATGTTGTATCATCCTAAAGATCCACATGCATCCAACCGCTTTTCGACCAACTAGAAGCTCCACCAGCTTTCATATGTCAGTCTGGTAGGACAAGTCCATTACATCGCCCATAGTCACCTTTCACTTCCCAGTACCAGGCTCACCTAGAGCCGTCTGAATGGAAGATGAATCCCCTACGATATTGGAGTCGTCCATGTATATCGCTGATATTATACGATATTGCTGTGTGATTCTTCTCACTGGAGGCTGCTCCACCTGCTCTGTATCCCTATTCACACGTTTTAGCCTTCTTACCCTGTCCACTCATGTGGTCATGCCCAGCATGCCATACACGTGCAGAGGTGGAATCCACTACATCCACTATAGCTCCACCTTTTTAAGTGCTCGCGGCCTTCTTATCAAGAATATTCTAATCATCATCAGTCATAGTAGACTTTTGCTCCTCAAGAGCACCATCTTCGCCTTGCTTGATTAAGGAATTCATCATCTTAATCTTCCATAATTCAAAATTATTTTTTTCTGAGTACTTCTCAATCTCATACTTAGTGCTCACCATTATTACTAATCCCTCAGATTCAGATCTATGCCCTAATGATATCTCTGATACCAGTTAATGGGGATTTACACTGCGAAATCACACAGATCTAGATCTAGTATAGCAATTCGATGGCACCAAGTACACACAAGAGAACACAGAGATTTTAGGTGGAAAACCCTTGCGGGAAAAAACTACGGCACAAAGCGACAGAAATCCACTATGAAAGCATAAATTACAAAGAGAAAGGACTTACCCGATTCGAACAAGCTCGAATCTCACCCTTGTTACACCCTTTTGAAACCCTAAACCCTTTTAGGAACCCTTGAAAACCCTTTAGAAAGCCTTGGAATACCTCCCAATCCCGCATACATCCATTTATATAAGTTTAGAGAGAAGTAAAATTGGAATAGGAAATAAAAATCGTAAAATCTGCGTTTCCGCAGAAAATCTGTGTAAAACCTTCGATGTCATCGAAAACGGACCAAAACTGTCCAACGACCAAGAGTGAAAATTTTCAAAAATACTCGATGGCATCGACCTACTTCGATGTCATCGAAGCCTGGTTGTTATCATTGACAGACTGACTTCAATGATATCAAAACCTGGTCGATGTCATCGACAGACCAACAGACAAATTTAAGACATCCGTCCCTAACAAGAGGAGGATCCACATGATGAACAACTCATATTGAAGGTGGGACTCCACATGATTAATGGTCTACATTATGACATAAAGGATGGAGTAAACCTCACATGATGGATAGCCCACATCAAAGTGTGGCCTTGTGCAGCCAAAGACTCATATCCAAAGTAGCACGCTGTGATGGATGATCCACATGGAAGGTGTGGCCCCATGATGGATAGTGGACATCAAAAGTGGGCCTCACATGACGGATGGTCCACATCAAAGGTGGTCCCTATATAATGAATGGCTCATATCAATATGTGGCCTCACATGATGCACTACCTATATCAAGTAGGACCCACCTAATTGATGATCCGAATCAAGGTGGGCCCCATATAGTGGACAGTTCTCATCAAAGGTCATCCCTAATTGTGAATGGTTTGCATGATGGACAACCCAGTTCAAAGGTGGGGCCCACACGATGGATACATCAAATGTGGGGCTCCATGTGATGGGTAATTGACATTCAAGTGACCTACACGAAGGACAATTAACAATGTTGGTGGGCACCACATGATGGATGCCCTAAATCAAGGTGCATGGACCCCCACATATATAATGGATGACCTAAATCAAGGTGAGCCCCCACAAAATGGATGGTGAACATCAAAGGTTGGCCCCTAATGATGAATGGTCTACATCCAAAGTAGGTCCTGCATGATGGATGGCCCACTTCAAATGTTTGACCCACATGGACTGTCCACATCAAAGGCACACTCCACATGATGTACAATCGGCATGTAATGGCCAACATGATGGATAGCCAACATCTAAAGTGAAAGGAATGAAGGAGCCTGTTCATATGAAATAAAGTTGTTGCAATTTTTTAAAATCATAGCAACTATCCTTTAAATAAATTTTTATTTAAATGTTTTACCAAACATGATTGTCAAATGAAAGCTTTTTTCAAGTCTGAAAAAAGTAATTTTACCAAATGAATTATTTTACAAGAAGAGCTAGTAAAAAGAGATTTATTAGAATAGCTCTTACCTGAAAATCTCTTATTAAATTAGATAAAACCTCTTATTAAATTAGATAAAACATGCCAACCATACCATCAGAGATGAGCGATGTCCAAGTGGAATCATGGATAACACTGTTTCACACAATGCAAGAAACAACAAGCTCTGAGTGGTCTATACCATGTTTTATATTTAAAATCCTTACTGTCCATCAAGTGAAGCCAATTATTTTCTCAGTTAATATCAAAGATTTCCTAAACAGAACTCCTATATGTCTCGAACATGATTACAATATAAAATTTCTCCTAAAACCTCTAAGTTCATGCGGTGTTGCCCACCTGAGTTTTGAATTTTGAAGAATTTCATATCTTCTTTTCATCTTACTGAGTTACACCTAATTAATGTGTTTGATTAAAGATGCCTACCATGGTAGCCACATACACAAACGTATGGTTGTCATCCCATCCCCATTGTTCCATTCGGGATGGCCCACCATAGTTTTTGATCTGGCCTTATTTTTGTTGGCTTGTCATCCTAGCAGGACAAACATAACTTGATCGTGGGGTAGACGTTCCGTATAAATAAAACATGGTAGACAGCAGACAGATCTGCAGCTACATCTGCTCTTTCGGTCATTTTATTTTATTTATACCTTGATGGGTCTTAACTATCTTTCTTGTTGAAATGAAGGCTGCCACCAGAAAGCCAATTGGATTAAATTGTAAAAATGGATGTATGCAAAAATGGAGTTCAAATTTAAAATTTGAAATTCAATTTGATAGTGCATCCAAACACACTCAACAGTTCCATTTTGAATTCAGGTGGAGATGACAAGGTATGTATGCAACTCTAAGATCGCATTTGGAGCACTTATTATTGAACTGGAATTATTAGTCAAGTGAGGTGGAAATGGCCAAATTGAAAAGCCCGTTGGCTTTCTTAACCAATGAGTCCTGGATTGTACTTCGTACAATTTCAAGGTGGACTTGAGAAAACAAGTCAAAAATTTAATTGAGTTGAGAACGATGATGATTGGAAAAACCAAAAACAGAGTTGTAGTGATTTGAGGCCTTCTCCCACAAATATACAGGGGAACATTTTTAACCTTTACAACTCAATCTGTTTCATCCTGAGCACAAGGTCTAAAGCAATGTGTTGGGAATAAAGGCCCCTCGTAGGTGTTTACCCTTGGCCATGCATGCTGTATTTGAGGAAATAATTTTATTTTATTTTTCATGTAAGATTAAGAATGGTTAGGATTTTCCCCTATTCTAAGCAGAGGCCCTAAACACAGAACGTCATCCTATGCAGGTTTCAAAAGATGGTCGAGATTGAGCAAGCTAGAGCACCTTGACCTGAGCTATAACTCGTTCAATGAAAGCATTCTACCATATTTGGGTTCACTCTCATCCCTCAAGAGTCTGTCTCTGCAGGAAAATCAATTTGGATTTCCACACAGGAGTCTTGACGTGATGAGGAATTCACCTCCTATAATTTTATATACAAGTTTTGAAATGTTGTCAAGATTGGGCAACCTAGAGCAGCTAGGCCTAAGTCGGAATCGGTTAAACAGAAGCATTCTACCATATTTGGGCGCACTCTCCTCCCTCAAGAGCCTTGATCTACGTTGGAATAATTTGGAAGGATGCTTCCCCTCAAAAGGTAAGTTGATTAACTGTAAAGAAATTAAACCAAAATTGATAATAGTAGTTTAGATAATATTTTGAACTTTATTTAATGGTCATGCCTTCTCCAAATTTCTACTCTTAATGTTATTTTTTAAAATTGTTTAAATCTTGATAGAATTGGCCAACTTGACGAAACTGGAGGCTTTGGATTTGGGAGGTAATCAACTCAATGGTTCCCCGCAAGGTAAGAGCACTTGGATCTTTTCTAATAAATGCCGGAGTTGAGTGTCTTTCACATGCACCTCAAAATGGCATTTGAAAATTCACATTCTGAGATGCTTTTCATGACATTATTCTTGCCACCACTAGTAGGAAAATATATTATATCTTTGTGTGATAATAATCTTAAACTTTGAAAATGATGATTGTACTTTTCTATGGAGGATTTTGATAATATTTTACCCTCCTAGCTAGCGATGATTTTTGCTCTCGTTATCCTTAATGAAGAGGTGCGTGCAACCTTCTTACACGTTCCTTTGTAACCCAAAACTCTGTGGGGCCCACCACATCTCCGTATGGAATCCACTCCCTTAGATGTGAGCCCAAAAGTGAGACAGATCCAAAACTATGGTGGGCCATGGCACAAGAAACGTGAGACAGATCCAGAACTAAGGTGGGCCATGCCACAAGAAACGCTGGGGGATTTAACACCCACCGTCAACTTCCTTGGGGTTCATAGAAGTTTTGGATCAGAATGATATTATTGTTTTTCCTACATCCTAATGGAAGTCACCTTATGAACGGGCTAGATGGAATATAAGGGATCAGCATGGGCCTCAGGAAGGTTTCAATGGTCTGTGTTTCCATTCTCGTTGTTTTTTGGGGTGTGGCTCACTTGAATTTTAGATCTGCCACGTTTTTGGCAGACCATCTTATCCTGACCTTGCGAAACTGATGGACGTAGTAGATGATAAGCGGCCAACATGGTGGGCCTACAGAGCTTTGGGCTGCACCGGCTCCTTGTAAACAAGGATTGGTTAGAACTCACATGTCAAAGCAGGGCAGCTGTTCTCTCGCTGCGTGCACGGATATACCTTGCCTTGTAACCAAAGGTTATACGGCACGTGGATCTCCTAAGAAAGCCTTTGCTGGTAGTTGGTATACTAGGTGGGGCCCACTGTAATGTTTTCGTGAAATTCACCATTTTCATCTATTTTGCTAGCTTATTTCACGACATGTGACGAACATGAGGAAAAAGATTGGTTACTACCCCTGCCACCAGCCACCGGGCTGGTGGTCGGTGCTCTGTGGGCCCCACTATGATGTATATGTTTCATCCATTTTTACGTATCATTTTAAGGATTTATATAAAAAATTAGAGAAATATAAATCTCAGGTGTACCACACCACAGGAAAACAATAGTGATTGGATATCCACCATTAAAATCCTCCTAAGGCCCACTGTACTGTTTATTTGACATCCAATCTGTTGATTAGATCATACAGGCCCAGATGAAGGGAAAAATCAAAGATTAGCTTGATCAAAACTTTTATGGCCTCCAAAAGGTCTTTTAATGGTTGACACTCATTCAACACTGTTTCATGTAATGTGGTCCAATTGAGATTGGGATATATCTCATTTTTGGTCTTATATCATAAAATGATCTGGAAAAATAAATAGACGACATGGATGAAACACATACATCATGGTGAGGCCCAAAGAGAACCAACCACCAGCCATTGGCTGGTGGCAGGGGAAGTAGCCAATCCGTTTCCCTAATACGAGAAGTATGTTAAACTCAAGTGGGCCACGGAGAGAATCCGTAGGGAAAAAAATGACTACCCTTAAAACTTTCGTTAGCTCTACCTTAATGTTTACATTCCACCCAAACCGTCATTACCATTGGAATGAAGTGAAAACGTAAAAGTCCTAACCAAATACAAAACTTTTGTGGCCAATCGAATATTTCAATGGTGTTCATTATATCCCCCTGTTACCTCTCGTGTAGCCACTTGGGTTTTGGACCCACTTTATTTTTTATTGAATGTGCTAATATGATATCAATGGTTGAATGTGCTAAAATAATATATAAAAAATAGATGGACAGGATGAATTTCTCACAAACATGGCCATGGGTTCCCCTACAATCCCAGCACATGAACTTTATACAAAATCCTTTTAAAAATTATAGGAATCTTTTAACCCAAGCTCTGCAGCGTTTATTGCACCGTGTGTGTTGTATCCACTTCATCCATCCATTTCATTGGTTCGTTTTAGAACATGGATATCCAAAATTGAAGTAGAACATGTTTTTTAGAGTCTTAAATCATTCGGAAACATCAAGAGACCATTCGATGCCATTGAGCTCCATTCAATGCCATCGAACAGTGCTCAATGCCATAAAAAATTCTTGAATTTTCTCTAGTTGGTCACTAGATTAACTAGGTGCTTTCTCGATGACTTTGAAGGATATGTTCGATGTCATCGAAGATGGGTTGAGGAAATCGAAGAAGATCCAATTTTAATGTCTTGTCTCTGGACTAATTAGGTATTTATTCGATGCTATCGACATGGCTTCGATGCCATCGAAGGATAAGTTTTGATGACATCGAACGGATCCGTACAAATTTTCGCAGAGTTGCAATTTTGCGGAATTTGTTTCCTATTTCGATTCTAATTCTTCCAAAGGCTACATATTAGGGAGTAACCGGGATTGAGAGAAAATTACTAGGGTTTCAAATTCGTCCAAGGGGTTTCAGGTGTATAGCAAGGGATTGATTCAAGGTTATTCAAATCGGGTAAGCTCTCATCTCTTGTAATTTATGTTTTTCATAGTGATCATCTATCACTTTGTACTGTAGTTTTTTCCCACAATAGATTTTCTACATTAAATCATTATATTCTCCTTGTACTTGCTTAGTGCGATTAGATTAGTTTTCTAGATTCATCTTTATGTGCTTCTGCAGTCCCCCAACAATTGGTATCAGAACTAATGTTAAGGTGCGGGCTTGAATCTGTAAGGAGTATCAATGGCTAGAAATCTTAAGTATGACATTGAGAAGTACTCAGGTAAAAATAACTTTGAGTTATGGAAGGTTAAGATAATTAGCTTATTAATTTAGTAAGGGCTAGATGAGGCTCTTGAGGAGCGACGTGGGTCTATGGATGATAATGAATGGAGGATTCTAGAAAAGAAAGCTAAATCCTCAATCTGATTGTGCCTAACGAATAAGGCTCTCTACAATGTCATGAGAGAGAAAACTATAGCGAAGTTATATGCGAAATTAGAGGACATTTATGTGAAGAAGTCCCTTGAAAATTACCTATACTTGAAGTTGTTTTTGTTCAACTTCAGGATAGTAGAGGGTGGAGATGTGGAGGCCCATAGCAGTAATTTTAACAAATTGATTTTATAAGTTACTAGACATGAAGGAAGTGGTCAAAGATGAAGATCAGGCATGTATTTTGTTGAATTCTCTTCCGGCATCGTATGAGTCTTTCAGGGACTCTTTTTGCATCAGTAATGCATCCCTAAGTGTGGACATTACTATCTCAGCCATGAGAAAGAAAAAATGGTAGCATGGGGGCCTCTACTGATGCACTATTTACAAGGGGTATGAATACTGAGCAAGATGCAGGATCCTCTTGGTTGAGATCCAAATCTAAGGGAAAGGGCAAAGGTAAGTTAAAGTACTGAAATTGTGGGATGTTAGGAGACATGAGAAAGGATTGTACAAATCTTAAATTGAAGAAAGAAAACTTAAAGGCTTCTTCTAGGGAGGCCAACACCGCCACCTCTAATGAAAAGACAAGTCGATGTGATGTGTTGTCAGTGTCTATGATCGGATACTTATACTATGATCGTAGAGATGAGTGGATTCTTGACATTGGGTTTCATATCACATGACTCCTCATCGAAGTTGGTTCACCAATTACAAAGAGTGCGATGGTGGACAGGTGTTTATGGGCAATGATAATGCCTATAATGTTGTAGTTGTTGATACGGTACGCATCAAGATGTTTGATGGGATGGAGCGTACCTTGACTGAGATAAGGCATGTTCCTGACATGGAGAAGAATTTAATTTCTCTCGGTGCACTTGAAGCAATAGGTGCACGTTTATTGATTTTAATGGTGTCCTTAAAATTTCAAAAGGGGCACTCGTAGTTATGAGAGCGCAGAGGTACATTAATCTTTACAGGTTGATCGGGAGCAGTTCAATAGGTGGAGCTACAACAGCTATAATAGATTTCACGTCTACACATATGTAGCATGCACATCTGGGCCACACGAGCAAGTGTGGCATGAAGGTAGTTTCTGATCGTTGTTTAATTCCAAGTTTTAAATTTTTTAATTTAAATATATGCGAGCATTGTATATATGGTAAACAATCTAGGTTATCTTTTAAATCTATAAAACATGTAAGGGTATACTTGCCTATGTCAATTCTGACGTATGGGAGCTGTCGTTCGTGGTTTCCTCCAGGGGGTCGTGGTGGTTTGTCACATTCAATGACAACTACTCCCAAAAAGTTTGATTTTATTTTATGAAACATAAATATGAGGTTTTCACTAATTTCAAACAATGGAAGGACATGGTGGAGAAGCAGCCAAGGCGTAAGTTAAAGATATTAAGGACGGATAATGGCGGTGAGTTTACTTCAGGAGAATTTAATCAATTTTGTAAAGATTGAGGGATCATATGGCACAACACACTACGCCGCACACCCAAGAAAAATGGTGTGATTGAACGGATGAATCAGACTCTCTTGGAGAGAGCTTGATGCATGATTAGTAATGTTGGGTTGGGCAAAGACTTATGGACTATTGTTGTTAATACAACTTGTTATTTGGTGAACCGGTCTCCTTCTATAGCTATTGAATGTAAAATTTCAGAGGAAGTATTGAGTGACCATAAAGTGGACTACTCAAATTTACGTATATTTAGTTGTGGTGCTTACTGTCATATACTGTGAATTGAGAGAAATAAGCTAGACCCAAAAACTAAAAAGTACATCTTTGTTAACTATAGTGGTGGTGTAAAAAGTTTCCTATTCCAGCGAGATAAAAAGACGACTCTAATATCACATATGCCCTTATTATAAATGAGAGGGATCTATCTACTCTTTAAGAGACTCTTAATGAGCCTGATGCAGAAAATTGGAAGGCATCAATGAAAAATTTGATGGACTCCTTGTACAAGAACAACACATGGAAGATGGTGGAGCTACTAGTGAGCTAAAAAGTGATTGGATGCAAGTGGTTATCAAAATGAAACAGTACAGATACAAAGCGAGACTGGTAGTGAAGGCTACACTTACAGAGAATGAATCGACTTCACAAAGATATTCGCACTTATGGTTAAGAAAGTGTCTATTAGATTCATGTTGGTGTTGGTTGGCCAATAAGATCTCGAGCTAGAAAAGATCTCATGTTGGTGCTGGATGCCCAATACGATCTCGAGCTGGAATAGATGGACATGAAAACTGCATTCCAGCACATAGAATTGGAAGAGCAAATCTACTTGAAGCAACCAGATTGTTACGAAGTTAAAGGAACAGAGAATAAAGTTTGCAGGCTAATGAGGTCGTTGTAGGGCCTGAAATAGTCGCCTAAGAAGTGCTATAAAAAATTTAATTCTTTCATTTTGAGTTAGAAAATTACTAGGAGTGAATATGATCACTGTGTCTATTATAAGATACTAAGTGATGACAAGTTCATCATTCTAGTTTTGTATATTGATGACATGTTGATCGCCAGTTATAACATGTTAGAAATCGATGTACTAAAGACTCAGTTATCGGGGACATTCGAGATGAAAGTTATAGGAGCTGTAAATAGGGTTCTTGACATAGATATTCATAGAGACAGGAAGAGGAGTAAGCTTTGGTTATCTCGAGTAGAATACCTTAAGAAGGTGTTAATCAAGTATGGGATGGACAAGGCGAAGTTGGTCAGCGTTCCCCAGGCTCACTTCAAGTTTTTCTTAGAACAATGTCCTAAATCAAATGAGGAAAAGCAAAATATGTATGATGTGCCTTATTCGAATGTTATAGGTAGTTTAATATATGTCATGGTTTGTACGAGACCCGATATTTCATAGCCAATTAGTATTGTGAAATGACAACATTGGAAAACAACATTGGGAAGTGGTGAAATGACTACTTCGATATATTCGAAGTACAAAAGACTACGCCTTAACTTTTGAAAAGACTGTGACAAAGTTAATAGGGTATGTGGATTCAGATTACGCAGGTAATGTTGACTATAGAAAGTTGACTTCAGGTTACTCATTTGTGCTAGCAGGTGGAGAAATCAGTTAGATGTTTAAGCTTCAGTTTATGGTTTCTCTTTCCACAATCGAAGCTCATTATTTGGCGGTGATAGAGGCTTTCAAAGAAGGTGTCTAGTTGAGAGGAATGACAAACCAGTTGAGGCTTCAGCAGGAAGTCATGCCAGTTAATTGTGATAGCGAGAGCGCTATCAATTTGTCTAAAAATTATGTTTATCATTCCCGTACTAAATACATTGATGCTCATCACTATTTTATCTGACAGGTGCTTGAAGGAGGCATGACTCTGGAGAATATTCACACCAGCGTGAATCCGGTTGACATGCACACAAAGGTGGTTCTTATACAGAAATTCAAGTTCTGTGCGAGTTCTTTAGGCTTGGCGAATGTGTAAAAGGAGACCAGATTGTGCACGAGAAGTAATGGTGGAGCTATGATTCAAGGCAAAGATGAGAGAAGAGGACAAGAAGCTACATTTTGATGATTGAAGATATGGTGGAGATAGTTATTTTCTGAAGGTTAAATCATTGAGAAATAGGGTCGGTCGATTGCATCGATAGACCATTCGATGCTATTGAGCACCAGTTGATGCTATCGAATAGTGCTCTATCCCATCGAGAATTTCCAGTGCTTTTTCGATGTCATCGAAGAGTGTTCCGTGACATTAAAGGACATATTTGATGTTATCGAATATGGCTCAATACAATCAAAAGATATCTGATTTTCATGTCTTGTCTCTAGACTGATTGGGTATTTGTTCGATGCCATCGACATGACTTCGATGCCATCAAAGGATAACCTTCGATGACATCGAAGTGTGTTCGATGACTCATTTTTGGGATTATGCTCTAAAATGATCTCGTCAAATGGATGAATGGTATGGATATATCATTGTGGGGCCTGAATAACTTTGATCTACTTTGAAACGTTTTTACACCTTGGAGCTAGAGGATGGACAACGCTCGTCTACACACGACATGTACCCACACTAGCCAGGTCGGTGGTGTGTGGTACACCAGCCAATCTGCTTCCATATGTAAAACTCTCTCTATCCTTGTGACGACCTTCATTTTCACCCTAAATATAAAAGATTTTGCCAATTACAAAACTCTTTTGAGCCTAAAAAATGGTTAATATAAAGTTTCTCCTCTCCTAAAACCGTAAGTTCACACGGCGTTGCCCCCTTGAGTTTTGAATCACAGAGAATTTTGTCTCCTCTTCATCTTGGTGAGTTACACCTGTTAACGTGTTTGATAAAGATACTGACCCGTACATAAACTCATGGTTGTCATTCCATCCCCATTGTTCCATGTGGAATGGCCCACCCAAGTTGTGCATCTGGCTGATATTTTGGCCTGAGGTCCTAGTATCAACGATAACCTGATCAATGAAGTAGAGGTTCGATAGAGATCTTGGAAGTCCCCTTAAGATTCTGGTTTGACCTCCAAATTCGAAGAAATATGAAACTCCTTTTCCTACTTCCTATGACACCGTCCGTGTGACAAAACTGTGGGCCATTATATCTTGCCAGCTGATCTCAGGGGAAAAATTAGGCAGATCCAAAACTTAAGTGGGCCACACCACCAGAAATTCCCGCCATGATCAAATGTTCAATGTTTTGGATCAGTCGCACAGTATACATTGGGCCACACATGCATGGTTTACCGGTCATGGTGCATTTAAATTCGTATGGCGCCATGTGCACTGTGGGACCCACATGCATGATCAAATGGTAAGTAGATCAGATCATTGACTGGATCATTAAACCATAGGCCCATGGCGTGAAATGTTTACAGCCCCATATACATGCACTACGAGCTCATTTGTCTGTAAATATGGATGATTGAAATAAAATCGCCTATGGTGCAAAGCATTTAGAGTGCCTTGTTTTCACAGATGGATCGATATTGCTTTGTTATTAAAGTAAAACTAAATGATTACAATTCCTGTCCAAGTAATCGATCCAGAGGATCCAAAATACATGGCAACCATGAAAAAAAACCACACTATTCAGATGTTCTAGCCTATCCATGTTGCAAGTGAGCCATCTCATTCATAGGTTTCGTCATGAGGCACTTGTTGTTTTAAAGCATCACTTTCATCCATGGGTGGGGAAATGGATGGCTATAAAACAGAATGTCAACTTACAAATTGATCGGATCATCAAATTCGTGCAATTTTTTCCTATGGTAGCCCATGAAAGATGCCATTGATGTAACCGGCAGCTTAGATCGATCAACTGGACTACAAGCTTTTACTCATAGTACTTGAGAACACTGTAACTCATATGACATTCAGAGCACAGGATCATTTCTCTTATGACCAACTGAATTTTGTACTGATAAGTTAATTACATTTTCATTTTTGTAGCTTTGTGCAATCTGGAGAATCTCCAAGAACTGGATCTTCAAGGAAATGAATTGGAAGGGAGCCTTCCTCCCTGTCTCCGCAACTTGTCATCCCTCCAACTACTTGATCTCTCCAATAATAGACTCAGTGGGCAAATCTCCTCGCCTCTCATCTCCAGCCTTACAATGCTCCGGTTCCTTTCTCTCTATAGCAACCGCTTTGTGGGGTCTCTCTCATTTAGCTCATTTGCTAATCTTTCCAAGCTCGAGGTTGTGGTAATCAACGCTGCATATCCTGATGGCGATGTTATAACTTATCCCAATCAGGTAGAGGTGGAAACTGAATCTACACCTTGGCTTCCTAAATTCCAGTTGAAATTCCTCCACCTATATAACTGCAACATCAACAAGCTCACTGGTACCATTCCCAGCTTCCTTTCCACCCAATATAACTTGATAGAATTGGACCTTTCCCACAACAACATGAAGGGAAACTTCCCATCTTGGTTGTTAGAGAATAATGAAAGACTACAAATACTAGACCTAGGAAGCAACTCCTTAGCGGGCCCATTCCATCTGCCACCTCATTCTAACTACCTGACTGCATTATTTCTGGACGTCTCCAGCAACCACATCTCTGGACAACTTCCTGAAAATATTGGTTTCCACCTTCCAAATTTAGAATACTTAAACATGTCTACAAACGCTCTTCATGGTACGTTTCCTCTGTCGATGGGCAACATGAGAGAATTGTTTTCGTTAGATTTGTCGAGAAACAATTTTTCAGGAGAGATACCAGAGCAGTTGGCCATGGGTTGCATCTCATTGATAATGTTGAAGCTATCAAACAATAGATTACAAGGCCCAATGTTTCCGACTCATTCGAACTTGACTCGGTTACAATATCTGTATTTGGACGGCAATGGATTCACCGGGAAGATCTCAGCTGGTATATTCAAAAGCTCTGATCTACAGTTTTTGGATGTTGGTAAAAACAACATATCAGGTCGTCTTCCTGCACAGATTGGGAACTTTTCTGGGTTGCTGTGGCTTTCCATGCCAGAAAATTATTTAGAAGGTCCTATTCCAGCCGAGTATTGCAACCTATCTAGTCTTTCGCTTTTGGACCTTTCCCAAAATGGAATTTTTGGTTCCATACCTTCATGCATCAATCTATCTCTGAAATTCTTACATTTGCAAGGAAATGAGCTTACAGGATTGATGCCAAAGGCTTTATCCAAAATTTCCTCCCTTGTTACATTGGATGTCAGCCACAACTACTTCTCTGGTAATATTCCAAATTGGATTGGAGCATTTCCTAATTTAAGGGTTCTTCTCCTCGGAGGAAATAATTTGCAAGGTCACATTCCCATGCAGTTGTGTCAACTGAAGAACGTCAGCATATTAGATCTTTCACACAATAATCTCTCTGGTCCAATACCGTCATGCGTTGGTGATATGACATTCGGGAGGGCAAGAGTAACTGACTTCTCAACTTTTTTTGTCTATCCACTGCCTGACAGTATCGTTACAAGCATGGAGCTGCCTGGATACCGTATTGACGTTAAAGCGCCTTTTACACTTAGAAATTTGACAAGATCTGAGGAAGAAGTGGAGTTCATAACAAAGAAGAGGTCTGAAACTTACAAGGGCAGCATTCTTGACCTTATGTCTGGCGTAGATCTGTCATGGAACCAGTTAGCAGGTGAAATCCCACCTGAAATTGGACATTTAACGGCTACTCATGCATTGAACTTGTCCCACAATCAATTGAGTGGACCAATTCCAGAAACCTTCTCAAATCTAAAACAGATTGAGAGCTTGGACCTTTCTCAAAATAGATTGAGCGAGGAGATTCCTCCTCAACTAACTGAGCTCAACTTCTTATCTGTATTCAACGTCTCTCACAATAACTTATCCGGCGCCCTACCGGACATGATGAAGGGGCAGTTTGGCACCTTTGGAGAATCCAGCTACGAAGGCAATCCCCTACTCTGTGGACCACCACTGAAGAGTTGCTTCTCCACTTCTCCGCTACCACCTTCAATGCCAACAACATCAGGCGACGAGGATGATGGACATGACATAATCTTCTATGCATGCTTTTCGGTGTCATGTACTATGTCGTTCTTGCTTTTCATAGCACTTCTCTACATCAACCGCTATTGGAGAGGTCTATACTTCTATTTGGTTGATGCATGTATCTATTCATGCTATTATTTTGCTTTAGACAGCTACTATTTTGCTTTAGACAACCTTCGAAAGGTTTTCACCTGGCCACGTGCATAACCTTCAAGTCAGATCAGTTTCTCCCTGTAACTCTTATTGTAAGACAATAATAATCATGTTTATATATGCATGGCGTGACTTTTATTTCAACCCATGTTTCCATCGCTTCTTTGTTTGGTCGTGAAGTGAACTGAAGTATGCGGTTGCACACAAGGGGAGACTCCCGCAGATGCTTGCTAGTGTGACGTCAGAATCATTAGTCAGATTGCTTAACCACACATGCCATGTATGATCCGAATATTTCTTAAGGGAATCCAAAAATGTTCCACGGCCATCTATACCATAAAATTAGAGGGGTGATTAGACCCATCTGCTGCTCCAGTAGTGGATAGGCAGACCGCTGGATCTGGACCATTTATATTTGGCTTTGTAAAGGTTCCATATCATGCAGACCATCAAATCTTGAGGGCTTATACTTCCACATACTATTAGTGGTCTCAGAGGCTTAACAACGGATCTCCGGTTTATTATTTTCATCATGAAAGGTAAGTGACCCTTAAGGTAAGAATTCCTTTCAGAAAATTTGATAAGTGCGTATTTTTTAAAGGTTGGTGTTCAGCCATGTGGTCCAACTGATATTCTAAATTGCATCATTTTTAGCCTCATGCCCTTAAAAGAGCTGACAAAATGTATGAACCGCATATATGTGAGAGAGTGAAAGGGCTAGTTTTATAGAGAACACGTGTTCACACGTGTACAAACTGCCAATTTTGAATGCATGGCCCCACAGGTGTACCATTCACCACCGTCCAAATGTTTGTTGTCCCAAGGGCTTTTGGGTTGGGCAGGTTTGTGGGTTAGGCGTGCGTATACCTTTTGGGCCCATGGGATGGGCTTGGGCCAAGATATAAAAGCCCAAACAATTTTGGGCTGACCTTGGGCTACCATCAGCCATGCCCATATATATCTCTAATACATTATATATATTATATTGTATATATTACATATTATATTATACATGTACGTTTTAATGATGGCGCTTAAATGTGAATTCTTTCCAATCGTTCGATGATATAAATGTGTGAGATAGAAGCAAAAAGCTCCTTGGAAGAGCTCACCAAGCCTCTTGAAATGAGATTTTGGCCTTTTGGGTCATGCACATAATGTACATGGGTGAGATTAGATCCATGATTTAGTTATTTACTTAGAATGGGAATTAATTAATTTTTTTTAAAAAAACTCAGACTGAAATCACTTACAATTTCCAGCTTGTTTTTACATTTGGCATGTGCAAGTGGTCATAGGCCAAGCCAAACTAGTCCTGGGCACTAGGGGTGCAACTTGGGTGGAACTCAACCTGAGCTTGACAGGCCCGCACAACCCAACAAATTTGGTCGAATTGGGATTGGGCTAGAAATCTTAGACCCGAACCCTAGTCTGATTGGGCTAGAAATCCTAGACCTGAACCCTAGTCTGATTGGGCTTGAGTTGAGGGCTCAGGCAACCTGACTCAACTCGAACTCGAAATGGCATACAAAGGGCACTGTCACGAGTCTACTCATCAAGTGGGTCAATCTTGTGGGCTACGTAGAGATCAGTACAAAGCAAGTGTGTAGATAATTCTAGTCAGAAAGTAGTGGAGGGGTAATTAAATGCAGGGGCAGGTGCCAGAGGGTGAATCTCCTTGCTTAGGGGGATGATAAGGTGTCGGCCGAAGAAACAGAATATGTAGAACCGTTTCATTGCTGTACATATGAAACACATGGCTGTGATCAAAATTGTTTCATTTGATAGGGAGAATAGAGAATGCTTCATATTATCAGAATCATTGTTTGGAAAAATATTTTAACACATATTGGGTAGTTAAAAAATAAAAAATTATCCAATGGTCTTATTTGAATGAGTGCACCCAAATCAATGGTTAGGATGCTCAGTCCTACATATTTTTGGACTATCACAGATATTATATTTCAAGCCCATCGAAATGCTTGTTGGCCGTCAGCACTACAAGAAAATAGGCCTTTAGCCACAATTTTTTAGCTTCAGTTGAAAAAATGGAAGCTAAATATGTTTTTTTAGTCTTGGTTGTTAAGAAACTAAGGCTAAAAGTTTATTTTTTTCCTCAGTTGCTAAGAAACTGAGGCTAAAAGTCAAATTTTTAGCCTCAGTTGCATAGGAACTGAGGTCAAAATCTCCATTTTAACCTTAGTTGCATAGGAACCGAGGCAAAAGTGTACTTTTTAGACTCAGTTGCATAAAAATTGAGGTCAAAAATCTACTTTTTAGTCTCACTTGCATAGGAACTAAGGTGAAAAGTCTACTTTTTAGCTTCAGTTGTATAGGAATCGAGGCGAAAAATCTATTATTTTGCCTCAGATAATAAGCAATAGAGGTTAAAAGCTACAAGCCAAACTTTTTAACCTCAATTGTATAGGAATTGAGGCTAAAAGTCTAGTATTTTGCTTCTTACTATAAGTTAACTTTTTAACCTCAATTACACTGGAACACAGGATAAAAGTCTACCATCTAAATCATTTAATATGGACACTGGAATATTTTAATTTTCAGCCATCTACTTATAAATAACATTCGGGTCCCATTGCATCCGAATGAACCTAGCGAATAAATAATGTTATGGGATGTCAATTCATTCGAGCGGGGCACAACAGATCATACAAACCCTTGAATCCGATGGGTCCCACCATAAATGCGGGATGCCACACAAACCTCCCAGGGTAATCCCTAGCGACGCAGTGATCAAGCAAACCAAAAAGCTGGGCCCCACACAGCTCAAATGTATGAAAATTGAACGTTGATTATTAAAAGATGGGGCATGATCACATGCGTGAGAATCAAACGGTTAATATCATATACTCCAGCCCGGCCCACCCATAATGTGTATGTGGAATCTAAACCATGGATCTAGCGACTCTCATCATGATCACCATGCATTCAGAGAACTGACCCTATCAAGATCTCAGGTGGGGCATATCACTGAGAACAATGTATAGCCACGCCTAAAAACTATATTTCATTTTTTGTGATCTAGGTTATTCTCTTCATCGGGATGGGGCGCACCTGATTTTTGGATTAGATGACATATAAACAACAATTTGGACGCCACGTCTGGAAATTTCCTTGTTAGTTGGCCCTTCCTCAAATTTCATTCTCGGCTAAGCCGTTTGCTCTCTCCTCCATTCTCTCACTTCAATCCTCTCTCTCAATTCAGATTCCATCCTAGGAACAGGTACGAAACCCTAGATAACTTTTGTATACTCTCAGATCTACCTCCACACCCCATTTCTACACATTTTCATGTTAGATCTCGGAAAAACTAGGGTTTTGGGGGATTTCTTTTCATGTAAACATCTGGAAGATGTAAGAAGCGCTCCTGTTTCAATATCCCTATAAGGGCCTATTTGGATGCCTGTAACTTTTTTAAGTTGTAAAAAAGTCACATGTAACTTACTTACAGGTGTAAGTAAGTTACAGGTAATCCTGTTTGAATATAAGTTGTAACTTACTTATAGGTAACTTACTTTTTATGTATGGATAACTTGTAACTTTGTTACAGGTATTAAGTTGCATATTCACACTAAGTAGAGCTTGAAATAGGAAATCGTTGAAAAATCAGATTTACACGTAAAACAGATTAGATAAAATTATTCCATTTTATCAAGCCCATGTAAATGAATAGTTTAGTTGATTCTTAGGCTAAACAAATCAACAGGTGGGCCATAAAAGTGGGCTCACGTTTTCAAAATGCTTGTAATATAGGAAAAAAAAAAAAAACTTGGTGTAAGATATCCAAGCAAAAATTTCCCACAAGAGTGACTCTTGTTAGCAAGGATCAGTTAAAGAGAAATCACAAGCATAGGAGGCTGCTTCAACCAAATTATGCATTAGCAGTTAAAATCTCAAAGTGGGATATTATTAAAATGGACCAATATCAAGGGATTGTTTAAAACCAGATATCTTAACGCTTTGATGTACGCTCGATTTCTCACCATTTGACAACAGGCAAGAATCCAGATGCAAATGGAACTTAGGACTGTTTGAAAATGGATATGTTAACAATGCAGTGGGCATTCAATTTCAAAACACTTGAGGATGTGAGGAATCTCAATGCAAATAGAATTGGGAGTGTTTAAAAAACCATTCATTAAAACAGAGTTGGGACCTACACGAGGACAAGTTGCACTAACCAACAAGCCCCACTTATACAAAATGAATAATGGAATGAGGGCCCCACTATGATGTATTTGTTTTATCCACACCATCTATCCATTATTCTAGATCATTTTAAGAAATCAACCCAAAAATAAGGTACATCAAAATCCTAAGTGGACCAAATCACTAGAAACAATGTTGATTGAATGCCTACAATTAAATACTTTTGGTAGGCCACTGATGTTTTGAATCAAACTGATATTTGTTTTGTTCTCTTCATCCAGGTCTTTCTGACCTAATCAACAGGTTGGATGTGAAACAAACATTACAGTGGCCCAAAGAGTTTTAACGATGGACTTTCAATCATTACTATTTTGTGTGGTGTGGTCCATATGAGATTTAGATATGCCTCATTTTTGGAATCAAGCCCTAAAACAATCCAAAATAATGAATAAACGGCATAGATAAAATAAATATAGGATGGTGGACCCCACAAACCATCGGACGTTACCCACGGCTCTAGCCAAACTGCCTCCGTCAACCTCGATGAAAAAAAAAAATGAAGGAAAGGAAAAAAAAAAAAAAAAAAAAAAAGGAAAGAAAGAAAGGGGTTTTTTAACCCTGCTGAAGCTAGATCGGAGAGGGAGAAGGAGATTCGGAGAGGGAGAATGAGACTGAGAGAGGGAAACAGATGCCTTTACTCCGTCTGAGAAGGTAGGTATGCTTCTTCAATCCAGGTGCGATTCTTCCCAGCGATTTTTATTTCAAAAATTTCAACTGTTACCTGTAACTTAGTTATAGGTAAAAACGACTCTAGCGCCCGTAAAATTTTCAGCTCTTTTTCCTGTAACTTAGTTACAGGTTGAGAGAAAGTCACCTGTGACTTTCCTCCTCCAAACTCCAACTGTAACAAAGTCACTCGTAACTATCTTACATTTTAAAAAAGTTACAGGCATCCAAACAAGCCCTAGGAATCCGTTTTTCTCCATTTCTCTCTCCAAAAGATCGACGAAACCGATTTCTTGAGCAAACAGAAGCAAAATCATTCGCGTTTTTGGGAGTTGTGGAAAAGTCAAACCGAGAACTGAGTCTTTTGGATGGAGGAATCGTTTGGAAGGATTCAAGAGAAGAAAACGGTAAGTGATTTCAGTTTCTATTTTCGTAGTTTTTCTTTTCCATTTAATTGAAAATGGTGTGTTTTGAGATGCGAATCGCTCGAATCCATTCCAATCTTGCGATGGCCCTTTCTTCTTTCAATGTTCTTGTTATGTCTTTTGTTGGAATTGCATGAAATTTTAAGCGCTGAGGAGAGATGGTGTCTTTTGCGATGCGAGTCACTTGAATCCATTCCGATCTAGCGATCACCCTTTTCTTCTTGGATGTTCTTATTATTATTATTATTATTTATGTTGGAATTGCATGCCATTTAAGCGCTGAGGGGAGATTTGAGAGTGAGTTTGGATGCACAATCGAATCCAATTGCAGTAGTCTGGAATAGTGGAGTGTTAGGGCTAGGGTTTGCAAATGTGTTGTTTGCAGGGCGAACCTCAAACAAACGTGATGACAGTTTGTGAATTACAGGATCTTTACCATTTCCACACTCTTTCATCTGCAGTAGTAGGGGATCATTGGACTGTGAAGCATCCCTAACAGGGACTGCAGATCAGCTCATTTATTGTAGTTCAAATTCCTTCTAAGAACCATGTACCATGAAGGTTGGCCCTGCGGAATGGCACACTCTTTATCAAATAGTTATTGTGGTCTGTCTCGGGAAGGCTGGTGGCCTGGTGTGACCCAAATCCACTCGACTGAGGCTGGCAGGGTTTTGTGTTTTTGAACCTCATTTTTTTTTTTCCTTTTCTTTTTCTTTTTTCTTATGGGATTCTTAGCATGTGAAGTGATGAGAGGGTCACTCGCAGGTGGAGGCTCCTGCATCTCCTGTTTTGGTCACTTTTTTGGCACTTTATAACATTCAATCATATTTTCTAGGGAAAAAAAAGAAAAGAAAAGAAAAGAAAGATTTGATGAAATGGAAGGGTTAAATTGAACAAGTATGATTTGAGTCGCAAAATATGGTACCCTTTTTCTTTAGATCAGTCACAACTGACACTTGAATCTCTACAATCAATCTATTTTATAAGAAATATCATTTTTCTGGTGGCCTCGGTGATTTTTAAAATCTCCAAGGCTCCTTGAAAATTCAGAGGGGAGATCTTCAGGTTCAAATTGAATGTTAGCGAGATCTCCTCTACTTAGGCTCGTGTCGTTGGAGTTGGGGTGCCACGAAAGGTAATGATTTGGCTTTTTTATTCAAAAGAATTAAATGTTTGCTTTGTGAATACATTCTAGATCTTATTCAACCTCATCTTCTACGTTTCTATGGATTAACGTCTTTCCTCCATGGCCTGATGCTACTAATAAAATATGGTTTACTTGAATAGTCTCCGTGGATTTAGGTTCGGAAAATCTTTATGTTTCAATCTATTACTTTGGATCTTCTTACCAATACATTCTGCTTACATATTATGTTATTGTTTTTTCTTATTTGTAGCAAAAAAAAAACTCCTGTCGAAGCATTCTCGTAGTAGATATTGATGCTGGTAAGTTTCTGAAATTTAACCCTCTTTTGTTGGTTACTCTCTTATATATACTAGAAAATTTCATTTTCATTTTTTGTTTCACTGGTTTAATTTGGTTTGAAGTTAGATATAATAATTCAATCTTTTTAAGGAGAGAATACTAGCTAGTGATGCCAGATTTGGTTGCTATTTCATCCTGCTGATGGGAGGAGTGTTTCTCATGTTCTAAACACATACTTGAGAATGATAACTAGTCCCTTGCCAAAAGTTGTATGGTGCATATGATGTTAATATAGGAAAATTTTAAGTGGATAAACATTTTAGAACTGTCAGGAACACTTATAAAGTTGTACATGACATTTGAGGTATCTTGGAATCAAGAAGTTTCCACATAATGTTCAGAGCCTTCTAATGGACTTGTGTGAGTGAATTTTCATTGGACTTGTGGTTCAACTAGCTGAGGTGGTATGCATGTGCAAGCAAAGATGCTCACTAGACATGCCACACTGTGGGAATGCCCTGGCCCAAAGATCGTGCTATCCACTCATTAGAGAATTGAACAATGCTTCAATGTGCATTTGTGGTCCATATGTACCTGCCAGATATTTAGGCTATGGCCAGTGTTTTAAATATCGAATAGCGTGTAGCGTAGCATTCACCCCTCCGAAGAGTGAGACATCATCTACCACTACATATAGATTTTTAATTAAAATTAATATGAAAATTTGGGGAAAGAGTAAATATAAAGACAAAAATAGCAATTGACTGATTTAATATTGTCGTTCATATTATTTCACTAAAATCATTGAAACCAGTAACTAATTTTTATGAAAATAGCACATGCAAGAAGATTGAAAACATTTACTGTTTTAGTGAAAAATAACATGCAATGTATTCTAAGTAGCGTGTAACGTATGTTAAATGCGACTTAAGCTATTTTCATGCACCACGTAGTGTGAAGGCTAGGCTGTGCAACATATCATAAGCTTTTTAAAACACTAGCTATGACATCTAAATGGTGGGTTACATGTTTGCGTCATGTGTCTTGCAAACCTGCATGTGTCCCATTCACACTCCTCTTATGTACAACAAGGTTTGGTGGGCATTCTCAAGAATTTATCTTTTGATCTCAATCTGTTAGTTGACCCCAGTTTGGTTTTTGGGGAATTCTTTCCCTGGATTTTATGTTTCCTGGGGAATGTTAGAGCTGGCCTGGTATTTTTTGGGAAGTGATTTAATTTTGTTTGGTTGATACACGGCTTTCCTAGAAAAACCTGGGAAATGGAATTCTTGGAGAAGAGAAACCAACCAAAAAGTTTGAACCGAACTCTTCTTCTTCCTTTTCTTCTTCTTCTTCTTCTTCTTCTTCTTCTTCTTCTTCTAACCAGGGAATTGCTAACCCAGGAAATATGCCAGCAACCAAACACTCCCTTAAGTTCAGGGATCAAATGATCCTAGTGAGAATGTACTCATCCCTTGAATGAATCTTTCTCAATGTTACCAATATGTGATATTATGGCTGCGATATTCAAATAGGACTGGATCAGGCAACTTCTCATTTGAAGAAAAATGAACAATTTTCCATTTGAGAATATTCACATTTCAGGAGAATATTTTAAGTTACTGTTTTTTTTTTTTTTTTTCATTAGATTAGAAGATTTTGATTTTTTTTTTCTTGATTGAACTAGCTGCACATTTCTGGAGAATAAACAAAATTTCATGAGTTTTTCCAGATTTTTAATTTTTTTTTTTTTTTTTTTTTTTTTTGGATTTTATTGTTGTTGATACTTGCTTCTATTATTATGGAAATTCTTCTAACAATCGCCTTTTTTTTAAGATCTCGAAATTGCAGTTAAAAACCTTTGAATTTTCATGGATTTCATTTTTTTTCTTTTTTTTTCCCTTCATTTGGTTGAAGTTGCAGTGGCTTTCTGGAAAATAAACATAATCTGAGTATTGCTTATTTATTTCAATTTTTTGCGTTCTTTCTGAAACCTCTTCTTAGGGAAATGGTTGTACTTACTGCCTTTTTTTTTTTAATTCAGCCGTTTGGGAAATCATAGTTTATTTGCCTTTTTATTAGGATTTTGTTTGTCTGATGTTGCGTTTTGGTTTATTGTTTATGAGTAACTTTCATTATTGTATTGCTGTCATTTTTTGAGCAATTGTTGAATTGCATTGTTTTTCCCCTCAATTTTGAAGAATGTTTTTGCCTTCATAACACAGTTTAGATTTTGATTTTCAAATTGTGGCTTCTGTCTTCTGCAGTTATGGTCAGGCAATCAAGGTAAACTAGGCATATGCCAGTGGCCAGAGTGAGGTTACTTCAGGTTACTATTTGCTTCCATACTTGTTTCCTTTCTCTTTTACTGTTCTTTATTTGTTGTTTCTATTGGCACACCATCGTGCTTCTCTCTACTAATCATTCTTGATGTTGTTTTCATGTGTTTCAGGCCACTTCAACATGTTTGTTGGTGACCTAAGTCCTGAAGTCACTAATGGGACTCTTTTTTCATGCTTTTCAGTGTATTCCAGCTGTTCGTGAGTTCCCTACTGTTTTTCAGAGTACTGCATTTGATAGTTTATAGTGTTTGCTGTTTTTTTTTTCTGATTTTTTCTTTTCTGATTTTTTCTTTTCTGGAGGAAGGATGAAACTCTATTTTTTTCTTGTTTAGCTTGAGTAAACTTGGGAAGCTTCAGCTACTGCATGTGTTGATGTGGTTATAAACTTGGCATCTACACAATTCTCTTTGCAGAGATGCACGGGTTATGTGGGATCATAAAACTGGGCGCTCAAGAGGATTTGGCGTTGTTTCTTTCCGTAATCAGCAGGTATTATTCTCTTAGTTATCACTGTTTAAAAGCCTGTAGTTAACTTCTTCTTTTTCTTCGTTTTTCAAAAGCCTGTAGTTGACTCATGAATTATCCATCAATTTCTGAGGTGGGACTAGAGCATGTTGAGTATTGATTTCGCTAATTGTAAACAGACTCAGAATTGGTAATGGAACTAAGTTAAGTGATCCTAGTCAGCAGCTGTTCAGGCTCTTGATCCAGATGCTTGCACATGGACACCCATGACTGAATTAAGTAGAGATATTTCATCCAATTTGTGCATGTATGAGATCTCTAACCAAGAAGGGTGTGTATCAACTAACGAATGTTCTCTGCTTCCATTGTCACTTTGCAGATGGAGGAGGTCAAGAGAATGGAAGTGACGAGGCCCCTGAAAACAACCCTGCATTTTCAACTGTCTATGTTGGTAATCTTGTGTTGTGAATGTGGAGCCACATTGGGCCGCCTTCGACTGGTCGTAGAACGTCTTCGACCGGTCGTAGGGGCCTGTTAGACCGGTCGTGGATCGGTTCGACTCAAAGTCCAGCGAGTTGTACTGTTTTTTTTTGGGGCTTAGGACCGGTCGTAAGAGGGCTAGGACTGGTCGTAGGGGAGCTAGGACTGGTCGAAGGTTACGTAGATTCGTTTCCGAATCTGATGCGGACTACGGATTTTGGTGTTGCCTTTCGCAAGGGTGCGGAAGGGAAGTTACCTAAACTATAAATAGGAGTTCCTAGGGCTTTTCTAGGGTATGAGGAATATTGGAAAATATTTTTAAAGGTGTGGGCTAAGGGTTTTCTATATTCTTCCAAGGGAGAGGTTAGTATTTTGCCTTATAATCTTTATTTCTTCATAGTGGAAGTTTGTATCCGTGGTTTTTTACCCTAGTTTGGAGTTTTTCCACGTATATCTTGTCTTGTGGTTTGTTCGGATTGCTTTGATTTGTTTCTAGTTTATATTCCTTTCTGTTTATCGTTTTTGGGTGAGGCCTGAGATTGGATCTCGGCCCACTGCATTGTTGGCGTGCTGCGCAACAATTGGTATCAGAGCTATTGGTTTAGTTCTATTGGGAGTGATGGCGGAAGATGGAAAAACTATAATTGAGAAGTTTGATGGTTCAAACTTTGCCTTCTGGAAGATGCAGATGGAGAATTATCTATATCAGAAGGACCTCTACATTCCTCTAGAAGGAAAAGAGAAGAAACCAGAAAAGATGACTAATGATGAATGGTTTTTACTAGATAGGAAGGCTTTAGGAACTATCCGACTCTCTTTGTCGAAGAGCGTCGCCTTTAATATATCCAAGATGAAAACGACAAAAGAATTAATGGAAGCCCTAGCCACCATGTATGAAAAGCCCTCAGCATCCAACAAGGTTTATCTTATGAAACAGCTATTCAACATGAAGATGTCAGATGATGGGAGCGTGGCTGAACATCTAAACGAGTTCAATACAGTCACGAGCCAGTTGGAATCCGTTGGCATCATTTTTGAGGATGAGGTCAGGGCACTATTGATCTTATCCAGTCTGTCAGACAGTTGGGATGGTTTGGTGATTGATGTGAGCAATTCTTCAGGGTCGACAAAGTTAAAATTTGATGATGTGGCCAATCTAATTCTCAGCGAAGAAAGGCATCAGGAGTTTTAAGGGATTCAGAGAATGCTCTAAACGTTGAAGGAAGAGGAAGAAAGACAAAGACGGGTGTTGGCATTGCGGCAAGAAGGGGCACATGAAACGTGATTGCAAGGTACTCAAGAAATAAGAAGGAAGCTCTCAAGGCAGGAAGGATTCAGTGAATCTGTCTGAGGAGAGCAACACAGAGGCGTTGATCTTGTCTCTTGATGCAAGGAATGAGTCATGGGTTATAGACTCGGGTGCTTCGTTTCATGCCACTTCATGTAAGGAAGTTCTGCGTGATTATGTGTCAGGTGACTTTGGGAGAGTCTACCTGGGTGATGATAAGCCCTGCAGTATTGTTGGAAAGGGGGACGTTCAGGTCAATCAGAAAGACGGAACGGTTTTGAAACTAAAGGATGTCAGACATGTATCGAGTTTGAGAAGGAATCTAATCTCAGTGGGGCAGTTGGCCGATACCGATTATGTGACGACATTCACCAGTGATTCCTGTAAGATTACAAAAGGTGCCTTGGTGATATCTCGAGGCAAAAAGGAAGGCACTTTGTACGTGACTTCAGGATCGTATGGTTCACTCTCAGTCGCATCAACTGGAGTAAATGGGCAGTTATGGCATCAGAGGTTGGGACATATGAGTGAGAAAGGGATGAAAGTGTTGTTGTCAAAAGGGAAGCTACCAGGGCTGAAGTCTTTTGACTTGGAATTCTGCGAGGACTGCATATATGGCAAGCAGAAGAGGGTAAGCTTCAAGAAGACAGGACGCGCTCTAAAGATGTATCTATTGGAACTTGTACACACTGACGTGTGGGGACCGGCACAGGTATCATCTCTTGGTGGCTCACGTTATTTTGTTTCCTTTATCGATGATGCTAGTAGAAAACTATGGATTTTTTTCTTAAAGCATAAATCTGATGTATTTGATGCATTTAAGAAGTGGAAAGTTATGGTAGAAAACAAGACAGGTAAAACAGTAAAGTGTCTCAGATCTGATAATGGGGGAGAATATTGTGATAAGAGGTTTGAGGAGTATTGTGCAGCAAGTGGAATCAAACATCAGAAAATGATTCCAGGGACACCACAGCAGAATGGTGTGGCTGAGCGCATTAAAAAGACCATCCTTAAGAGCGCCAGGAATATGAGGTTACATGAAGGGTTGTCCAAGACCTTTTGGGCAGATGCTGTGAATACTACCGTATATCTTATCAATAGAAGTCCCTCAGCACCATTGGATGGTTGGGTACCAGAAGAAACGTGGACTGGGAAAGAAGTGAGCCTTACACATCTCAGAGTGTTCGGTTGCAATTCATATGTTCACATTGATGCAGAGCACAGAAACAAGCTGGAGGCGAAGTCCAGGAGGTGCACGTTTATAGGCTACGGGTAGGATGATTTTGGCTACATATTTTGGGATGCAGAAAACAGAAAAATCATCAGAAGCAAGGACGTAGTCTTTAACGAAAAAGTGATGCATAAGGACAGTGTGCAAGAAAATAAGGCTAAGAAAAAGGAATTCGTAGAATTGGAAGAGTTACCGGACACGGGTGTTACAACGCCACAGGATGATCATGCACAGGAGCATTCTGAGGCAAAGCTACAGACCCCGGTTACGAGGAGGTCCACTCAGGAGAGGAGACCCACGGTCCGATACTCACCCTCCTTACATTATCTACTGGTGACAGATAATGGTGAGCCAGAATGTTTTGAAGAGGCATTACAGTCAGATACACGGGTTAAGTGGGAGCAGGCCATGGATGAGGAGATGGACTCTCTTGAGTCTAATCATACTTGGAAGCTAGTCACTTTACCTAAGGGTAAGAAAGTTCTTCATAACAAGTGGGTTTACAAACTGAAGGAGGAGTACGATGGTTCGAAACGGTACAAGGCTAGATTGGTTATGAAAGGATTTCAACAAAAGGCAGGTATCGATTTCACTAAAATATTTTCACCGGTAGTGAAAATGTCTACGATTCGCATGGTCTTGAGTATAGTGGCTACAGAGAACTTACATCTAGAGCAGCTAGATGTTAAGACAGCCTTTCTTCATGGGGATCTTGAAGAAGAAATATATATGCATCAGCCGACAGGATACGTGGCACCAGGTAATGAGAACAAGGTGTGCAGAGTGAAGAAAAGTCTATTTAGCCTGAAGCAAGGCCCGAGGCAGTGGTACAAGAAGTTCGATAGTTTCATGTCGGGAAACGGTTTTAGGAGATGTCATGCAGACCACTGTTGTTATTTGAAGAAGTTAATACGTTGTACATCATTCTTCTTCTGTATGTTGATGATATGCTTGTGGCCGGTTCAAGCATGAAGGACATCTCAGATCTCAAAAGACAATTGTCTAGAGAATTTGCCATGAAGGATTTAGGAGCTGTAAAACAAATCCTAGGCATGAGGATGAAGAGTGACAGGAAAAATAAGAAACTGATTTTGTCACAGGCAGAGTACATAGTCAAGGTACTTGATCAATTCAATATAGGAGGTGCTAAGCCGGTTAACACTCCATTAGCCAACCACTTCAAGTTATCTAAGGAGCAAGGTGCAAAAACGCAGGAGGAACGAGACTACATGGCTAAAGTCCCATACGCATCAGCTATTGGGAGTCTCATGTATGCTATGGTAAGCACGAGGCCAGACATTGCTCAAGCAGTGAGAGTTGTTAGCAGGTTCATGAACAACCCCGGGAAGGAACATTGGGAAGCTGTGAAGTGGATCCTCAGATACCTGGTGGGTACTAAGGATGTAGGGCTGTGTTATGGTGGATCGAAAATCAAGCTGCAAGGCTACGTGGATTCAGATTTGGTAGGAGATATCGACAGCAGAAGAAGCACTATAGGTTATGTCTTTACTCTGGGCAGTGTTGCAGTCAGTTAGCTCTCTCAGTTACAGAAGATAGTATCTATCAGTACGACAGAAGCAGAATATGTTTCGGCTACAGAAGCATGCAAAGAGATGGTGTGAACGCAAGGTTTTATGGAAGAGTTGGGTAAGAAGCAAGTAGATTGCAAGCTGTACAGTGACAATCAGAGTGCAATACACTTGGCTAAGAATTCAACCTTTCATTTAAGGACCAAGCATATTGCCATCAGATATTACTTCATACGTTCATTACTGGAAGATGGATCGATTGTTCTAGAGAAGATTCATACAAGTGAGAATCCTGCAGATATGTTGACCAAGGCGGTCACAAGGGTAAAGCTGAAGCTCTGTTCAGCTTTGATTGGTCTTTAAGCTTGAAGACGGGGAGGTGTTGCACTCCGGATGAAGAAGACGAAGGTTTATGGTAATGTGTCTCCAAGTGGGAGATTGTTGAGAATGTGGAGCCACATTGGGCCGCCTTCGACTGGTCGTAGAACGTCTTCGACCGGTCGTAGGGGCCTGTTCGACCGTTCATGGATTGGTTCAACTCAAAGTCCAGCAAGTTGTGCGATTTTTTTTGGGGCCTAGGACCGGTCGTAGGGGTCTATGACCGGTCGTAGGAGGGCTAGGACCGGTCATAGGGGTCTAGGACCGGTCGTAGGAGGGCTAGGACCGGTCGTAGGGGAGCTAGGACCGGTCGAAGGTTACGCAGATTCGTTTTCAAATCTGATGCGGACTGCGGATTTTGGTGTCGCCTTTCGCAAGGGTGCGGAAGGGAAGTTACCTAAACTATAAATAGGGGTTCCTAGGGCTTTTCTAGGGTATGAGGAATATTGAAAAATATTTCTAAAGGTGTGGGCTAAGGGTTTTCTATATTCTTCCAAGGGAGAGGTTAGTATTTTGCCTTGTAATCTTTGTTTCTTCATAGTGAAAGTTTGCGTCCGTAGTTTTTTACCCTAGTTTGGGGTTTTTCCACGTATATCATCTTGTGGTTTGTTTGAATTGCTTTGATTAGTTTCTAGTTTATATTCCTTTCTGTTTATCGTTTGTGGGTGAGGCCTGAGATTGGATCTCGGCCCACTGCATTGTTGGCGTGCTGCACAACATCTTGCACACGAGGTAACATAGAAGAATTGAGACATTGTGTTGGCTGCATGGTTTGTACAATTGAGAGAAAAAAAATGTCCCTTAAATTGATGCCCCCGTGCTTTGCAGCATGTTTATTTTTATCATCTGTGCTGACATTTCCTGTTTTTTCCTGTTTCAATGGCCAATTCGTCTGGCGACTCAAACTGAACTCCATCGTCAGTTTCATTCTCTTGGGGCTGGTGTCATTGAAGAAGTGCATGTATAGAGAAATAAAGGTTTTGGATTTGTAAGGTACTAGTACCACACACATGATCAAGCAGCCCTGGCCATGGAATCTATGCTGGCACCTGGCAACTTAATTGCGTGCCCATGGATATATAGCTGCAGCATTACTCAATCAGCAACTGTTTCCCAAAATCTGCCACAAGTTGGACATGTAGGGGCCTGTTTGGCCAATGGTATTAAGTTGTATTAAATGGGATTGCATTGTTAATCCCACCTCTAAATTGGGAATGACATGTTTGGAAGGAGTGTGAAAGGAGATTAAAATTAACTTTATAGGCTTTGGAAAAATGAGCCGTATATTCGAAAGTGTGAGATGGGATTACAAATCCCATGGTTGATGAATTTTTCCTTTATCCAAGTGTAATTTAAAAGTAAATCCCGGAATCTACTTTTTAATGCATACATTCCAAATATGGTATTAAAAAACTGGGGATACTCCTAATCCAGGGACAATACCTTACACATGCATTTATTGTTACTTTTACAATTCCATCCACCTTAATCCCACCTAATGTAGTTGGCCAAATAGGCCCCTAACTGTTTCCCATGAATGGATTATAAATTGATTAAAATGAATGATTGTGCATAGGTTTATAAATTGATTAAAATAAATGATTTATCCTCAGCTGTTGAGAACTGCGGTTAAAAATTGAATTTAGCCTCAATTGATGTGAATAAAGGTTAAATTTATCTTTAGCCTTGGTTAGCCAAACTAAAACTACAGCTCCCGTGGCTAAAGCTTTTAGCCTCGGTTGTTGAGAATCGAGGTTAAAAATAGGTATAACTTCAATTGGAGGCAACTGAGGCTAAAATTTAGATTTAGTCTTAGTTGAAAACAATGGAGGCTAAAATTTTGATTTAGCCTCATTTTGAGACAATTGAAGTTAAAAGAAGAAAGTGTTCTTTTAGCTTCACTTGAAGAACCAAGGCTATAAAAGCCGTTTTAGCCTCGGTTGCCAAAACTGATATTAAAGTCTTTAGCCACTGAGGTTCCAACCCCAGTTTGGATAATTGAGGCAAATTTGAGGCTAAAGGCTTTAGCCTCAGTTTTTAACTTTTTTGGCCACAATTTTGAACTAAGGCTATAGGCATATTTTCTTGTAGTGAGCTTTACGAAACAAAGTGGGGCGTCAGATATTATGCCTATTACCAACAATGGTATTCTACTCTAAATTATAAAATAAATAATTTTTTTTATAATTTTGATTATGATATATTAGTATCATGAATATAATCATTTAAGATGTTACGCCCCAAACTCGAAAACTAGGCTCATAAAATTTTTGATCGCTGAATTCGGCGCTGACAACCTCCTTAGTATCCCATTTTCGTCTCCCAACACCCATGTAACGCCCCAGATTTTTACCAACCTGGAGTTAGATGTCCTTAGGCAATGAGTTGATCATAACCCCTTATTTGATTTCTCAGAACTCAATTTCAAAATCTCAAGTGTTTTTTCAACTCATTTCCTTCAAAAATCTCACCTTTCACCACCTTAGTCCTCAAATTTTTCTAAGTACTTTTATATTAGACATAAATCTTAAAGTTTAGGTGATAAAGAATAACACCTAAACTAAAATTACTATGAATAGTAATTTAATACATAAAATGAGTTTTTAACCATTAACCTTTTTGAATCTCACAAAATAAGTAAGCTATTTGGATAGATCAGCTTCTTCTACCCCGAAAACATATATTGCACGTCAAATAACTCATTTCGGTTTGTAAAATGCACCCATTTTAAATATCGGGTGGCAAAATCATCCCAGATAGGACAGTGAGCGGTGATGGCATCACCGAGTCGGCGAGGTCTCGTCGGCTAGACGGGCTGCAGCGCATCGGCTGGCCCGTTTTTGACCACATTTTTTGAAAATTTTGTCCGATTTCGAAAAGTCATATCTCCCTCGTTATAACTCCAATTTAGGTGATTCAAAAGCTAGATTGAAGATCAATAAGTCTAGTTTCATATAAAAATAAGTAAAAATATAATAAAATATTTAATTTAGTTAAAAATAGGTTCTTGTGACAACTGTCTAAAAATTATTAGTTTGGACAACTGTTGTTTCTAGAATTTTTAGAATTTTTCTACAACATGAAATCTAATGAAATTTGATGAAGATGAAGTAGACTTAATGATGAACTACTAGAAAAATAATTAAAATAATATACTAATTAAAAATGTCAGAAAAGAACGTAAAACTGCCCTAGGACCATATTCTATCGTAATTAGGGCATAATTTAGCTAAGTACTAAACTAAATAATTAGTAGAATTAGCTTGAATCACTTTCTATATGATTTGTAAGATCTAAAATGAGTAAAACCGTTAACGCCATATTACCTAAAAACTTAGGATCCAACTCAAAGCCCAGTTGCTCTCAGGAGCACACTGAAACTCCGTATCGGACCTGGACTGCGCGTCGAAAGTCCGATTACCCCAAAACTATATGGTTATGACCGTCTTATTGGACTTGACAACCACCTCGGAAATCAAATCCTAATAGTACCCAAAAATGCACAATTTGAGCCAGGAGCGAAGTGTGTGAGAAATATGAATATCTTTAGGAAATGAACTGAAACTTAAGTTAATTGAGTCGGTTCACTTGCAGGCTGAATCTAAGGATTCAGACCGTTAGAATCTCACCCAATTACACGCTCGGATCAAGAAAAATTTTCAACACAGGTTAGTGCACTTATGACCCTGATTGAGTACCAGTGACTATCGAACTAAAACTGATCCCCCGCGGCCGATCCACTGACTCGATTGGATTGAAAACTTAGCCTGACCTAGATCCATGGTCAGAGAGCTTAAGTCCAACCGCACACAAAAAAGGGGCCTTCAGAACAGCTTCGTTGGACCGAAACGACCCGTATTTGGCTATAACCTAAGTATACCTTGGCCATGGGGCCATTCTAATCAGTTTTGGGCTTATATAAAGGCTTAAAACTCTCTCTGCTCTCTCACTCCATACAAATTTTCTAACCTAAGTAAGAGAAGAGAAAAGAAAGAGAAGGAAAGAGAGAAAGTGAGAGAGAGTTCTTGGGATTCGATCTCATCGCTCTACGGGTCGAATCACCGCTTTTGTATCGCTATACCGGCGATTCCAATCCTGTTGTTGGGTAAGAAATCCTAACCCTAATCTGTCTTAGGGATTCAAATAGTGTAAATGATGAAATAGCAAACCTATTTCATACTATAGGTTGTCGTTGTGCCATAGATAAAGACGTAATATTCAAACCGAGCTCGGTACGAGTTTACCGGCGAAAGGTGCGGACTATAAATGTTTACGTTATACTTTTTAAGGCTTTCAATGTCAGTAATGATTTATGACTGACTTGATTGCTATCACTTGTGCTTAGATTCGAGTTTTTCTGTATATTATGCATATATATAAGATATGTTGATTTATAATGTATTCCATGTGTTTGTTGAAATGTCTGAATGAACATGGAATATGGATTTGTGCTTGCCATGATTAATGATTTTAAATACATGACTGTTGTGCACGTGGTAACTCCTATGTGAAAAGAATTGCCATAATATGTGTTTTTACCAATGAATTACATGTAGGATAATATGTGTATTCTAAGTGTTTGATAAAATGCCTAAATGAGGAAATGCTTGTTTAAATGTATGAAATGAGGGTGCTGAGATAAGATTCTCAACTCCCTTATCTATAGTCACCGTTTCCTTTATGTAACCTAGCTTACTACTATGTGATTTATGGGTGAAATGCCTATGTATAGTAACATGGACTATATGTGTTCGGTAAAATGCTTATTTGAGATTTATAGTTGAAATAGTTGCTACATATTGTTTTGATTAATATATATGAATGCCAATTGCATTTGACTGTGATTGGGACTACGACGTAGTCCAAGCAATCAGTAACAATTCCTGTTTGAGTGGCCGAGCTAGTCTCACCACATTTGATGCGTTCGGTGAATCCGAGTCGTACGATGATTGTCGACAGTGTTTAGCTCTCCAAGTCGATTAATTCAGCGTATGCTAGTACCAGTCGAACTTGTCCAATAAACCAATTTTCATATTGTATGTTCACCATGTATGGACGCTACTGCTTGAATCTAAGGTACCAACTTACCAATGAAACCCGTTTAATCTTGGTACCTCGATCCGCTAAGACTCATGAGCCAGGCATGGTGGTATGGGATACCGTGGTCGAGCTGTCGGCCTACGTTGGTGTGACGAGCCCACCTATAGTGACTAGTGAGCAATTCAGACTCGTGAGCCGAATACGGTGGTATAGGACACTATATTTGAGCTGTTGGCCTACACTGCTTAGATGACGAGCCCTTTATAGTGCCCTCGAGCATACTCTGAGACTGCACTGAGGCAACGAGTCTCTCCGTAGCAACTAAAGTATAAACTAGGCCTACACTGATCAGGTGACGAGTCCTTTGTAGCGACCTAGAACCATAACATCATATGAGATTTACTAGGACTAACGACCCTAAAATGGATCATTATTTGGGAATTGATATAAGGGAGGTACCTTAGCTTCCCAATCCTGCTGTATGAATAAACCTAAGTAAGAATCTGGCTAATCACGTGCATGCACCGCATTATATGTGCATTTGGCGTAGCAGGTCAAGCACTGAGGAAGTGTTTCATGCCACGATCGTGAGATGAAGCTGCTGAGGGAGCGTAGGCGAGGGCATGCATCATTATTTTATATCATTCTTGCATTAACAAGAGTACTTAGGACCTGATTGTTGTATTCGTTATCATTACTGCTTGACTGAATTGATAATATGTTAACTTTTACTTTATTGTTCCACTGAGTTGATCACTCACTCCCACATTACGGGACGGTGTTTTAAACACCAACCAGACCCTGTTTTAGTTTCAGATGATGGCAATGCTTGCAAAGTGGAGACAGACTTTTATGATGATGAGGAGAGTTTTTCTTATATGCAGCTATCAGACGGGTCCATATAGACCATGTTCTGATCGACGGGGTTACAGGGATGTTGATTAGATGTCATTACACTTATTATTTTACACTTTTGGAGCACCCGTGTATATTCTTTTTTTTTCATTTTTAGAGTATACATGTATATATTTAACCTAGTAACATGTTCACACTCTGGAGACTTACAACAGTTTATGTATTTTATATATCTATCACAGTCTTCTGCTTGCTTATTTAACTGTCTCTGGAGTATGATATGTTGTTTGGTATAATCTCACTCATGTTTAATGCACTAATATGGACAACATTCAATCATCATTATCTATGTTGCATAAGTGATGCATTGGAACTTGGGAGTGAAGCTTATGCTCGACCCTAGATTTTCAGGGCGTTACAACCCATATGCCAGATTTCGATCCGGGGATCCGATAAGGAGAATTTTCAATATGAAATTTTTTGTAAAGGAGAATAACCACAAGCATAACCAAGTTACAGAAACTTCATCACCACATATCCACTAATAAAATCATTTGAGTACAATGCTGAAAGGGAAATACATATATGTAGCAAAAATTCCAAAGTTCTAGCACACGCTCCTGTCTCAATGCTACTATGACCCAACATTACCTGCATGTAATGGTCGTGCATAAGCTTATAAGAAGCTTAGAGGGTGGTGTATGTGTGTACAATACATGTGCTAAGCATATAAATATCAGAGTAAGCGGAAATGCTGGCAGGTCCATAATTGTCATCGACCTTATCCAGGCTACGCAATGCGAGGACATAATAAGACGAAGTCATATACTGAGGAAGCAATGTAAATCAGCTATGTAATGTAAAAACATAATAGGCTAAATATCATATACTGAGGATGCAATGCAATATGCAAATCCTGATGAGTCCATGAATACCGTCAATCATATCTAGGCCAGGTAATGAAGAAACATAGTAAACCAAATGTCTTATGCTGAGGGTGCAATGCAATATGCAATGTAAAAGAAATGATAAAGCTGGAGTGTGTAGTTGGGATAATAATACGTGGTTTCGCAAGTTCTGGGGTTCATCACAAGGGACTTCTATCCAAACCAATCTCATACCTAAATTTTAATAGCTATAGGCTCAATGTGGTAAACTCCTGATCTTGGGTTGGTCGCGCACCCAATCAAAATCCTAGCCATTGCAAAGGTACACATGATAGTTTGGTTGTGCACCATCAGCCTGAGTAGATAGTGAATGAATGAATGAGTCAAATGCTGAGTACGCAACTCCTATTCAGTAAGTCCATATATTAATACTGTACATATCTGGAACCATCACTAGGGTCTAGTACACTCCAAACTAGCTACTGTCCCTCCCGGCCGAGCAGCCCAGCGAGTGGAAAAGACCATACTACCCGCATGGCCAGTATTCTACTAATATCTACCTGGCTCATTGATAGCGGACTCATTCCCCGAGCTGTTCAAACTCATCCTAGCTTTGTCCACTACCCTTGGGCAGATAAGGCTACATCCCCTTCCAACTGACCCCGACACAGTGGGAGACGCGGTTTACTGGTATTCGGCACTCAGGCGCTCATATATCTACTCGGTCTAGACGTTGGAGCATCCCCTGACCACAAGGGTTTAGGGACTTTCACCCAGGGACATCAAACATGCCCAAGTGCTAGAACGAAACATTTCTAGTGTCCCATCAGGCCATTTACGATATACCTATGAAGGCCACATCCCCGATGTCATTAGGGCGTAAAGTGATCATGTCACACAAAACGTGAGTCATACCATCCAGTCATGCATCAAACATGTGCGTATCGCACGATCATGTGGGGCAACTCCATCTCACAAGGAGTCCAATAATCATCTCAGCCCAAAGGCATATGCCATAATCAATTAGCCCTCATAACAGGCATATCAATGATGAGTATGAGCATGTATCATGATGTTATACTAAATATGTATCATGCAATCATGTGCATAAAATACATAGCATATAGGGATTCACATGCATCATCAATATCATGGCCCTTGTCCAATACTATCATTATATATGCCTTAGGCATTAGTTGTCTATCATGCATAAGGTCATCCTTACGTCCACTAACCTCATTTATTTATCATTATCCATGCATCAAGTAAAATATGGTTATCCATGCATCAAGTAAAATATGGTTGTCTTATCCACATTATCATCACGATAATCAATACGTGCATTAATATCACTTGGATATCAAGCATGGTGGTCAACTAGCATGTTTTGTCATCATGCATACAAAATATTATCATCATTACCATGAGGATCATTTTCACTTCATGATTAACATGAACAATGTCATAAGTACTATAAATAATTACTCATCCATCATCAATGCATATGCTATAATTCACCACCCATTAAATCATATGTATCATTTCAACCGACAACTCACCATCATCATTATCATGTTACCATACAAGTATCATCGTCTCGCCCATCTCTAGGCATATCTTACTAGACTAAGCACACTAGTATGATTATCAGATATAAACAATAATCGACCTAAATACATGATGGGGTCCACAGAAGGACGGCGAATCTAATCCAAAACATTGAGATTATATCTAAATAGTGAATATACTAACCTGATACCACAGATTCTTCCATCTACGACAAGGGGTGATGAAACACTCACCATAGATAGTGGATGGTCTGGGTGTCATACTACATCAAGGATAGACCTCATGGGGTGAGTTTAATGGGCATAAAGCAAAGGCAGTCAAGAGGATGAGCTTAAGTACAGTAAGTGGGCTTCCTCACCCACTCTATCATATAATAACTGGGCTTTCCTATAGGGGACCCGATATGAAAACAAGGTGGGCTTTGGTGGGGTCCATACATCTAGGACTATGTGTCCTTGCCAAGTAGATGGGGTAGCCCGCTCATCATCTAAGTGGGCCTTGGATTTGGTCACTGAGCTTGGTCAAACACATGTATCTAAGTGGACCACATTTCCTATGGAAGGCCCGGTATGACCACAAGATGGGTCTCAAGGTTTGAGTAGTCCTACAAGGTATGGTGGGAAGCATTATTATCAATGGGGGCCTAACAGTTTGGATTAGCCCAACAAGGTAAGGTGGGAATTACCACATCAATGTGGGTCTAATGGTTTGGGATAGCCCAATAAGGAAATTGGGTGACACTAACATCAATAGGGGCCCAATGATTTGGGATAGCCCAATAAGGGAAAATGGGTATCACTGACATTAACGGGGGCCCAATGATTAGAGTTAGCCCAATAAGAGAAGATGGAAATGGGCTTAATAATGGGCCCTAAGGACGTTTACAATGTGGGCATTTAACCACCATTGCCTCAAAGAGTGCGGCTTGTTATAGAAACTATCTCACAATGGGGCCCATGACCCTTACAATAGCTAAAAAATAAATGGGCAGCATTCATGTTATCTCATACATCATGGTGGGCTTCAAGGGACAGCCCATGGTCCACATACATCAAGGTGGGCTACATGGGGCAGCCCATAGCTTAGAAAATAAATGGCCAGGGAAGACATACAACACATGCATCCTAGTGGGCCTCATGGGGTAGCCCATATATTTTATAAAATGGCTGGGCAAGGTGTATAACACATATATATCATAGTGGGCTTACAAATAGCCCACAAAGTCCAACACAATTAATGGGTAGCTCATGCATCAAAATGGGCTCTAAGGCTGGACGTCTAGCCTATCTGGGCCTGCTGGACATCCAAAAATCTGGACTGTCTGGTCCTTAAACCATTCAGATAGAAGGTGGACCTTACAAGGCACAAATGGGGCCCATGGTCTCAGAAAATAGATGCTTAGTGTGTATGCATTACACCTTCAACCTGGTGGGCCTCACAGCCTCATAATATACAACTACATATAGCAATATAGGGCCTTTGTTGGACATCTAGCCCTCCCAACTTCCAGGGCCTGCTGGGATCTAGTAGGTGGTCAATTTGGATGGAACACGTAGCTCACACTGGCCCATATATATCAGAGTGGGCCCCACCAGATGAATGGCATGAATACAACACATTTCAAGGTGGGCCTGCTATTGGACGGTCAGTTCAGCAGCATCCCAGCCCTGCTAGACATCCCAAATGGATGGATGGTGGGCTGAACATTACACAAGGTGGGCTCCACTTGCAAACGTCCCACCAGAAGGGGGGCCCCGTCCAAGTGGCCACAAAAGGAGGAACGGTGTGGGTACAATACAAACATCAAAGTGGGTCCAGCAACTTGGACGGCTAGCCCTACTAGACGCTGGCCCTGCCTCTAAGTTGGGCCCAGGGCCTACTGGACATGGGGGAATGGATGGATGATGTGCATTCATGCACATACAACAAGGTGGGATCCACATCAGTGGGCTACTCCACCTCTAAAGATCAGGCTGATATTCATATTTTCCCATCGTCCAAGCCCGCTGGAGGGTGCCAGCATGCTGGACCATCCAGCCCTGCTGGGCCCACACCAATGTGGCCTTCCATGGCTGGAAGGTGTGGATTCAACCATACATCAAGGTAGGGTCCACACATCAGTGGGCCACCCCACTCCCATAAAAAATCAAGCTGAAATAGGGGACTTTGCTCCATCTAGATGGTCAGCAATGTGGGCCTGAAAATTGAGCAGCAACATGTTGCTGCATGGTACAACCCACAAATTGCTAGACGGGTGGATATAGATCACATTGATCAAGGTAGGTTCCACCTGGATGGGTCGCACAACATCTGAATCAAGCGGATATTTGTATTTTCCATTCATCAAGCCTGAGTGGTCATCCAACCCATGCAAGCCCAAACAACCAGCAATATGGGCCGCTGGACGTTCAGCAACCTGGACAACAGGAACGTCCCTGCTGCTGGACAGTCTGGATGTTGTGCACACATCAGGTGGGCCACAAAAAGGATGGAAAAGAGAAGGATAGAAAGAGAGAAGGAACGAGAGAGACGTGATGAGGCAGGAGAGCTCTGCCACTATGAGCTCCCCTAGAGCTCTACAATACAAAAATCATATGTGGTCCCAAAAGCAGGTGGGCCTAAATCAGAAGATCAGGTGGAGAATCCTATTCCCACCACAAAATCAAGGCCTAGACAACTATTAACAAGTTGAATAACAAGAAAACATCATGATGGGGTCCATGGAGAATGGCCCCACCATGGCACATGCATGCATCTCAAGGTGGGCCATTGGCCACACTTAGAGACCAAGATGGGATTCCCACCATTGATTGGTGGGTCCCACTTGCCCCATGCAAGAAAATGAAAAGATCTACGTAAGGAGCACCCACCTCTCCTACTTCTTCTTCCCTTGTATGCTCAAGCTTCTATGGAGCTCTTTCAATGGTGGAGATGGGATTTAGAAGGTTGGATTGGGTGGGATTTAGCTAGGAAGGGGATTGGAAATGTTGGGTTATTCTCTCCTTGCTTGGACGTCCAAGGCCTTCTTGGGTTGCAAATGAGGAAGATGGGAGAGAATGGAGGGAGAGAGAGGTATATGCAAGTAATCATGAGTTTGTAAGGCCATCATTACATTGTAAGGCAATTATGGAGGGTGTAAGAGAGTATGACATGCTAGTCATTATTGCTAGCAAGCATTGGGGGGGGGGGGGGGGGGGGGGGGGGGGGGGGTGGGTTTAGGGTTGAGTCGACTCAGGTTCACAGGATGCGACTTAAGGTCGCTCGCAAACGTTGTCTACAGGTTGCGGGTCACTGAAATTCGATGAGGAGGATCGCAGGATCCTAAGGAACAGCGAGATACTAGGACACAGGCCTTACATAAGGTGAGCCATATATTTTTTTAGTTAGACAAGCAAAATGTATATTTCATGTGTTTCTTGATTATTACATGTACGTATACATGCATGTGAATGTAGTTTTCTTTATATCATTCTATTCACTATTGATCAAGAGATCATTAGTGATCGAAACGATCATCATCCATGATGATCAATGTTGATGAATGGATCCATCATCAACAATGATCATTAATAGTAATGATCAGATTCATCGCTAATGGTCATGATCACTGGTGATGATAGAACTCTCTTTATGGCAAAGCACTTCATTTTTAAATTTGATGATAATGTTTATATGTGTGATATAATTAGACTTAATGTGATTAGATCTAAGCTCTTTTTTCATTGAAAAATAAAAAACTTAGTACTAGAATGCTCCCTATATATAAAGGTTGTGCATAACCTGAGTGGGAGTTAATTCTCCTCCACCAAATGATGCATGCAACCTGTAATAGAAGGTTACATGTTATATAAATATATTCTTATAAAAACATCAATTTCATCTTAAAAAAAACTTGATTGATCTACACCGCCCATTCAGGTATGTGAACTTTTAAATCTTGTTAAGATGTGTCGACTACTTTTATACCTTGAAAATTTGAATAACACGTAGAAATGTTGATGATTAGTTTCAATACCTTAGATCATAGTTAAGTAGTGATACTTGATGCAATGTAGAAATGGTTACCAAAGCATTAATCGCTTAATAGCTCAAAAGACATTTCTGCTTTATCTGCAGACATTCCGGTCATTATGCCCGATGGTGTGTCCATAAAAAGACAGTAATTCCTAGGTCACTAGATACTTTGTATGTACGCATTTGTTCTAAAAAAAATTCCGTTGATACTATATCTAACGAGTGGATTTTGGATTCAGGTGCAACAAAGCACGTGATACAAAGTTGTCGAGGACTTGAGGAATTCTAACATGTAGCCAAGGGAATTTACATACTGTATATGGAAAATAATGTTGTTGACACTACAAGAAAGTAGGTCTTTAGCCTCAATTTTTTAGCCTCGGCTAAAAAAAATAAGGCTAAATATGGTTTTTAGCCTCAGTTGTAAAGGAACTGAGGTTAAAAATTCACTTTTTACCTCGGTTGATGAGAAATTGAGGCCAAAAGTCTGCCTTTTTGCCTCGGTTGTTGAGAAACTGAGGCTAAAAGTCTACCCTTTTGCCTCGGTTGGTGAGAAACTGAAGCTAAAAGTCTGTCCTTTTGCCTCGGTTGATGAGCAACTGAGGCCAAAAGTCTGCCCTTTTGCCTCGGTTGGTGAACAACTGAGGCTAAAAGTCTGCCCTTTTGCCTCGGTTGGTGAGCAACTGGGGCTAAAAGTCTGCCCTTTTGCCTTGGTTGCTAAAAAATGAGGCTAAAAGTCTGTCCTTTTGCCTCGGTTGGTGAGAAATGAAGGCCAAAAGTCTGCCCTTTTGCCTCGGTTAGTAAACAACTAAGGCTAAAAGTCTGCCCTTTTGCCTTAGCTGGTGAGAAACTGAGACTAAAAGTCTGTCTTTTTGCCTCAGTTGGTAAGAAACTGAGGCTAAATGTCTGCTCTTTTGCCTCAATTGATGAGAAACTGAGACTAAATGTCTACCCTTTTGCCTCGGTTGGGAGCAACCGAGGCTAAAAGTATGCCCATTTGACTTTTTGCCTCAATTGGTAAGAAACTGAGGCTAAATGTCTGCTCTTTTGCCTCAGTTGATGAGAAACCGAGACTAAATGACTACCCTTTTGCCTCGGTTGGGAGCAACCGAGGATAAAAGTATGTCCGTTTGCCTCCGTTGGGGAGCAATCGAGGCTAAAAGTATGCCCTTTTGCCTCGGTTGGTGAGCAACTGAGGCCAAAAGTATGCTCTTTTTCATGATGTTTCATATCACAAATAATTCAATTACAAACATATGAGAGACTATTCAAAGGAGCCACACTACAGTCATCAATAGGAATTGAACGTCCGTTGTTGAAACCTTCCTAGGCCTGCATAATTTTTGGATCAGACTGATATTTTGTATCTTACCTCCATTTTGGTGGGAATCACCTCATCAACAGATTGGATGAAATATAAATATTGTTATGGGGAGATCCGAGCCCATGGTAGAACATCAATCCGGCTGTAAGTCAGAGCCGAGGCGCCCGAGGCACGACCCATCTGACCAGACTTCAGCATCGCGACAAGGACACGCGAGCATCTTTGGGTGAGGGTCAGCTCGGAGGGGTCCTAACAATCCGATCGGATAACCTATTATTCCCCAACCACGATATGCTCAAGGCCGGCCGCATCAGATTCGCCATGACGGGTCGGGTCGGATGTCGTCTAACTTGAAAAGTGTTCTTTACTATGGTCTGACGAGCCAAGCCGAACAGACATTCAGAGGCGCATATCCCATTCGCTAAACATGGAAACTGTCATAACCAAACCTGGCCAATAACGTCGCTCGCAGATACGCACTATTCGTCGGATACGCTGCACGATCAATAGATTGTGGATGGTATCTCCACAATCCGGGAATCCCCCTGATCGGACCGAGATTATCGAGACCAGACCGCCCCACAGGCAAGTATAAATAGCACACGGCGTCATATCTACAGGTACGCGATAACAGGCTTTGATCCTCCTCTACTCTCAACTTGACCCAGATTTCTTTGTTTTGACTTATGCATCGAAGGGTCCCCCGGCTTAACCAGGGTCACCTTTACCTGTTTCCTTAGTTCGGGTTCCAGGGACAATACCTGGAGGTGGAGACGACGTGGAGGGAGTAAACAGATTTTGTCATCAACATTTTTTGGCGCCGTCTGTGGGAACCTGAAACTAGAAGTCAGGTTCTCCTTTATCCAAGCAATGACGAGGAAGAAGAAAGCTGCAATGGTGCAGTCGCAACCTAATGAGCAGACTCGGTCTTCATCACCGCTTCATGCCGAGTCCGCACCAAGGCCTTCCTAACGTTCGCACAATTGATCGAGTAAGTATCGCGCCATGCAGAACGAGATCCAGGCCCTACGCGACGAAATAAACCAAATGAAATAGCAGAGAGAGCCAAAACTGTGCCCGGCCAGGAATAACCCGTTCTTGAGCCGGTGGGGTTGTTCATGGAGACTTGCTCTATACCGAGGAATGCGAGACCTGAAGCCCCTCAACACTCGGGGGTGCCACATTCGAATCAAAATCTTCCTACGGTACACGCCGAGGTATCCGCGAGGAATGTCACCACTCGAGCCCCCATAACCATTTATTCAGCCACATCCGCCCTGCAGCTCACGGACCTCCGTCATCGGTTAGAAAGGAGGAGAGAAAGGAGAACGCCGGAGGTCGAGGATGCCTAGAGGTCGTCACGGAAAATAGGGATCCCTTGGAGGCACAATTTGCGGAGCTAAAAGACCGGTTCCTGACATTGGAGAAAAAGCAGCAATAATCGACAGTTTCAGCCACGATCCAAGCGATGATGAAAGAGACCAAGCCTCCCTTCACATCGGACATCATGGCTGAAGTGATGCCGCAGAGGTTTCGGATGCCTCCTGTCATCCAGTATTCAGGATATGGGGACCCATCCGAACACCTGGAGTCCTACCGATAGTGGATGCAGATCCAGACTGCAATGGACGCAATGATGTATAGAAAATTTTCTATCACCCTCACAGGGTCTGCTCGGATTTGGTATCGCCAGCTCAAACCCAATTCTGTAGGCTCTTTCGCGGAACTAAGTCGATTATTCCTTACGCAGTTTATAAGCGGTAAGAGAAGTCGGAAACCCAACACTCACCTGCTCACCATCAAGCAGGCTCTGAAAGAGTCGTTGAAGGATTACATCGACCGCTTTAACGAAGAAGCATTGCATGTCGAGGACTACGATGATAAGATTGCCCTCGCTGTCATTCTGAATGGACTGAAAGAAGAAAAGTTCACCTTCTCTATCGGAAAGAATCCACCAAAGACGCTAGCAGACTTCATGGCGAAAGCTTAGAAGTATATCAACGCCGAGGAGTTCACTAATGCTCGGAAAGGTGCACAGGTAATCGACTCGGTGAACAAAGGGAAGAGACCTAGGAACGAAGACTCCCAGCCGACTGGCAAGGGGGTGGACGACTGCACTCCTCGCGATTGTCGACCGAGCCGCAGGCCGGAAGGAAAGTTCCGTTCCTATACCCCTCTTAATACATCCGCCGAGCAGATTCTGCTGGATATCCGAGGAGACAGACTACTTAATTGACCGGTCTGCATGAGGGTTGACCCAGAACACCGGGACAAGCGAAAATTCTGTTGTTTCCACCGGGACCATGGTCACAACACGGACGACTGCGTGGACCTGAAAGACGAGATCCAGTCCTTCATCCGTTCCTATACCCCTCTTAATACATCCAGTCCTGCGAAAATCAGAAGACTTGGACCTTTATCAAATAAAAGAATAAAGACCCTACACACTGACTTGCAACTTGTTGAGATGCTCCTGCTTGATATGTCACAGTAGAGATTCAGGATGGAAACTAAGCACCACAACAAATGTTTTTTGGGAAACTTACACTTTCATTTACTAAGTTTCCGCTCACTCCTTGTGGGAGAGCACATCCTCCTTTGTATAAAAGGGTGGTTCCCACATCTATCCTAACGTAACCAAACCACACCATATTCATTTGCTTTCCATTCTTGCTCTATTTGTTGTTTCTTTCAAATCTTTTCAGGCTGGAAGTCTTCTATTGCTGTCCATTTCTATGGAAGTTACTTATGGCCTTAAGTGTATCCTCATGTTTCTTCACATCAACTTAGTGTTTTCATATCAGTAGTCATATGCTATAAAATTCCTTTTGGTGTGGGTTGCCTTTGGTGTGGATTTTGAACTGATTGGATGTGCCTATCTAGCTGGCCCTATTCAAAATTTCGATTTTGCTAAGCCCAAGCCTTGCCCATTGACAGTCTTAGTTATCCAACTGTCTACATTTCATTTATCTCTTTTTTTCTTTTTGCTGATTATGGACCAGAACAAGCTGAAGGTCCTATTGTCCTCATCTTAGCACTTACCAGGGAATTTTTTTCTACCTATCACATTCGAGATTGGGTGAGTACTGCGTCATCGCCTTACTCGAATGCATCCTAAATCATACTGTTGTGTATTATCATGGATGTTGTGAATGTTGTTTTCTTTTCTTGCTATCCATAAATTGGATGCTTGCAGAAGCTCAAAATCTCTATTACTCTAATAAGCAGTGGTTCTTCTTAGCTATCTTGATTGACTTGGTTGCTAGTTATATGTTTGGATCCTTTGCTGCGTTCATGGGGGTAAAGTTCATAATTCTGTCTGCATTTCATTTAATGCTATAATGCTAAGAGGATTATACATTTGACTGATAGTTGATTTTTACTTTGTCCCTAGACTGCTTCCCTTCTGTAATCAATGCAATTGGGAATATCTCAAGTGCACAGAAGCTACAGTATGAAAGTGCATCATGCTTTATGGATGCCATGTGTAAGTATGAGGAACTTTATGACAGCACCCCAATAAAATTTTCTGTTGAACATTATTTGAAAATTGATGGAAGCAAGACTGAGAAGTTTTTGGGGAAAGATGGATACAAAGAGGCTGACATATTTGCAGTTTTAACTTCGCAAGGTTATGAGCTATCTTGTTTTGGAGTGTAGAAATCCGTAGCAGCCATGAGATGAAACATGAACTTGTACTTTTGTATTTGTGTGCTTCTTTACACGTGTGCTTGTTTTTTTTCTTTGTTCCATACTGTTGCCATAAAAAAAAAAAGAAAAAAAGAAGATGAAATAAATCAAAACTGTAGCTGTGGGAATTGCACCTTTCATGAAGAAGTTGATGTTGATTTTCTTGAAACAACAAGAAGCAAGTTTATTATCTGAATTCCAGAGGGCCTTGTACATGTTGTGTTGTTTACAACAGAGGCATTTTTGTGTTGCAGAGTTATATCGGAGGATTTTATTTATTTATTTTTGCTGCCGCTCATTGGCGAAAATATCTTTTTTATTTTCAGCAACTCAGAAGCCTTTAGACTGCTCATTCTCAGTGGCGAGGAGTTCTTATTGCTTATCAAAGTTTTTGTTGTTTTGGCTGTTTCAGGGGATTTTTCTTTTTTCATTTGTTTTTGAAGAATAGATACTCCCGCTTGTATTAATTTTCAGTGAAGCCTTTGAAACTTGGGTTGTAATTTCCAAAGCTTTAATCCTTGGAAATAAGTAAGTTTTCGATTGCTTTAATATGCATTTTGATGCAATATTGAGTTGAATTTCAAAACTTTAACTCTGATACTAATTAATTTCTTTTCGCTATTTTGTTTTGCAGGTTTTAGGCATGGATGAATGGGAGCTATAGATCAATTGATTTTATTTATTATTATTATTTTTTTGAAACTATTCGATTTATTATTGTAAATATTATTCGTGGCAGTTCGAGGCATGTGAAAGGGCTACATAGGCATCTATTTTTTTTTTTTTTATAGGAAAACAATCACTAGACATAATCAACTTCCTAAGAGAAATGTGAAATCAAGTGGGTCTTGACCAAAAGTCAGGTGGGCCCTTGACCAAAAGGGTCAATGATAAGGTCCATCATTTTATGAGTTGGAGAGGCAGAACTCATAAAATGGGACTCACTGTGAGTCTAGCATCTAATTTCTGTCATTTTCTTTTCTTTTTTTTTAAAAAAATTATTATTATAAACTGAATGTTAGCAATCCAATGAGCCCGTACATCTGAAACTGCAGGCAACATGAAGCGGCCATGGGCAATGGAAAAGAAAGGTTAACTAGTAAGGCATAGGGAAAAGAAAAAACCAAATCACAATTATAGATAGGTTTATAAATACATATGCATTATGAAATTAGGAGATTGAAGTGTTAGTAAAGTTAAATCAGTCCCACATGGATTAAGAGCTGAAAATTCAAATAACAGAACCTATTGTGTAAACCGTCGGTAAATCCCACATGCAGCGGCGGCTAGAACAACAGCCAGTAAATCCCACATGCAGCGGCGGCTTGCACAACTGCCAGTAAAGGGAGCACGACCGCAGGTAAAGCCTTTACCGACCGAGGCTTCACCGGCATTTGGCAAATTGCAGGCAAAGGATTTGCCGGCGGTTTTCTTGGCCTTTGGCGGCGGTTTTGACCGCCGGTAAAGGCCAGTTTTCTTGTAGTGTGAGTCGAAAAAAAAGGATGGACATCGTGGATATGTAAGGCCCCATGGTAAGGCTAACACCTAATCTGCTGCCATGCAAAAAATACTGCAGTCTGAGGTGTGAGAAACAGTCCTTGACGTTGACTCTAGATGTCGTACGTGGGAGACCGAATAAAACACCCAATTCTGCCGGGGCCCATTAGGTTGAATTTGTAAAATCTACTGTGTATCAGGTTCTATCTTCAGTTAAACACCAGGTCAAAATTATTAATTAGATGGGGCTTGTGTATTTTTCACCAAACCTATTAATCAGGTGTAACTTAGGATGACCAAGAGGAGATACAAAAGTCATCAGGCCAGTACACCATGTAAACTTATTGGTTAGAGAGTAGGTTTACGTTGCTCCTATGGTTGTGGCCCCATGATTATTCTTAGTAATGTTCTTGAATAGTTTAATAGAATTATTTTCCAATTGGATAGAATTTGATTTCAATTGAGTTCTCCATTAAATCAATAAATTAGATATTGAAATTGATACGAGTGAATTCATGATCCTTAGTATTTTATTTATTTATTTTAAAACCCTTTCTCCAATCACTAGGTTAAAAACCTAGACCAACATATGACTTAGATTAGTTATAGATTGTATTCCCCATTCCCTGTAAATTTGACCTCAACCACATCAAGTTATTACTACATTACAACATTGCACTTGGGGTTGGGTGGCTAAAGTTAAACAACTCATTCCGAAATTAGAGATGCCCGATTTAAGGTCTTGACGGTCCAAATCACATCCGCTTGCGATCGAGCCTTTTCTGGTCCATCTTAGCCATGAAATTATCTGTGAACTGCTCTACATTAGTTCCCTCTACTTCAAAAGAACTCATCCTCGAGTTCTTGTCCTGTCTCGGTTCATGATATTCAGTCAGGTTCACGACGTTGAAAGTATCCGAGATCTCTATGTTATCCGAAAAATCAACAACGTATGCATTGTCATTAATCTTTCAGAGGATCAGTATAGGCCCAATCTTCTTATTTTTTTCAATTTGTTGTATGTCCTAGTCGGAAATCTCTCCTTGCATAGATGAACCATAACTTGGTCACTCACCTCGAACACTTTTTGTCGCCGATGTTTGTCGGCTTGCTCCTTTTACTTGTTATTCGAGGTATGTAACTTAGCTTCGACCTCCGCATGAATGCCCATGATTTTGTTTATCATATATTCTGTTGCAATGCTCATGCTTGGAAGTTTGGATAAAGGGACCAAGTCAAGTGTGTGGCGAGGTACTCGGTCGTAAGTAACTCGGAATGGAGATTTTCCTATTGAGTGGTTCACCATGTTGTTGAATGCAAATTCAACTTGAGATAAGGCTAAATCCCGCTCTTTGGATTTTCTCCTGAAATACATCGAAAGAGCTTCCCTAACATATGATTCACAACTTTAGTTTGCCCATCGGTTTGTGGGTAGTAGGCACCACTGAACTGAAGTCGTGTACCGAATCGGTTCCACAAAATCTGGCAAAAGTGGCTAATGAACTTTGTTTCGTAGTCAATAGTGATAGCCTTGGGGACCCCGTGTAGCTGCACGACCTTTCTAAAGAATAAATTTTCTACACACGTTATGTCGATGGTCTTCTTGTATGGTATGAAGTGTGTCATCTTCAAGAAATGATCTACCATCACGAATACTAAATCCATACCACGTTGTGTTAGTAGGAAACCCAACACGAAGTTCATCGATAGGTCCTCCCAAAGGTTGTCAGGTACAGGTAATAGTGTGTAGAGGGCCGTATTCTGAGAATGCCCTTGGAGACCTGACAAACATGACAATGTTGCACTGCTCTACCCACATCACGTACTACCTGCGGCTCGTAGTACCATTCTTCAACAAGTGCTCACATCTTGTCCCGTCCAAGGTTTTCACTAAAGCCAACTCCATGTTTCTCTTGAATTATCTGCTCCCTCATCGAGCTTTTGGGAATGCATAACCAATTCCCTTAAAAAAGGAACATGTCGTGCATATGTAAGTCACTAGGGTGACCTTCTTAGCATCTAACCTATGCGTCTTTGAAGTCGTCGACGACAGCATATATGTCCTTAAGGCACTCAAACCCAAAAACTCATTGCTCATAATGACTAATAAAGTTGCACAACGACTCGGTGCATCAACCACTTTATTCTGTTATCCAGACTTATGTTTCAGTACAAATGTGAACTCCTACAAAAATGAAACCTACCTAGCATGCACATGATTCACGTTAGCTTGGATATTAATGAATTTAAGAGCTTGATAGTCTGTGTAATGATGAACTCCTTTTAAATCAAGTAATGTCATCAATGTCGCAATGCCTAGACGACTATGTACAATTTGAGCTCATATGTTGACCACTTTTTACGTGCATCACTAAGTTTTTTATTGTATAAGACTATCGGCCAACCTTCTGACCTTCTTGAGACAAGACTCCCCTAATTCCGACATAGAAAGCATCACATTCAACTTTGAATAATTTGTCAAAGTTGGGAAGTACAAGAACCAGGGTTGTGGACAACTTGTGTTTAATTTCGGCAAAGTTCCTGTCAACTTTGTCAGTCCACTAAAATTGTCCATATTTCATGGCATTAAGTATTTACAATTTTTTCATCTTTTATTTCTCTAACTTCTGTCGTCTATAACGTTGAACTGCACCATTCTAATGCAGTGAATTTGACAGACATTCTTTATTTTTTATGCTCTTTCCATCGCCTTAGTTTGGGCCTTAATTGTTTGCAAATGATCAAGATGCCTTTTTAATGGTCTATACTGCCCCGAGGTTTAAATCGACACTTTCATACATTTAATAAAGAAGTCAACTGGTAGTCGTGGCATATACCTTATGATCTTCGAACTGAGCAGTTTGTTCCGATATTTGGGAAGCCCGTTTGACATATTTAAATATGATGCATGGCCAAATGACATGTTAAAAATAAAAAAACCTAATGGTTAGTTGATGTAGAGCAGGTCGCAGACATTTTCATAGCTGAGATGGATCAGAAAAGGCCCCGTAGATGACAGAAGTGATTCGGACCGTTGGACCTTAGATCGGGCGTATCTCACAATCCAGAATGAGTTATCAGGTGTAAAATATATGATTTTGGGGTAGAACGAGCTACTTTAGCTAACCAACCCATCTATGTCAGGTTATGTAAGCCAGATTTGTGAAATACCCCTCGATCGACGGTCGTTTCCTTATTTTAATTCCGTTTTTACTATTTAAGTTTTAGTTTAATTATAACTCTTCATCCGTTGGGCTTTAGGAGTTGCGCTCAATGCGAAAAGAGCTTAGAAAAATTAGGAGAATAGTTTGGTGAGGCTAAATAGGACACTTACTATTTTTGGCCGAAAACCTTGCGCACCAGTAGACATCATGACCGTCTATAAATAGTAAGTTTACTATTTATAGTAAGTTGCGAATTCTAGGAGTCTTAGTTGTAGTTTGCTTCTGATTTCTCTCTCATTTCTTGGTATCCCTATTTAAAGGGATATGAACTCATTTATTTCATTCATTAATTAAATTTTAAATTTATTAGAATTTATTTCTATTTTCTTGCTTTCTTTCCTCATGGATTCAAGAAGTCTCTGTGAGGAGTCCAGAGAAGCTTCGTGGATTCGAAGTAGTTATCCTTGAGGAAGACGATGCTCGACCTCATCATGTTCATCCCTGCATCAATTGGTATTAAAGCAAGGATTCCCCTCCGGTTGATGGCAAACAATGAAAGTATGAGCTAAAATCCTGTGGACGGTAATCTAGGGATTCATGATCTTATGGAAAGAATGGAAGCTTTTCACTGGAAGAGTCAGTTGACCATACAAGGATTGCAGGCAACCCTAGACCTTCTTGTGGATCCACTACTTCCGCCCCGAGCCCTAGGAAGTGCTCCACCACCTATGGTTGCTCCATCACTCGTGGTTGTTGGACGACACAACCCCAATTTCCGTATAGCACTACCAGTGGCAAACCGTATGGCTACACCAGATGATTTAAGTTCTAGCGACGAGGATCTTAATGAAGGTTTTGCTTGACGACTAATCCATGGAAGTGATCATCTATATTATGCTGAAAGATACTATCGAGGTAAGGCCGAACTTTCTAGTTTTAATGGTTTATTACGCATAGAAGATTTTCTTGATTGGCTGTCCGAAGTAGAGAAATATGTTAATTATATGGACGTGTCAGATCATAAAAAGGTAAAATTGGTAGTGTTTAAATTAAAATCTGGTACTTCTGCGTGGTGGGAGCAATTACAACTCTCACGAGTCTGTCAGAACAAGGTGCCCATCTCATCATGGCCATAGATGAGACATCTTCTTCGATCACAATTCCTCCCCAGTAATTATGAGCAAATACTATTCCAGCAATATCAAAATTGTCGACAAGGAAATCGAACCATCATAGATTACACTGAAGAATTCTAGCGGTTAGTAACACAAAACGATCTGTCAAAATCTGAGTCACAGAAGGTGGCACAATTTTTAGGTGGGTTGTGACCGACAATTCAGGACTGAGTTCAGATGTACCTAGTCGGGACCGTAGATGAAGTAATTCAATTGGCAGGTAAGGCAGAAACGCAACTTACAAGAGTTCTTGCTCAGCCTTATCCTTCAAATCGACTCCCCATGAAGGGTTCTACACATGATCTAGTACTGGCACGAGGAAAAGATCCAGTAGGAGAATGTCATCAACCTCCTGCAACCGCAAACCCTGATATAGGGAGTGGCTCATTTAGACCTCAAAGTGCAACGCCCACAACAGTGAGCCCGAGTAGGATTTCAAATCCTTATGCTTGGCTAAGGTCGAACAATTATTACCGTTGTGGCCAACCAGGCCACTTATCAAACACCTTTCCTTAACGTCCTGCAGTACACTCGACCATAAATGAAGGGAGCAATGAATATGAGACCATAAAAGAAAACCTTAGCCTTAATAGACATAAACAAGCCACTGAAGAAATAGCAGATGACGATGAATTCACGGGCGAGTATCGTGGCAAATCTCTAGTTGTGTAACGATTACTGTATACCCTGGGGAAGGAATTACATTTACAGCAACACAATATATTTCGTACTCGGTGCACTGTCAATGAATAGGTCTACGATGTGATCATAGATAATGATAGTATCGAGAACATCATCTCAAGGGTGAGGTGGACAAGTTACAGTTACCAACGAAAAAACGTCATTCCCCGTACTCAATTGGTTGGATAAAAAAGGAAAATGAGACCAAGATAACTGAACAATGTACTATCTCGTTTTTAATTGAAAAAAATTATAAGGATCAAATACTTTATGACATGGTCGACTTGGAAGCATGTCATATGTTACTTAGTCGACCCTGGTAGTCGGACTGTGATGCGACTCGAGGATGAGACAATGTCTACATATTCATCAAGGATAATAAAAAAATAATCCTTACCTCTATGATACCAGAGAACCACCCTAAAGCCTCTAAAGTGAAGGAGAGTTCTCTCTTAATCATTTTAGATTTCATGGAGGAATCGAAGGAAACTGGCGAGGTATACGTCGTAGTGGTGAAGGGTGAGGAATCAGAACCCTCAAACATTCCTCCAAGTTTAAGACTATTGCTAAACGAATTCAAAGAAGTCTAACTTAAAGATTTACTTGATGGATTGTCCCCCATGAGGGACATTCAACATCACATAGACCTTATCCCTAGGTTAACCTACCTGACTGTCCTCATTATTAGATGAGTCCGAAGGAGTGTGAGATATTTTCAGGGGAGGTGGAGGAATTGATCCGTAAGGGTCTCTTGAGAGAGAGCATAACCCATGTACCTTACCAGCATTATTAACGTAAAAAAATAAAAGCTGGTGCATGTGTGTCGATAGTCGGGTAATCAACAAAATTACCATGAAATATCGGTTCCCAATACCATGGTTGAACAATATGCTCGATATGCTAAAATGGGCCAAGGTGTTCTCTAAACTAGACCTAAGGAGTGGGTACTATCAGATTCGTATTCGACCCGGTGATGAGTGAAAACCTGTATTCAAGACTAATGAAGAGTTGTATGAGTGGCTAGTCATGCCCTTCGGCCTATCCAACGCACCAAGTACTTTTATACGTTTAATGAATCAAGTTTTAAAATCGTTCACTGACCGATTGTGGTAATGTATTTTGATGACTTACTGATATATAGATAAGATGAGAGGGAGCATGAGACGAAGCATAGGAAACATCTCAGGCAGGTGCTACAAGTCCTACAAATTAACAAGTTGTACCTGAACTTGAAGAAGTGTAGTTTTTTAATAGATAGTCTGTTATTTCTAGAATTTGTTCTAACGTATACGGGCATTCATGTGGACGATGAAAAGGTGCGAGCCATTAAGGAATGGTCGATCCCGACAAATATTCATAAGGTGAGGAGTTTTACAGGTTGACAACCTTCTATCGTCGATTTATGCGAAATATTAACACAATAATCGTGCCTATTAAAAATTGCATGAAAAAAGGACCGTTTCGGTGGACCGATGAAGCTAACAAGAGCTTTCATGAGATCAAGCATCGTTTGTCGACAACACCAGTCATGGAGCTTCTTAATTTCGACAAACTATTTGGAGTTGAGTGTGACACTTCATACGTCAGAATTGGAGGAGTATTATCGCAGGAAGGCAGGTCAGTAGTTTTCTACAGCGAGAAGCTCAGCGAAGCCTGAAAGAAGTGGTCGGTGTATGAGCTTGAGTTGTGTGCAATTGTTCAAGCACTACGATATTAGCCACATTATCTAATTCAAAGAGAGTTTGTTCTATACATTAACCATCAAACATTAAAGACTATTAATAGTCAGACTAATGTGAATCATGTGCATGCTAGATGGGTTACATTTTTACAGGAATTCACGTTCATTCTGAAGCACAAGTCAGGGCAGTAGAACAAGGTAGCTGATGCACTTAGTTGTCATGTATCACTACTTGTTACGATGAGCAACGAGGTGGTCAGCTTTGACTATCTCAAGGAACTGTATTCCGAGGACGAGGACTTCAAAGATTCTTAGACAAAGTGCCAAGAAGGTCACCCCAGTGACCTTCATATACAGAGCGGTTTCCTCTTCAAAGGGAATTGATATTGCATCCTCTAAAGTTCTCTAAGAGAGTAGATTATTTAAGAACTACATGGAGGTGGCATCGGTGGACACCTTGGGTGAGACAAGACGCGAGCTCTTGTGGAAGAGTGGTATTACTGGCCACAATTGGTGCGTGATATGAGAAAAGTCGTACAACGTTGTCATATTTGTCAGACCTCTAAGGGACAATCTTAGAATACGGGCCTCTACACCCCATTACCTGTCCTGACGGTCCTTGAGATGATTTATCTATGGAGTTCATGTTTGGTCTCCTATGAACACAACGCGACATGGATTTGGTGTTCGTGGTGGTAGATCGTTTCTCCAAGATGGCGTACTTTATCCCATGAAAAAAGACCCTCGATGCAACACAAGTGTCGAATTTACTCTTCAGGGAGGTCGTATGGCTACATGAGGTCCCCAAGACCATTACTTCTGATCATGACACGAAGTACATTAGCTACTTTTGGTGGACTTTGTGGACTTAATTTGATACACGACTTCAACTTAATAGCACCTACCATCCACTGACTGATGGGAAAACCGAGGTTATGAATCGCATGTTGGGAAACCTCCCTCACTGTATTTCAAGAGAACAACCAAAGCAGTGGGATTTGTTCTTGTCTCAAGTAGAGTTTGCATTCAACAACATGGTAAACCGCTCGACAGGGAAATCACCATTCCAGATTATCTACGGACGAGTGCCTCACTACACACTTAACTTGGTCCCTCTACCCAAGCTTCCAGGCACGAGCATTGTAGCAGAATATATGGTAGACAAGATCATGGGCATCCATGCGAAAGTGCACACTAAGCTACATGCCTCGAACAAGAAGTACAAGGAACAAGCGGACAAGCATCGGCGACAAAAAGTGTCGAGATAAGCGACCGCGTTATGATCCATCTCCGCAAGGAGAGATTTACGACTGGGATTTACAATAAGTTAAAGAATAAGAAGATTAGACCCGTCCCAATCATCCAAAAGATCAATAACAATGCTTATGTTGTTGATCTTCCAGATGACATGACGATCTCACGGACTTTCAACATTACGGACCTGACCGATTATCATGAACAAGAGCCGAACGAGTTCTTTTGAAGTGGAGGGGACACTGATGTAGAGCGGGTTGTGGACAGTTTCATGGCCAAGATGGATCAGAAAAGGCCCAGTCGACGACAGAAGTGATCCGAACCGTTGGACCTTAGATCGGGCGTATCTCACAATCTGGATGAGTTATTAGACCTAAAATATATGATTTTGGGGCAGAACAAGCCATTTTAGCCAACCAACCCCACTACGCAGGGTTATGCGAGCCGGATTTGTGAAATACCCCTAAATCAACGGTCATTTCCTTATTTTAATTCCGTTTTTATTATAAATAGTAAGTTTTAGTTTGATTATAACTCTTCATTCGTTGGGCTTTAGGAGTTGCGCCGAACGCGTAAAGAGCTTAGAAAAATTAAGAAAACATCTTGGTGAGGCCAAATAGGACACTTACTATTTTTGGCCGAAAACCTTACGCTCTAGTAGACATCACGACTGTCTATAAATAGTAAGTTTACTATTTATAGTAAGTTGTGAATTCTTGGAATTTTAATTGTAGTTTGCTTCTGATTTCTCTCCCATTGCTGAGTAAAGTGCTGAGTATGCAACTCCTGCTTAATAAGTCCACATATCAGTACTGTACATCTCTGGGATCATCACCAGGGTCTAGTACACTCTACATGCAATCGCCGCCCACTGGATGCGTAACCATGCAAGTGGAAGAGACCTCATTATCCGTCTGGCCAGTAGTCAGCCAATATCTACCCGGCATGTCGATAGCGAACTCAATCATAAGCTGGTCAAACTCAGCCTATCTATGCCTACTACCCTCGGACGGGTAAGGCCACCACCCCTTCCCAATCGACCATGATATAGTGGGAGAAGCGGTATGCTTGTATTTGGCACTCGGGCACTCATGTATCCACTCTTGACGTTGGGACATCTCCTAGCCTCGAAGGTTTAGAGATTTTCACCCAGGGCCATCTATGGCAGCCCGATGCTAGTAACGAATTTTTGGTGTCCCATCTAACCATCCACGATACGCCTATGGAGACAACGGCCCTGATGTTGCTAGGGCATATAGTAATCACAACAAACAATGCAAGATGCATGAGTCATACAATCCAGTCATGCATCAATCCTACACATACCGTGCGCTCATATGAGACAATCCTACCTATCATGGAGTCTCATAACAAGCTGCCCAATAACATATGCAATGGTTAATCACATCTCATAACAAACATGCAAATGATGTGTATAGGCATGTATCATGATGCTATGTTTCACATACTCATAATCAGTATCGCTAACCGGCATCGATAGTCTGCATTAATAATCGGCCACAATGAAGACATTTAATCATCATTGCCCATCAATGTAGATATTTAACCTAAATAGCTCTCAAGGAGTGACCCACATAGAGCCAAGCATATAGTGGGCCCATGGCCTCTCACAATGGCCCAATATACATCACTATGGGTCTTTCTCAAAGATCTAATACACAGTATGATGGGTCTTACTTATGGGCTACATATGCAACACATTGGGCCTCGCTCATGGACTATAATTATATCACATCGGGCCTCACTCGTGGGCCGCATGTACATCACAATGGGCCACATCTCAGGGCCTCATATACATCGCAATGGGCCACAACAATGGGCCTCAAATGAATCATAGTGGGCCTCAGCACATGGGCCATAAATACATCACATCGGGCCTACTCGTGGGCCGCATATACGTCACAATGGGCCTCGACACATAGGCCATAAATACATTACATCGGGCCTAATACACATCACATGGGTCGCGTCACACGGGTCAGAAATACATCTCAATGGGCCTCATCATATGTGCCATAAATACATCACAGCGGTACTCAACGCATGACTCGAAAATATATCACAATGGGCCGCTCATACGGGCATAATATACATCACCATGGGTCACGACCCATGGGCCCCAAATACATCACAATGGGCTATGACCCATGGGCCTCAATATACATCATAATGGGTCGTAACCCAATGGGCCCCATATACAACAAGTGGACCGCATCAATGGGCCGAACCAATGGGCCTTAATATACAAGTGGGCTGCATCAATGGGCCTCACCAATGGGCCTCATATACATTAAATGAGCCGCATCAACGGGCTGCACCAATGGGCCTCGTATACATCTACACCATTCATTTATTTTTAGAGATCATTTTAGTGCATGAATTGAAAAGAAGTGGATCACATCGGAGGATTATCTGGACCATACCATAAATAACAATGGAGATAATGATTTTCACAGCTAAAACTTCACAGGGCTGGGGCCGACCACAACGTTTATTTCCATCCAATCTGTTCATAACGTCACAAAGACCTGAATTAAGAGGGAACAAATTTCATATTGATCCAAACTCTCAAGACCCCAAAAGGGTTTCAATGGTAGACATTCAATCCACTGGTTTTTGCAGTGTGGTCCATCTGATAGATCTGCCTCTTTTTTTAGTCTCAGGCCTAAGACGGGCTTGCCAATTGGATGGACGGTTTGGATGTAACACATACATCAAAGAGGGCAAGTGTAAGAAATCCAGATTGGTAAAACCTACACCAGATGGGTACCACTTCAGAAATCGCATTGATCTGATGATCTTAATGATCTGATTGGTGGACTTAGGAGGATTTTTAATGGCCAGTTAAAAAATGTCAGACCAATTACCCACAATTAAATGAGTGGTGAGTGTTCCCATCTCGTACATGTGTATTCCATACATGTGAATAATTATACAGAATATCAGACAAAACGGAGTGTCAACATCAGATTCTTTCTCATCATGCAATCCACGACTATGCTAGAACAGTAAAGGCAACATTTAACACTGGGAAACAATCATTGAGAAGTGCCTTCTTCTTTGGCTACTGAAACTGAGCCATGCTCTGTTTCAAGTTATTCGGAGGTCCTTCCACCAAACACTCATGCTCCTAAAGAGGGAGAGAGAGAGAGATAGAGAAAAAAAAAGAAGATTAAATACTAACAATAGATCAATAAGGCAAGCAATTTAAATATATCGTTATATGTGCCTGATTATCAACCATCACCCTCAGTCAGAGTATCAACTGTTCCCACCTGAGCCATGGATGGCTGAGTCACCGGAGTCGAACCCAAACGAGTCGAGACAAGTTGCCGAGACAAAAAACCACACCCGAGAACCCTCTGCCACCATCCCCTGTGATTAAGATTCCTAAGGCCCATTTGGGTGCCACTTAAAAATTTGAGTTCTTCTCATTTTACTACAAAATTCTTGAGAAATATATATTTTACCAAATAATGCCTCCACAATTATAAATTACATGGAGGTTTTTTTGAGGGATGAAATTACAAAATTTTCCTTATTTAATTTTTTGTGTTTAGAAAATAGTGAAACTCAAGACTTGTAATGCCGGTGTGGTATATATGTATAACATCCAACTCATTAAATGTATGAACTACACTGTGGTGATAACATGAACAAAAAATCACGTCAATCGGATTATTAGATGGGCTACACTTGAATTAGAATATTTTAAATAATGTAAATTATTAGAAATTCTAGGTAACCAACGGTTGGTGCATGTATACAGTTATCAGATATTCTAACTAATAAGCATCATTATGTAAGTATTTAATTTCCAACAAGTGAAGACCATCAAATCAAAGAAGCCAACAATTTAAAGCATTGACAAGCAATCAAAATAATAAAATTGCTTCCTGCAGCTTAGTTAATATATGCACTAAAACTAATTTAGTGTTGACATGATGTAATTTTATTGTTACTGTTTAGCAATAGAAACCCTACTACAGCCCAAACTCTAGTCTACAGAATCAAAGCAGAACAACCCTTTGCTCAGCTACCACAACACAAATCATTCCTTGTTGAGTCATTTCATCAAACAGTTAGCATGGATGAAATATAAGAGGTATTACACAATGGCGTTTTTTAGTTTTTACGAGTGGGGCCATTATTCTGTGACTTAAAATGATGATATTATGGTCCATGCACCAAAAATCTGAATGGCAAAACAAAATTTGAGAGAGAGAGAGAGAGACAGCTTACAGAGAAAACCCAAATCTCAACGAAGAACAGAGAAAACGAGGTCGTTGGAGAAAAAGAGCGACATAGAGAGATAGAGAGAGGAAGAGATCGAACTTTTGGAGAGGTGCCTTGGATTCTTTTGATTTCAAGAGATCGAACCTGTGTGAATGGCAGATCTTCGGCGATTTAAGTTTAAAAAATATTTAAAAAATTACAAAAGAAATCTGGAAAAGGAAATCATAATAGTAAGCTCATTCTCTGATTTCTGGAGGAAGGCTCTTTGACTCCTTAATGCTCTTTCTCCTGCTGAAAGGCTCGAGATTTGGAATATAGGCGTTACTTCTCTGGGCATTGCAGATCGTAGAAGCAACTCTCGATCAAGAGATTTGGGAAGCTTCTAGAAGAAGTGATGAAGAAGATGAAGGAATAGGAAGAGATGTTATCATCTTTGCAGAGATAGAGAGAGCCGCAAGAAGAAGCGCAGAGAGTGAAAGAGGGAGAGATGGAGAACTTTTAAGGGCTTTTTTCGGAGAGGGAAATGAAAAACAGGTTAGCGTCGGCGCCCTAACGAAATATCGCGGATGGAATGGGGGACGCGGATTAGATACTGACAGCTGAGTAACCGGAGTCGCTACTGAAGTGACGTCAACAAGTTCTGTGGACCCCATTATGATGTATATGTTATATCCATAATGTCCATCCATTTGTAAATATTATTTTAATACATGAGCCAAATAATGAGGCAGATCCAAAGCTTTAGTGGACCACACCACAGAAAACAGTGACAAAATTGATGCCCACCATTGAAACCTTCCTAAGGCCCATCATGATGTTATTTTTTTTTTTTAATTGAAATCTAACCTGTTCAAAAGTTAAAAAAGACATTAACGAAGGGAAAACACAAATATCAACCTGATCGAAAACTTTTGTGGCCTTTAGAAGTTTTTAATAGTGGCGTCACTCTCCCCACTGTTTTCTATGGTCGGGTCCACTGGAGATTTGGATGTGACTCATTCTTTAGATCTTACACTAAAATGATCTCTCCAGATGGATGGACGGTGTGGATACAAAAAATACATCATGGTTTGGCCCACAGAAGACGTCACTTTAGTATGTCAGTAGCCAATCCACGTTCGGGAATGGGTTGGGTGACGTCAGCAAGTTTTGTGGGTCCCATCATGAGGTATGTGTTATATCCAAACCGTTCATCCATATGGCGAGCTCCTCATAAGGCTTGAGACGAAAAATAAGACAATTTTAACTATCAAGTATACCACATGATCAAAAGCAACGGGGGATTAAACATCTACTATTGAAACCTTTTTGGGGGTCACAGAAGTTTTGGATCAATAGGAAATTTGTTTTCCCTCTTCATCCAGGTCTTTGTGGTCTTATGGACAGATTGGATGGAAAATAAACGGTATGGTGGGCCCTATGAAATTTTTAATGATGAAAATCATCACCCCTGCTGGTATTTATGGTGTGGTCCATTTAATCTTTGGATATGATTCATTTTTTCAATAATTTTCTAAAATTATCTCAAAAAACGGATGAACGGTCACTACGGCAAAACAGTGAAAAAAGGACGGTTGAAAACCGTCTCAAAAGGCTAAAAAGGATGATCCTGGACCGTCACAACGGCCGTCAAATTTTGACGTGTCATATTTTTAAAGGACGGCCATAAACCGTCTGTAAAGAAGGACAGTCATGGACCGTCTGTAAAGAAGGACGGCCATAGACCGTCTATAATGATACGTAATTAGTGGACTTATATGAAGCTGAAAAGGACGGTATATGACCGTCTGTAAAAAGGACGGTCCTAGACCATTCGTAAAAAGGATGGCCCATGACGGTCAATAAAAAGAACGGTTATAGACCGTCTCGTATGACCTGCAAAAAGACAGTCATAGACCGTCTCTTATGAACTAGAAAAGGTCAGTCTATGACCGTCCTTTAAAAGGACGGTCATGAACCGTCTCTTATGAGTCTGAAAAGGACGGTCATGGACCGTCTCTTATGAACCTGAAAAGGACGGTCATGAACCGTCTTTTAAAAGGACGGTCTTCAACCGTCTCGTATTTCCATATACACCTGTTCATATCATATTCTTTCTAATATACACCTGTTACAACATCGTATTGTTCTTGATATACACCCGTTATATAATATATTTCATCATATTCACATTTACATCATCTAAACCCAAACTACATAAATCCATCCAAACATAAACTACATTCGTCCAAACATAAACTACATCCATCCAAATACACAATCTTATCCACATTACATTCATCCACGCATAAATACGCTCACACCAACCCTGTGAAACTCCAAATCATGAGCTAAAATACCAAACAGTTTCTCATCCAACAAAAACTAAAACTAAATTATAATATTCATACCCTATAGAGACTCCCAAGGTGAAGAATTACCTATAGAATATGATGCGATGAGGCTTCTATTCCGTTGCTTGCCTGAATGCAATCAGTTGTTCTTTGCCAAATGCCATAGATATTCTTTAAACACTGAATTCAAACACTTGCATAAAAAATCATACAAAAATAGAGGAGAAAAAGACTTACCGGATCATCCCTTTGTTCATAAAACCTCTCTAAGGATCCTGCACAACTTGAAAAAGATCTCTTATTAGCTCTTGCCGACGCGTTAAGGTTAAGGTTAAGGTTATAGGTTATAGGTTATAGTATATAGGTTTAGGTTTAGGTTATAGGTTTGAGTTAAGGTTTATGTTTAGCTTATAGGTTATAGCTTTAGGGAATTGAGAATAGGTTAAGGTTTAGGTTTAGGAAATCGGGTTTGGGTTTAGGATGGGGTTTAGGTTTGGGTTTTCAAGTTTATGTTTAAGTTTAGGTTAGGGAATTGAGATTAGGATTAGGTGTACGTATAGGTTTAAGGATTTGAGAATACATTTCGGTTTTATATTTAATTTTAGGTTTTAGGCTTCGGTTTAGGTTATAGGTTTAGGTTATAAGTGCAGGTTATAGGTTTAGGTTTAGGTTAGGTTATAGGTTAAGGTTTAGGGAATTGAGAATAGGTTAAGGTTTAGGTTTAGGAAATCGGGTTCGGGTTCGTGATCGGGTTTAGGTTTGGGTTTTCAAGTTTAGGTTTAGGTTTAGGTTAGGGAGTTGAGATTAGGATTAAGTGTAGGTCAAGATTTAGGGATTTGAGAATACATTTAAGTTTTAGGTTTAGGAAATCGGGTTCAGATTCGGGATCGAGTTTTAGGTTTGGGTTTTCAAGTTTAGGTTTAAGTTTAGGTTAGGGAGTTGAGATTGAGATTATGTGTAGGTTTAGGTTCAGAGATTTGAGAATACATTTAGGTTTTAGGTCATAGGTTTTGGTTTAGGTTAAGGTTATTGGTTTAGGTTAAGGTTTAGGTTTAGGTTATAAGCTATAGGTTTAGGGAATTGAGAATAGGTTAAGGTTTAGGTTTAGAAAATCGAGTTTAGATTTAGGTTTAGGTTAGGGAGTTGAGATTAGGATTAGGTGTAGGTTTAGGTTTAGGGAGTTGAGAATACATTTAGGTTTTAGGTTTAGGTTTAGGTTTTAGGTTATAGGTTAAGGTTTAGGTTTTAGGTTTAGGTTAAGGTTAGGTTATGGGTTATAGGTTAAGGTTTTAGGTCATAGGTTTTAGTTTAGGTTAAGTTTATAGGTTTAGGTTTAGGTTATAAGCTATAGGTTTAGAGAATTTAGAATAGGTTAAGGTTTAGGTTTAAGAAAACGGGTTTGGGTTCGGGATCGGGATCGAGTTTAAGTTTGGGTTTTCAAGTTTAAGTTTAGGTTTAGGTTAGGGAGTTGAGATTAGGATCAGGTGTAGGTTTAGGTTTAGAGATTTTAGAATACATTTAGGTTTTAGGTTTAGGTTTAGGTTATAGGTTAAGTTTTAGGTTTAGGTTTAGGTTTCAATTATAAGCTATAGGTTTAGGGAATTGAAAATAGGTTAAGGTTTAGGTTTAGGAAATCGGGTTCGGGTTCGGGATCGGGTTTAGGTTTGGGTTTTCAGGTTTAGGTTTGGGTTTTCAGGTTTAGGTTTAGGTTTAGGTTAGGGAGTTAAGATTAGGATTATGTGTAGGTTTAAGTTTAGGGATTTGAGAATATATTTAGGTTTTAGGTCATAAGTTTAGGTTTAGGTTATAGGTTAAGGTTTAGGTTTAGGTTTAGGTTTCGGTTATAAGCTATAGGTTTAGGGAATAGAGAATAGGTTAAGGCTTAGGTTTCGAAAATTGGGTTTGGGTTCGGGATCGGGTTTAGGTTTGGGTTTTCAAGTTTAAGTTTAGGTTTAGGTTAGGGAGTTGAGATTAGGATTAGGTGTAGGTTTAGGTTTAGGGATCTGAGAATACATTTAGGTTTTAGGTCATAGGTTTAGGTTTAGGAAATCAGGTTCGAGTTCGGGTTTGGATTTTCAAATTTAGGTTTAGGTTTAGGTTAGGGAGTTGAGATTAGGATTAGGTGTTGGTTTAGGTTTAGAGATTTGAGAATACATTTAGGTTTTAGGTCATAGGTTTTGGTTTATGTTAAGGTTTAGGTTAAGGTTACAAGATATAGGTTTACGGAATTGAGAATAGGTTAAGGTTTAGGTTTAGAAAATCGGGTTTGGCTTCGGGATCGGGTTTAGTTTTGGGTTTTCAAGTTTAAGTTTAGGTTTAGGTTAGGGAGTTGAGATTAGGATTAGGTGTAGGTTTAGGTTCAGGGAGTTGAGAATATATTTAGGTTTTAGGTTATAGGTTAAGGTTTAGGTTTTAGGTTTAGGTTAAAATTAGGTTATAGGTTATAGGTTAAGGTTTTAGGTCATAGGTTTTGGTTTAGGTTAAGTTTATAGGTTTAGGATTAAATTTAGGTTTATGTTATAAGCTTTAGGTTTAGGGAATTGAGAATAGGTTAAGGTTTAGGTTTAGGAAATCAGGTTCGGGTTCAGGATCGGGTTTAGGTTTGGGTTTTCAAGTTTAGGTTTAGGTTTAGGTTAGGGAGTTGAGATTAGGATTAGGTGTAGGTTTAGGTTTAGGAATTTGAGAATACGTTTAGGTTTTAGGATTAGGTTTAGGTTTAAGTTATAGGTTAAGGTTTAGGTTAAGGTTTAGATTTAGGTTATAAGCCATAGGTTTAGAGAATTGAGAGTAGGTTAAGGTTTAGGTTTAGAAAAATGGGTTTGGGTTCGGGATCGGGTTTAGGTTTGGGTTTTCAAGTTTAGGTTTATGTTTAGGTTAGGGAGTTGAGATTAGGATTTGGTGTAAGTTTAGGTTTAGGAATTTGAGAATACATTTAGGTTTTAGGTTTAAGTTTAGGTTATAGGTTAAGGTTTAGGTTATAGGTTATAGGTTAAGGTTTTAGGTCATAGGTTTTGGTTTAGGTTAAGGTTATAGGTTTAGGTTTAGGTTATAAGCTATAGGTTTAGGGAATTGAGAATAGGTAAAGGTTTAGGTTTAAGAAATCAGGTTCGAGTTCGGGATCGGGTTTAGGTTTGGGTTTTCAAGTTTAGGTTTAGGTTTAGGTTAGGGAGTTGAGATTAGGATTAGGTGTAGGTTTAGGTTTAGGGATTTGAGCATACATTTAGGTTTTAGGTTTAGGTTTAGGTTATAGGTTATAGGTTTAGGTTTAGGGTATAAGCTAGGTTTAGGGAATTGAGAAAAGGTTAAAGGTTTAGGTTTAGGAAATCGGGTTCGGGTTTGGGATCGAGTTAAGGTTTGGGTTTTCAAGTTTAGGTTTAGGTTTAGGTTAGGGAGTTGAGATTAGGATTAGGTGTAAGTTTAAGTTTAGGGATTTAAGAATACATTTAGGTTTTAGGTTTAGGTTTAGGTTTTAGGTTTTAGGTTTTAGGTTAAGGTTTAGGTTTTACGTTATAAGTTAAGGTTTTAGGTCATAGGTTTTGGTTTAGGTTAAGGTTATAGGTTTAGGTATAGGTTTAGGCTTAGGTTATATGCTATAGGTTTAGGGAATTGAGAATAGGTTAAGGTTTAGGTTTAGGAAATCAGGTTCAGGTTCGAGATTGGGTTTAGGTTTGGGTTTTCAAGTTTAGGTTTAGGTTAGGGAGTTGAGATTAGGATTAGGTGTAGGTTTAGGTTTAGGGATTTGAGAATACGTTTAGGTTTAGGTTTAGGAAATCGGGTTCGGGTTCGAGATCGGGTTTACGTTTGGGTTTTAGGTTTAGATTTAGGTTATAAGTGTAGGTTTAGGTTTAGGTTTTAGGTTTGGATTTAGGTTTAGGTTTAGGTTAAGGTTTAGGTTATTGGTTTTGGGATTTAAGAATAGGTTTAGGTTATAAGAATAGGTTTAGGTTTAGGTTTTATGTTTAGGTTAAGGTTATAGGTTTAGGTTTAGGTTTAGGTTAGGTTATAGGTTAAGGTTTAGGGAATTGAGTTTAGGTTTAGATTTGGTTTAGGTTTGAGGTTAAGGTTTAGGTTTAGGTTTAGGTTAGGATTTGAGAATAGATTTAGGTTAAGGTTATAAATTTAGGTTCAGGTTGTAGGTTTAGGTTAAGGTTTAGGGATTTGAGTTTAGGTTTAAGTTATAGGTTTAGGTTTAGCGTTAGGTTTCAGGTTTGGGTATAGGCTTAGGTTATAGGTTATAGGTTATATATTTAGGTTAAGGTTTAGGAATTCGGGTTCGGGTTCAGGTTTGGATTCAGGTTTAGGTTATAGGTTTTGGGATTTAAGAATAGTTTTAGGTTATAAGTATAGGTTTAGGTTAGGTTATAGGTTAAGATTTAATGATTTGAGTATAGTTTTAGGTTATAAGTAAGGTTTTAGGTTTAGGTATAGGCTTAAGTTATAGGTTATAGGTTATATGTTTAGGTTAAGGTTTAGGAATTCAGGTTCGGGTTCGGGTTTAGGTTATAGGTTTTGGGATTTGAGAATAGTTTTAGGTTATAAGTATAGGTTTAGGTTAGGTTATAGGTTAAGGTTTAAGGATTTGAGAATAGTTTTAGGTTATAAGTAAGGTTTTAGGTTTAGGTATAGGCTTAAGTTATAGGTTATAGGATATATGTTTACGTTAAGGTTTAGGAATTCAAGTTCGGGTTCGGGTTTGGGTTTAGGTTTAGGTTATAGGTTTTGGTTTAGGTTTAGGGAATAGGTTTTGGTTTTGGTTAAGGTTTAAGTTTAGGCTATAGGTTTTGGGATTTGAGAATGGGTTCGAGTTTAGGTTATAGGTTTTGGTTTTGGTTTAGGTTATAGGTTTTAGTTTTGGTTATAGGTTATAGGTTTAGGTTTAGGTTGCAGGTTTTGAGATTTGAGAATAGGTTTAGGTCATACGTTTAGGCTTAGGAAATCGGGTTCAGGTTCGGGTTAGGGTTTAGTTTTGGGTTTTCAACTTTAGGTTTAGGTTTAGGTTAGGGAGTTGAGATTAGGATTAGGTGTAGGTTTAGGTTTAGCAATTTGAGAATACGTCAAGTTTTAGGTATAGGAAATTGGGTTCGGGTTCAAGATCGGGTTTACATTTGAGTTTTAGGTTTGGGCTAAGCATTTAGGGATTCAGATTCGGGTTCAGGATCGGGTTTAGGTTTGGGTTTTCAAGTTTAGGTCTAGGTTTGGGTTAGGGAGTTGAGATTAGGATTAGGTGTAGGTTTAAGTTTAGGGATTTGAGAATATGTTAAGGTTTAGGTATAGGAAATTAGGTTCGGGTTCGAGATCGGGTTTACATTTGAGTTTTAGGTTTAGGCTAAGGGTTTAGGGATTCGGATTTGGGTTCGGGATCGGGTTTGGGTTTAGGTTTAGGTTTAAGTTTTACGTTTAGGTTAAGGTTATAGGTTTAGGTTTAGGTTATAAGTGTAGGTTATAGGTTTAGGTTTAGGTTAGGTTATAGGTTTTGGTTTAGGGAATTGAGAATAGTTTAAGGTTTAGGTTTAGGAAATCGGGTTTGGGTTTGGGTTTGTGTACGGATTTATGTTTGGGTTTTCAAGTTTAGGTTTAGGTTAAGGAGTAGATTAGGATTAGGTGTAGGTTTAGGTTTAGGGATTCTCTAGTATAATCTACTATTGAACCTAATATTATCTACTACATACTAGTAACATACAACCAATATTGGGGCACCATACCATAAGCTACAAGAATTTCATGTCCCCCTAAACAAGGTATCCTCCATTGATAACACACACACACACACACACACACACACACACACACACACGCACGCACGCACACACACACACACACACATATATTATAAGTTTTTTATTTTCATTTACATTCCCAAATACATTCATCATCCATCCAATAAAATTGAAACAAGTACTGTCAATCTATGACTAACAGTTGAAAAGAAAAATCATGCATCATATCTTACTGACCACCTTATGTTTCTTTTCACCTTTGTAACTCTCATATTTGTTGCAGCTGCTAGTTCACCATCAGTAGTCTCCCTAACCAAATCTTTGTGCAGTCCCTCCATTTGAAGCAGTGGCTGAAGTTACAAGAAGTAGGACTGATTAGTCTTTCAAGTTTTGAAAAAAATTTAAATTCTTTATTTTGGCTGCAAGTCTACTTATAATTATTATTGGCTCTTAATCTATTTATAATGAAAATCTTAAATATCACCTGATAGTGCTCCTTTGATAAATGTCCTGTTTGGAACAAATAATTTATTTTATACATGTGTTTTATCATAAAACCATGCATGATGCATCCATAAAAATTTTTAAAAAAAATCAAATGGAATTTTTTTTATATAAACTGATTTTTTTTAATATTAAAAAATACTACAATTCTCGATCAATTGAATATGAAAGATTTTCAATGCATGGGCTATCTAGGGTGAGAACCCATCCTATCAATTACACTTGTATGAACTAAAAACCCAAACTGTTGAATGGGGAATAAGAGCTGTAGTTTAGGAAAAATAATGGTTAAGAAAAAAAAAATATAGTAATGGTTCATATTCAACTGGAAAAAAAGGTCAAAAAACTTATTGCTAAGATTTTCCAATCTGACGAATTTTAGTGCATCGACCATTCAGGGTAAGGTTCATCATGTCTATGGTTTCAGTGGTTTGGGCTTTGGATCATTGAACGATGACCCCACTTGTACAAACTGTAATCCCAATCAGTTGAACCCTCCAACCATGCACTCAAAGCATTGTGTGAATATAGTATCTCCAACCAAGAAGTAAAAAAGAAAAAAGAAACAGAGAAGAATAGAAGATGATGGCATTGAATTCATTATACAATAGCTTAAAGAAGAAAAGGTAAAAAATGCATACTGAATAGAAGATAATAGTCACTAGGGAAGATGCATTTTATGACATCAAGTTGGTTATTTTCTTAGATGCAAACTTTCTGCGACCCTCAGGTGTAAGCCTCAGGGATTTACGAAACACAATAGCAACCTGAATGGAAAAATAAGCATTATAGTAATTACTAATGTTGGAGTATCAACAAGTAAAAACTAAAACAACATAGTTCGAATATGGGGAAATATTCATCAAGATAGATTTGGTAGATAGATAATATATAGAAGCTTGCATGATAGAAAGGAATAATGTTTTGATGACATATTCCAAACGAAAATCAATGGATAATAGGCAATATCAAGAGAATATAAGTTTCTAAATTAACCCCACCACATCTCCTGATATTAGCATCTGGAGAATAGGCAATGGTCATGCGTTGAAGGAGAAGATATTTCTATGGGGAGTTTTGTCAAACACCTTGTGGGTGTGATGAATATGACTGAATTTACAATACATAGAAACTAGCTTTGAGATGAGGAAGTTGTTGGGGATGATGTCAAAAACACATGTCATACGCAATACATATCATATGCTAAGAACCAATAAACCAAAAGGAGAAAACTGGGCTTTAGGAACAGAAGAAGATAATTTATAAATGTATTTTCAAAATTTAAAGGGAAATTGTTGGAATTCAAAATTCTACTATTTGTTCTTTCAACATTTGAAAATATGATGCTATGAGAAATTAGCATAAGCATTTGGGTAAACATGATGCAGTGGCCTTGCATCATCCAACAACCCAAATTAAACTCTCCTAAAGCATATATTTCTTACTAATTGTGACAAGAAGGAAGATACGAGTTAGAAATGCCAAAAATGTTTTTCTAATCGACATTGCAAAATAGTCAAAGTAGCATAACATAAATCTAATTGACTTTATTACTTCTAACAATAAACTGTTGCTGCTTTTAAGAAGTGATGGTTTTTCAACATTCAGTTTTTAAAATTTTTGCACATGGATATTTTACCCTCTCCTGCTCCTACATCCAAGTAATGAGTTACATGTGTACACAGAGAGAGAGAGTAAGATTTAGATTCAGATTCCCAAGGAAATTTAATAAACACCAAGAACAAGAGTTGAAACCACTGCAAGGCATGGAATGAATAAGTTCCTGAATTGAAGTAGGGGAAAAAAAGGATCACAGCTGCAAAAAGATTTTAAACATGATAGGAAACATGCTTGGTCAAAGGTAGGGAAAATATAATCTGCAAACTGAATTTTCACAATCACTCGATTCCCCTATTGTGAAAAAATAAAAAACAAAGAAAGTTAAAAACAGAACATTTGAAAGCTTTGAACCATTCAGAAAATGCCAGAGTTGCATTACAGGAACACAAAAGGCAAACATGAAATAGAACATTTATAGGATGTGGGAAGATTAAATTCAAACTCTCACCATGGCAACCAAACCAATGCCAAATCCAATAATTCCCTGTGTGTGAAGATGCATTAGCAATTACAAACAAAAGAAACTTAAGAAACACAAAATCATTACATTCTTTAAATGCACCACCCACAAAAAAATTTATTTTTTAAAAAAAAAACAGATTTCTAGAACTAAAAGAAAAATAAAAATAAAGATGAGTTTTTATTAAAATAAAAATAATTAAATAATTAAATAATTAAAAAAAAAGAAGGAACAGATAAGTTCATGATACATATTTTGGGCTATTGTGCGTGCCCCACATTGCCATCACATAATGATTTTCTTTATTACCGGTGCATTTGATTGAACCATCCATTCTTTCATACAAGTAGAGACAAGCCATGGTACAGAAATCACACTAACCAATTGAACATAAGCTTCTAATCGCATGAAAAATAGACATTTAAGATTGAGTGGATAAATGAAATAGATCCAACAAAAAAATTTAAACAATCTATCAGACAGATCCCACTTTGCATTGCTTATGATTCCAAAGTAGCACTCTGGTTTGATCCAACCAATTTCCATTTTGCCCATTTTAACTAACTAAACTAGCATTTGCTGCTAGTTTGCTACACTATTGCACTCACATCAATTACCTTTTTGGTGTAAGTTTGTTTTAATAATAATGTTTTTCTTGTTAGTTTGTTTTAGTTGTGACAATTCAATTTCAGCTTTATTCTAAATTATCATCTCTTTTCTTGGCAGGGAAGTACAAATTTAGAGGCCATCCAAATCATTAAGAAAGCTAGAGGATCCTTGAAGGATTCATTTTTAGACGAAGTACGTTCCCTTAGTTTTTAAAGTTTGAGTTGTGTACTGCTTTGCAGTGACCTATGAACTAGTCTGCATCATCTTTTGGATGTTTACAGTGATAGTTTTTGGAGAACAGGATGGGTATATAGTAGAATACAACATCAAATGACATTTATTTACAATGGTTTGTTTCACTACATGGATTGTTTGTGCTAGGACTTTTTGTAATATGAGAGTTGCATATAAGTTCTCTCGGTTTGTATAAGGATATGCATAGTATCCTCAGGATCTCAGTTTACATGTGGGGCCCAATATTCCAAAAAGTTTATCCATGTGGCCCACTATGGATGGACCATGTCCTAAACCCCTCTAGATTGGACAATCTTGGTTATCTAATCTTTGGCTTTCATTTCTGCCGAGTATTGATAGTTCCAGAATTTCTTTTTCAGATTTGTCTATTTGCTGGTCACCAATTAAAAAGTTAGGATTGTCCAAATGGAGACGTTTTGGGCACTTTCTATCCATGGTGGGGACAAACCTTCGATACAATTGTGATATTTATTTAATTATTTCCACAAATTTTTTTTTTTTCTTTATCTATGATGTGGAAACATGGGGTATCTCCAAACTTTGAAGTATTGTAAAAAACCGGTCTAATATATGTGCTAGAATTGTCCATGAATGATACAGCTATATCAGCCCATACCAAGCTGAAATGGCCTGATAAAGGATGATAAGAGGTGATACTACTCATTATCAGTGGTGAACAATACAATATGGCAAAACTGATTTTTAAATTTGTCTATAACTCAATTTACGTTCTGCTTGTAGGTTGCCTAGGTTGGAATCCCAACTGCTTCTGCATGGCTTCCAACAGATGTTTATCAAGGTATCCTCATTTATTATTAAAAGTTGTATTTCTTTCCTTCCAAATCTACCAAGGGAACAAAATAACCACCTCTCAAAGATTCGTAATTATTTCCCATTTGACCAAGCCATCCAAATTTGGTATTTCTGTTTTCCTTCCAAATCTACCAAGGGAATGAAATAACCACCTCTCAAAGTTATATTTCTTTCCTTCCAAATCTATAAAGGTATTTATATTTTCTTCAAGATGTCACTGGAACAATACATTCTTTCCTTGAAACAAATTTGGTATGTCTTTCTTACATCAGTCTATCCATTCTTTGGTCTTCGTTGTTGGCTGTGTTTGTGGTAAAAGTAGTGGACTGACATCCCATAACAGATACTTTGTTGAATCTCAACATTTTAAAACTTAGATATATTGCATACCATTGATTATAGAGACTACTGATTGGAAGGATTTAAATTATGCACGCAAAACTTGAGGTTTCTGGCCACCAAACCAGATTCTTGTTTTTAATAGGTTGTAAGGTTTAAAACCAAGATTGGCATAGTGCAAATAAATGTGGAATTATAAGGTTTTAAAATACCATATTGGATACTATACAAATGAATGCTGGATTGTAAGGTTTAAACAAATTCAGCATCATGCAAATCAGTGCTCAAATCAGTAAGAACTCATGCCCATTTGAGAAAATGAAATGGGAACTTCTAATTACACATTTTGATGGAAATAGGACCTTCAAGAATTGATTTGGGTTACCATTTGGCAGTTTCTACTCTAGAGATCAAGTTGTAGAAATTGTGCAAATGACTCCCTGCATTGACAACCAAATTTTTAAATATAGTGGCATGGTTGTAGATACTATTGAATCCAAAGCTCAATTTCCAACCCTCACAAATGGTGAGTTTGACATTCCTGAAATCACCTTCCATAATTACTAGAACAGAGAAATTCTTTGAGAAAAGCCTCAGAAGTTTTCCAAAGATTCCTCGACTCCATGTCATTGGTGGCTGTTGGAAACTAAAAAATGTGGCTGTTGTTGTTGGACTGATTTTTGAGACCCAAGGGGTTATTCTTTGGACATGGCATCCTAAACAATGATGATGCACAGAGATCCAAACAACCAAGTTTAAACATGCACCACCGTAACACCCCGGATTTTTGTCAACCTGAAATTAGACGTCCTTAGGCAATGGGTTAACCAAAACACCTGGGTAACCTCTCAGAACCCAATTCCAAAGCCAAAGAAATCACTCAGGATTAATTCCTTTAGAAATTAAGCGTAAGTTAGCTAGCGCTACGCTAGAGTAGCTGTGAAATTGTCCCTGATCGCTTTAAATACGTTCTACAAGACCCAAAACTTGTAAAATCGTTGATGCTACATTACCTTAAAATTCAGGATCAAACTCTAAACTGGTTTGTTCCCAGGAACCCTTTGAAACTTTGTATTGGATCTAGACCGCGCGTCGAAAGTCCGATATCTACCATCTTAGACCGTTATGACCGCTTGGCTGGACTTGACAATCTTTTCAAAAATCAAGGCCAACCGACGTTCAGAGGCTATTTCATTGAGCCTGGAGTCGAGAGTGAGAAAAGGGTTAGATTTGGAAATTTTAATTCAAATCTGGCACGTGACTTGGCGCGTTATTATTAAGCGTTATGACCATCAAAATTCAACCAAATTACACCCTCGGATCAGAAAAAATTTCTTTTTCATATCATGAGACTTATAGACCTGATCTAGGTGCGATGACCGCTGAACTAAAACTGGACTGCCACGTGCGATCTACGAACTCTGCTGGTCTGAAAACTTCGTGTGAGCAACATCCAGTGACAATGAGCTTAAGTCCGACCGTGTTCGGCCAGGGGACCTCCCGATATACTTTTTTGGACCGAAACAGCTCTGATTTGGTTATACCTCAAGTGAACTTTGTTCCCAAGCCTAATTTGGAAAGGTTTTAGCTTATATAAGGGTTTGAAACCCTCATTTTTCTCATCCATCCGAATTTGCTAGAAACCCTAGTTAGAGTGAGAGAGAAAGTGAGAGAGTGTGGGAGAGATTCTCCTGCCACCTGCACCAGCTTTTGCATGTGCCAAAGTACCGCACTCCAATCACTTTCCTGGTGATTCCAATGCATTTCTAGGTAAGTAAAACCCTAAACACTTGCTGATTTAGTATTCCGTCGATTCAAATAGCAAAGTAGCTTATACAACTTGTGTATTAGGTCACCTGTACACCGTTGACGAAGCGTATACGCTCCGTTCGAAATGATACACATCTAAAGTGAAAGGTGAGGATTTTAGACACTTTGATTGACTGATTTCAAAGCTTTCAATGTCGTTTAATAGTAGATTATCGACGGCAACGCCGTTTGACATGTACAACATGTTGTCCGTTTTCCGTTTTGTAAACGTACGGTAAATATGAGATTTAGGATATTTTAGTCATTTGTAGGAAATACTTCTTACATCCATATTTTGATAAAATGTTTGCCATAGCTATTTATCGTGTTAGAATATTAGGAATGCGTGCATGATTGGTTTGGCGAAGAGATTCGCCCTTAAGCGCACTTTGAGTCGACATACGTTATGTAGACTAAAGTGTGTAGTCTAAGTGTTTGTATAAATGTTTGTATTAGTATGTATTGAGTAAATGGTGTTGTGTAGGAGTTTTGAGATTGAATTCTTAAGTAATATGCTGATGTAAATGATTTCCATCATGTTGGCTATATGTATTGATTTCATTATATACATGAAATGCATGTGTGGGATGATTTGCTTAAGTTGTATGTTATAACATGTGTCAACATGCTTACAATGTTGTATTTCATTTCTGTTACTCACATATGCTTACTGATGTTGATGCACAAATGCTTGGGGCTATGACCTAGTCCATGCGGTCGGTAATGGATCGAATTTGTGGTTGGTTTGTATGTACCACAAAGGACGTGTCGATGAACGCAATTCGTATTTTGGGTTAGCGGCAGTAGTTAGGCCACACGAAGTGTTTCATGCACTTCATGTCGTTCAACTTGAGATGCACTCGTGCTAGTCGAGCCTGTCAAGTAACCTGACTGGCCATTCTATGTTCACCATGTATGAGTCATAACTGCTTGAACTAAGGGTACTGAACTTACCATTGAAAACCCTGTCAACCATGGTACCTTAATCCACAAAGACTCATGAGCCGGGCATGGTGGTACGGGACACCGTGGTCGAGCTTTCGGCCTACGCTGGAGCCACAAACCTCCCCGTAGTGACCAGTGAGCACCCTACTCTGAGCAGATTATGGTGGTATGGGACACTATATTCTTATTGTCGGCCTACACTGATTGGTGACGAGCCCTTTGTAGTGACCTTGAGATTATCCTGACACCGCATGGGGGCGACGAGTCCTGATGCAGTCTTAAGGATAATTAGGCCAGTATTGATAAGGTGATGGGGGAGTGGTGCAACGAGTGCGAGCAACAGCCCTGATAGCCCTTTCAGTGACTTACAAATGTAACATCGTATGCGATTTCTAGGAGTGACGACCCTAAACAGGATTTGTGTTGGGATTGATATAAGCAAAGTACCTTAATTTTCCAATATTACTGTATGAAAAGGACAATAATAACTCGGTAATCATATCAACATCACATTGCATGTGCCTGGAAGATGTGGAGCACTGAGTGGTACGCAAGCATGCCGCGGACGCAGATAGTGCCGTATGAGGGAGAATATCGGTGAGGGGATCCATCATGTCATGTCATATTGCATTAACAACAGTATCTAGGAATGTTTGATTAATTGCTTTACTATTATCACATGATTGATTTGAAAACATGCTAATCTTTGCTCTATGATTCCAATGAGTTAATTACTCACTCCCACATTACGAGATGGTGTTGCGCACACCAAACAGTTCCTATCTTACTTGCAGATGATGGCGATGCTTGTGAAGCAGAGCCGGACTTGATGATGAGGAGGAGGATCCCTCCTATATGCAGGTTTTGATTGACGGGGTTACAGGGTTACTGATTAGATGCCAATATACTTGGTATTTTGCCTTTTTCTTACACACCCATGTATATTCTTTTTATCATTTTTGGAGTATACATGTATATGTTTAACCTGGTAACATGTTCACACTCTGGAGACCTACAACAGTTTATATACTTTATATATCTATTACATTCTTCCACTTGCTAATTTAACTGTCTCTGGAGTATGATATGCTGTTTTGGTCTAATCCCACTCATGTTTTCTGCACTAATATGAACAACATCCATCCATCATTGAAAATGTTGCATAAACGATGTTCTGGAACTCGGGAGTAGAGTTTTTGCTCGACCCCCGATTTTCAGGATGTTACAACCACTGCATTTATTATGGAAGAAAAAAAATGAGACCTGTTTTGTTCTCATTTCATGAAAAAAATCTAAAAAGAAAAGAGAAAAGAAAGAAAGAAAGAGGATTCTATTCAAAATAATAATAAAATAAAATCAAAAGAAATACAATTTCATCTCATATCCCAAACAGATGCCCATATATATATATATATATATATATATATATATATATATATATATATATATATATATATATATATATATATATATATATAAAATAATAATAATAAAAAATAGAAATGTTGGATAGAAATAAATAAAAAATCAGAGAATCTTAAGAGTACATACAATATTGTGGTCATAAATGGTGGTGGTGGATGGCTTCTAGGCATTGGGGTTGAGGGGGCAGCGATAATCGTGGTCGAATTTGATGCTCCTCACTTCCTTTCACTTAACATTCAACTATTGGATTAGCTATAAACTGTAAATTAATCAAAATTTCATGAATGCATAAGAGACAAATTCGGATCTGCATAGACTATGGTTTTTGTCACTTCCTTTCACTTGATATATCAGTGACCGGCTCTTAGTACATATGGCAAACATGTACGAGCTTCAAAACAATAATCATGTACACTATACTTTGGAAGAACCATATGCCAAAAATCACAGAGTTGGCAATCCTAACCATTCCATTGGAGGACTTTTCAGAAAATAAAAATGGATGATTACCATAAAGTAAACCAAAATTTCCATTGAGTGCAATTGACTTCCCTAGTAATGTTGAGCACTGGGAAATTTCTAATTCCTATTTCTATTTCAGTTTCATTTGTATAAATTGTATTCCTCATTTTGTGGGACCAGGATGTTATCCCGTATTCATCATGAAGGTTATAGTTTTGTCGAGTGGGCTAGGATTTTATTTTATTTTTTACATTGTAATGTGTAGTTCCATATGATGAGTCAACTCTCTTATAGGCATGTATTTTGGCAAGCATTTCAGCAGTATGTTTCATGTCAGACGCTGAGCAATATATTCATAATGCATACGGCTAGAGGTGTTTTCCTTTTCATGTAGCAGAGTCCACATTCATATAGCAGAGTATCATTTGTGAAATATTATAATCATCCATGGCTGTCCAATTATGTTCAGGACACTCATTGGACTTCGGAATTTTAGCTATCTAGATGGCACTTTTGCAATCACAAAATAACAGAACAGGCATAGCAAGAATGACAAGAAATACCAAAGCACCCTATGAAGCGCCAGACAATCTGTATGGAAAAGCAAGATATTTCTACTTCTTGTTTTACCATAAAATAGACAATACCAAGAAAAAATGCAAAATCCAGTAACAAACTTCCAATCAGAATCAATGCTGCAAAATCAGAGCCAATGTAGGAGTAAAGATTAGGCAGCAAAGTTAAAGACAATGCACAAATCTAAAGTGTTTCAAACATCTGATTTGTGTGACAATAAACACAAGATAAAACCAAAGCCAGTGACAATAGACATCTGATTTGTGTGACAATAACCTGTCATGGGAGCAAGTGATACGTTAGGCAGAAAATGGTCCAAGTTAGTTTAATTCATTAAATGGTGAAAATGAAAATCAAGCATTGGTAGCCATGAACCGGTAATTCGTTGTCATCGTCATCTAGCCATGAACCAGTAACTACCTCTAATTATTTAAAACATCAAGAAAACCAATCCTGCGCCAATTATAAGTGCTTTCTTGCATTTTCCTTGGAAGACCTCCCAAATTGAAGTTCCCTTCTCTTGATCAGCATAAGAAAGTTCAACCAAAATTTCATCTGCTTGTTCTGAAATTGAATCATCAATAGCTCTACCTCTCAACCGGCAGAGACAATGTATCGCTTTTTGTCGCACCTCTGGCACATTGCCTCTTCCCTGTATCAAGCATAGAGCAGCCATCGAGGTGATGGTGGCAACCACCACATTCTGATCCCCATAACTAATGATATGGATAAACTAGTTCCATACATATAGCGCCATCCTGAAACCATACTGATGTAGAAACTGCCTGTAGTATAACCTAACTGCATGATACCCCTGAGCTCTCAATATTTACAACTTCAACAACTTGTGAATAAACCCAAAGCCATCAGTACTACACTTAAACATACTTACAAGCATTCCGAGAACTATAAAGAACTCCTTAAGAGAGATCAGCCTGCCTCTTATTTGACGCGCTGCAGTCTCGGCAATGTACATTGGAGCAGCATACTTTTAAAAAAAATTATCTCTCTCCACATCTTCCCACTCTCAGACATGAATCTCCAATTCCTAAATTTTTAGGAAAAAGTGGTCTTATATATTTGAAAATATATCCTAAATTTTTAGAAAAAAAAAAATCTTATTAATAAAAAATAATGTTTACACTTTCCACAGAAAATCAAACAGGCTACTTGTTGTGGAAAAGGTGGGGCCATTATCAAGAATGAACCACTAACAGATTTATGAAAATCAAACCACTGATCATTGTCCCACGTACACATGGCCCACTACTGTGAATCAAACTAATATTTGGGTTGTCTTACCATCCAGACGTTCAGCAGTCTGGACAGTTCTGCTGCTGCTGGTGCAGCCCACAAACATCTGATTTGGGCCATGCAGATGGATGGCTGGGGATGTAGAACACATACATCAAGACAGGATCCACATCAGTGTGGATAAAGTACATCCCAGTGGGCCCTGCAGCTGCTGGGCGTCAGTCCAGCAGCATCCACAGATGGACGGCCCTGCTGGCCTGGATAAAAAATACATCACGGTGACCCAGCTGCATACAGCAGGTGGGCGGTGGGGATAAAACATATGCATCGGGTGGGGGTCCTCGTGGGCTTCCAATCAGATCACAAACATAATTTGGAATGATATTGTCACAAGCATATCAACATACACCTTACATGTAAAAATCCTCAAAATAACTTTCCATGATCCAGTCATCCAAATAGAGATTCATAACCAAAATGAAGATTAAAAATCAAAATGCAACATCACCTTTTCAGATTGGCAACTGGTGGGAGCTCAACAACTTTCTATTGATGTTGATGATCAGAGATGCGGTAGGTTTTAGCGGCTGCTGGATGCAGGTTAAGGCTTGCAAATCGAGTCAGATAGAGAGAGAGAGAGGGAGAGGGAGAGAGAGACAGAGAGAGAAAGGCAGATAGAGAGGGAGGGAGAGAAGCAGATCTTAAGAGAGAGAGGGGGAGAGAAGCAAATTAAGAGAGAGAGAGGGGGAGAGGCATATTGAGGGAGATCGAGAGGGAGAGGGAGAACGAGTGACAGATCTAGAGAGATCTGAGATTGAGAAGGAGAGAGATCATGGGAGAGGAAGAGGGTGAGAGAGAGAGAGCCTTAGATGATGGCAGAGGGTAGGGGTAAGAGAGAGGGAGAGAGAGAGAGAGGGAGAGAGAGAGAGAGAGAGGGAGGGAGGGCAGCGAGTGAGAGATCGGGGGAAGATTGGGCGCACGCGGCTCTGTTTTGAGCGCACGCTTGATTTTGGGCTGAGACCGTGGACTGTGCTCTGTGGACCCTACCATGATGTATGTGTTTCATCCATTTTTAAATATCATTTTAGAGCTTTATACAAAACATTAGAGGGATATAAATCTCAGGTGGTCCACACCACACGAGAACAATAGTGATTGGATATCCACCATTAAAATCCTCCTAAGGCCCACTGTACTATTTATTTGACATCCAATCTGTTGATTTGGTCATACAGGACGAGATGAAGGGAAAAAACAAAAATCAGCTTGATCCAAAACTTTTATGGTTGCCAAAATGTTTTTAATGGTCGACGCTCATTCAACACTGTTTCCTGTAATGTGGTCCAGTTGAAATTTGCATATATCTCATTTTTTGTCTCATATTGTAAAACTATCTATAAAAATATATGGATGACATGGATGAAACACATACATCATGGTGGGGGCCATAGAGCACCGACCACCAGTCATTGGCCGGGTCAGGGAGTAGTCAATCCGTTCCCAAGTGGTCATGGGTCACATGGTCGGTGCTCTGTGGGCCCCACCATGATATATGTGTTTCATCCTTTCCATCCATCTATTTTTCATTTCATTTTATGATATGAGACAAAAAATGAGGTATATCCCAATCTCAACTGGACCACATTATAGGAAACAGTGTTGAATGAGCGTTGACCATTAAAAATCTTTCGGGGGCCATATAAAGTTATGGATCAATCTGATATTTTTTTCCCTTCATCTGGGCCTGTATGACCTAATCAACAGATAGGATGTCAAATAAAAAGTACAGTGGGCCTTAGGAGGGTTTATATTGTGGATATCCAATCACTATTGCTTTCGTGTGGTGTGGTCCACCTAAGATTATATCCCTCTCATTTTTTGTATCAAGCCCTAGTATGATTTGTAAAAATGGATGGATGGCATGGATGAAACACATACATCATGGTGGGACCCATAGAGCACCGACCAACATCCACCAAGTTTTGTGGGCCCCACTATGATGTATTTGTTATATCCGCACCGTCCATCCATTTTGAGATATCATTTTACGTCATGAGCCAAAGAATGAGGCAAATAAAAATCTAAAATCTCAGGTGCACCACACCACATGAAATCAATAGTAATTGGACATCCATCATTCAAATCCTCCTAAGGCTTACTGTACTGTTTATTTGACATCCAATATGTTAATTAGGTCATACAGAGCCAGATGAAGGGAAAAAACAAAAATCAACTTGATCCAAAACTTTTATGGCCCCAAAATGGTATGACATCCAATATTGTACTGTTTATATTTTTTTAGATGTCTTCACATAGTTTTAGATGGTATGGCCCACATGAGTTTCGTATACGGATGATTTTTGAGATATCTCATAAGCTAAAGGGGAGACATCAAATGCACGGTGTTGATGTTCGACACACATCATGATGGGCCCATTTTACATGTCTGGTCCATTCACTCTATTTTACTAATCATTACCCTCAATTTGACTAGTTAATCGCCTCGATCATACTACATATGAGAAAGATATTGGGCAAACAAGATTAATCAACAATTGGAGTGAATTTTGATTTAAACATCTGAAGTTATTACTCTTCAATCTGGGCTGATCAGATTGTCCAAAAACGGTTAAAGGGTGTTCATAATATCAAAAATATATGAATGAATAAAAAGCACAAACATCAGCTTGATCCAAAACTTCTATGGCCTCCAAGAAATTTTAAATGGTAGAGGTTCAATCACACTATTTCCTATGGTGTGGTCCACTTCAGCTTTGGATATGCTTCATTTTTATTCTTTAGACCTCAAATTATCTGTTAACATGGATGAATGGAGTGGATAAAATAAATAAATAATAGTGGACCCCACAGAGTTTACTCTAGTAAGGGTAAAGAGTAACTCACCTAAATGTAGTAGAGAAGGGTTTTCTTAAAACATTTATAATCATATATTGGGCCTGCCTAAATGTGATTCACATATTCAACCCACTCATTATGTGTGTCCCACTTGGATGAGGGATCAAACCAAGTTTCAACCGCATCAATGTCTATATTAACTTATAAACAGATTGGATCTCAAATAAACATTGCAGCGGGCCCTAAGAAGGTTTCAATAGTGGGTGTCACTTCCCCACTCTTTTCTATGGTGGGTCCACGTGAACTTTGGATCTGCCCCGTCAATCAGATACACCATTCCATGGTAGGCCACGAGCTTAAAAATAAAGTCAATCCATGACTTGGGTGGGCCACACCACATACTATAGTTGAGAGGGTTACCCTCCCATTAAAGCATTCATAATCATTTATTAGGCCCACCTAGATGTGGTTCATAGATCCAGCCCATTCATTATGTGTGTCCCACTTGGATGAGAAGTCAGACCAAGTTTCATACACATCCAAAACTCATGTAGGCCCCACCAAATGCTTTTATATGTTTTAGGGATGTCTTCGCATAGTTTTAGATGCTATAGCCCACCTGAGTTTTGTATAAAACTAATTTTTGGACTAAAAGGGAACACATCAAATGGATGGTGTTGATGTTCTACACACATCATGGTGGGGCACACAGATTAACCTCATGAGAAGTTCCCATGAGGTGACCTTATAATACCATTTCACTAATTAGGTAACTCCTTCATGGGTGTTACTCTAACCGTGTAGGGCCCACCTTGATATATTTTATGTATATCGACACCGTCCATTCACTCTATTTTACTGATCATTACCCTTAATTTGACTAGTTACTTGCCTCAATCATACTACATATGAGAAAGATATTGAGCAAACAAGATTGATCAACAATTTGAGTGAATTTTGATTTAAACATCTTAAGTTATTTACTCTTCATGTTCGGACCGATCAGATTGTCCAAAAATAGTTAAAGGTTGTTCATAATATCAAAATTATATAAATGAATAGAAAACACAAACATCAGCTTGATCCAAAACTTCTATGGCCTCTAAGAAATTTTAAATGGTAGAGGTTCAATCACACTATTTCCTGTGGTGTGGTCCACTTCAGCTTTGGATATGCTGCCTTTTTGTTCTTTAGACCTCAAATTATCTTTTAACATGGATGAATGGAGTGGATAAAATAAATAAATAACAGTGAACCCCACAGAGTTTACTCTGGTAAAGGTAACAAGTAACTTACTTAAATGTAGTAGAGAAAGGTTTCCTTAAAACATTCATAATCATATATTGGGCTTGCCTAAATGTGATTCACATATCCAACCCACTCATTATGTGTGTCCCACTTGGATGAGGGGTTAGACCAAGTTTCAACCGCATCCAAAACTCATGTGGGCCCCCACCAAGTGCTTTTATATTTTTTAGGATGTCTTCACATAATTTTAAATGGTATGGCCTACTTGAGTTTCGTTTACCGATGATTTTTAAGATAACTCATAACCTAAAGGGGACACATCAAATCCACCATGTTGATGTTCGACATACATCATGATGGGGCCTACAAAACTAACATCAATTCTTATGTTCTCACGAGGTCAGTAAGTTGGGTCACAATTTTAACCAGAATATTTGACCCATTTTACATTTATAGTCCATTCACTCTATTTTACTTTCAATACTCTCAATTTGACTAGTTACTCGCCCCAATCAGGCTACATATGAGAAATATATTGGGCATACAAGATTGATTAACAATTTCAGTGAAATTTGATTTAAATATATGAAGTTATTTACTCTTCAATTTGAACTAATTAGATTGTCCAAAAACTATTAAAGGTTCAATTAGTGGATGTGCCTAATAATTTAGTAATTTTATTTTTCACAAATAAATTTAACATTTTTTTTTCAAAATGTATATTTTTTTTCTCTTTTAACTAAATATCATTTTTATTATAAATAAAATTAACATTTTTTCTACAAAATTTAGTTTTCTTTTATATAATATATATTTTTTTACAATTTGTCAATTTTTTCACAATTTTGTTTAATTTTTAAAATTTTCTTTTTCAAAATATCAATTTTTTATCAAATTTTTTTTTCTCAAAATTATCAACATTTTTCAAAGTTCTTAATTTTATTTTTTTTCAAAATCTAGATTTTTATAAAATTGTAGTTTTTTTTTTTTCAAAATTTAAATTTTTCTTAAACATTGTTAATTATTTTTCTAAGCTTCTCAACTATTTTTTTTTTTTTGAAATTCATAATTTTTTTGAGCTTCTTAATTTTTGACCTGAGCATTAGAGATGGTTTAGGACCGTCTCTAATAGAGACGGTCTTTGACAGTCTCTAATAGAAACGGTCTTTGATAGGATTATAAGATGGTTTAGGACCGTCTCTATTAGAGACGGTCGTTGACTGTCTCCAATAGAGACGGTCTTGGACAGTCTCCAATAGAGACGGTCTTAAACCGTCTCTAATAGAGACGGTCTTTGGCAGGGCTATAAGATGGCTAAGGACCGTCTCTAATAGAGACGGTCTTTGACAGTCTCAGATTACAAGTAAAAGACGGCCAATGACCGTCTCTAATTCAGACGGCCAATGATCATCTCAGATGACCACATATAAGATGGTCAAAGACCATCTTTAATGGGGACGACCCATGACTGTCTCAGATGACCACATATAAGACGGTCCATGACCGTCCTAAACGATCTGTGGACGTTCAATTTTTTAAGATAATATTAAGGACGGTCAGGGGCTGACTAAAATTTTAGAGACGGTTTGTGGCCATCTCTAAAGCATCTTTATACCAAGCAATTTTAGAGACGGTCCAGAACCGTCTCGAAATCCGTCTTTTTTTTTTTTTTTTTTTTCCATTTTTCACGTAGTGGGTGTGGGTTGATCTCAAATTTTCAGTAAATCCAAAGCTCAAGTGGACCATGCCACATGATACAATGTGGAATAATTCTTTCCATCGGTGATACCTTCCTTGGGCCCACAGTAATGTTTATTTGTTATTTAACCTATTCATAATATCAAAAAGATATGAATGAAGAGAAAACACAATGGTAGAGGTTCAATCACACTATTTCCTATGGTGTTGTCCACTTGAGCTTTGGATATGCTTCTTTTTTCTTCTTTAGACATCAAATTATCTATTAACATGGATGAATGAAGTGGATAAAATAAATAAATAACGGTGGACCCCAAAGAGTTTATGCTAAGGATAATGAGCAACTCACCTAAATGTAGTGGAGAGGGGTTTCCTTAAAATATTCAAAATCATATATTGAGTCTGCTTAAATGTGATTCACATATCTAGCCCACTCATCATGTGTGTCACACTTGGATGAGGGGTCAGACCAAGTATCAGCCGCATCCAAAACTCATGTGGGCCCCACCAAGTGCTTTTATATTTTTTAGGATATCTTCACATGATTTTCAATGGTATGGCCTGCTTGAGTTTCGTATACGGATGATTTTTGAGATATCTCATAATCTAAAGGGGACACATCAAATGTACGGTGTTAATGTTCGACACACATCGATCATGATGGGGCCCACAAAACTTACTACCATCAATTCTTAGGTTCTCACGAGGTCAATAAGTTGGGTCACAATTTTGACTAGAATACTTGACCCATTTTACATGTCTGGTCCATTCACTCTATTTGACTAATCAATACCCTCAATTTGACTAGTTACTCGCCTCGACCAGGCTACATATGAGAAAGATATTGGGCATATAAGATTGATCAACAATTTGAGTGAAATTTGATTCAAATATCTGAAGTTATTTACTCTTCAATCTGAATTGATTAGATTGTCCAAAAACGGTTAAAGGTTCAATTAGTGGATGTACCTAATAATTTAGTAAAAAATATATTTTTTTTTCACAGATAAATTTCAATTTCCATTTAAAAATAATAATTTTTGCAAAATATATATTTTTTTACTCTTAATTTTTCTTTGAAAACTTTTAACAAAATATCATTTTTATTATAAAATATTTTTAAAAAAAATTAACATGCAAATTCTGAATTTTTATTTTCAAAATCTCAAAAAATGTCTCAAATTTTAATTTTTTTTCTCAAAAATTTCAAAATGCTGATTTTTTTTTTTTTCCTTCAAAAGCATCATTTTGTTTTCAACTTTCAATTTTCAATTTTAAAATAATATATTTTTCTTTTTCAAAATCTCATGGTTTTTATAAATAACTTTCTTTTAATTTCAAATTTTGAACATTTTCAATTATTTTTCAAAATCACAAATTTTTTCAACTTCTTTATTTTTCGTTTCAAAATATTTGTTTGTTGTTAAAGTATCGATTTTTTAATATCGTTTTATTTTAAAATTTTCAATTCTTTCTAACTTCTCCATTTTTTTTCAAAATCTCATTTTTATCTTAAACATTGTTAAATTTTTTAAACTTCTCAATATTCTTTTTCATGTGATTTTACAAATCATTTAAATATTAGTTTTAAACTAAAAATAATAATAATTTCCACTCATTTGATATAAAAACAACATATATATATATATATATATATATATATATATATATATATATATATATATATATACACATTCAATCAATTGTTAAAAAATAGTTTTAGATAGAAATATGTACAATTAAATCACTGAAATTCTATCAAAAAAGAATTCTTAGAATATATATAAAAAAAAAAAAAAAAACATAATTTTCCACAATATTCTTTTAAAAAATGAAAGAAATAAATGTTTAAGGCCAAAGTCCTTTTACGATGGGCATAATCCGTCGCAAAAGCAACTAAAACCGTATTTTGGGTGGGAAATGCAACTGATCATCTTCCGTTGCTAAAATCAAAATTTGCGAAGCGATCACCCAAATCCATTGTAAATTTACGATTTTGGTGTAGTGAATACCTTTCTTCTGGACGCGACCGTCGACCAGCATTGCCTCCTGTAGCAGTCTCTAAAGTAAAATGGAAAATTTTGGCGGGATGTTTGGGTGCACACCCATTTCACCCAGGAGTTCCTCTGACCTCTATCTCAACCCACTTCCCATGCCAATTTAACTGAGAGGGAACCTGAGGGATCGTGAGGCCATATAATTAAATCATCGACTTCCGAGGTATCGAAACCTCTATGAAGAATATAATCCTTTTACCAGTCAGGAAGCGCATATGGGGTAATCGGCTTGAGACCAAAATCACCTAAGAAATCCGCTATATGTAGCCCCGACATATGAGAGGGAATGACCAGAGAAGAGAGCGAGTTAAGAGGCCCCAGGCCAGACCAGTTATAGTCCCACATGTTGCGTAGACCACGACCCACTTTCCATTAGGCATTACTATCCAAAATTGGGAAGAGGCCTTGTAAAACCTTCCATATTGGCGAGGCGTTAGAGGGAGGGTTGCTCGAAGAAGCTGCTACACCCCCATGCAAATACTTAGATCTCATGAATTCTGCCCATAGGCTAGTGAGAAAGTTGGAGTTCCACAACTATAAATAGGACTCCTTAGGATGTTTCTAAGCATCTTTTAGGGTTTAAGGAGTGGAGCAAAAGGGTGGAGAAGCCGTCGCCAAGAGTTTTTTATTGCTTCCTTAGTTGTTTTCATATTTTTCTTAAGAGACTTTGGTCCAATCATGTCTATGGTTGGCTAAACCTCTAAGCTAGGGCTAAGAGGTGAAGCTTGTAGTGTGACGAGATGTTTCTCTTACTTTAATTCATGTTTATGTTGAACCTTCTTTGATTTTAACTTGATTTTAAAGGAATACTTTCAGTTTTTTAATAATTTATTGTGACTTAAATTACAGTAGATCTGTAATAGCTTTAAGTATTTTTTTCCTTACTTTGAGATTATGGGATTGGTAAATCTTGTTGTCGGCCATCGTCCCATGGGCATAATTTAGTGATGGAATCTGTGAGGCCCGTATCCTAGCTCGTACTGTCCTGTAGATTCTCGCGGTCCTCACGGTCGAATTTCGTCGACCGGTGATCTGTTATCAGCATTTGCGTGCGATCTTAAGTCATGTCCCATATATCAGAGTCGGCTCGACTCAAAACTTGTACCCTTGCGACCGCGTCGTCGTTGCGTCTCGCGTGTCGAGGCGATACCTGGGCCAGGAGATGTGGGCCCGCATTCAGTTCAAGAAAAAATACCGCGCGTTGTAATCCTTAGAGAACATCACATCAATCCTATCAATCACATCAATCAAGTACACAGCACTTCCATTATTCACACCCATCCACAAGTACAACCACCCTCTCCAAAGTTAACTTTCTCTTACAATAAAGTACACCCATCTATCACTCACCATCCCTCTCTCCCATCACTTCTCTCCATTTTTCAAGTAACCCCATGAGAGGTAGACATTCAAGCTTCGCATGAGAGAGCTAGTGTGGCCTACCTTCTAACCGCCCATCTCCACCATCTAAAGTCCATCTCGACCGTTGAATCGCACCCCTTGGAGCTCTAAATTGCATTGGCTGAAGAAGGAAGAGGAGATCAAAGGTGGGTGATTTTATGATTTGAGGGCCCACATAGTGGGACCCATCTTGATGTATGCTTTGTATCAAAGAGGGATCCATAGTGGTGGGGTCCCTCCATCACCGATCTTCTCTTTCTCTCTCTCTTGATGTGTGTGGCCCACCCTGATACACCCCACCATGAAGTATGTATTATATCCATGCCATTCATATGTTAGGCTGACCTTGCTGATGTCCAGCGGATGGTCCACCTTGGCCGTTCGTTTTGGACAGACGCTGATGAAGGAAAATAAAAATATCAGCTTGATTCATATCAAGTGGGCCACGTGTTACGTAAACCCCACCTGATGTATGTGTTTCGTCCATGTCGTCCACCATCCAGCAAGGGACGGTAGAGCCCATGTAATGTATGTGAATATCCACACTGCTGGACGGTGGAACCAGCTGATGTAAGTGATTCATCCATGATGTCCAATCCACTGGATGTGGACCCCACCTTGATGTATGTATCTGATCCATACCGTCCATCCATTTTCCCTGCTCATTTTAGGCGTTGAGCCGAAAAATGAAGCCAATCTGTATCTCTGGTGGGCCACATCATAGAAAAAAGTGGTATTTACTATTAAAATCTTTTAGGCCCCACTGTAATGTTTCTGCACGGTAAAACACATTAGATATTGGGCTCATTTGACCCGTCACTATCCGGAGAAACTAACAAATGGACCGGATCTTCCTGATGTGGGCCCCGCCTATTAAAAACCCTAAGAAAACAAAGATGTATATATATATATATATATATATATATATATATATATATATATATAGAGAGAGAGAGAGAGAGAGAGAGAGAGAGAGAGAGAGAGGCTGAACATCAATACCGTGCATTTGATGGGTCCCCTTTTATCAGCAGGTCACCCCAAAAATTAGCCATACACGGAACTCAAGTGGTCCATACCACCAAAAATCAATAGGTGATTAAACATCTACCATTGAGCCTTTTTGGGTCCCAGAAGTTTTGGATAAATATGAAATTTGTTTTTCCTTTTTATTTAGGTCTGTGTGACCTTATCAACAAACTGGATGGAAGATAAATGTTATGGTGGGCCCCACGTAGGATCCATCTGATGGGATAGTGGATTGGTTGGTGTATGCAAACACCAGCTATATAGCTGTTGTACTGATGTCCCAAGTTTTGTGGGTCCCAGCAGCCCCTGCTGCATCACGCCAGCAAGTTTGTGGCCCCATCATGATATGTGTGGGGCCTACATGATGTATGTATTTTGTATCTGCACCATCCATTTGTGAACGGTGCCATGTGGGCCATACCGTGATGTATTTGTTTCATCCACACCATCCAGATGTGTTGGACGGTGCTGGGCTGTTTGGACAGTACTGCCATAAACGACCCCACCGTGATGTATATTTTGTATTCTAGGCCATTCGTGCCTGGACGGTTCTGTGGGACCCCACCATGTTGCATGCATTTCATAGTCCTATGGGCAAGGCCCATTGTGATGTATTCGAGGCCTATGGACAAGGCCCATTGTGATGTGTTCATGGCATATGGGTAAGGCCCATTGTGATATATATTAGGCCTATGATGCGTAATCCTTTTGATGTATTTGAGGCCTAGATACATAGCCCATTTGATGCATATGAGACCCATATGTAAGGCCCACATGTTATGTATTTGAGGCCCATGAACAGGGCCCACCTGTTGTGTATATAAGACCCATGTGATGTACATATGAGCCATGTGATGAGGCCCATTATGATGTATGAGAGGCCCTTGTATGAGGCCCATTATGTTGTATGTGAGGCCTTATGTGAGGCCATGGGCCCTACTATATGTTAAGCCCTGTGTGGGCTACTTCTTGGGAGCGATGTTTGTTGAATGTCCACATTGATAGGCAATGATGGTTAAATATCCATATTGTGACCTTCCCTTAGGCCCTTGTTAAGCCGATTCCAATTCCAATTTTCGAGGCAGATTCCGATTATCGGTGCTGGTTGTCAATACTGATTATGAGACAGTATGTGACAGCATAACATCATGATACATACGCATCATCTGCATGTTTGTTATGAGTTGTGGTTGACTATTGCCTATATCATTGGGCAAGTTATTATGAGACTCCCTGATAGGCAGATATTATCTCACATGAGCGCATGATATGTGCGAGATTAATGATGACTGGTGCATCTTGCATTGTATATTGTGATTATTGTACCCCCTAATGACATCAGGGTCATAGCCTCCACAGGCATGTCATGGATGGCTAGATGGGACACCAAAAATATTTGGTTCGAGCATCTGGGTACTTTGAATGTCCCTAGATAAAAGTCCCTAAACCTCTATGGCTATGAGACGTGAGTGCCCGAGTGCCGAATACCAGTAGGCCGCATCTTCCACTGTGTCATGGGAGGGGGTGTGACCTTACCCGCCCGAGGTAGTGGGCATAACTAGGCTGAGTTTGACCAGCTCGTGATTTGGTTCATTATCAACATGTTAGGTAGATATTGGCTGACTACTGTCCAGACAGATAATGAGGCCTCTTCCACTTACATGGTTGCGCGTCCAATGGGTGACGATTGCATGTAGAGTATACTAAACCCCGGTGATGATCCCAGAGATATACAGTACTAATTTGTAGAGCAGGAGTTGCATACTCATTCATTCATTCATTCATTATCCACTCAGGCTGGTGGTGCGCAACTATTTGTTACGTGTACATTCGCAATGGCCAAGATTTCGGTTAGGGGGCGCGACTAACCTAAGATCAGGAGTTTACTACATTGGGTCTGACTATCTAAATTTAGGTATGAGACTGGTTTTGATAGAAGTCCCTTATAGTGGACACCATAACTTGTAATATTATGTACAATCATTCTGACTTCACACTCCCGCCGGGTCATTCGCACCGCTATTGCATTGTATCCTCGGTATTTGATACTAGACTCTTTATGACTACTCATTTGCATAGCTGATTTGTATTGCATACTCTGATATTGTTTGACTCATGGACTTGTCAGTATTTCTACTTACTCTGATATCGTATGATTCATGATTTCGCCAGTATTTTTGACACTGTATGATTATGACATAGTATTTGTATGTTTGACACTTATCTTGTGCACACACTTTCACCACCCTTTAAGCTTTCTATAAGCTTATGCACAATAGATGCGTGTAGGTGGCGTTGATCACAACGGCGTTGAGCTTGGAGCGTACAGCTATCTTCTGGAGCTTTGATTTTATTTTGACATATGTATTTCCCTTTCAGTATTATATTTAAAGTTTATATTAGTGGATATATGATGATGATGTTGCTTTTGTGATTTGGGTAAACTCGTGGTTATGTTTCTTACGAGATAAATGTACGTTGAAAAATTCTCTTTATAGAATCCCAAGATTGAAATCTGGCATATGAGTGCAGGGAGCCAAGAATAGGGTATTACGGAGGCTGTCATCACCGGATTCGGTGATCGAGATTCCTATGAGGCCGATTTTCGAGTTTGAGGCGTGACAGAATTCCTTCCAAGTATCACAATTCTCCTCCTTTAAGAATTAGATTAATGAAAGTTCAGATTTGATTTTATTGATATACTTTCCAATTAGATAGGATAGGACTCAAATTCTAATTGTGTAGCTTGAATGAAGGAAGAGGGCTCCTTGATCACTACAAGTGGATCCTTGGCACACTAGTTTTCACATTTAAATTCTTAGTTTTAATTACTCTATTCACAATTACTCTGTCAAATGCTTCAAAATTAGTTTCACATCTTCTTGTACTTCTACTTCTAGTTAATTTTAGAAACGTACAAGTTTCAGTCCCTATAGATTCGACCTCGGTCTTACCGATATTATTACTACATCATGACCCTACACTTAGGGTTGTGAACAAGTTTTTGGCGCCGTTGCTGGGGATTGACGGTTGCATTTTCTAGATTTAATTAGTTTTGGAATTAGGTTAAGATTATGATTTATTTACTTTTTATTTTTAGGTTAGGGTTCTTTCAAGTTTGTTTTTAGAAAATAACTTTTTTTTCTATTTCCATAATTACAAACTTTCTTAATTTTTTTAGGAACTAACTTTTCTTTCTATTTCTAGATTTAGAAACATTTCTAATTTATTTTTAGAAACTAATTCCTTTTTTTTCTTTAGAAACTTTCGTAATATTTATTTATTTTTTAAAACTAACTTAGCTTTCTATTTCTAGGTTTAGAAACTTTCCGTTTCTGTTTTTAGAAACTAATTTACTTTTCTTTTTTAGGATAGAAACTTTTCTAATTTGTTTTTAGAAACTAATTTTTTAGAAAAGTTCTTAATCTATTTTTGGAAACTAATTTCCTTTTTTTTTTTTTTTTTAAGAAACTAGTTTACTTTTTATTTTTAGAAACTTTCCTTTTCTTTTTTAGAAATAGGTTGCTTTCTTAATTCCTTTTCAGAAACTAATTCACTTTTCTTTTTCTTCTGCAGGATCCCACTATAGAAATTTCTAATTTGGTAACTTCTTTCTAAATCTCTCTTTTTATTTCTAGATTTCTATTTCCCTCTTTCTTTTTAGGTTTATATTAGATTCTGAAATTGTGGGCTGAGAGTGTTTCATACACAAATGGGTTCGTGATAACACTCGACGTCTCTTGAGTGAAGGAGGATTGGTTGAGGGGTTATCTATCCATCACAAGATTAGACATCACTCGATATCCATAGAGTTAATTAAAGTTATGGCTGCCAATCAATCGGTCAATTAACCTCCAAATCCACCACAACCTAGGGTTGAGGAAATTCAGGATGAGAATGAAGTGCATCAAGTACCCCCACTTCATACTTTATGAGATTATTTACAACCGGCAGGGGTGAGCACGGCCTCATGCATGGTTTCTCTAGAAAATACGGGACATGAATATTAAGCCGGGAGTAATCTAACTCCTTCCAAAATTCCATGAACTTTAATATAAAAATTCATATCTACACTTGAAAGAGTTTGATGAGATAATAGCCACTTTATACTTTCTTAATGTGTTTAAGGACATGGTCAGGCTGAAACTCTTTCCCTTCTCCTTGAAAGAAAAAGGCTAAGAAGTGGTTGCACTCACTACTTCCATGATCAATTGGCAGATGGAACGACGTGACAAGGGAGTTCACTAAGAAATTTTCCCCATATCATAAGACAAACAACCATAGAAAGTCAATCATGAACTTCGCCCAAAAAGGAGATGAAACATTCTTCCAATGTTAAGAGCGGTTCAAGGATCTTGTCTATTCATGCCCACAATACGGTTTTGAAACATGGCATATCACAAATTTCTTCTGCAATGGACTGAAATCTTCCATACGTCAATTGGTCGAGATGATGTGCAATAGGGAATTTATGAACAAAGATGTCAATGATGTGTGGGATTATTTAGATAGACTTCCTGAAAACGCACTATCATGTGACATCTCTCCAAAAACCAACACTTCTAAGCCTACTCAATCAAAGGAAAGGGTAAGAATGTATGCTTTAAAGAAGAAGATGACTTGAGTGCAAGGGTGGCCAATCTCACGAGAAGAGGTCATGAAACTTCAGAAGGATAAGGCTAAGGAAGTAGTTTGCAGTATTTATACTTGTAAGATACATATAACTGAAAATTGTTCAAAATACCTGCTTTTCAAGAAATTTCGAATGAGTAGGCAAACGTCGTTAAAAACTACCAAAGACCTTTCAGTGGACCCACCTCAAATACATATAACTCCGTTGGAGGAATGGAAAAACTACTACTCCTCAAGGATTCTCTAACCAATTCCTGAATCAAGGGAACCTTTAAGAGGATTTGGTCTTAAACACCTTTAAAATCAAGAGCTTTTCAATCAGAGTATATTGCAAGCCATTCAAGACCTTTTACAGGCCATATAAGGGTATGAGATAAAAATTTTGATTGAGAATAAAGGGATCTTTCTGGCCCAACCACTCCCTAACCCTAAACAACAATATGAAATTAGTGACCCAAGCTCTTCAAATCAAGACATGGAACAATCTAAGCCTATCACTACTCATAGGAGTTGTAAAACAATTAACAAATCTATTCCGGTAAAGACTAAAAAGTCTAAGGACTCAAAAGAAGACACGAATGATAAACCTAGCATTGCCCCATGTGGGTGACAACCAGAACCTCAAGGCAAGCCGATTGATTCATTCCTCAGCGGTTGATTGCACCAAAACCTCTATCAAACTCTTAGGATATTCTGGAGGTGCTTAAGCAAATGAAGGTCAATATTCCTCTACTGGATGCCGTTGAACAAATCCCTTCATACGCTAAATTTTTGAAAGATCTAGCACTACCAAGAGACAATAGGCTATTCAATAGAGAATTTTTCTGACAGAAAAAGTGAGTGCCATCCTCAAGCAAGATGTGTCACAAAAGTACAAAGACCCTGGTAGCCCAACCATCACTTATGTAATTGGAACTACCGAATCGAGCATACACTTCTTGACTTGGGGGCAAGTGTTAATCTAATTCCTTACTCAGTTTATGAACAACTGGGCCTAGGATAATTAAAATCCACCTGGACCACATTATAACTTGTCAATCGATCAGTTCATGTACCGAGAGGGATAATTGAGGATGTGTTGGTTCAGGTTGACAAATTCTACTACCTAATAGATTTTATTGTCATAGATACTCAACCCATCGTGGACATGAGCACTCAAATTCTTGTTATTCTTGGTCGTCCATTCCTTGCCACATCAAATGCAATTATTAATTGTAGGAATGGAGTTATGAGTTTATCTTTCGAAAATATGACATTGAAGCTCAATATCTTTTTCAATATGAGCAAACAGGCAGAGGATGATAACGAGGCTCACGACATTAACATGATTGACTCGTTCGTGGAAGATAGAGCACTCCTGACTATATACTCTGACCCTCTTGAGACGTGTTTAGCCTTACTCCCCTAATTTATATGATGACATGATTAGGGAGAGGGATGCAATGCTTAAAATTGTGCCGGCACTTAAAGTTAACCAGTGGAGGCCAAAATTTGAAGATTTGCCACAAACTGATGCAATGCCTCTACTGTCTAGCTTCAAGACACCGAAGCTTGACTAAAAACCTTTGCCCGCTGAGCTTGAACAGGTTTACTTAGGTCAAGAAGAGACATACCTAGTGGTGCTTTCATCCCACCTTGAGAAAAAATAGGAGAGTATGCTCATTTATACTCTCGAAAAAGATAAAGGAGTTATTGAGCATATCATCACAAATCTCGATATAGTGAATGAACTCCTTTCAATTGAATACTTCGACTCTTTAGAAGATTGCTCGGTGCACTTGGTGGTTTCAAACGATCCATCGATACAAGACATAGCGACTGCCTTGCAAGACAATACCTCAGTAGTTGTTACTGACCGAGAGTACCCTCATTCTGATGTCCATCCTTCTATAGATCCTGAATGTTTACCATTAAAGGAGGAGGAACTGAAAATTGAACCACGGTCTAAAACTTCAGAATGTGTTGAGACTACACCACCTACTGAGAATTTTTCTGAATATCACCTGCTTGTAGTCTCTGATTCACCATGTTGTACTAACTTTGAAACTTTTTCTATCACAGGTAAATCATATATACTTTGGACACCTCGGGAGCTTAAAAGGAAACTTTATGCTGAGGTCTACAAATTTCTCTGGACATTCATACTCCAGGACATCTAAGCCTTTTGCAAAAAAAGATTTTGGATTATCTTGTTGAGAAACCTACTGAGGAATTTATCAAGATACTGGCTGGAGGAGGAACCTTGCGGCATGACTGAGTAGCTTTTCCCTATTTTCCTAGTTACGTTTACTGTTTTTCACTGTTTAGGATTGTTTGCTTTTCACCGTTTAGGATAGTTTGCTTATCATCTGTCTAAGTCTTTTGTGTTAACTCATCTTCACACTGAGATCATTGGAAAAATCTCAAAATTCCTTCTTCAGGTATTATCTTTCCCCCACTTCTCTTTTCTTTTCATTGTCTCTTTTGCATTACATTCTTATTTCTTTTATATTGAGGATAATGTAGATTTTAGGTTGGGGATGAGGGATTAGGTAAACTAATTAGTGTTTTCTCGATTTTGAGCACAAATTTTAAAAATTTTTAATGTTTTAAATTGAAATTTGTTTGAGAAGCGATGAATTGTGTACTTAAGAATGCTTTAAGCATGATAAGATAAAGATTGGATTTTGGATTGTTGGAGTTTGATCAACTAAGTAATTTATCACCTAAGTTCTTGCACTCAATTGATTAAGAGGAAATTTGAATATCATGTTAATCTAAATTATAGGACATTCAAACTATTTTCTGTAAATAATATTGGAACCTCTGATTGTTAGCATATAAATCATTGAAAGATATTGAGAATTGAGTTTAGAGAATTTTATCCACCTTAAAAGATGAATAGAACTAGTTAAAAAACAGTGAGATCGACTAAAAGGTCATGTATGGTGAAAAGACTAGAAAATAATGAAAAAAGTCTCTGAAAAGAATGTAAAGTCTGAAAAGAAAAAGTGTATAAAAAGTGACCGTTGATATAAAATCAAAAACTCGAAAAAGAAGGAGAATGGGATAAGTTTGAAATCAGTACTTGAATTTTTAAACTATTCTTGATATGATGAACATGACTAACATTATGAAATAATAGTATTCTTTTGGAAGTAAGTTGATTTTCACTGAGCACATTGAAAAACTTGATATGTGAACCATGCTCTGACTTAATAGATTAAGAACTTATTTGATTGACTACTTATATGATTCGGCTCTAGGTTTTCAAAATACCACTTTCATGTCTTGAGTCTACTAATTCATACTTGATTACGCAAAAGATTATATTCTGAAAAAGGCTTGAACATTGAGCATTGAAGTTCATCTTTCACATACTTTGCTCGGGACTACCAAAATCCTGGTTGGGGATTGTGTTTAATCATGTTTGTGTTAGAAGGTGAATTTAAGAGCTTGAATTGAAAAGGGTGCTAAAAGCATGAATTTGATGCTAAAAAATCACTAAGGTAAGGGATGGATCTTAGAAGACCAAGATTGAAGAATTCATAAGCCAAAGATCCAAGAAAACTAAGTAAGGAATGAAGAGAATAAAAAATTTGAAGTGAAGAAAAGGAATCTTGAAATCATCCTGAAAAAGCATATTTTGAAACTTTGGGTCATTTTGTAAAATTGTGCAAAGTGAAGTTTATTTTGAAAAACTGCGAAGAGTCAAGTCTATTTTAGCAAACTGCATAAATTTGATTCAGTTTCTAGAGTTTTTCAACTAGGTGAGAAAGTTGAAGTTTCACAACTATAAATAAGACTCCCTAAGATGTTCTTAGGTATCTTCTAGAGTTTAAGGAGTGGAGCAAAAGGGTAGAGAAGCCATCGCCAAGAGTTTTCCTTCTTCTCCCTTAGTTGTTTTTATGTTTTAATTTCTTAAGAGACTTTATTCCAATCATGTCCATGGTTGGCTAAACCTCTTAGTTATGGCTAAGAGGTGAAGCTTGTAGTGTGATGAGATATTTTTCTTACTTTAATTCATGTTTATATTGAACCTTCTTTGATTTTAATTTCATTTAAAGGAATACTTTCAGTTTTTAATGATTTATTGTAACTTAAATTATAGTAGATCTGCAATAGCTTTAAGTATCTTCTTTTTCTTACTTTGAAATTATGGGATTGGTAAATCTTGTTGTTGACCATCGTCCCATGAGCATGATTTGGTGATGGATTTCCTTCAAAGTATCATAATTCTCCTCCTTTGAGAATTAGATTAATGAAAGTTCAGATTTGATTTTATTGATATATTTTCCAATTGGATAGGATAAAGACTCCAATTTTAATTGTGTTACTTGAATCAAGCAAGAGGGCTCCCTGATCACTACAAGTGAATCCTTAGCACACTAGTTTCCACATTTAAATTCTTAGTTTTAATTACTCTATTCACAATTACTCTCTCAAATACTTCAGAATTAGTTTCACATCTTATTCTAATTCTACTTCCAATTAATTTCAGAAACGTACAAGTTTCAGTCCTTGTGGATTTGACCTCAGTCTTACCGATATTATTACTACATCGCGACCCTACACTTGGGGTTGTGAACAAATATATTGCCGAAGATCTCTTTGTTCCATAGCTTTAAATCCTGCTTAACATGCTTAAGCTTGGTAAGCACATTATAGATTCGGTGAGAAGATTCTGCCTTGCACCAAGCTGACTCGACAACCAGGATAAAATCTGAAAGGCTTCAGCCCGCTAACAATCTGAGCGGGGAAAACCCAGGAGGAGCGGGGCGTGGTCAAGTGGATGTAGGGGAGATGAACTACCTCGAACAGGGGGAAAAGGGTGGACCATGTTGCATTGTTCAGCACCTTGTCAAGCCTTGCCAAGACACAAGAAGCACTTGCCTAATTGTTGCACCAAGTGAAGCATTTTTCAGAGAAACCTATATCTAGCAACCTCGCGTTGTTGATCGCTTCAGAAAATTCAGTGGCACTAGCTCTATCTAAGTCCCAACGACTTCTTCTTTTTGAGGCATCAATAATGGCATTGAAATCCCCACAAAACAGCCCGGGGTCCTTACATCGATGTGGAATAGGATGCCAGGTCATCCCCAAGGACTCTTCTTAAAATTCTTTCACATCTGGCATAGACAAAGGTAAAATATAAAGGGGATGGAATGTTCTGCATGGATACAACAATAAATAAGGATTGGTTAGACTTATTTAAAATAGAGAGAGTTATAAGGTTCTTAAAAAAAATCTAGATTTTCCTTCCTTCCTCACTGTTAGAACAGGAAGAGTGGAACCCCATGGAAAGGTCAACTCCCACTTCTCCTCTCCAAGCATTGGCTTGATAATGGCCACAATCCAGGGATTGTGGTTCTTGATGAGCCTCCTCGCCGACCTGATAGTCCATTGCTTACCAATACCTCGGACATTCTACACAATGATCTTATCCATTCGTAACACATCCTGTGTTTAGAACCCTTCTCTTTGGTCGACGAAGCCTTGATTCCCAATCACCCTTAGAGTAGAGAATTCTATGTCTTCTCAGCCTATTTGTATCTATCCCAAAATTAGGGGTTATATCTCTCTCTAGCTCTTTGGATATTCCACTTCCTGGTTCTAGATTTCAGTTTCTGCAACAATATTTCAACCTTCCTCTAATTCCACCAAGGCCGGGGGGGTTCTGCTCATCCCACTAAGTTACTTGAATGTTGAAATTGGCATCTTCTTGGTCTGCACTAGAATGCAAGATGTTTGAATATGCATATCTGATAGTAGATGAGAAATAAGACGAGAGGTCAACCTCGAGCGCAGTCCTACAAACCAGGGCTAGCCTACTGCAAACTCCCTCTATTGGTCAATTTATGTGCATTCTATCACTGTTGGTCTGTCTCTTATCCCTCTGCCTTCAAATGATTCTGCTTGGTATTTCGAGTGATATGGGATGTACAAACAAGAGCTATTCTCCTTTCCTCTAGGAGGCATGGAAAAGAGTTGTAGCCCATTCGAACAAACCTGGTGTTTCCCAACAATATCATGGTTCATCGGAGAGTTACCAGCTGATATTGATCTATGAAGGATGGCCTGGTGGAGTTCCTGGCTAACCCGAGGTGGGCTTGTCTGATCATACTGGAGAACCAAGGTAGTCTGATTCAATTGATCCAGGATGTATGACTGCATCCCTCTTACCATATCTAGTTCTCCCTAAGAGATGCAACTCTTATGATTTTCCAGAGCTAAGTGACATGGTTGGGATGGGCTCGATCCTTCAGAGTAGTCTGTTGTGCTGAGACTCGAATTAAGGACATATCCCCATCTCCAGCAGTAGACATCCCTATGTTGAAGTTTGATTGCTGGGGTAATTGGAGGAGGATCTGGCAGGTGGGGTTATATTTCTTCTATAGACTTGTCACAAACATCAACTAGGCATTCCTGGATGCATTTTGTTCTAACTGTTGTGTTGTTGACATTTTCACAAACATCAAGCGGGTGGTTTATCATGTCCTAGAAGTTGTTTTGAAATTTCCTTACCACCCAATATTTTGTGCTTTCTGGGGCATCCAGGTTGGGCCGGGAGGGTAGGGTAAAGCCACTGTGAAATAGAGGTTCCATCTCGGCAAAGATAGGATAAATCTTATTAAACATCTTCAACTTCAAGACTCGTTTCAGGTTAGCCTTGGGTCGAAGAATCACCTTGATCCGAGCAAACACCTGGAAGATTCCATATCTGTTGTTGGAGTCGATCTAGGTAACCTTTCTAAAATAGCTAGCTAGGTCAAGAATAACTGTCTCCATCCAGGCTTGGGCAGGAATTCCGATAACCTCATCTGGTGACTATGGGGATACTAATAATTACCCCATTTGTTTGTGTAGGGTGGCATTGTTAAGAAAATTGTCTAGATCTACCTTCGTTTTGAGTGTAATCAGAAACTTTGTGGGAGATATCCTAACAATGATGATAGCAGAAGATTTGAAACTCGATGACTTGATAGAGCTGATCAGCCTCACGATCGAGATATTTGCATCTTTTGTTGTACCCATAAGGCCGAGACTCAGCAGCTAAAGGCGATTCTCAACTTCTTGTGGGTTCGCCACTGATGTAATGCCTACGGTAGAATCTGCCTGGTGTTTCTTAACCTGCACTGCCGAAGATACCATTGTTGCATTTGAGAGCCGAGGAGGTGAATCAGCCACCTGATTCGGATGCCGACTCGGGTTTTTATTCGAGATTTGGGGGTTCTTAGCTTTTGCCCACCTAACTGATACCACCTTGCCATCAATACGCCTTTCATTCAAAATATCTTTTGCTGCCATCGCGTCTTGTTCGTATTTGAAGTGAACAAATGCAAATCCCTAGGTCTTCCCTAGAGCAATCTTATAAACATCCGGTAATCTGCCATATCTACCGAAGACACTCCATAGGTCTTCCCTAGAGCAGTCAAAAGGAACATTACCAATGAATAAGCTGAAATTCAAATTTGAAACGGGCGATGTTGCTGTGGAACGACGGGAGGAAATGTCGGGAAATCTTCTTAGGTGCGTGGAGGGACAGCGGGATGGAGCCCTATACCTTTCTCTCCTTGCCGTTCGTGATCTTCACCTCATATTCCTCTCTCCCCAATCATAGATTCCAGTTGCTCTTCAAGGAGGACATCGTCCAATCCTTGTTGAGCTAAGACATTGATCATCTTAACTTTCCATACTTCAAAATTATTTTTGTAGAAATATTTTTCTACATCAAATTCCGAGTTAGATGCTATTGATACATTCCTTTCAGATTCAATCTACTTCCTAATGTTAGCTCTGATACCACTTGTTGGGAAACCATAGAAGCACACAAAGACAAATCAAGCAAAGTACTACCAATCGTACAACCAAGTCCAGACACAAATAATCTGAATTTTATGTAGAAAAACCCTTGCATGAAAAAATCACAGCATAAAGCAATGAGTAATGCACTATGAAAATAAAAAATTACAAGAGATAGAAATTACCAATTCGAACAAGCCTCGAATCCAATCCACAAGCCCAAGTCATGCCTTTGAAACCCTTAGGAACGAATTAAAAGGCCTAGAATTCCCATTCTCCTTACCAAATCATGATTACACCTACTATATATAACATAACATAGTATCACAATCAGAAAAGGAAAGAAATCCAGTACTTACGTAATTCTATGTGCGCATTCAGTGCATGGTACCTTCATATGGCATCAATGATCTGTTTAAAAACGTTCCAGCATAGAAACACGGATTTTTTGTATTTTTCCTATGGCATTGATCATCTGTTGATGGCATTGTCTCAATGGCATGAAAGACCCTACTGTCTACAGATTTAAGACATCAACAACACTGATTTTATCAATGGTTTGGATAACTGAACCACAGACTCTACTTTTACAATCCCAAAAACTGAAGGTGTTGCACAAACTCTTGAGCCAGCATTTAACTTGCTGTGATTACACAAACTCTTCTACATGCACACTAATCCAGCCCGTCTCAGCAATGGGGTCCACTGTCGACAGGGCAGGATTGGAAACACGCATACAAGGTCACTTGTGTGAAGGCTCATTTGATCGCATTTGTTCTCTTGATAATTACTAACGACACTATGGTCAACCCATTGCCATGTTGAGGCCTAAGTGATTCATGTCTTGGATGATGCACATCCAGGTGGGATTGCAATAGATTGCTCTGATAATTACAAAATAAATAAATATTATGATATGGACTTCTATAAAATACCAATTCCCTTAGGGCCTGTTTGGCCTGGCAGATCCCTTGGTATTAGTAGGGATGGGATCAATTTTAAGGTAATGATGGTGGTGTCAGTGGATTGTCTTAAAATCCATGGGTTTGCTTATATCCCTGGGCAAGTTCACTGGGTCTATTTGGCACGCCCCCCATATCCCGGGATTTTACCTTCCAATCCATTCAACCAAGGGATGGGATCAATTTTAAGGTAATGATGGTGATGTCAGTGGATTGTCTTAAGATCCATGGGATGGCTTATATCCTGGGACAAGTTCACCGGACCTGTTTGGCTCGTCATGCCTATCCGAGGATATTGCCGATCCCATCCCTCCTAATACCGTGGGATCTGCCTGGCCAAACAGGCCCTTATCCACGTGCCACTCTGATGTAGTCACGTGTGACAAGGTGCCATGTTGTAGGGCATTCTCTTGTGTCAGATGCGTTGGACGTACCTTTTTTTTTTTTTTTTTACCACCTTGGGGCCCACCATATGAACGATGTGGATCACCAGACCAAGGCCCTTGCATGTACAAACTGAAAGCCCAAACGTTCTCACATACTCATGGGGGCAGCATTAACATCTTGGGCCAAGTTTATAACTCGCCCAAGTGCTATGATAAAATACAGCTACACCCGCAGCTCCCCACAGACATTGTCATTTGTATGTGCACACCAATCTAGACCGTCCAACTAATGGACTCCATTGTCCATGGAGAGGTTTAAAAAACACGCATTAGTTCACTTGTGAAGACACATGTTAATCGTATTTATGACCAGAGGCACTCTAATCAGTTATTTTTACCCCTAGACCAACCTGATGAACCAAAAAAAAAAAAAAGCCCACCTGTTTCATCTCTCTCTCTCTCTCTGAGTTATTTGATAATCTAGTGGCACTTGATGTGCCATCACGTAGAAATGATACACATGACCTATTTAACACAATAAATTATGGAACCACTGTCACTAAGTTACAGTTTAAAAGTTAGATGGGTTAGACCATCCAAACCTTAAACTCATTGAAACCCTTTGTTTGAAATAACAAGAACATCACATACCTTTCATTTCTAACCATATCCAATAAATTTGGAGCAGTCTAATAATTTAATATCAAGATAATTGTAATATTTTGTACATGATACATCTAAACTTGTGCCCCTAATTTGTACAGTGAGTTCAAAGTAATTGCATGCCACATATTCAATTTCTTAGTTATTTTTGTCCCTGTATCATAAATAACACTATCAGAGTATCAAAGTATTTATGTTAGTTTACATTTACTTATTTTCTGGGTGAAGGTGCATTGTACTGTGGGGTTGTATATTAATAGAAAAAACAATTTGCATACGCCTAATGCCTGTCATGTATAAAAGTAAAATTCTAACGCCTGTAACCTTTGCTAGGCCCACTTGCACATCCGTTACAGTTACACGTGATAAAACGGGACATTTTCCTGTGCATCAGGTGTGCGAAACTATGTAGCCACATTATCAAAGTTCTGTCCGGTGTACTCTTCATGCTTGGGTAGGAAAAACATGCATGTTTTACCAATAAAGAAGAAACTCTAAGGCCAGTTTGGGGGACGCCTCAAAATAAGTTGATCTCATTTTAGTTTTTTTTTTTCTTTTTTTCTTTTTTTTTTTGTTAAAATAAAAGACAGAGCATCATTTAACGGTCATTAGAAAAAAAACAAACTGCCAAAGGGTGTTATGGTTCAATCTTATCTATACAAACCGTTCAGATCACTGGGCCTCAGGCTGTCAATATGCCGGCCTAAGAAAGATTAGGTCTGTCCAATCCAGCCTGACCAGGGCCTGGACCAATGAAGGAGCAACACAGACAGGCCTAAGCCCAGCACTTGATGATTATCCCTAGCTAAAACCAGGACTCTCACACATCATGCAAGGTCAGATTACAGATTAGGTGCTTCCCACCAAGCCCAAATGGACCGAGTAGGATATGGCCTAACAGTGGGGTGGCGATGTCCCTGCCTAGGACTGGGCCAATGTTGGTCCAGACACGGAGCAGGCGTGGCCAAACCTGTGGGCACCACCATGACTTGTGTTTATGCACACCATCTCTTCATTTTACAATATCTAAAGCAGATACAAAGCTCAAGCGGGCCTACCTATGTAGGCTGTGGGGTTTGAACGCCTACCATTGAAAACTTCATCGGGACCACTGAAATTTTGGATCCGGACGATATTTGTGTCTTCCCTTCTTGGGAACCTTAAGATGGCAATTGGCATATAGACATCATGCGATCCACGATATTTGTGTCTTCCCTTCAAGCACACGACCGTGGCCCACCCAGCAACCGTATCACACACGTGCAACATTATCACGTGTGGGAATAGTAGAATTTGGATGGGCCGCCCTTCATGAGCCAGCTTCAATTTCTCCACCTCTCTCCCAACTATCCTTACCCTCATCAGACTCCCTACAGCGTTCCACATCATCTTCACATCCTCCTTCCAATCCCCAACAGCCATCTTCTTATACAGATAGCCCTCGAAAGTCATCCGTTGAACGTAGAGGTCTCCACACATCTCCACCAATGCCTCCCTACCCATGTTACTCCCATATAACACTCTCTAAAGCAAATCCAAGAACCTAAACATGATTAAATACCGATTATCCCGTTGCTTAATATATTCTCTCTTAAGATAATCCTCGCCGATCATCCTTTTCCCACAGTCGGATGAACGGACGATCACCCTGCCGCACATGCGGCCCAACTTCGCCACGAAGTAGATGCCCTCGCCGGAGCATTTCATGACGTACCTGGCCGCAACCCCAACAAGGCCGAGGCGGCCCACAACCCTACAGGGACGTGGATGCTCCGGGATTGGGTGGGCCTCGACCTTAATCACCCTTCCACCGGAAATGGATTGGCTACTCCCCGGCCACCATCCCCGTGGGTGGTGGTGGGTGCTCTGTGGGCCCCACCATGATGTATTTGTTTCATCCATTCCGTTCATCCATTTTTAAAGATCATTTTAGCGGGAGTTTTTTCTCAAAAATGAGATGGATATAAATCTCCGGTGGACCACACCACAGGAAAACAATAGTGATTGGATATCCACCATTTAGATCCTCCTAAGGCCCGGTATACTGTTTATTTGACATCCAATCTGTTGATTAACTCATACAGGCCCAGATGAAGGGGAAAAAACAAATATCAGATTGATCCAAAACCTTTATGGCCCCAGGTGAAAGGAAAAAAACAAATATCAGGTTGATCCAAAACTTTTATGGCCCCCAAAAATCTTTTAATGGTGGACCTTCATTGAGCATTGTTTCCTGTAATGTGTTCCACTTGAGATTTTGATAGAACTCATTTTTGGTCTCCTATATTAAAATGATCTAGAAAAATAGATGGACGGCATGGATGAAACAAATACATTATTTTGGGGCCCACAGAGCATTGACCATCAGCCATCGGCTGGTGGCAGGGGAGTAGCCAATTCATTTCCCTTTCCACCGCGGATCTTTTCCTTAACCCTGTCCTCATACTTGCTTGCTACTTCTTAATCTCAGCTTTCGAGCAAACCGTCCCTGTCCCAACCGCCACTTGGTCGCACTTCGGAAGAACGCAGCCGTAGAAATCAGGCGATACATCGCTCCCGGTATACATCTCCGCAAGATTTTCATAGTACTCCATTTTCTTGTCCAGCAGCCGTATCCGCTCCCGAAACGCGGTGGCAGAAGTGTAATTTCCCGCCCCGATAGCCTTTGCCACACGGCTGTTGGCCCCGTCCGCCCCGACCACCACATCCACCTCCATCAACCGTTGGATCCCCGCCACGAGGCCCTCCCCAGGCGACTCCGTGTAATGCACCATGTACGGATCGCGGTCCGTCGCAGGGGCTTCGAGACTAGTGAAGAGCCCGTCGTTCAGATCCGCGCTGTTGGATTCAGCGCCCGAGCGCAGGAACGAGTCAAGCACCTCGCGGTGGAGCATCGTGATGTACTCGTGTGACTTCAGCGGCTAGCCGAAATCGACGTTCAGATTCAAGGGGGAGACGATCTTCATGCGCGTCACCTTCCAGTCAACAGTCTCAGGTGGGAGGGAGAACTCAGACAGCATGCAAAGCGGGATCGCGCCACAGCAAGGCGCGCCACCGACTGGATGCCGCTCGATGAGGTGGGTCTCGACGCCGCCTGCAGCAAGGGCCTCGGCCGTGGAAGGGGCTCTATCAATCTTCTTCATTAATCTACACACTCAGAATTCAATTCACTTTCACATCATACCGCAGTAGGAAGGGAAAACATGGTTTCAAATAAAAGAACCCTCGTGCATAAACATGATTATTATATTGTCTTACAATTAGATATATAGGGAGAAACTGATCTGGCTCGAAGGTTATGCAGGTAGCCAGGTGAAAACCTTGTGAAGGTTGTCCAAAGCAAAATAGTAGTTGTTTAAAGCAAAATAGTAGCATGAATAGATACATGCATCAACCATATAGAAATATAGACCTCGCCAATAGTGTTTGATGTAGAGAAGAGCTATGAAAACCAAGAATGACACAGTGTACGACCCGAAAAAGCATGCATAGAAGATTATATCATAACTGCCTTCCTCGTCATCTGGTTCTGTTGGGATTGAAGGTGGTAGCAAAGAAGTGGAGAAGCAACTCTTCAGTGGTGGTCCACAGAGCAGAGGATTGCCTTCATAGCTGGTTTCTCCAAAGGTGCCAAACTGTGCCCTCCTGTCGGGTGTCCTGCCAGATAAGTTATTGTGGGCCACTGTGAATGTAGATAAGGTGTAGAGCTCAATTAGTTGAGTAGGAATCTCCCCGCTCAATCCGTTGTAAGAAAGGTCCAAGCTCTCAATCTCTTCGAGGTTTGAGAAGGTTTCTGGAACTGGTCCAGTTAATTGATTGTGGGAGAAGTTCAATGCATGAATAGCTGTTAGCTGTCCAATTTCAGGTGGGATTTCACCTGTTAACTGGTTCCATGACAGATCTACACCAGACATAAAGTAAAGAACGTCGCCCTCGTAAGTTTCAAACCTCTTCTTTTTTATAAACTCCACTTCTTCCTCATCTGATGACACACAGATAACTTTCTCGGGCACCATAACCGCAATACGATATCCAGGCAAATCCAGGCCTGGAAAGAAACTGATACCCCCTCTAGAGACAACAAAAGTTGAAAAGTCAATTACTTCTGCCGTCCCAAATGTCATATTACCAAAGCACGGTGGTATTGGTCCAGAAAGATTATTGTGTGAAAGATCCAGTATGCTGATGTTGTTCAGTTCACAAAAATGCATGGCAATGTGACCTTGGAAATTATTTCCTTCGAGGAGAAGAACACTTAAATTAGGAAAAACACCAATCCAATTTGGAATATTACCAGATATGTCGTTCTGCCTGACATCTATTGTAACAAGAGAGGGGATTTTGGATGAATTATTTGGAATCAATCCTGTAAGTGCATTTCCTTGCAAATGTAAGAATCTCAAAGGCAGGTTGAAGCATGTAGGTAAGGACCCAAAAATTCTATTTTGGGAAAGGTCCAAACGAGAAAGTCTGTCGAGGTTGCAATACTCAACTGGAATAGAACCTTCAAAATGATTTTCTGACATGGAAAGCAACTTCAATTCAGTAAAGTTCCCAATTTGTGTAGGAAGACGACCCGATAGGTTGTTTTTACCAACATCCAAAATCTGTAGAGACGGACTTTTGAATATACCAGCTGAGATCTTCCCCGTGAATCTATTACCATCCAGATAAAGATACTGTAACTCTGTCAAGTTCGAATGAGTCGGAAATACTGGGCTTTGTAATCTATTGTTTGATAGCTTCATATGTTCCAATGAGATGCAACTCATGGGCAATTGCTCCGGTATTTCTCCTGAAAATTTGTTTCTCGACAAATCTAGAGTATGCATTTGTCTCATGTTGCCCATCGAGGGAGGAATGGTACCATGAAGAGCATTTATAGACATGTTTAAGACATAAATTTGGGAGGAGGAAACCAATATTTTCAGGAAGTTGTCCATAGATGTGATTGTTGGAGACATCGAACAAAGATACATCCATATTTGGATGTGGTGACAGATAGAATGGGCCAACTAAGGAGTTGCTACTCAGGTCTAGCCTTTGTAGTCTTTCATTATTCTCTAACAACCAAGATGGAAACTTTCCCTTCATGTTGTGCGAAAGGTCCAATATTATCAAGTCATATTGGGTGGAAAGGAAGCTGGGAATGGAACCACTGTGCTTGTTGATGTTGCAGTTTGATAATTGGAGGACTTTCAACTGTAATTTAGGAGTCCAAGGTGTGGATTCAGTTTCAATCTCTAACTGATTGGGATATGTTATAAGGTCGTACCAATCGTTCCAATCATACATAGCATTCAGGACTGAAAGTTCCACAACCTCAAGTTTTGAAAGTTTAGCAAATGAGCTAAATGACAGAGACCCTTCAAAGTGGTTGTAAAAGAGAGAAAGGAACCGGAGCATTGTGAGGCTAGAGATGAGAGATGAGGAGATTTGCTCACTGAGTCTATTATCGGAGAGATCAAGTAGTTGGAGGGATGACAAGTTGCTGAGACATGGAGGAAGGCTCCCTTCCAATTTATTGCTTTGAAGATCCAGCTCTTGGAGATTCTTAAGATTGCACAAAGCTGCAATAATGAACAATGTTAATGTTAACGTATCACTACAAAATTCCGGTGGTTTGCTCCCACCATTCAGTAAATATTAACAATTAAAAAATAAAATAAAATAAAATAATTCTCTCACTGAAGATAAAAGATCCTGTGCTCTCAATTTATTAAGAGTTACAGAGATCATAAGTACTATGAGTTATGGATGAGCTACAATCATCTAAATAATGTGGTTTTTTCATGGTTGCCATGTATTTTCGATCCTACGGAAGTCTGGGATGGATCAATTGTGTTGGGGATTTTGGCCTGCGGAATCACACAGATCTAGATCTAGGATAGCAATCCAATGACACCAAGTACACAAGAGAATACAGATTTAACGTGAAAAACCCTTTCGAAAAAAAACCACGGCACAAAGCGACAGATCTCCACTATGAAAACAGAAATTACAAAGAGAAAAGACTTATCCGATTCGAACAACCTCGAATCTCACCCTTGCTACACCCTTTAATTTCCCTGGAACCCCTTTAGAAAACTTTCTCAGACCCAGAAAAGCCCTAGGAACACCTATTTATAGTTTAGGAAACTTTCCCTTCGCATCCCAGTTGCGAAAGGACGCGAAAGGACCCTTTCGCATCCTAGTTGCGAAAGGATTCAGATTTAAGACATCTCGCAACAATCTCTACCATGTCTTCAATCTTCAACCGTATAGCTACGTGACCTCTTCTCTTATTTCTACATCTCATCATAGCTCAAGATCACATTGGCCAATTAGCGCCAATCAAGGATCTAATAGATACCTGATATACCGTCGGTGCGAATATCTCTAAAAAATCGATACCTTCTCTCTGAGCATAACCCTTCATACCAACCTCGCCCTGTATCTATGTTGTATCCTCCTGAAGATTCACCTGCATCCAATCGCTCTCCGGTCCACTGGAAGCTCCACCCGCTCCCAGATGTCGGTCTGGTACAAAAAATCCATCACATCACCCACAGTCACCTTTCACTTTTCAGCAACAGGCTCACCTAGAGTCATCTGAATAGAAGATGAATATCCTGCACTATTGGAGTCGTTCATGTACCTCACCGATGTCCTGCGATCATGTCATGTGATTCTACACACAGGTGGCTGCTCCACCTGCTCTGTATCCTTGTCCGCGCGTCTCAGCCTTCTTGCCCTGCCCGCTCATGTGGCCATGTCCAACATGCCACACACGTGCAGAGGTGGAATCTGCTACATCCACCGTAACTCCACCTTTTGAAGTGCTCCCGATCAACTTGTACAAGTTACCAAGTCATTGCGCTTTCATGACTACCCGTGCCCCCTTAGATACATTAAGAGCACCATCATTACCTGTGTACTTGCATCCTTTTGCCTCAAGCACACCAAGAGAAATCAGATTCTGCTTCAAATCAGGAACGTGCCTCACATCTGTCAAGGTACGCTCCATCCCATCAAACATCCTGATGCGCACAGAACCAACAGCCACAATATTACAGGCAATATCATTACCCATAAATACCTGTCCACCGTTGCACTCCCTGTAGCTGGTGAACCAACTCCGATGAGGAGTCATGTGAAAAGATGCCCCTGTGTCTAGCATCCACTCATCCTTACGATCATCGTATGACCGTCTGAGCGAAAACACAGATAAAACATCACCATCACATCCACTCGATCCATCTGACGTGACAACATTGGCCTCCCTTTATGAAGCATCAGAATCTTTCCTCTTCGATTTAGGATTTTCACAATCCCTCTTCACATGTCCTTCTTTTCCATAATTTCAGCACTTTACTTTTCCTTTGCCCTTGCCCCTGGATTTGGATCTAGAACCAGAAGAACCTGTACCTTGTTCAGAATTCCTACCCACTGTAAACAGTGCATCAGAAGACATCCCCATGTCATTATTCAGTTGTCTCATAGCCTTTTCTTGAAGGGCTGAGATAACAGTATCGACACTCAGGATTTTATTCATGCTGTACATAGTGTCCTTGAATGCCTCATAGGACGCCGGGAGAGAATTCAGCAACATACATGCTTGTTCTTCATCTTTCATCTCTTCTTCCATATCCAGCAATTTGCAAACCAATTTATTAAAGTTGCTGTTGTGAGCCTCCAGATCTCTACCCTCTGTCATCTTAAAGTTATACCACTGCCGCTTCAGGTGTAGGCGATTTTTCGAGGATTTCTTCGCATTGACATCCTCTAACTTCGCCCACAGACCAGCCGCAGTTTTCTCCCTCATGACATTGTTGAGAACCTCATCCGTGAGACATAAACAGATCGATGATAAAGCCTTCTTATCAAGAATATTCCATTCATCATCTTTCATAGTAGACTTCCGCTCCTCAAGAGCACCATCCTCGCCTTACTTAGTTAACAGGCTAATCATCTTAACCTTCCATAACTCAAAATTATTTTTTCCTGAGTATTTCTCAAACTCATACCTGGCACTCGCCGTTATTACTAATCCCTCAGATTCAGATCTGTGCCCCAACTTTAGCTCTGATACCACTTGTTGGGGATTTTGGCCTGCGGAATCACACAGATCTAGATCTAGGATAGCAATCCAATGACACCAAGCACACAAGAGAACACATATTTAACGTGGAAAATCCTTTCGGAAAAAAATCACGGCACAAAGCGACAGATCTCCACTATGAAAACAGAAATTACAAAGAGAAAAGACTTATCCGATTCGAACAACCTCGAATCTCACCCTCGCTTATCCCTTTAATTTCCCTGGAACCCTTTTAGAAAACTTTCTCATACCTAGAAAAGTCATAGGAACACCTATTTATAGTTTAGGCAACTTTCCTTTCACATCCCATTTGCGAAAAGATGCGAAAGAACTCAGATTTAAGACATCTCGCAACAAATTGGATAGTAGGTCTGATGAAATTTTATTTATTTTTACTAGCTATAATAATAAAGCAATATATATCCATCTGTGAACTCGACTCACTGTAAACGCTTTGCACATGATTTTATTTCAATCATCCATATTTACAAATACATGGGCTGATAATGCATGTATGGCTCACCTTACATGTTGTGAGTCTATGATTTAATGATCCAGTCCATTGATCTATACTTACCATCTGATCATGCATGTGGTTCCCACTGCACATGGGCCCATACGAATTTAAATGCACCCCATTAACATTGACCATTTAATCATGTATGTGTGGCCCATTTACTGATCCAACCATTGACCTTAACAATCTTATTATGCAATTTGGACCATGGTTTAATGATCTATTCCATTGATCTTTATCATGTAATTGTGTACGTGAGTCTATAATGATTATTTGATCAATGGTGGGCATTTCGCCAGCTACTATTTCTTGTGGTGTGGACCACTTGAGTTTTGGATTTGCCTAATTTTGCACTCATTCCTAATACAGAACGGTGGAATGGATGTTATTGAGATGTTGTAGTGAGCCCATGGTTTTGTTGCACAGGACGGTGCCATGGGAAGTAGGAAATACAAGCTTGTGAGTTATATGAAGGACTTTCCAAGCTTTATAAGGAATCTCTATTCTATCTATCAGGTTATACTTGATTTTACAACTTCAGGGAATAATCATCAGCCAGATATAAAACTTCGGTGGGCCATGCCACCTGGAACAATGGGGATAGGACGACAACCATATTACTGTGTGTGGTCTACCGTGGCATATATCTTTAATCAAATACATTAATAAATGTAACTCACTAAGTTGAGAAGAAACAAAATTCTCTGAAACTCAAGCGGCAACAACGTGTGAACTTGAGGTTTTAGGAGAAACTTTACATTAACCATTTTTAGGCCCAAAAGAGTTTTGTTTTGGAAATATTTTGTATGTACAGTGAAAATAAAGGGCTTCACCTAATGGACGGAGAGGATTTTATATATAATACATGGTAGGCCACACAGAGCTTGTTTTTCTTGCCATAAGTGAGACGGGTTATTAACTATTCCAATTGGGCAGACTTGTGCGTGAGTCTCTGACACAGAAACAGCCGAATCCCTTATAACCCCAGCCCATGTTTTTGTTATATATACTCTGTGCATCCGTTTCAATTGCTAATCATAGGACGTGAGCCCAAATATAAGAAAAATTCAAAACTCAGGTGGCCCACACTGCAGGAAACAATGAAGATGGAAATGGTCACTGTTGACGCATTTTTTGGGTGCCATACAAACTCTAAATCAGGCTGTATTTTGTGTTTTTCCTAAGTCTTGATGGGAGTTGTCTTATGAACAGGTTGATGGGATATAAAGACCATGGTCGACCAAAAAGGTTTTAATGATTTGCATTTCTATCTCCACTGTTTTATGAGATCTTGCCTACTTAAGTTTTGGATCTTCATCTTGTTTGGGTTCATGTTTTAAAGTGAGTGAGTGAAATAGATGGACGAAGTGAATATAACACAAATCTTGTTGGGCCACACAACAAAGACTCATGAAGGCCTTACCATGAAAGTAGAAGAGTTTACAAGTTGTCGTGTGCCTTAACAAAGGCACGGAGGCCGAGTCTATTGTTGACAGTTTGTTTGATATCACCTTCGATGGCATCAAACAGTTCTTAATCCCATCGATAATTTTTAGATTTTCTTCAATTGGTTGCTGGACTAACTGGGCACCTTTTCGATGCTATCGATGAATGTTCGATACCATCGACAAGATGAGTTTGATGTCATTGATGAGTGTTCGATGCCATCAAGAATTTTCGAAAGTTCATGTTTTATCTTTGGACAACTGAGGTGTTAGTTCGATGCTATCGACGAGGTTTTGATGCCATCGATGTAACAATCGAAACTTTTCAATACCCGATTATTGAAAGTTCTCGAGTGTTATTAAGAAATTTAACTTAGTATGTACATTTGTACGATATTAATTTAGCTATCTTAGCCTTACATCTATTCTCCAACATGAATCCGACCGTTGATTTTAAGACAAGATCCTCATATATCAAAGTATTCTAAATTATTCATCATAATCAACCGTTCAGTCAAATATCCATTGCTATAATAGAGACATCTGACCATCAACTTTGATTTTGGATCACTCGATCATAATAAACTAACTACTTGACATTTACATCCACTCATACATATATCAAATTAAGATTCTGATCCGTTCATTTTGTTTACCACTTACGAATATGCTTAACCTACCATTAGAACTATAATTTTAAGAACTTGTACATATGAACAAGTCACTCGAATCTAACGGTACTCATGTTCTACCTTTTGATCACTCCAAAAATCAACTTGTGTTCATCCATTTACGAAACTAACCGAACACCTACCTACATATATGATCAAGGTACTAACCATCAAGTTTTTCATTATATCTAGATCGGCCAAATGAGTCGTCCAAATATTAGAATAAACTGTCCAATTCGAATATCGTAGGGTATATACCACGACTACCGGCTAACTTGCCTATTAGATGTATAAAAGTATTGCTTTAGACCTCCGAGCTATATTGCCTATTAAAAAGATATATAGGTCATCTGTAGGAAATCAAGGCTCAAACTACACGGATGAAAAAAGCATGAAAAATAAAGATCACCCGTCAAATCTCATCAGATTTGGACGGTGAAGTCATGAATTACATATAGCGAAGACTGAACAAAAAAAAAAAAAAAAAAAAAAAAAAAAAAAAAAAAAAAAAAAAGGATGGTAGAATTGTAAATAAGCTAATACCACTTATCCATTTTGATAGCTCATTTTAGGACATAGCCCAAATACCAAGAAGATCCAAAGCTCAGGTAGGCCATACCACATGATACAATGAAGATATCTAGAAATGCCCACTGTTGAATATTTTTATTTTTTTTAGGCGCCATAGAAGTTTTGGATCAGCCTGACATTCTGCATTCTTTCTACAACCTGATGGGAGTCACCTTATGAATAGGTTGATGGTATGTAAAGGCCACGGTGAGTCCAAAAAAGTTTCAATGGTTGGCATTTCTTTCCCGCTATTTTGTGAGGTGTGGCTTACTTTGAATTTTTGATATCCATTGAGTATGGGCTCATGTCTAAAATGAACCAATGAAATGGATAGATGAAGTGGATATAACACGTTATAATTGACGCCATAGAGCTTGGATTGTAAGATTCTTGTAAGAGGCCGAGATTTCACAGGAAGTTCCTGCACTGGGATTCTATGTGGGCCCCACCGTGATGTTTTTGGGAAATCCACCCAGTCCATCTGTTTTTCTAGATCATTTTAGCATATTCAATAAAAATAAAATAAAATTGCGATTACAGAACTCAAGTTGGCTATACGAGAGGAAACGCTGGGGATATAATGACCACTGTTGAAAGCTCTGTAGGGTCCTCTATGTTGTCCATCTCACATCCACTCCGTCCATCAGTTTCGCAAGGTCAGGTTAAGATGTCATGCCAAAACTGTGGCAGATCCAAAAATCAAGTGAGCCACACCACAGAAAACAATGGGAATGACACCACCGACCATTGAAACCTTCCTAAGGCCCATGCTGATCCTTATATTCCATCCAATCCGTTCATAAGGTGACTCCCATTAGGATGTAGGAAAAACAAAAATATCATTCTGATCCAAAACTTCTATGGGCCCCAATGAAGTTGATGGTGGGCGTTCAATCCCCCAGCGTTTCTTGCGGCATGGCCCCTCTGAGTTTTGGATCTTTCTCACTTTTGGGCTCACATCCAATGGAGTGGATTCTATATGGACATGTGGTGGGCCCACAGAGTTTTGAATTACACAAGGAGGATGTAAGAAGGTTGCACGCCAACTAGTGTCCTATTTTAACACCTATCCATTAAAAGATAACCAGAGCAAAATCATTCCTAGGAGGGTAAAATATTATCAAAATCGTCCGTAGGAAGGTGTAATCATCATTTTCAAAGTCAAAATATTATCGTTACAAAAAGATGTACTATATTTTCTTACTAGTGGTGGTAATAATAATGTCACAAAAAGCATCCCAGAATGTGAATTTTCAAATGCCATTTTGAAGTGCATGTGAATGACTCAATTCCAGCATCTATCAGTAAGATATAAGTGCTCTTACCTTGCAGACATAGGGAACCATTGAGTGATTCTCTCTCAAATTCAAAACCTCCAGTTTGCTCAACTTGGCCAATTCTATCAAGATTTAAAGAAGAAGAAAAATATAAAAACAAAACAAAAATAAATAAATAAAAGCATTAGAGTAGGAATTTGGAGATGCGAAATTTCAAATGTCATTTTGATATGTACGTGAAAGACTCTCAACTTTACATCTATCAATAGATCTACGGGCTTTTACATTGGAGGGATAGCAAGGCATTCACTCTCTTATATTTCAAATCCAAAACCTCTATATTGAATGTTTGGATTGTTGGAGTGATAAAGTCTCGTAATGTACATTGATACACTACACTCTGACAACTTAAGCTTTTAGAGTAAATAATTATTTGATATGGTATCAGAGTAAAAAGTCCCATGTTCGAATCTTTAGAGCAGCAAATATGTCTCGCTAATATATTATTCTTCCATAGAGGGTTAGGAAAATTAGGTCCGACCTAGGGACCAGGAAATTAAGCCCGGCCTATTTATAGTGTGAGTGTCCCTCCACCCTTATTAGTATGTTCCCGTGCAGAGTTTCAACCCCCCACACGTGTGAGTGTCCCTCCACCTTGTTAGTATGTCCCTGTGCGGAGTTTTCACCCCGCACATGGGGGTGTGACTGAGGCACGACCACTGAATCCAATTCAAAATTTCTTTACAATTAATTTGACTTACCTTCAGAGGGGAAGCGTCCTTCAAAATCATTGGAGCTTAGATCAAGAGTCCTAAGGGATGAGAGTGAACCCAAATGCAGAAAAATGCTCTCGTTGAAGGAGCTATCAATGAGGTCAAGGTGCTCTAGGTTAGGCAATCTGGACCATCTTTTGAAACCTGCATATGGGTGACGTCCTGTATTTAGAGCCTACTTAGACCAGGGGGAAAATCCCAACCGATCTTAATCTTTCATTAGAAAAACAAAATAAATTTCCTCAAATGCATCATACCTAAATGAATTCTTAAGAGTTTTCTACATACATTGGCATCTTTGCAATTCAATTTACTGGGCTATCTGAAGGCAGTCCTGTTTTAAATCATCAAGGAAGAATGTGAAGAATGTAGGAGATAAAGGTACCTTCATCATCAACCCAACCATCCAGGTTATTCCGAGACAAATTGAGTTTCTGCAGTTCTCCAAAGGATAGAAGTAAGTCAGCATTCAGATACCATTCTCCCAACTCGTCTTCCCTTGTCTCACTCTGAGAAATTTCACTCACTCGGCCTGTTGCATTGTTGCACTTGATTCTTTCCCAGCTACAACAGTCAGTTCCATCCTCCCATGAATGAAGATAAGACCCATTTGGGTAATTGATGGAAGCTTTGATCTCCAAGAGAGAAGTCCTCTCATTCTCCAAGCACCCAAGACACCCATGAATACAGTACTGAACATAAAGCAAAGCCCATAACCAGATAACCAATGCCTAATCCATGGAAGTTGTATTGGTTTTCTCCTCTGTATTCCAGAAGGAGAATGTGATTCAAATTTGTAAGTGTAAAAGTTTTTAGGTCGGTCTGCGTCGAGGGACGCGTGGGGAGAGGTGGTGTGTGGCAGATTAGGTTGAGCAGATCCGTTGATGGCTGCCGCTTGAGCAGATCCGTTGATGGCTCGGGTGGGCCAGGAACGATTGGAAATGGTGTACAGAGTAACACCCACCCTCCAAACTGTTTCTCTTGGTGTGACCAACCTAAATAACAGATGGGCCTTACTTTTGGGTCCCAGTCCTAAATTTTTGTATATCATCTAATAGTTAGAGTGGATTTCATGTAATCATCCTGATGGACCATGTAAAAACTAACCGTGGACTTCTCTCTACAAACCTTTTCCTTTGGCGGTGGCCCACATGAATCACATGTCAGCTTCTTTTTTTTGTTGGCGCTTAACACATAATTACATAGCCAGTCGTTGGGTAGATTTCACATGCACATCTCCTGAAAAAACCAAGGATAAAATGCCTTTTTTAATATAAATCTTTACGCTTTTAACAACTGGGAGAGGCACACACTCTTGACTGTTTGAGGAGCCTAATATGATGGGTTTGTAAAATTCACTCCAACCATTGCATGTTTAATCCTATGTTAGACCAATAGCCAAAAAAAGAAGAAAAAGGTTGAATTGTGATTCTGGGGGGCCACAACAAAGGAAACAGTTTGCATAAACATCTACCCCTGATTTTTGTAGGGCCTGCTGTGATGATTCATTTTTTCTTTTTTAAATCTACTCCAGCATTTAGATGGCATGCAATGTTGTGAGATGTCTTAAATCTAGAGTCCTTTTACGACTGGAATGCAAAAGGGTCATTTCACAACTGGGATGCGAAAGGGTCTTTTCGCAACTGGAATGCGAAGGGAAGTTTCCTAAACTATAAATAGGAGTCTCTAGGGCTATTCTAAGATATTCTAAGACTTTTTAAAGGAGTTCCAAGGGTTCCTGAAGGGTGTAGCAAGGGTCAGATTCGAGGTTGTTTGAATCGGGTAAGTCATTTCTCTTTGTAATTTCTATTTTCATAGTGGAGATCTGTCACTTTGTGCCGTGGTTTTTTCCCATAAGGGTTTTCCCCTAGCCTTATACTAGTCTTTTTGGGACTTGGTAAAGATAGATCTTGCGAGCTTTATGGTTAACTTCTTTGAGGCTAATTATTTGTCCTCTAAAATGGGAAGTACCTTCTTAGCCCTTATTCCTAAGTTGGAAGGTGTTGTCAACCTTAAATATTATTTGCCAATCAGCCTTGTGGACAGTCCCTAGAAAATTTTGGCCAAAATCCTTGGTCAGATATTGAGACTGGTGATCCTTAAGATCATCTCTCCCTTTCAAAGTGAGGAAAGTTAATTCTTGGTGTGTTGTGTTTCAAATATAGCTTGCATATTACAACCTTGGGGTGGTCTATTATGAGATGCTGCAATATGATTTGGCTCTTAGCTGCTATGAGAAAACTGCACTACAAAGGCTTATGTATGTCGAAGCATATTGCAACATGGGTATTCTATCAACACGAAATTGTTTGGGATGACCGTGAAATGCATGGAAGTGAACATGAATTGAAGCGAATTGACCATGAAATGCATGCAAATGACCATGAAGTGAAAGGAATTGACTGTGAAATGACCTTGAATCAACACAGAATTGTTTGGGATGACCGTGAAATGCATGGAAGTGATCATGAATTGAAGCGAATTGACCGTGAAATGCATGCAAATGACCATGAAGTGAAGGGAATTGACCATGAAATACCTCGAAATGACCGTGAATCAACACGGAATTGTTTTGGATGATCACGAAATGCATGGAAGTGATCATGAATTGAAGCGAATTGACCAGGAAATGCATGCAAATGACCGTGAAGTGAAGGGAATTGATTGTGAAATGCCTCGAAATGACCATGAATCAACACAGAATTGTTTCGAATGACCATGAAATGCATGGAAGTGATCATGAATTGAAGCGAAATGATCGTGAAATGCATGTAAATGACCGCAAAGTGAAGGGAATTGACCGTGAAATGCCTCGAAATGACCGTGAATCAACACGGAACTATTTCAGATGACCGTGAAATGCATGGAAGTGATCATGAATTGAAGCGAATTGACCGTGAAATGCATGCAAATGACCGTGAAGTGAAGGGAATTGACCGTGAATCAACACGGAATTGTTTCGGATGACCGTGAAATGCATGGAAGTGATCATGAATTGAAGTGAATTGACCAGAAAATGCATGCAAATGACCTTGAAGTGAAGGGAATTGACCATGAAATGCCTCAAAATGACCGTGAATCAATACGAAATTGTTTCAGATGACCGTGAAATGCATAGAAGTGATCATGTATTGAAGCGAATTGTCATGCCCCAAACTCGGAAACCGGGCTCACAAAATTTTCGATTGTCGAATTCGGCGCCGACAGCCTCCGTAGAACCCCATTCTCGGCTCCTAGCTCCCATTCGCCAGGCTCCGATCCTGGGATGCTACGAGGAGGATTTTCAATGTCAGTTTGATTTGTATTAAGCATAACCAAAGGCATAACCCACAAACAACAACCAAGAACTCCATTACATTTCCACTATGATCAAAAACTTTACAAGTACAGTGAGCATAAAGGGAAATACAATGGTAAAGAACAAAAAATTCCAAAATGCTCTGCAACGTGCTCTTACCTCAGCGCTGCTGCGAACCAACGTCACCTGCACGCAACGGTCGTGCATAAGCTTACAGAAAGCTTAGAGGGTGGTGAAAGTGTGTGCACAAGGTAGTAATATGAACATGCAATGCCTGAGTAATGCGGAATATGCAGATGGAACCATAGTATCATGAGCCGTACCAAGGCTTATGCGACGCAAGACATGAATGGTATCGGCCATCTCAAGGCCATGCGATGTGCAATGCAACTCAAGCATACAGATCCTCATCAATGTTCACACATCAATACAGCTCAAAATATGGAATATTACCAGGGTCTAGTACACTCTAAGCCAGATTTCCGCCACATCGCGCGCAATAAGGTAAGTGGAAGAGACCTCACTATCCGTCTGCCAATATCGGGCGCGACTCGTCGATAGCGGACCTATTCCTCGAGCTGGTCAAACTCAGCCTAGCATTGCCCCCTACTCTCGGGCGGGTAAGGCCGCACCCCCTTCCAACCGACCACGACACAGTAGAGAGTATAACCATATGGTAATCGGCATTCAACGCTCATCTACCCACTCGGTCTAGACGTTGGAGTAGGGACTTTCACCCAAGGATATTTATAGTACCCCATGTAGAACAAGATTTTCGGTATCCAATCCTGCCAACCACGATGCGTCTGTGGAGGCTACGGCCCTGATGTCGCTAGGGCGTACAATATCCATGTCACACAAATGCGAAATGCATGAATCACGCTATTCAGTCATGCAACCAATCCTGCGCATACCGTGCGCTCATGTAGGGCAACACCGCCTAACCGGGAGCCCATAAACAACCTGTCCGAAGGCAAATGCTATGATCAGACAATTCTCACGTCAAGCATACATATGATGCGTATGATCATGAGTCATGAAACTGTACTAAACATGATATAATAAAATGAACTATCTTACAATGCAGATGGACCTGGACGGCCTATACACAATAAGTACGGCCCAGTAATGGGCCCTATAGAGAGTCGTAATGTGGACATCCAACCAACATTACACTCGTAATGTGGACGTCAAACCAACATTGCATCCCAGGTACGATCTTCTTAAATATCGCTACATAACCGGTATTGGGATTACACATTGCAATGGACCTTAGGTTCATCCCATTGGGCTTTTCATATATATGTCCAATGGGCCATATCCTATGGGCCTTTTAATCATCAGATGGACCACATAAATGGGCCACAACAATGGGTCTTATATGCATTGCAATGGGTCAAAACCCGTGGGCCTTGGATTGCATCAATTGGACCTAGTCACATGAGTCTAATATGTATCAAATGGGCCACACCAATTGGGCTCCCAAATGTATATCAAATGGGCCTCAACCCAGAGGCCTTATATGAGTCGAATGGGCCTAAATCCCTAGGTTTTAAACAATTCAAATGGGCCTAATCCATGAGCTTGCATGCATATCAAAGTGGGCCTAATCCCATGGACCCTTTTATAATCAAATGGGTGTAGTCCCATGGGTCTTACAATATGACAAATGGGTCCACTTCCATGGGCTTTAAGAATGCAACAAATGGGTCCAATTTTATGGGCTTTGAAGTACATCAAATGGGCCTAGTCCCATGGACTTGTAACACATCAAATGGATCTTAGGCCTTAAGTGGATCCAATGGGCCTAGCCCATAAGCATTTCATAAACCAAATGGGCCTAGCCCATAGCCCTTTTGAAATTCAAATGGGCCTAGCCCTTAGGCCTGTTACAAACCAAATGGGCCAAACCCATATGAGTGGTCCACCCATCTAATAACTCATGCATTAAAATGATCTCACTAAGTGGATGGACGGTTTGAATGTATCAAGTGCATCATGGTGGGTCCCACTGTCCAGTGGACAGTGCGGATGGAGCACATACATCACAAGGGGGCCCCACCGTCCGCTGGACGGTGGAGTATAATACCTATATCATGGTGGGAGTCCACCGTCCATGGTTGTGGACGGTTTATTAAAACACATACATTAATGGTGGGATCCACAGATGTGGCCCACCCTGATGCCCAAATGCCATCTGAGCCATTCATAATGCCCCTCGGACCCAGATGGAGGGAAAACAAAAATTTCAGCTTGATCCAACGCTTCTGTGGGCCCCAAGCAAGATTTCAATGGTAGGCTCTTAATCCCACTGTTTCAAGTGGTGTGGACCACCTGAATTTTGGATCGGTCCAAGATTTGAAGGGGGCCCACCTGATGATGGGACCCGCCTTATGAACGGATTGGAGGATAAATAAGCATCACGGTGGGGCCCACACGCAGGGCCGTGGGCGTACATCCGCCTGGCTGGCCGTGCAGGCGCTGCCAGCGCCTGACGTAAGCAGCAAGGCTGCCTCACTCATCCTCTCTCTCTCCTTATTTTCATTATTTTGCCGAAAATCGCACGTGGGGCCCGCTACCTGAAAATCCACGCCAGCCATTACGATCAGCGACTCGAGGCCGTCCAAATGAGTCCAGATTTTGAATTTTTTTGATGCTTAGAAGTGAAATAAAATAAGAAATTGGTGTTTGAATGGTGGGAATGCAATATTTGGCGCTATGGCCCACCCGGTGATTGGATCAGCTCCAAACTTCTACCCAACGGTTAAAATACCGTGAGTAAGAGGATGGACGGCTTGGATCGGACATAAACATTAGGGTGGGGCCTATGCAAGGGAACCACCCAAGTCCCTTCCTTTTTCTTTCTTCCTTTTTCCTCCTCCTGTTGAAACGTCCAGCGTCCCAGACGTTGGATGGTCTTATATATATATATTTTTTTTTGTTTTTGAGTGTGGGCCCTGATGGAGTGGGCCACCACTGATGGGTGCCATGGGCTCAACGTCCAAGGTGGGCCCCACTTGAATAAAAATTACATCAAGGTGGGATCCATTCAAGTGGGCCACACAATCCTAAGAAAATAAAATAAAATAAACTAAAATAAAATACAAGAAGTAAAAGAGAGAGAGAGAGAGAGAGAGAGAGAGAGAGAGAGAGTGGGACACGGCTTGTGATGGAGGGACCCCGTCATTATGGGCCCTCCCTTACATGAAATCATACATCAAGTGGGTCATTTTGCACATGTGACCATCGAAACTGAAGATCAACGGTGGGGATCCTTTCCCCACCAATATGGATGGTCTAGATGACCTTTTTAAAGAAAATAAACATCATGATGGGGTCCATGGAGAATGGCCCCATCATGTAATGATCATGATGATCCAAGTGATCCATTGGCCACATTTTAGGGTCCCAAGTGAGATCCACACCATTGATCGGTGGGGCCTCACTTGGCCCATCATAAAAACAAGAAAATAAGTATGATCTAGCACCCACCGTCTGATCTTCTCGCTCCTAGGGGTTCCTTGGCACCTTAGCTTCAACTTCAATGGTTAAGATGAAGAATGGAGGGTTGAGATGAGAGATTTTGGGGTAGGAAGGTGGGCCACTTGGAGCTTAGGGATTTTTACAAAATTCCATACGTATGGACTCTTGTTGCTTGGAATTTTTGAAATGAGAAAGAGAGAAAGAGAGAGAGTGATGTAAAGGGAGAGAGAGAGAGTGATGGATGGATGGGTGAGTGATGGTTGTGTAAGAAAAGCTTGACTTTTGTGGCTTTTGTGTAAGAGAGGTATGGGTGGTGAAGACTTTTGTGGTTTTTTGTGTAAGAGAGGTATGGGAGATGAAGACTTTTGTGGTTGCTTGGGAAAAGGGATGGAAGTGATGTGTACTTGACATGTGATGGATTGATGGGTGATTGATTGATGGGATTGATGTGATTGATGTGACACATCGTAGAGATTTCCTTGGTTTTCGCAACATGCGGCGTTTTCTCGCACCGAACGTTGGCCCATAACTCTTGACCAGGGTATCGCCTTGGCGCGCGAATCGCGGTATAGGAACCGCGGCGACGGCGCGGTCGCTATGGTATTGGTCTCGGATTGAGTCGACTCGGCTTTTCGACACATGAATCAGGGTCGCGCGTCGATATCGTTTAAGGGTCGAAAGTTGCCAGAATTCGACCGGTAAGACCGCGGAAGTGTACGAAAAGGTACGGACCAAGATACAGGTCTTACACGAATTGACCGGAAAATGCATGCAAATGATCGTGAAGGGAATTGACCGTGAAATGCCTCGAAATGATCGTGAATCAACACGGAATTGTTTCGGATGACCGTGAAATGCATGAAATTGATCATGAATTGAAGAAAATTGACCGTGAAATGCATGCAAATGACTATGAAGTGAAGGAAATTGACCGTGAAATGCCTCGAAATGACCGTGAATCAACACGGAATTGTTTCGGATGACTGTGAAATGCATGGAAGTGATCATGAATTGAAGCGAATTGACCGTGAAATGCATGCAAATGATCGTGAAGGGAATTGACCGTGAAATGCCTCGAAATGACCGTGAAATGCCTCAAAAAAGTTAACCATAAAGCTCACAAGATCTCCCATAATGGATGGATATCATTTGTACATTCCAAAACTTGCGTCATTTCCTCTTTTATTGAATTGAGTTGTTACCAATTTTGTGAATAGGATTCTTATCAAACAATAGTGTGAATTATTTTTTGAATGACTATCAAGTGCAAGATTGAAAACATAATAATAATAAATTATTGGTATTTTTTTTATTTACAGATATTTTAGTCTGAACATTGACTAAGCGACGGACCTTATCCGTCGCTAATGTTTTACGTGATGACTATTTTTGAATATTGCCAAAGGATTTTATCCGTCGCTATGATGCGACGAACCTTATCCATCGCAGATTAAACAACTGATAAAAACCGTCGTAAAACCAAAAAACCCAGTAAACAGCGGCGGACGAAGTCCATCGTTTATTTGATTTTATGACGGATTTGGTCTATTGCAAAACAGCAATTTTGGTGTAGTGAGGGGTGCATGTGGGGCCACCGAATAACCCCAAAAGAGCCTTGGCCTGCCTGGTGACGGGATTCTGTGGGGCCCATTGTGATGTTTGTGTTTTATCCATGCCATTCATCTGTTTTTGCCCGCTCATGGTTGGGCATTAGCCAGAAAAAGCCATAGATCCAAAGCTGAATTGAACACACCACGGGACAAAAAAAATAAAAATAAAAAATAGGGATAGTGATTCCGGAAACGGACTGGCTACGCTCCTTGCCACCAGCCAATGGCCGGTGGTCGGTGCTCTATGAGCCCCATCATGATGTATGTGTTTCATCCATGCCGTCCATCTATTTTCTTAGATCATTTTATGGTAGAAGACAAAAACTGAGATATATCCTAATCTCAATTTGACCACATTACAGGAAACAGTGTTGAATGTACGTTGACCTTTAAAAACTTTTTGGGGGCCATAAAAGTTTTGGATCAAGCTGTTATTTATTTTTTTCACTTCATCTGGGTCTGTATGACCTAATCAAGGGATTGGATTTTAAATAAACAGTACAATGGGCCTTAGGAGGATTTTAATGGTGGATATCCAATCACTATTGTTTTCCTGTGGTGTGGTCCACCTGAGATTTATATCCCTCTCATTTTTGGCATAAAGCCCTAAAATAATATGTAAAAATGGATAAACGAAATGGATGGAACATATACATAATGGTGGGGCCCACAGAGCACTGACCACAAGCCATGGGCTTGTGGCACGGAGAGTAGCCATTCGGTTTCCAGTGACTCCCACCATTGAAACCTTCATAGCCCACATCAAAGTTATTTACCATCCAACATATTTATAAAAGTCACTTGGACTAGGAAAAGCTTTCAACGGCAGGCATTCAATCCTCACTCTTTCATGTGGAGTGACTTACTTGAGCTTTGGATCTCTCTCATTATTTCATTCATGCTTTATAATGAGCTTGTAGAGTGGATGAGCGGTGTGTATAAAACACATACATCACGGTGGGCCCCACAGAGTTGGGTCATCAGGCATTCCCCGTGCGAAAAAGTGGGGCCATTTGATAGGCTAGCATAATATGCCCACTGATGCACAGATATGCTGCTACTGTACAAGTGGCATGATCCTAACCGTCCGAATGGTGGGCCACATAGTAGATGGACTATGTTCCTAGAGAAAACGGATTGGACGATCGTAGCCTCATATTGATATGTACATTTTTCTGTTGTTTTTGGACCATTGGAGTGTTTTATTCCAACCGTTAATTTTCTGACCATTAGTCGGACTGTTTAATGACCCCTTTCGATGATTTGTTGTGTTATGATGCATCAGCTCTCATCCCCACCGTTCTTACGGTTTGATTAAGGAATGCATACGCAAGTATCAAGATCGCATGGCCGCACTCTGCATTTCACTTTGGAAGTTTCATCTTCACATTCCGTTTAATCCCTATGATTTTAATGCAACGCTTCCTCAACGCCTGGCCTACCTGATGACGCCTCTGATGAATGGCTCAGATACTGCTTTCATATTCGTATTGTGTTCCTTCCTCATCATGCTAGTTTCAAGATGATGCACACCATATGTTCGACGTTTGGGCTCAACGAGATTTAGTACTCTGCAGTGTACGTGTAAGCAGCATTTGAAAAAGTAGGAGGGCAAAAGGTGTGACTCGATTGAAGAGACATACAGAAGAGTGAAGACTGGGACCGCATGACAGGTGATTGTTTAAATGTCTAAAAGAAGAAGAAGAAGAAGAAGAAGAAGAAGAAGAAGTAAAAGACTTGGCTGGTAAAACTATCCAATTTCTTTAGCTTTACATACAAAATAAATTGGAAACCTCACTTATCCTGTTTCTCACTTTCAACAATGATAGTCACAAATCTTTATCTCAGCAATTTCTTGGGAGATTTACAATATTTTGAGGGTTTTTTTTTTTAATAGAAAAAATCCTCATAAATCCCAAATTTACCAAGGGATTCCGCCACGAATCAAAATACCTATTAGTGTTTTTTGAGAAGGAAGTACCCTTGTTTATTGTTTTTCTTTGGGCCTGTTGGTTCATGTAAGTGGACCATCGCTATCATTTCCCGAGAATTCACTGCAATTTTACCCTATAAAATCTCAATCTGTACAATTTTACAATGTTAAAACAAATAGTGGAAGAACGTTATTGTTGTGGTCAAATGCGACTTACAACACCAAACAAGTAAAGGAAATAGTAATTATTACCCATTTCATTCATTTACTAAGGTAATTGGAAAAATGAATATACCCTAAAAGTAATATAAGCAGGAAAATCTGGGGCCCAAATGGTTTTTGTTTGAGATCCAGCCTGTCAAGTAGACACTCAACCGTAATAATCACATGAACTGAAAATCTTTCTGATTGAATCCGTAGATGGACCGCACATGCATTTTGATGTTTTTGATTGGTGTATATTATTTATTATGGTGTGACACACATTATGCTTAGATTGACTAAATTTTTGGTTCTTTTGAACATCATGGCAGAGTACATCAATGGACGGGTTAAATATCATAAAATTATCATGTGGACCCCACATTTCTTCACTTTACCACATTCTAAAGAAATAGGTGCACAGTGTGCATTATGGGAATTTCACCACTCAAAAAGAACTAAATTTCAGTTATAGAGTCATTAGGTAAAATCTTAATTTGTGAGGAATTTTGTGCTAAAAATCCCTATTTTAAAATCTACTAATATTTTTTAAAATCTTGTGATGAAATGGTTTAGTGTATTTCGCGAGATTTTCAAAATCTCAATGACACTTGTCCCACCCAGCAGAGTGATCTGGGTGCTGAACCATCGGTCCACTAGGATTGTCCTACCCAGTAGAGTGATCTAGGAACTGAACCATCTGTCCACTAGAACCGAAGAGCTTTATATATTATGAAAGAGAAAAACTTCGATGCTCAGGCAGGGTATGATGGTTGACACATATAAACACATGTACTAAGAAAGCGTACAAGTGGCATAAAAGCAACTAAGTTAAACCAGGGCCACATTTAGATGAATCACAAACATTTATCGAAAAATAGTCAAACAGCCCTACTTCAACGAACAAATGTCCATTAATCATAGGATTGTATAATATCCACTGGTTGAATCAAAATAGAATGGCAGATTTATTCACTCTATCAATAACCGAGCTAGATCTAGTGTAGCATAGGAGGTTTGCCTTTTGTACCAGTTCCTATGGATTGATCAGTAAAATTTTTGAATGAGGTATTCAATTCCATAGATGAATGGGTTCTGCCTCCTCTATTTTTCTTTTTTTTCTTTTTTTCTTTTTTTTTAACAAAGAGAATGAATCTTTTTATTGAAGGAAAAGGAAAAAATCGGTCCGTATCTCCTGCGGGAATGATTTGGAAGATGCAAAAGGGTTTTGTACTGGAATCTTGATTTATTCAAGGCCACATCTTTTACCTCATACTCCAATAAGAAATGATCACATACAACTGTTTTTGTGGTGCAAATAGGAAATCTCTCCTCTACTAAATCAAAACAAATTTCAGTACTTTAGTTAAATTAAAAAAGATTCTTTTGAAAATCTTCATTGAATTTGAAGGTGAAATTCCCTATTGTACCATATACCAATTGCATGTGATTTCTTTTTTTCTTCTCGAAATGTCTGCATACCCCACATGCACCTTTTCCACAAGGCATCTAATCCGTGTATCAAGTGGACCCACTGTCTTCTAGATAATCTGGCCAAAATATCATGCCCATCCATGGAGGTTGACAGCACCGTACATCAAAAGAGCAACTTAATACATTTCCTATCTTTTATCCAATGAGGGAGTTGTTTACATCACAATGTATGAGAACTTAAGAAACTATTACAGCGAATAAAAATAGTGAAAACTAAAATTGAAGATTTATCTAAACAGTTAAGCAAAGAAAATAATTAAAAAATAAATCTCCAAATGAATTTCACAATGCTTAAATAGCTTATCCTGATGCACTTTCCTGTGGGTGTGACCCAGACCCTAGGGTTCACCTCGATGTATGCATTGTATATACATGCCGTCCATCTGTTTTCTGACTTATTTTAGGGCATGGTCCAAAAAATGAAGCAGATAAAAACTTCAGGTGGACCACACCACAGGAAAGAGTAATTATTGACCATTAAAAACCTTTTGTGGGCCACAAAAGTTTTGGATCAAGCCGATATTTGTTTTTCCTTTCATCCATGTCTATGTGACGTTATCAACAGGTTGGATGGTCAATAAAGCCTAGGAGGTTTTTAATGGTGAGCATTCAATGAGCACTCTTTTCATGTTGTGTGGTCCACCTAAAATTTGTATCTGCTTCATTTTTGGGACCATATCCTAAAATAAGCTTGAAAAACAGATGGATGGTGTCAACAAATACAATGCATACATCTAGGTGGGTCCTAGGGTCAGGGTCCCACCCACATCGCTCGTTCTAGTGTCACAACCAAGTTGCGCTCTCATGTGCTACTATGAACAAACATGGGCTGAACTTTTTTCTAACTGCCATTTATATTCCTTAAGAGTCCTCCGATTGGGGGTAGGATCCATCTAAGTACTGTGACTTCTAGGTGATGACACATGACTGTGGGGCCCAAACGACAAGAAGTCTAAGTATCATACTTAGAAGTGTATGTGTTTCATAGCCCATTTGGAAATGTGATGCAATACATGAAATTCAGATATGATGTGCAAGATTTCAGGCTTAAGATCACGTTAGTTCAGAAACAATTACACAAATTTTATATCCCACACAAAAGTCCAAACATTCAATTAAGGGGAATCTATGTGGGTCCAGGCCTACACATGTTAGGGCTGAATTTGTTAAAATTATTAACCAAACGATGCTCAAAGATAAGTAGTAATCATTCATACATGCACAATAATCAGTCCCTAATTCAAGGGATTCACCAATTTAAATTCAAGGAACCCTAGGGGTGAGAAAATGGGTAAATAAATTAAGGATAATGCAATATAGGGTTAGGGTTTATGAAAAACTGGTATGAGAGGGTAAAATAAGAAGCAAACCTGAATCGGAAGACAGTTCTCGCACGCGGACAGCAATAATGGCCCAGACGCACGTGTGTGTGATCACGACTGCACGTTTGTGGGGCCCACTATTCAGAAAAAGGTCACCTTGGCCATGGTCGGCTAAGGATGGACTCCAAAACTCCCAAATCTCAGCGCGGTCCGATGCACAGTTTGTGCATGGTGCTCCGTCGAAGTTTCAGCTCTCCTGTAGGGTTAGATTTTGAAAATTTGCTGTAGAGAGAAAAATGACTATAACTATTGATGGATTTGTAAATGGAATACTTGTAGGAGTAGAGAAATATGGATGGAAGAAGGTGGGAGGCGAATCGGAATAGACGTGGCTTCGCACCACAGTAGTTAGCCCTTTGAAGAAGGGAGGGCTTCGTACCCAATTAAGTTTTCATAACTCGGAAAGGAGCAGGAAAACATAATAATTTTATTTTTTTTAATTGAATTAAAAGAACTACAAGGGGTGCCTATTTATAAGAAAACCTCATACCCCAAAACTCGCGCAATGTGCGTAACCTATTACTTAGCGAGGAAGTAAATTAAAATAAAAACCAATCAAAAAAATCTAAAATATTCATGATGTTCTAAATAATATAAATAAGCAAAACCTAAAGTATGAACTTAATTTAACTAGTGAGTTATGATCATGAGATCTCATGGTGGGCTTTTTTTGATTGTCGGGCCTAATCTTTTGAATTAGAACTTTATCTCCTAACTAGGAAGCCCTCTCTGGACATCATCATCGATCCAAATTGACGGTGGGGTCCTCCTTGTAGCGTACGTGCATAGGGAGTGGCGTGCATGCGCGTGTGTGCGTGATGTCCCTATCAAAATGAGAACCTGCGTTGAACTTTCAAGAACCTGGGATGAGCGACAGCCTGAGAATCCTTTTGTAACAAGGGGCAATCACTCACTTTTAGGCTAAAGAGTTTCAAAATCCCTAGGCTGGGAATTGCATTTCCCTCTTCCTTAATGGTATCTAATGCTTGTCCATCCGCCACCTCCTTAGTTGTGATTATCTCCTCCATCTGAGAACAGTTTCTTACCTCAATCTCTTCAAGGTTCTTTAATTGCTGAAGAAGATCATAAGTTTCGTTATGGTTCTTTAACATAGGAGACGAGACTTTTCAATAGCACACAATGGTCCACTTTTATGGTTCTTAATTTCCCAAGGCTTTCTCCATTAAGTTTCGTTACTTCAACCGCCTCCTTTTCTTCGAATATCACCCGCATGTTATAATAGGAGATTACCTTGATCTCTTCAAGGTTTTCCAGCTTCGGAAGAAGATCATAAGAAATAAGGCTACTCAATGGGCAACCGCCCACTCGCAATGCCCTTAATTTCCTAAGGCTTTCTCCATTAGGAACCACTCCTTCCCAAATGCAAGTTAAGTTCTAGAGCGAATGCAGGTCCAGTTCCTCCAAATTTGGTAATATGCTACCGTGTACATCTTCTCCTTTTATTACACTGGTGATCCCACGACAACCTTCAATCCGAATTGATTTTAGGGTTGCTAGATTGAAATTGCTCTTCTGAACTAATCCAGATATGCTGTTTAGGCCCTTACATGAATCCAACACTAGTGCACTTGTGCTGCTCAACAACACGTCGACCCCTTCCCCTGAGAGATCAACACCGCTCATAATTGTGCTTCTTTCATTGTTCCACATTGGCAAGTATTCTGAAATGTAGGTTCTTGGACCAATGCATATGTGGAATCTTCTCAACCGTTTCAACCAACTAAAATCTAAGGCAAGACAAGCAATGCTGTGTATCCTGATGTAAAGAACGGACAAGAACCTGAGAGATGACAGTTCCTCAATCATCGATCTTCCCTCATCAGCCTTCTGTTCGACATCCCAGGTGTAAGCACTCAAAGACACGTCGAATACCTCCAAACTGGACAGCCTTGATACTGTACCGACCTTAATACTTTCTAAATTGAGCGTGCGAGATACAATTGCTTTAGTTTATCCAATTGTCCTATCTTACCAGGCAGTTCACTGATTTGGGTGCCAGAGAGATCAAGTGTTTGGAGTTTCGTGAGTTGTCCCATTGGCGTTAACTCTGCTAGAAAAGTGCAATCTCTTAGAAAATTTGCACAAAGCTGTCGCAGTTCTGTAAGAGAAAGTGGCAATGATCTTATGAAAGTCTCACTTAAATTCTACTGTAAGTGCTTGCAACCCTGTAAAGAATCCTTCTAGGATTTCTTTGAGAGGATTGCTTTATAAATGCAAAGTTGATAGCTGAGAGCATCCCACCATGCGATCTGGCAACCTTCTTATCTTGTTTTGGATGAATGAAGCTCTCTTCGTCGATTCCCACGTGCCTTCCTTTGGCAGCTAATTCAATCCCATACCGGATTGAACAAAGAACCTGCTTCCATCTTCGAGTGAGGATGCTATCCAAATGGCAACATCGCGGACAACGTCATGCACCTTTACTGTCCCCTCGTGTGCACCATTGTCCAAGAGGCATGAGTCCTTGAGATTTTCAATCAAGGCAATCCCCCTATTTGATGCTGATTCGAAATTCTGCCTCTCATCGATTAATCCCTCTGCTATCCAGTATTGTACAAGTTCGCTTGCTTCGATAGAGTAGTCTTCAGGGAATAAAGAGCAATACAAGAAGCATGGTTTGATGTTCTTACCTTGTAATGAGTCGTAACTCCACTTCAATGGAGAAAAGACCTCCTTTTCTTTCCCTTTGATGTCTGGGACTGAGCTTCGCAGTTCTTCCAAAGCATGCTTCCACAACTCGATCCTTGTCTTCCCTCTCATAGCCCTCCCTACGGTGATGATCGCCAGTGGCAGACCGCTACATTCTCTAGCAACAACTCTTGCAAGATCTCCTACCCTGTCCAAATCAGTCATGTCTCCTGCGTTTTGGCAAAACAACTTCCAAGCTTCTTTGTCACTAAGAACTTCCACTCTGATGTCTTTATCCGTCTTCATTCCCCTACACACATCAAGAGATCGAGTGGTTAATATGATCTTACAACCTTTGTGACTTTCCCCATGTGGTATACCCAATTCATCCAAATCGATTTTCTCCTAGACATCATTGAGAATCAAGAGGAATTTCTTCCCCTTCAATTCTGCGAACAACCGAATAGCAAGTTCATGTATGGTTTCTCCCCTTTTCATCCTCACGTTCAATCTTTTAGCGACCTGTGATTGAACCCTCTTCATGTCTGTGTCCTTTAATACCGTTACCCATATGATAACATCGAAAGCTTGAGCTGAGGAAGAGCATTGAAGCTTGTTGTTCAAGTTTTTTACTAGAGTAGTCTCGCCTACTCCTCCCATACCCCATATCCCAATATTTCTGCCTTGTTCATCCACCAAAAGCTCCAAAATCCGTTCTAGTGTGTATCAAGTGCCACTCTCTGACCCATGATTGGTGCAACCGGGATCTCCTCAACCGCCTGTGCTCGGGGATTCCTCACCACCATCCCCATTGGAAAATTAGTTGAATTTATAGCTTCTTTCACGTCCACGAGCTTTTCCACCACTTCTTTGCTCAATCTATATCGCATACAACAATTTAGCCCACACCCACGTAGATTTTCTTCATTTGTTGTGACTTCTTCCTCTATCAAATTCACTTTGATCTGGATTTCTTCGACATCTTTCAGCCACTCTTTAACTTCCGCAGTCGGTAGCCTCCCTTCTTTATTGGCGGATTCAAGCTCTTCATTTATGGTGGTTTTCAGATTCACAAGTCGTTTCATGTACCGGTCAAGTTCTTCCATGTTCGATCGGAATTTGATGAATATGGTGGCCTTGGAGAATATGAAGCCACAGAGGTATTTTCCTGCTTGGAGGATTATAGAACCTAAGGTTTCCATGGCCATTTCTCTCCTGCAATGGTCGACGATTGACCGGTCAACAACAAAGAGAATTAGAGAAGAAGGAGATTTCAAGGAAAGGAAGCAAAGAGTGTTGGAGATTAGAGATTGAAGGAGGAAACCAAGATCAATGGTATGAGTTTTGGACTTTACCCAACTCACTAATTGACTTCATTGGAAATATCGTGCTTAGTTTATCATAAAATTTAGTTCCTGATCAGCCAAAACAATGATGCATTAGTTTTTCTTGTGAAGGTGGGTCACTCATCAGGTGGGTCCCACTTGTAATGGACAGTGGGGAGATCTAGGTTGGTCAGTATGGTTATTTGGTGGGGCATGAGTTTACATTGAATGTGGATTTTGGTCCATTTCTTGTAAGTGTGATTCTTTTTAACTCATATGTTATGTGACCCACCTGATGATTGAAAGTTCCTACAGTTGAGACCATCCATAAGCCTCCGAAATTGAGAAGAAAAGTGTAGTGAAACTAGAAATTGCATGCTCTTTCAGCTCATAGGATTTTCTTGTGTTTTCTCAATGTCTTACAATTGGAGCACAATTGGATTGCTATCCATGTTAGTCCATCCATTTGCCACCTCATTTTAGGGCATGAGCCTGAAAACTGCGCAGATCTGAATCTCAGGTGGACCAAACCATAGAAAATAGTGGTGGTTTAACGCCCACCATTAAAAACTTCCTAAGGCCCACAATAATGTTTATTTTCCATTCCACCTGTTGATTAGGTCACAAACATCAGCTTGATCCAAAACTTTCCAAAACCCACCACGGCAGTACTAAAGGGGTGACTACGGAATCCGAGTCCAATCATAACAATATCATAGGTGTAAGAGCGGATTTGGTGTTACCTGGGTGAGTGTTACCCTTATCGTGTGGGGCCCACCTTGATGAATATGTTGTATATATGTGTCCATCCGTTTTTTCAGCTCATTTTAAAACGTTATCCCAAAACTTAAGTAGATCCAAATTTCAGGTGGACCACACCACTGGAAAAAGGTGGTAAATGACCAATAAAAACATTTTGGAGGCCACATGACTTTTGGATCAAAGCTGATCTCTGTATTTTCCCTTCATCCAGGTCTGGTTGACTTTGTCGACAACTTGGATGCCAAATACACATTGTGGATTTGCTTACGGTTGGCCTTGGGAAGTTTTTAATGGTGGGAGTTCAATCACCACTTTTCCTGTGGTGTGGTCACCTAAGGTTTCGATCAGCTTAACCTTTTGGGAACATGCCCAAAAAGGGGGTAAAAAAACAGATGGACGGCGTGGATATATAACACATCATCAAGGTGGACCACAACATAGGAAATAGTGGACATTGAATGCCCACCATTAAAACTTCCTAGGGCCCACCGTAATGTTTATTTTCCATCCAACACGTTGATAAGGTCACATAGACCTGGATGAAGGGAAAAGACAAATATCAGCTTGATCCAAAACTTTTGCAGGCCCAATAGGTTTTTAATGGGCAATCACCACTCTTTGCTGTAGTGTGGTCCACTTGAGATTTTGATCTACTTTATTTCTCGGACCATAAGCTAAAGTGATCTGGAAAAAGGATGGCATGGATAATGGATATATAACACATATATCAAGGTGGGCCCATGGTCTTGGAAACACCCATTGCGGTGTTACCTGGGTACACTAGATTGGCCATTGAACAGTTGTGAACACCCATCCCCGAGGCACATGCGCAGCTGTAGTGGAAGACCGCCTTTCACTAGATGGGGGTTTTCATTGTTGCGTGCAGTTGATCTTCTTGGGGTAACAAGGGCCTGATGTATATGGGTTGTTGGGCTTGTCTTGTCTTCCTTGGTTGTATGGTACCTTTCCAAAGGATGGCCCCTGGATGTTGTGTTTAAAAGACTCGAGTCACCACTAGCTGGTTAGGTTGTGATATGCTTACATTCGGCTATAGTGCATGGACCTGTCCTAGGCTGGGGAATCGTGCATGACTCCTGTTGTTTAAAATGACTCCTATGTATGGCCCGCGACCTAGGTAAGGCTTTCATTCACGAGGGAAGAAGTTAGGCACCTTCTTTCACCTACACTCACATTCAGTCTCTACTTTAAGGGACAAGCAATTTCTAAGGAATCATATATGTGTAACAAAAGTTAGTCATACGGCCATGCTTCTTATAACCCTATAAGCGGATCAGACAGCGAAGAAAGAAAACAAAAAGAGTCTTAGAGTTGCTTTGCAAAGTCGAAAGACAATGGGTAGGAGATAAAATAAATATATAGCAAAGAAGATAAAAGGTTCTATCCTTGTTTGGTAGAGCCAAGACTTTAAGCAAGTGATAAAATAAACATGTAATAAAGAAGATTAAAGGTTCTAGTCTTACTTCACAGGGCTGAGACCTTGGGCAGGCAAGTAAAATAAGAAATAAATAACAACTAATGCAATAAAATAAAAGGAATGGTATTTGTTGAAAGGAGAAATGTGCATAATAGATCGTGTTTTGAGCTTCATGGAGACGTGAGAAAGAGAAAAGCAAAGTCAAATACCATTTTCTTGACTCAGAAAAGGATAATTAGATGTCCCTAATCTCAACTCTACTCCAGACTTGACTTAGTGGCTTTGGTGAATTGGATTGCTATGCAGAACTTAGGTAGGAGCACGCGAGTTGTGGAGCACCCTAGGTGGTAGAATCTCCTCGTTGTTGGGGAGCAAAAACTAAAGATAATTTCTCCAAGCATCTAGGCTATTCTCTTTACTATTTTTTGCCTCTATGGACAAAGGGGGGCGGGTGTTGTTTATATAGGGTTGGAAACCATCGGCTGGTGGATGTTCTATGAGTACTTAGCAGTTTTTTTTATGCAGAATCTCCAGGTGAGGATGCTCCCTCCAAAGGGCATGAGACGAAAAATGAGGAAGATCCAAAGCTCAAGTGGAACACACCACAAAAAGCAATGAAACAATAACACCCATTGTTAAAACCTTCCTAGTCCACCATGATGTTTATTTGCCATTCAACTTGGTCATAAGGTCACGTAGACTTAGGTGAAGGGAAAAACACAAATATCTAATCTAGAACTTACCCCTAATAAGTTTTCAATTGTGGGGGTTTAATCCTCACTACTTTCTGCGTGGTCCACTTGAGCTTTGGATCTGCCTCATTTTTGGGCTCATGCCCACATGTTGTGAAAAAACGGATGGATGGTGTGAATATAACACATAACTCATGGTGAGGCACACCTAGCTTTGCTATGTCAACACAAATTCGGATGGATGGTGTGAATATAACACATAACTCATGGTGAGGCACACCTAGCTTTGTGATGTCAACACAAATTCGGATGGATGGTGTGAATATAACACATAACTCATGGTGAGGCACACCTAGCTTTGCTATGTCAACACAAATTCGGCCTTGTGTTCTCTGCCTGCAATCCTAGTCTTTCTTGAAACCAACTCCCACCTTTCATCTTTTGACATGACCCACCATGATGTATACATGAGATCCACTCTAACCATTAGACGTGTAATTCCATGTTAGGCCCAAAGCTAAAAAATCAGGCTGGTCCGTAATTCAAGTGGACCATACCAAGGGAAGTAATTTGGAGGATAAGCTCTTCCTATACACTGTTTTTAATCGTGTGGTCCACCTTAACCATGGATGTGGATGTGTCTGATTTTCAGCCCCTAGGTCCAACATGCGGCAACTCATCCGATGGTTGGTGTGGATTCCATATTAACTCCAACATGGGTCCCACCTAAGCCATCAGTCCTTTTCCCCTTTAAAGCACCTTTCTCCAAAATAATATTTATTAGCATTAATTAGACAACTTGTTAGACGGTCCAGCTAGTGTATGAGCATTTCTCGTATATGTATATATTGGATATCATGTGTGGTCTTCTGCTAGGGTGAGAGTGAACTGTAGGATGGAAGAAGCGTGAGAGCTAGTGGCGGTTGTTGTTGTCTTGAGCCATCTTGGGTTCTGGCTGCTGGGACTTGTGCTTGTACGAGCTGAAAAAGCATTTCCTACGGGATCTTCATGCTCTGTGTCAGTTCTTGGATGTAAGAAATTAGCATGGACTTTAAGAATGCGGCTATGGAGGAGAGTACTACGCATTTCAAAGGTTGAGAAGGGGAGTGCTATTTCACTATTAGCTACGGCTGTTCTGGATATCGTACAAATTCGGCCACGGTGGAAGGTTGAGATATTTGCTCGTGTACACCTCACTTGAATGGGTGAAATGGTTTCACAAATTTAGGGACGCTTTTTTTTTTTTCAGAGCTAGCCTCTTGGGTTGGGTTGGGCTTTCACCTCAGTCAAGAATCTATGAAGTCTTCGGAGAAGAGGACCCCACCCCAACATCTCTCTCACTCACCCAATTTGTCAATGGCCCCCATGGAATGGCAGCTGCAATGCTGCATTTGTAGACAAAGACTGACACACTAGCTCCATTTTCAGATTTGGACATCTACAAGGGTTCATATATAGATCTTGGTCAGGTAATGGTCAGGTAAAAAATATGTTAGGTGGTCATTAGCTTGAGGTGGGCTACCGGTCCACTTGGCACCATTTTGCTCGACAAAATAAGTTCCTTGATACTTTTGAGAGTGAAAAATTAAAGTAGGGATGATAACATTACTTACAGTTTTATTTTTTCAATTAGGTGTTGGAAAATTATACAGATTAATGTAATTTCTGTATAATATAAAAACCGAAAATAATTAGAAATAAGGACAGGTTGAAGTACGTCTGAAAACGCTGTCCTTAAAGCGTAATTTGCCCCTACTTAGGTGAACTGAGTATGCTGATAGGTTACAGACAAATCGCTTCTAGGATACGACGAGCCTGGTGTGGGTTTGTGTTCAGCAAACACGAAGGCCCACCAAATGGAACTCTTATACACACTATCTGGCAGAATTATAACAAAAAAGGAAAAAAAAAAAAAAAAATCTCAAAGAAAAAGAAGAGAAGATTTTATGATTTGAGACCACTGCACTGGTCAGATTCTTCAGCCCCCTGGTTCAGTTGAACCATTCTTAGACCACACATTTGGTCAATTCTTCAAGCAATGGTTCTGATTCACTTATTATACTGCTGATGTTTTGGTCTGTAGGAGAGAAACTGTAATTCGTATTGAGATTGCTTGAGTGTTGTGAGATGGATTGGAAACTCATACAGGGCCTCTTTTTATAGGATTAAGATGCCTGGGAGTTATGGTCCAGGGACATAAATCCCACTAGCCGTTTTATGGCTGTTGGAATATGGCGGTTGGAAACTAGCCGTTTTATGGTTGTTGGATACTAGCTGTTTTATAGCTGTTGTGAGAGAACTGGCTAGCCGTTTTATAGCTGTTGGGCTAGCCGTTTTTTAGTTGTTGAGCTGTTACACTTTTGTGCAACAGCTATATTTCCAACCACTATATAATTAGAGGGACTCTCATTCAGTCCTCTAGTTTTCGTCCAGCCACCTATCTGCCTTAACCTCTTTGTCACATCGCGACTCGCACCCGTCTCGCTCCAGTTCGCGAAAGGAGAGACCCTCTACGACACGATGCGCACGTGCAAAGTGCGCCACTAGCACCTCTACAGCCACACTGCCTCACATGCCCACGCCCTCGCATCGAGTACGCACTGGAACACCCCAGTTTCATTCTCCTTTGAACCATGTAAGTATTACAATACTCCACACCTTTCATATAAAATACTCTTTCTTCTCTCCTTTTTCCAATGTGGGACTATTCCCCAAAACCCATAAAAGGTGTTTTTCAAACAACTTTTATATATTATATTATTTTATTATTAAAATATATTTTATAAAAATCAATATTTTTGCAACAATCCCCCACTTGATTTTATAAAAATATTTTTCGGTTAAATATTTCTGCCAGAATAATCAGCTTATATGCATAAAGAAAGATATCTTTTGATTTTAATCTTCCCTTAGTGTAAGTATCTCAAAACTCTATCGAAATGACTGGTAACCGCAGCTTTGAACCAGTTTTTCTTAGATAACAGAGTCGGAGAAACCACACACATATTCGTTATGTGTTGTTAGAGTTCCCACAATCTTGCTCAGCACAATTAATGGCCATGTGCTTATCATAATTCGTGAACGATCCCAAGAGAAAACTCCTAACTCTCATGAGAGGCGGCACCATCTCTATGTTCATATAAGTGAAATCCTTCCAGCGTCTCCGTTACTATAAGACACTTGTCCTAAAGACTGGATTTCATTAAGAGTTCTAAGACTCAACCCTCTTTCGTAACGCTCAACACTTATCTATTATGGATGAAGTTATATAATTTAGTACTGAAAACTTTTCATTTATCAGTGACTTGTTCTTATCCATTAAATCCAAGATTAGAGATTTTCTAACTTTAGGTTGAGTTATCATCACTGGTAGAACTTTGGTTGAAGAGTTTCAACCCCATCCCTCTAGATTTAGTCTTTACTGCCTCTCTCGGTAGAGGTTTAGTGAAAGGATCTGTCAGGTTATTGCTTCATTTTACATAAGAAATAGCAATGATTCCATCTTGAATCAATTATCTGACATAATCATGTCGAAGACTGATATGTCTAGATTTACCATTATAAGTACCGCTATAGGTTCTAGTTAATGTGGCTTCACTATCACAATGTAGTGACACAGCCGATATAGGCTTTACATAAAAAGGAATTTCTAATAGAAGATCACTTAACCACTCAGCCTCTTTGCCTGTTGCAGCCAGGGCTATGAATTCAGACTTCATAGTCGAGTGCGTTATGCAAGTCTGTTTCTTGGATCCCTAAGATACAGCTGCACCTCCTAGGATGAAAACCCACCCTGTAGTAAACTTGTTGTCCCCTGCACTCGATATCTAGCTCACATCGGTATATCTTTCCAATACAGTAGGAAACTCTGAATAAAATAGTCCTAAGTCTTTGGTTGATTTTAAGTAACCAAGGACTCTACTGATTGTAATCCAGTGTTCATTACTGGCGTTACTAGTAAACCTACTAAGTTTACTCACAGCATATGCGATATCAGGTCTAGTGCATTGCATAGCATACATAAGAGTTCCTATAGCACTCGCATATTCTAATTGTGCAATTGTTTTTTCAGTATTTTCTTTTAGTTTGATACTTGGATCAAATGAGATTTTTGCTTCTTTTATATTTAAATGGTTAAACTTATTTAGTATCTTCTCAATATAATGAGATTGACACAAAGCATAACCCCCACAATATTTTTTAACTTTGATACCTAGGATGGTATCAACTTGTCCAAGATCCTTCATTTTAAATACGGAAGAAAGAAACCTCTTTGTTTCAGTCACACCTTCCATTTTATTACTTATTATTAACATGTCATCAACATACAGACAGATAATAACAATATAACTACCATTTACTTTAGAATATATACATTTGTCAGCTACATTATGCATGAAATCATGAGATAATATTTTAGAATCAAACTTCTCATGCCACTGTTTAGGTGCTTGTTTTAATCCATACAACGATTTAACTAATCTACATACTTTGTTTTCATTTCCTAGTAGAATGAAACCTTCAGGTTGTTCCATGTATACCTCCTCATTGAGGTCACCATTCAGGAAAGCAGTCTTTACATCCATTTGGTGGATGTGAAGATGATGTACGGAAGCTAGCGCAAATAATATCCTAATGAATGTTATCCTAGCTACAGGTGAGTATGTGTCAAAGTAATCTATCCATTCTTTTTGTCTAAAACCCTTAGTTACTAGTCGAGCTTTAAAGGTTTGGATAGTCCCATCAGTATGATATTTCTTTCTAAATACCCACTTACAACCTATGGGTCTAGAACCTGGAGGTAAGTTTACTAGTTTCCATGTTTAATTTGATAGTATAGATTTCATTTCATCATTTATAGCTTCTTTCCAAAAAGCTGAGTATCTAGAGGATACAGCTTCCTTATATGTTTTAGGATCATCTTCTATAGTCATTACTATAGGCATTTGTCTTATAACATTTTCTCTATCTGCTTCTACCAGATGGAAAATGATGCGTTGTGAGTCTATGTAGTCATCTCCAAGACTCTTCTCTTTTCTTGTTCTTTGACTCCTACGGGGTTCAATAGGAGCTTCCACTATATGTGGAGCTGTGCTATCTGGTTCTCTATTAGGAGTTTGGATTTCATTATCCTTTGACTCCAAAGATAGTGAGTTCTCAAAGAATTCAACGTCTCTTGATTCTATTATTGTATTAAACTCCATGTCTAGAAGTCTATAACTTTACTATTTTGTGCATACCCTACGAAGGTGCACTTAATAGCTCTTGGTCCTAACTTAATTCTTTTTGGATCAGGGGTTCTGCAGTATGCAAGACACCCCCACACTTTAAGATATCCTAGGTTAGGTTTTCTACCTTTCCATGTTTCATATGGAGATATTTTATATTTTTTAAACGGAATTCTATTTATTATATGGCATGCTGCAAGCAGTGCCTCACCCCACAGACTTAGTGACAACTTTGCTCTTATTAGCATTGAGTTGATCATTTATACTAATGTTCTGTTCTTCCTTTCAGCTATTCCATTTTGTTGAGATGTGTATGAAGCTGTATATTGATGTACCAGTCCATGTTCTTCACAGAAGTTATCGAATTCATTCGAGAAGTATTCTCCTCCTCTATCGCTACGGAGAATTTTTATCTTCTTACTTAGTTGATTCTCTATTTCTGCTTTATATATCTTAAACATGTCCAATGCTTCATCTTTGCTCATTAATAGATAAACATACACATATCTAGAACAATCATCTATAAAAGTTATGAAGTACCGTTTACCTCCACGAGTAAGAATGCCGTTTAACTCACAGATATCACTGTGCACAAGATCCAGTATTTGAGATGATCTTTCAACACTAGGAAAAGGTTTTTTCGTCATTTTGGATCGTATGCACACTTCACATTTATCGGTTTCATTATCTGTGTATGAGATTAAACCATTCTTAGCCATGAACTTTAATGTACTATATCATATATAGGCTAGTCTATCATGCCACAGTCCAGCAGATTCAACCATATACGCAGAAGTGCTACTTTCATTCAGAGAAAACTTAACCATCCCGTTACAAGCATATCTCTTTCTAACAAAATTCTCATTCTTGGACAGAATCAGTTTTCCTGACTCGTACACCACCCTTATACCTGATTTTCCCAGAAGATCCCCAGAAACTAAGTTTCGCCTTATGTTTGGGACGTGCAGTACATTAGTCAGAATCACTTTCTTCCCAGAGGTGAATATCAGTTCGATAGTTCCTTTGCCAACGACCTTCAATCGGACTTCATTACCCATTTGGACTTCTTGACCATCGGTCAATTCCTCGTAGGTTTTGAAGGAGAATTTGTCGTAGCACACATGTACTATAGCGGCAGTATCATAACACCAGCCTAAAACTTTACCTTGGATGGTATTCACCTCAGTGATCATAGCCACGATATCGCCCTCTTCTACTGCATTTGCCTCTTTTTAGATTTGCGATATCGGCATACTCGAGCATAGTGCCCGATTTTTCTACAGACATGGCATGGGCCTTTGAACTTTCTGTTCTTCTTTTGAGCGGTTTTCTTGAATTTCCCTTTATTGGGTGGGTTTAAGGGAATTGTCCTTCTCGAAATTTTTGTTATTGGCGTTTTCTACTGCATGTACCTTGGACGAGGCATTCCCGTTATCATTCTTTTTGTCACGGTTACGGGATTCTTTCTCAATCCTTAGGTGTTTCTGGATTTGTTCCAATGTGTAGTCTTCGATTTTATGCAGCAACTTCTTTCTATAGTCTTTCCATATCGGTGGCAATTTAGCGATTATAGCCCCGACTTGGAATGATTCAGGAAGATCAATTTTGATCGCTTTGATTTTGTTTACTATTAGCTGCAATTCTTGAATTTGGGACAGCAGCGGTTTATTATCTACCATACTGAAGTCAAAATACCTGATGATGAGAAATTTGTTGGTCCATTCTTCTTCAGCCTTGTACTTGAACTCTAGTGAGGCCCAGATCTCTTTTGCTGATGATGTCTGTTGGTACAGATCGTACAGGCGGTCGGAGAGTGCGTTCAAAATGTGTCCACGACACAAGAGTTCGTCTTCGGCTCTTTTAGTGCGGCAGCCACCTGCTCAGGTGTGTCGTTGTCGGTTGCTTCAATCAGCGCTTGCAGATTTGGATCTACTAGGTAGTAGATCTTCAGCGCCATCAGGAGAAATTTCAGCTTGTCTTGCCATCTTGTAAAATTGGTTCTATCGAACTGATCAAGACGTATCAAGTCCTGATTCATCAACTTAATAAATGAAACGCTGTCGGCTTCCATCTTAGAAAATTACGCATTAAGATTGTTGAAAAATTATACAGGTTAATGTAATTTCTGTATAATATGCAAACCGAAAATAATTAGAAATAAGGACAGGCTGAAGCACGTCTGAAAATGCTGTCCTTAAAGCGTAATTTGCCCCTACTCAGGTGAACTGAGTATGCTGATAGGTTACAGACAAATCGCTTCTAGGATACGATAAGCCTGGTGTGGGTCTGCGTTCAACAAACATGAAGGCCCACCAAATGGAACTCTTATACACACTATCTGGCAGAATTAGGAAAAAAAAAAAAAGAAGGAAAATCTCAAAGAAAAAGAAGAGAAGATTTTATGATTTGAGACCACTGCACTGGTTAGATTCTTCAACCCCCTGGTTCAGTTGAACCGTTCTTAGACCACACATTTGGTCAATTCTTCAAGCAATGGTTCTGATTCACTTATTATACTGCTGATGTTTTGGTCTGTAGGAGAGAAACTGTAATTCGTATTGAGATTGCTTGAGTGTTGTGAGATGGATTGGAAACTCATACAGGGCCTCTTTTTATAGGATTAAGATGCCTGGGAGTTATGGTCCAGGGACATAAATCCCACTAGCCGTTTTATGGCTGTTGGAATATGGCTGTTGGAAACTAGCCGTTTTATGGCTGTTGGATACTAACTGTTTTATAGCTGTTGTGAGAGAACTGGCTAGCCGTTTTATAACTGTTGGGCTAGCCGTTTTCTAGTTGTTGGCAACAGTTTCTTCAATAAATGTTATAGCTGTTACACATTTGTGCAACAGCTATATTTCCAACCACTATATAATTAGAGGGACTCTCATTCAGTCCTCTAGTTTTCATCCAGCCACCTATCTGCCTTAACTTCTTTGTCGCACCGCGACTCGCACCCGTCTCACTCCAGTTCGCGAAAGGAGCGACCCTCTACGACACGATGCGCACGTGCAAAGTGCGCCACTAGCGCCTCTACAGCCACATTGCCTCACATGCCCAAGCCCTCGCACCGAGTACGCATTGGAACACCCCAGTTTCATTCTCCTTTGAACCATGTGTGTAAGTATTATAATACTCCACACCTTTCATATAAAATACTTTTTCTTCTCTCCTTTTTCCAATGTGAGACTATTCCCAAAAATCCACAAAGGGTGTTTTTCAAACAACTTTTATATATTATATTATTTTATTATTAAAATATATTTTATAAAAATCAATATTTTTGCAACATTAGGTCCTTTGGTTGCTTATGGGAGGTATCAAGAATTATTAATATGCGACTCGTTTGGATTTATGATGTTTCACATGTCAAATAAAGATAACTTTTATTGAAATAAATTACAAACAGGGATTCTTGAAGAGTTTCGGATGATTGGTAAGGATTTGATTGATTAGGTTTTGGATCTATTGATTATGTCCATTGGTTGTTCTACTGACTCATGGAAGGTCCAGTCTATTTGAGTATATAATGGTCTATGAATTGTCTAAGGATGATTTAATCAAAGCTCAGTTAAAATATGAAAATCAATTTAATCTCATTTTGAGTGGATTGTCTACAAAGCCTCACCTAGCTTCTAACGGCTGGAATTTCCTGAGGTCCAGGTGAGATCCAGGTAAGCCACTGACTGGGACGGGGATTTGTTAACTCAGATGAAGTATTATCCGTAGTTGTATTCAATCCGTGGCAAGCATGATGCAGAAGAATTTAACTGGACCACACCACAGGAAACAAAAGTGGTGATTGAATGCCAACCATTAAAGACTTCTTGAGACCCAATGGAATGTTTATTGGCTATCTAACCTGTTGATAAAGTCCCAAATACCGGGATGAAGGGACCAAACAAATATCATCTTGATCTAGAACCTTAGTGGGCCACATGAACTTTTCAATGGTCAATCACCACTGTTTCCTGCGGATCTAACTCATTTTTGAGATCATGCCATAGAATAAGCTGTCAGAACAAATGAACGGTGTGGATAGTGGGGCCCACAGTCAGGGACACATGACCTCTTTGGTGGCAGGGGGCCGCAATTAGGTGAGGCAGGCAGCTGTTAACCTGAGTAACATCGGGTCCTTACTCTTACTCCGGTGGTAGAGTCTCGGGAGTTCCAACACCTGGTCGAGGGTTGAGTACCCATAGGTGGCCAAATCCCACCATGGCGTGAGTGTGTGGTGGTGTGTGTGCGTGTGTAAAAAAAAAAAAAAAAAAAAAAAAAAAAAAAAAAAAAAACTTGAGTAACATCGTATTGGTAGTGGCCCACCGTGATGAATGTGTTGTATATCCACCACTAACATCTGTTTTTTTTTTTTTGGCAGCTCATTTTAGGACGTCCTACTAAAATCTAAGTAGTTCCAAATCTCTGGTTGACCACACCACTGGAAAAGTTGCTAATGACCATTAAAAACTTTTCATAGGCAACAAAAGTTTTGGATCAATCTCATCTTCATATTTTCCCTTCATCCAGGTCAGGTCGACCTTATCAAAAGGTTGGATGGAAAATATACATGATGGATCTGCTTCCGATGGGCCTTAGGAAGTTTTAAATGGTGGGCGATCAATAACCACTATTTTCAGTGGTGTGTGATCCACATGAGATTAGGGGTCGTTTGACACCTTGGATGGGAAGGGATTAGAGGGGGTTTGAAACCCCCTTGGTTGTTTGGCAGCAAAAAGTAACTGGGGATTGCCAATCCAGGGGGTTCTCAATCCTCAAAGAGGGGGTTTATAATCCATGGTGAGAGCGTGGATTACACCTAAAATGATTTCAATAGTTGCATGTATAAATGTATGTCACTGTACACTATCATTTTACTGGGCACATGGCCCACTAATGATGATCAGCACCATCCAAACAATGTTCATGTAGATTAGCACCGTCCAAATATTGTTCAACACCGTCCAAACATTGTTCATGTTAATCAACGATTAAAAATCCTTTGTTAGTCACTCAAACATGATCTTGTGTTTGCGGTCCATCCGAGACTTGGAATTTCATCATTTTTAGCCAAAGCATATATTTTAGCGGGCTTATCACAACCATAATGTCAAAAATTATATATCTCACTAATTGGGGATAATAAAATTGATTTAGTAATTAAATTCAAACCCCTATAAATATACTACGCATAGGTATTTTTGAATTAAAGTTGATTTACACTTCAAGGTGCCAAACACACATAGAGGATTACAAATCCAGGGGGTTACAAATCCAAGGAGTTTCAAATCCACGCTCCCAAACAGGCCCTTAGATATGCTTAATTTTTTAGGACCACCTCCTAAAATGGGCTGAAAAACGGATGTGCCGTATTGATATATAACATATTATCAGGGTGGCTCCATGGTCACGGTAGCACCTTAGTGGACATGGATTGGCCCATGGATTGGCCCAAAGTGATGTAAGTGTTTTATCCACGCCGTTCATAATTTTTCTCAGATCATTTTAATTTATTGTATGTAAAATGAGGCTTATACAGGGGTTAAATGGACCACAAAGTGGGGATTTAATTTCTACCATTAAAAACTTCTTGGGAGCTAGAGAAGTTACGGATCAAGCTGGTATTTGCTTTTTCACTTCATCCACGTCTGTATGACATTATTAATAGGTTGGATGGTAAAAAAACGTCATGGTGGCCCTTAGAAAGGTTTCAACAGTGGAAGTCATTATCATTGCAGGTTCCTTTGATGTGGTCCACTGGAGCCGTGGATCTGCTTCATTTTTTGTCTCATGCATTAAAAATATCTGAGAAAAGCGATGAACGGCGTGGATAAAACATTTACATCACTTTGGGTGCCACAGAGCCTTGCCGGACGCAATCCGCGTCCCACCTTAGTAACACCTAATCAGCTCCCGATTGCGTAACGACAGCGTCGGAAGAGAGGTCGCTACGGACAGTGCCATGTGAGCCCCGAATGTTGTATGTATGTTTTATCCAAGCCGTCTATCTATTTTTTTAGATTATTTACGAAAAATGAGGGATATAAAAATCTCTAATGAACCACACTACAAAAAAAATAATAATAATGAAGATTGAATGCCACCATTAAAATCTCCCTAGGGCTCATTATAATGTTTATTTATCATTTAACATGTTGATTAGATCACAAAAACTTGGATGAAAAGAAAACACAAATATAAGCTTAATCTAAAACTTTTGAGGCCCTTAATAAGTTTTTAACGGTGAGTGTTCAATCACCACTCTTTCTTGTGGTGTGGTCTGTATGAGATTTCGATCTTGCTCATTTTTGAAGTCATGTAATAAAATAGTCTGAAAAAATAGATAGATGGCATGAATAGGACACATACACGATGATCTGTCCCACTTAGCACTGTCAGTAGCCACCTCACTACTAAGGCTGTCAGTACGCAATCCCCGTCAGGTAAGCTACACCTGAATGTATGCGGTGCATATCCATGTCATTTATCCATTTTGATGGCTCATTTAAATGGGTTGTGCCAAAAAATGAGACATACAAAATTCAATTGGACCACACCTGAATAAAATTGTGAAGTTTATTTGCCGTACCATCTCCTGATAAGGTCACCCAAGCATGCATGAAGGTAAAACACAAATAGCAGCATGATCCGAAAGTTATGTGGCTCCATAAGCTTTTAATGGTGGGAATTTAATCACTAGTGTGGTTCATTTGAGATTAGGATCTGCCTCATTTATTGGCCCGTCTCCTAGAGTGATCTGTAAAAACGGATGGATGGCATGGATGACACGTACATTGAGGTGGGCAAGTGGCACGTTTCAAACCATAGAATGGTGGGCAACACAGTAGATGGATCATGTTTCGACAGAAAAAACGGATTGGATAATCATTGCCTCCGACGTGGATTTACCCTTTACAGGAAGTTTCTGCGCAAGTATGCATGTTTCTGCGCAAGTATGCATGGTGGGGAGATGTTTCTGAGAAATCCATCTGTCCACGTATCTGTGATAGCTCATTTTAGTACATTAAGGAAAAAAATAAAGTGGATCCAAAACTAAAGTGGATCACACGAAAATAGAAAATTAGGAAAAGAAATTTCTACCGTTGAAACTTTCTTGAGCTACACCTTAATGTTTATATGCCATTTAAATTGTTTAGGTCATTAACAGTGGGGTGAAGTGAAAATACCAAAAACATTGCTTGAAACAAAAATTTTATAACCGCAATAATGTTTCAACGATTCACACAATTCCTACTGTTTTATTTTGTATCATCGACTTAAGTTTTTGGATACACGTTATATTCAGTGGAATGTCCTAAAATGAGCTTTCAAGACGGTTGAACTGAATTTCTCACAAATATTTGGGTACTTATCCGAAACGGATTGGCTAGTCCCCTTGCCACTACCCCCGGTGCGGGTGGTCGGTGCTCGTGGGCCTTAATGTATGTGTTTCATACATTCCATTCATCCATTTTTACATATCCGTTTATGACTTAATACAAGCCCAAGAATATGAGGGATATAAATCTCAGGTGGACCACACCACACGAAAATAATAGTGATTGGATATCCACCATTAAAATCCTCCTAAGGCCCACTGTACTGTTTATTTGACATCTAATATGTTGATTAGGTCATACAAACCTAGATGAAGGGGAAAAAATAAATATCAACTTGATCCAAAACTTTTATGCCCCAAAAAGATTTTAACGGTCAACGTTCATTCAACACTGTTTCCTGTAATGTGGTCCACTTGAGATTGGGAGATACCTCATTTTTGTTCTTGTACCGTAAAATGATATATAAAAATAGATGGACGGCATGGATGAAACACATACATCATGATGGGGCCCACATAGCACCGACCACCAGCCATTGGCTGGTGGCAGGGGGAGTAGCCAATCCGTTTCTCCCTATCAATGTGAATTTGTATGTTGATTTTGGACCATTAGAGAATTTTGATCCAACCGTCAATTTTCTGACGTCAATTCGGACTGTTAAATGATCCTTTCGGTGATTTTTTGAGCTGTGTGACGCATCAACTCTCAGGCCCCACCATTCGAACGGTTTGATTACTGAATGCATATGCAAATATCAACATCTGCATTCGCATGGCTGCACTCTACATTTCTCTTTGGAAGTTTCATCTTCACATTCCGTTTAATCGCAATCGTTTTAAGGCAACGCTTCATCAACGCCTGGCCCATCTGATGAATGGCTCGGATCCTGCTTTCATGTGCCACATTGACTTGCGTACATATTCGTATTATATTCCTTATTGATAATGCTAGTTTCTTCCTTCTTGTCAGTTTTGTCGCATAGAAGATGGTGCACACCATTTGTTCGACGTTTGGCCTCAGCGAGATTTAGCACGCTGCAGTGTTGAGTTGAAGCAGCAGTTGAAAAAGTTGGCCAAAAGGTGTGACTTCGATGAACAGAGCTGATGAAGAGTAAAGACTGGGGGCGCATGACAAGTGCTTGGTCAAATGTCTAGAAGAAGAAGAAAAGGAAAAAAAGGGAGACTAGGCTGGTAATATCCAATTTCTCTAGCTTACATACAAAATAACTTGGAAACCTCACTTTTCACTTCCTCATCCTGTTTCTCACTTTGGCCAACCATAGTGACAGATCTTTATCTCGGCAATTTCTCGGGAGACTTTCACATTTTGATATTTTTCTCAGGATATTATCAGGAAAATCTGGCCAAAAAAATAAAAATCTTTATTGTATATAAATTAATGAATAAAATTATAATTTAAAATTATATATTTACTTAATAAATTCCTTTAAATGTTTTACTGTTTCTTTCTGTTAATATTAGGATGTTGTCGGGATAAAACACGGTATTTTAAAATCTGCTGATATTTTTGAAAGTCCCGTGGTAATATTATTTTAGTGTATTTCCTGAGCTATGCAAAATCTTGGTGACACTTGTCTGACCACTGCCAATGGGTTTTCAGTTCAGGCAAGTAGGGCCCATGGTTAAGCCATCCATGCCATTGGTCTTTTATATCCAATCGTGGATCGATCATGCCCCAGATGATCTCCCATGATGGAAGATCCTAGCTGCCAAGCTTGGACCTTCTTTCAGTTGAATGTGGACCAGTATCTTTTCAATCTTCATTTTGTAGGCTGCAATGTAGAAAGGCTAGGATTGTCCTATCTAGGAGATTTTCCTACCCAGCAGAGCAATGATTTGGGTGTTAAACCGTCGGCCCACTGGGTAGAACCGAAGAGCTTAGTATTTGCCTAAGAGAAAAACTTTTGATACTCAAGTAGAGTGTGATGGTTGATTCACACATAACTCATGCACTAAGTAATTGCACATGTGGCATATAAGCAAATCAAATTAAACCATCCAAATTATGGGCCATAATTTAGACGGATCACATAAACATTGATTGAAAGATAGTTAAACAATGTGACTTCAACGAACAAATGTCCATTAACATTAATCGTAGGTTTGTACAAGTTCCAATAGGCGAATTAGAAGATAGATTTTAAGAAACGGCAAATCTATTCACTCTATCAAGAGCCCAACTAGATCTGGTGTGTCATGATGATTTTGCCTTTTCCATTGATTCCTATAGATTGGATCGATAAAATTCTTGAATGAGGTATTCAATTCCATGGAGGAATGTGTTCTACCTCCCTTTTATTTTATTTTATTTTATTTTATAAATTTAACAATGGAATAACTTTTTATTGGAATATAAGGAAAAAAAAATCGGTTTGTATCTCCTGTAGGAATGATTTGGAGGATCCTTAAGGTTTTTGTACTTAGGTTTTGATCTATCAAAGGCCACTTCTTTTACCTCATATTCCAATAAGAAATGATCACATAAAAATTATTTGTGTGATGCAAATAGGAAATCTCACCTCTACTAAACCAAAGCAAATTTCCTCACTATGGTTAAATTCAAAACGATTCTTTGAAAATCTTCTTGAATTTAAAAGTGAAATTTCCTACTGTACCATATTAGAATTACATGTGATTTACCTTTTTAAAAAAAATAAAATCTTTTTCTTCTCAAAATGTCTGCATACCACAAGGGATCTAATCTGCGTATCAAGTGGATCCACTGTCTAGATAATCTGGCCAAAATATCATGCCCGTATATGGGGTTGACAGTATCGTAAATGGAAAGAGATTAACTTAATACATTAGCTATCTCTGATCCAATGAGGTAGTCATTTACATCAAAATGTATAGGAACTTAAGAAACTATTACCGGGACTAAAAATAGTGGAAAAGAAAATTGAAGATCTATCTAAACAGATAAGTAAATAAAATGAGTAAAGTAAATCTCCCAAATGAATTTCACAGTGCTTAAATAGATTATCCTGATACAGTTCCTGAAACAAAGACATGAGAAACAGAAAGTTCTAAAATCCTAAAACTCGAGTTATCAAGCACTCAATCTCTAAACATGTGGTAGTAAATCTATCATGTGCTACTGTGAACAGATGTGAGCTGCAGTTTTTTTTTTTTTTTTTAATGACTGCCATATATAATCCTCAAGAGTCCTCCATTGGTGGCTAGGATCATCCAAGTGGTGTGACTTTCGGGTTATGGCCCATGACTGCAGGGCCCAAAAGACAAGCAGTCCGAGTGATGTTTGCATTCCCCATTTGGAAATCAGAACCTTCAAGTACCAACAGACTGAGAATCCTTTTGTAACATCGGGCAATGGATCACTTCAATATGCTGCCATGGCAATGCCTCCTTGCAAACATCAACTAATTTAGATAAGTTAATGAATTTCAAAATTTGTAACTTTGGAAGTGCATTCCCCTCTTCCTTGATGATATCTGATGCTTGTCCACCCGCCAGCTCAGTTGCGATTATCTCCTTCATTTGATAACAGACTCTTACCTCGATCTCTTCAAGATTCTTTAATTGCTGAAGAAGATCATAGGAGATGAGACTCACAACAGCATACAATAGGCCACTTTTTTGTAACTTTGGAAGTGCATTCCCCTCTTCCTTGATGATATCTGATGCTTGTCCACCCGCCAGCTCAGTTGCGATTATCTCCTTCATTTGATAACAGTCTCTTACCTCGATCTCTTCAAGATTCTTTAATTGCTGAAGAAGATCATAGGAGATGAGACTCACAACAGCATACAATAGGCCACTTTTATGGTTCTTAATTTCCCAAGGCTTTCTCCATTAAATTTCATTCTTTTTTTTAGTATTCTTCAAGTTTACAATAAGCCCCCCTGCCTGGTTTATCTCTGGTACTTCAAACACCCACTTTGCTTTGAATATCAGTTGCATCCAATCACAGGAGCTCACCTTGATCTCTTCAAGGTTTTCCAGTTGTGGAAGAAGATCATAGGAAATGAGATTCGTCAATGATGGACAACCACTCACTCATAACGCCCTTAATTTCCTGAGGCTTTTTCCATTAGGAACCACTCCTTCCCAAATGTACCTCAAGTTGTTGAGCCAATCCAGGTCCAGTTCCTCTAAATTTGGTAATCTGCTACCTGATACATCTTCTCTTTTTATTACACTGGTGATCGTATGACAATTCACAATCTGAACTGATTTTAGGGTTTCTAGATTGAAGTTGCTCTTCTGAACTAATACAGATATCCTGTTTAGGCCTGTACATCTATTCAACACTAGTGCACTTGTGTTGCTCAACAACATGTTGGCCCCTTCCCCTGAGAGATCAACACCACCCAAAATTGTGTTTTTTTCATTGTTCTGCATTGGCAGGTATTCTGAAACATAGGTTCTTTAACCAACAGATATGTGGAATCTTCTCAATCTTTTCAACCAACTGAAATCTACGGCAAGACAAGCAATGCTGTTCATCCTAATGTAAAGAACAGACAAGTTCCCAAGAGACCACAGTTCCTCAATCGATGATCTTCCCTCACCAACCTTCCCTACCACTTCCCAATTGTAAGCACTCCAAGACATGTCGAATGCCTCCAAACTGGACAGCCTTGATACCATACCGGCTCTTAATACTTTCTAAATAGACTGTGCGGGATAGATACAATTGCTTTAGTTTATTCAATTGTCCTATCTCTCTTGGCAGTTCGCTGATTTGGGTGCCAGAGAGATCAAGGGCTTGAAGTCCCGTAAGCTGTCCCATTGGCGGTAACTCTGCTAGAAAAGTACAATCTCTTAGAAAAAGTGCATGAAGCTCTCGCAGTTCTGTAAGAGAAAGTGGCAATGATCTTATGGAAGTCCCACTTAAATTCAAGACTCGTGTCAAATCCACCCCGTTCATATGTTTTGCCAGCTCGTTTTAGGATGCTCACTCAAAAATGAGGAAAATATAAAACTCAAGTGGGCCACGTGAGGGAAAAAAACCGAGTATTGAACGCCCACCATTGAAACACATGGGACCACATTTTAGGTGGGCATGGATTGGGGGCTACTGCTACCCCGCCAGGACGGGGCCGGCTTCCATGGATCCCCGGATCCACCAAGGTGGGTGGGACCCCTATCTGTGGGGCCCACCATAATGCATGTGACTACATCTATCTTTATTGAAAGCTCATTTTATAGCATGATCACAAAAATAAAGTAGATCCAAATTTCAGATGGACCATAGTGGAGGAAATAGTGGTAATTGACCATTAAAAACTTTTCGTGGGCCACGAGAGCTTTGGATGAAGATGATATTTGTGTAGTTTCTTCGTCTAGCTGTTTGTGACCTTATCAACAGGTTGGATCGATGGAAAATAAATATTATGGTGGAATCCATTAAGTTTTTAATAATGGTGTTCGATCTTGATTGTTTCTTGTGGTGTAGTCCCCCTAAGATTTGGGTTAGTTTAATTTTTTGGGATGTGTCATAAAATGAGCTGTCAAAATAGTTGGATGGTGTGGATCTAAGGCACATACATCAGTGTGAAACCCCAGCCTTTCCACAGGTCCACCTTATGTGTGAATTTAGTATCCACCTGATTCATTCATTCGATATTGGGGTGGAATTGTTTGCTAACATGTACATTTTAGGCCCACATTTGAAAGATCAAGCATGCTTAAATGAGTTGATTTCGATCTTATTTGAAAACTCGTTGAATTATTTTTCCAACGAGTCAAAGATTGCTCCTATTTAACTTATAATGAGATAATTGTAGCAAATTTTGTAGATTAGCACAAGATTTGAAATGAGAGCAAATGCGAACAATTTGTTAATGTCTTTATAGGCTTTAAGCCCACTTTTGAAAAGTCAAAATATATTCAAATGATATGATTTTAGTCATATTTGAAAGTTTGTCGATTTATTTTTACAACGAGACTAAGATCACCTTGATTTGGCCTACAATAATGGAGTTATAACCATTCTCGTAAGATCGCATGATGTTGGAAATGAGAATGAACACGTGTGTACTTGCATTAGCGTTTACACTCCTTTCCAGCTAGGGTTGTACACGAACCGAGTTAGCTCGGTTAGCTCGCTCGACTTGACTCGAAAAAGCTCGATTTGACTCAATTCAAAACTGAGTTCAAGCTAAGTTGAGTTGATTTTTTGAGCTCGAAAAAATTTCGAACCGAGTTCCAGCTTGCCTAAGCTCAAATCGACTCAAATCAAACCCCAACTCAAATTGAACTTAGATTGAACCAGTTTAGTGACTCGGTTACTTTGATATTGATGTTGCTTACCAAGCGTTTGATGAAAGACTTAACGAAGTGTCGGCTGGTGACAATGAAGGGATGTATATGAAATAAATACTCTTTTTTCTTGATTTTGATGTTGCCTACAAGGTGTTTGATGAAATACTTGAAAAATTGTTGTTAATATTTTACATGCAGTGAGAATTTGAAGGTGCAGTCCACGTGTTTGTGAAAATGTTGCATAGGCGAACTTGGCTTGATCTTATCTCGAACTTGACTTTAACTGGCCCAAGCCGTGTCGAGCCAAGTTCGAGTTGGGGTCAGCTAGTGGCCGAGCTGAGTCGAGCTATGCTAAGCTCGACTCGAATGCACCTCCATTTCCAGCATCAAATGATTCTACAAAAAATAGTCATAACTCCTTTGTCATTTGTCAGATTAGAGCATTCTTGGGCTCATTATCTTTACCATGTTCAAATGAGATGAATTTAGTCTTATTTGAAAGTTTGTCGAATTATCTTTACAATGAGACCAAGAACACCTCGATTTTACCTATAATAAGGGAATTATAACCATTATTGTAAGATCACATTCGTATTTGCACTCTTTTCTAGCATTGAACGATCCTACAAAAAAATAGTTACAACTCCCTTGCCATAGGTTCGATCAAAGCATTCTTGAGCTCATTATCTTTATGGTGTTCAAATGAGATGATTTTAGTCATATTTGAAAGCTTGTCGAATTATCTTTACAATAAAACTAAGATCACCCCAATTTGGCCTCTAATAAGGGAGTTATAACCATTTCCGTTAGATCGCATGATGCTGAAAATGAGATTACTCGCATTCGTGTTTACACTCCTTTTCCAGCATCGAATGATCCCACAAAAACGATCATAACTCCCTTATCATAGGTCAGATTGGAGTGTTCTTGGGCTCATTAGAAAGATTATTTGACGAGCTTCCAAATATAATTAGAATCATCTCATTTGAATACTGTTTGACCTTTTCAAAAGTAGACCAAAAGTCAATAATAGCATTCACAAACTGTTTGTTTTTGCTCTCATTTCTAGCATCACATGACTTCATGAAAAAAAAAAAAAGAAGTCACAACTCTATTGTTACAGGTTAGATTGAGATGATCTTGGGCTCGTTAGAAAGTTAATAAAACGAGCTTTCAAATAGGACCAGAATAATCTCATTTAGACATCGTTTAACCTTTCAAAAGTAAGCTTATAGTTTAGCTCGCTAATATCTTCTTCCTAAGTAGACTCATATAAACAAAATATTATAGAAAGAAAATTAACGTCTTTTAAAAGTGGAGTTTTTGTGATTTCTTTTCTTCTTCTTCTTCTGTTTTTTTTTCTCCTTTCATTTCATGGTAAATGACCCATCTAAGTAGAGTCTTTTGAAGAAAGAAGAAAAAATAATCTTCTAAAAGTTAATTTTTTGCACTATTTTTTCCTCTCATTTATTATTATTTTTTGTCCAAACAAATCCATTTAAGCATAACAAGAAAAAGGATGAAGAATAACTTATTTTTATGAGGAGGGAGTTTGTGCCATAGAGAGTAGTTGGTAAGCACAAAAGATTGGCTAAAAGTAGTTAGAATGCTTGAAAGACTGTCGAAACATAGCGGTGAAAAAATGTTTAAGTGCAAAAAAAAAGGCTCAAGAGAATTTTCATACTGAAAAAATAAAAAGAAAGATAAAAACATGTTTTAAAAAATGAGTGGATTTCAGAGCTCCCATGATACCTTGGATGTATCTAGGGAGAAAACCCTTTTTTAATTCTGAAGTGCTTTTTTAAAGTGTAATATAAATTGTGTGTTGGTTTGAATTATAGATAAATACACTAAAATGAATAGCTTTTATTATCTTCAACATGTGGTTTTACCTAACTTATAAAATTAGTTGACTCACTTGAGACTCAAAATTTCTTATTTTTAGAAAAAATAAAATCTTTCAAAAGACTTATTATAATGATTATTTAACATATTACACATGTATTCAACTTTCGTATATTAAACGTCATTTGTTTTATCAAATTGATTATCCCGTGAATATATTGCAGATTCCACCTTAGCCCAAACTTAGGCTTCCAAATGCAAATTTTGGATTTAACATCGATCATTCTAATTATAGGCCACCAAATACAAATAAAAGATTCAAAATCACTTCAATTCAAGTGAAATTGTATTTGAATTCCACCATATTTCAAATCCAAGGAACCTTAAAAGTATAAAAGAAAAAAAATGAAATGTTTAAAAATATTAAATTTACTTGCAATTTTAATTAAACTCCTAAAATGATTAAAGTTTATAAAATCATATGGGGCCAACAAGCCTTGGATGGTTAGCTAGGGAGTGGAGATTGCGGATAGCTTTCCCCAACAGCATATCATTCACACGAGATAGATAATTATATCTGCAATGTTATAGCTACTGGAAGCTATAGTGGGCATTTAGATTATTTTTGCCCAATGAGGTTCCATTAGTTTGAATTTGTGTGATCATGACAATCGATTAAGTTCTCCTCTATTCCTACTTACATCAATGACATCATCAACAATGTCAACCTCATGTGGTGCAATAGGAAGATGGATTGAAATTTGCCGCAAGACATTGTAGGAAGCACATGCAACAACCAAAGTGATATCCAACTGCAAGACAACAGATTTGAGTCCTTGCCTTAGTGGTAGACTCCGAGGAGTTTCAACACGAGGTCTTGGGTTCGATACCCATAGGTGGTGAAATCCCACCATGGCGTGCAAGGGTGTGTTAAAAAAAAAATAAAAAATAAAAAAATAAAATTTCAAGAGCAAAATGAAAATCATTTTGATAAAAAGTTTAGGTGGGCCACAAAACATCAACAATGTCTCAGTAGTAGACTCTGAGTAGTTTCAATGCAAGGTCTTGGGTGTGCCATTCAAATATGAGATGCTGATGGTTTTGTTGTTCTTACTACTTTTGTGGCAACTATTTGACAGCTTGTGCTCTATGTCAAAGGACACATCTTTGCTGCTGAAGACAATTGAAAATACTCATTTAAATACTTGCAACAGTGTGAAGGCTTAAGTCAACAAAATTAACTTTTCTAACAATTTTGGGGCCTATTGGATTATAGAAGCTTAGAAATGAAATGTTGAATTGAAATTGAAATGTGTACTAGAAAAGAAGGAAAAGATTATTGTGTGAATTATTCTATTGTCCTTTTCTTTTATTTGTGTAATTATCTAGCATATAATACAAGTAGATTACATACCCCACTCTCTCTCTCATACAATTAACAAAGGGGTTTAAAATTGTTCTTAAAATTCCATCCTATAATCTGACCGTTGGCAACATTAATAGGCGTTCAAAAACATTTCTAAAATTTTGTGCCTGAAATGTGACCGTTGGCACCAGAACGGTTTAAAACCATTCCTAAAATTTCATTTCTAAAAATTGAAACAGTACCCAAAACGGTTCTGAACCGGTCGTGTGGTTGCAATGCCTCATTTAGGAACGGTTTGAAACCGTTCCTGAAGCATTCCTAAATGAAAATTTTTGTGTCAGACCATTCCTAAATGACGATTTTGGTGTAGTTGACATCCACTCCTCCAAGCTATTTTGCCAGTTGATCTTAGGACATGCATGGGGGTAAAAATGAGGTAGATCAAAAATTCAAGTGGGCTACAGCACAGGAAAAAATAGAAAAAAGAAAAAAAGAAAAAAAAGTCCACCATTAATCAAATGGTAGACAGTGCATCACTGCATACTCACTTTCATGATTAAATGGTAAAGATCAATGAACTAGATCATTAAACCATGGCCCCTGTTGTAGAATTAGATGGTTAAGGTCAATGGTCTTAATTAGTAAACCTTGGATCCAATTACAGTAGATGGTGGGATTAATTGTAAAGAAATTAAACTAAAATTGAGAGCACTAAGTGGTCATGCCTCACATGTCCGAACTTGCAATTTTAAGGTTTTGGATTTGAAATATAATAGAGTGAATGCCTCCCTATCCTTCCAATATAACAGCGCTTAGATCTTGCTCATATATGCACTCACAAACAGAGTTTAGTCTTTCACACTAATGTCAAAATGGCATTTGAAAATTTGCATTTTGGGATGCTTGTTAATTCGTGACACCAGCAGTAGGAGATAATAATTGACTCAGTAGTTCAAACTTCTCCTTTAATCTTTTTTGTTTTTTTTTTCTTTAAATCTTGACAGTGAACTTGAGCAAACTGGAGGTTCTGCATTTGAGTAATAATCTACTCGATGGTTTCCAAAGCCTCCAAGGAAAGAGCACTGATTGATGCGTGCACACATTCACAGAGTTGTCTTTCATATGCATGTCAAAATGCCATTTGAAATTTTACATTTTGAATTTCTTGTTGATTCTTGTGATATTATAAGCTTTCAAAAGTTTTCATGATATCACAGCCTTGAGTGCATTAAAAAAATCAGAGGTTCTCAGGTTCTTACTCATGCCTCGGTGGTGAACCCATGAGATTTTTAACTTGAGGTTATGATTTTGAGTACCCATTATGGTATAAAAAGTCTATTGTGGCGTGAGTGTGTGGGGGTGTTATTGCGTGTAATAATAATAATAATAAGCTCCCGTGCTTTGCATTTGAAGTTTTGTTTTTGTTTTTCACTTGTTTTTTAAAGGCTTTTGTTGCATAATTAAGTACCTGTCTTTTCGTAGGATTCCAAATAAAAGCCTTATCCTTCCGTTAATTTCAAATAAATGCCTACCCTTTCAATATACGTGAAAAAAAAGTCCCAATTAGAGTTTTTGACTTTAACCCTATGAAGTGACGGGAAAGAAGTTAGAAGGTTTTTGGAAATTAAACCTGGACGAATTGCCAGTAACCCTTGTTAAATGGAGGGAGCAGATTTCGTGCTGAGTAACTCAGAAGGTTCAACATAATTTATGTAGTTTATCCACTCCGTCCATCCATTTTAACATATAATTTTAGGGTTTTATCCCAAAGGTGAAGGCTGAAGCATTAAATCATAGACCCATGTGTGTACAGTGAGCCATACATGCATTATCAGCCCATGTGTTTGTAAATATGGATGATTGAAATAAAATCATTTGCAAAGCGTTTACAATGAGTCGAGTTCACAGATGAATCTATATTGCTTTATTATTATAGCTAGTATAAATAAATAAAATTTCATCAGACCCACTATCCAATTGATCAATTCCAGACTTCTGTAGGATGGAAAATACATGGCAACCATGAAAAAACCACATTATTTAGATGATTGTAGCTCATCCATAACTCAATAGTACTTAAGATCTCTGTAACTCTTAATACATTGAGAGCGCAGGATCTTTTATCTTCAGTGAGAGATTTTTTTTTAATTGTTAATATTTACTGAAAGGTGGGAGCAAACCACTGGAATTTTGTAGTGATACGTTAATATTAACATTGTTCATTTTTGAAGCTTTGGGCAATCTTAAGAATCTCCAAGAGTTGGATCTTCAAAGAAATGAATTGGAAGGGAGCCTTCCTCCATGTCTCAGCAACTTGTCATCCCTCCAACTACTTGATCTCTCCCGTAATAAACTCACACTACACCAAAATCGTCAAACTGGTACGGTTGGGATTTTGGTTCAAAAACGGCTTTAAGCCGTTCTTGATCTGAAACGGTAGTGAACCATACTAGATTTGTTGTTGTTATATGCTGTTCTTTCCACTATTTTGTTGGTGTGTCCCAACAAAATAGTGTTGGATCTTCTTATTTGTTATTATTTTGCTTTATTGTTTTATTTTGAAACAGATGGACGGAATGGATTCGATTAGTAACCTTTGAGTGGACCCCACATGGCCCGAGAGTCACATACTGTAAATATACCGCAGACTACAGAATAATTTTTATCATTTCCTAGTGCCAAAATGCCCTAAAATCCCTCATTCCGCATCCATCGCCGTCTCCGTCTCCCTCTCTCAATCTCCCTCTCCCTCTCCCCGTCGATATCCCTCTCTCCCGATCTCAGCCCTCTCTCTCGATCTCCCTCTCCCTCGATCTCAACCCTCTCCCAATCTCAACCCTCTCTCTCGATCTCCCTCTCTTTCGATCTCCCTCTCCCAATCTCAACCCTCTCCCAATCTCAATCCTCTCTCTTGATCTACCTCTCCCGATCTCAACCCTCTCTCTCGATCTCCCTCTCTCTCTCCCTCCCTCTCTCGATCTCCCTCTCCCTGCAACATCCACCATCCCACGACAGTCCCCACACATGGGGTCATCTCATTATCCTTGTCTGGTATCATTTGATAGTCTCTGTTTATAGTCTCTGGTTTTCAGCACTTGCTCAGTTGCAGATTTCACCAAAATGGGTGGTTGAAGTTTCAGCTTGTTCATTTATAATGTTATGTTGCAGCATCAGTAGATCAAGGGAAATTTCTGCTGGCAGCTAGAAGGTTTAGGCACGGCGTGCATACTGAGTATATAATCTCTCTTGATGCTGATGACTTGTCCTGAGGAAGTAATGCATATGTCGGAAAGTTGAGGTAAATCTTTGGTAATTCTGCCAGATTTTTAATATTTAGCACAATGAAACTCCCTTTGAGGTTTATATTAGCAATGGGTTTGAAAAATTCTCTTGGGTTGTCAGAATAGAAATGCATTTTTGTTGAAACAAATAATCTCTGCTATGCACTTCAAAGTCAGTGCATGAGGCTTTTTCCTGAACATAACTATTACTGTTACCCAAATACTACACTGTAGAAAGCACATCTTAGGAATGGTTTTTTGTTAAATTTCAGAAACCTTTACCATAATCAATTCTTCAAGATGCACCTGATTTTGTTATATGTTTCAATGGCACTCTTTTAGTTGATACCTTTAAGTGCGTTGTGACGTTGTCAGATAATGAAAGGCCTATTGGAAAGTAAAAAAAAATGAATTTGATCACTCTCATTTGTATGCGGCTTATCAATTTATATATTTGCTTCCTGTTTTCTTTTGCTTTGTGGAGAAGGAAACTCGTTACTAAAAAAAAAAAAAAAAGTGGCATGTGAAGCATCTAACAAGGCGATTTGATTTGGAATCCCTTGATTCCAGTGCTGCAGAAAGCTGTTGTCTTAAGGAAGCAACTGTCACCTGCAATCCTTTACACTCACAGATCTGATTTACCAAAATGGAAGCCAGGTGTTACAACTGGTTGTTGGTGTATTTGATTCCCTCTATCATGTTAGCTTTAGATGCATTTGCAATAAATAATAATAGTTCTTCTATTTTACCTTTTGATGCAGCTGTTATTGGATTACTCTGTTGTCCACAGTTTTGACCTGAAATAAATGAAATGATATGCATATCCAGTTGCGCCCCGACTAAGGTGAGGTTGGCTGATCTTAAAAAAATTAAACAGTGTGATTCTTTAGACACAATACTTCTTATGCTTAGAAGAATGTAATAGAGTTTTCCTTGTTTGATTTTATGACAGTTGTATTGGATCAATTAATTATGGTTGATACTGTTAATTTTTGCAAAAGGTGGGCCTCTCAGCTTTATCAGGCCATGCATATATTCCATCAAACATTTTATATTTCCTTATTAGTTGATTGACCCTCCCAAGTCGGAAAAAAAAAAGAAAAAAAAAAAACAGAGTAGTTGATTCCACACTTGAGTTTTCTTTTTCATGGTATTGAGGTAGGGATGATCCTCTAATACTGGATTTACCAGACAGTTTCTTTCAGCATTGCATTTGGATATGTGGATTGGGTATGCTGAAAGTTCATCTAAGCAACAAAGTAATCCTTATTTTTAATCAATTTGCACCTTCTTGTTGTTTCAGTTTTCTGAAGCCCATGTTCCTGAAACATTTCAAACCCAGCATGTAAGTGCTTTCTGTGGCTATTTAGTTAGGATATGCTTGCAGTGACCAGATGGCAAAAATACATGATTTTAGTTTGCAGTGACCAATGCTGGAGGCAGTTTGCACGAGAGGTTCAAGAGGCAACTAATGGCACATGCCAACATGGCCCAGGTGTGCAAGATCCAGTCATGTATGCGGGATCAGCTGTCACGTCTACTTTGAATATAGGATGTAGACACAGTGCATGATGAGGAAAACATACAACACCTTCTGCAGAGTGTTCATCTAGGGGTTCGCTGTTCAGCTGCAATTGTAGCATATGACTGCCACATCCGTGTCAAACCGAACTGTGTATTGAACTAATAAATTACTATTTTGCAAGCTAAAGCTCCCAATGTTTGTAATTTAAATAAAGCTTCCATTCGTCAACACTCAGAGCCCAATGATCTTACTAAATTGTATTTAGCCACAATTGAATTTGATCACTCCCATTTGCATGCTGCTTATCGATTTATATATTTGCTTCTAATATCTGTTAATAGGTCTTCCTTTAGATTTATGCCATCTGGCATATGGTACATGATTGGAGGGGTTTGCATTAGGACCCATGATGGGAAAGCCCTGTTTAGTAAAGAGTAGGAAGCAGTTGCTCAGCCAAGTAATTCTCGAGTCATTTGATACTTACATTAACATGGTTGTATTATATCAGGAAATGAAGCCACTGGTTCTTAGCTTATGGGCTGGCCTGTGCGACACGAAAGTCACTACTCTCCTGTTGCAGGTTGAAGGAGCCGCTGCTGAAGATGGAAGAATGCCCATCATATGGGATACTTACACACATGCTGGTTACCAGCATTTTCACCTACCACTATTCTGCATCTTCATCATCTGACAAAATCAAAAGATTCAATTAATCACTTGAGATTATTTTTTTTGTCACAGGAAATTTTTTTGACAGGAGCACATGAGTCATTTCAGCAAATCAATATCTCAAGCACAAGGTGAAAAAACAACCTAGTAGATTCTCAACAGAAATGCTTGTTTTGGTTGATGGCAGAAAGATTTGAAGCTAATGCATGAGATGGGCCTGGATGCCTAAAGATTTTCTATTTCCTAGTCCAGGCTAATTCCTGGTATGTAGGCTATTAGTTTTTTTCAATTTTCAATTTCCTAGATGCATTGCTGAAACTTCCTGTTTGATTCTTGAGGCCATTTACATGTAGATTGACGGGGAGCTATCGACCCAAAAGGTCTGCAGTACTACAACAATCTCATCAATGAACTTGTCCGTCAGTTGAACTCTCCTGATTGTCGTTTATGAACCATTCATAAGGCGAGCTCTTCTAGAACTAGATACCTGACATCTCAATGGACTTCCTATTTAATCAATCATTTATTTGGCATGGATGATTGAGTGCAAATTTGTTCTTATTTTTAAAGCTTTTCTTTCTCATCTTGAATTTAAAGTGTTTATATACCTCATTGTCCTCATATGGATGTACTCTTCATAACCGGTTATCTCTGTATTTGTTCATATACCAAATATATTCTTCCATGTGGTCCTGATTTCTGCCATATACCCTATAGTGGTTAACATGGAGGCAAGAACATTTACTATGTGCTCAACAAGGAATTCCAATATCGAAATATGAGGTAAGTGTTACAATTACTCTGGTTGGTTTTCAACATGCAAAAAGCAAAGGATATGTATATAAAGATGCTGAAGTGGCATAGTGACTTCAACGTTGATACAATTGAATAAGGGGAAGCTTCAAGTTGACTAGTAGCTTGGATCTTGCACATGTCCATGTTGGCACATGTGGCAGTAACTTGGTGGGCTGGGATAACATGCACGTGGATTGACAAAAAAAAGAGTAATAATGTAGTTTTCAAATCCACTATTATATGTTGTTGGATTACATGCCCCTATCCAAGCATTCGATTGACTGTTGAAGTTTCATTACTGATTTGCAACTTCATTTTTTATCTATTTTTGGTAATGGCTTGTGATAGTGCATAATGACCAGAGGTCCCTTTTTAAAGCACTCTCAGTTTTGCATGCAACTATTCACTTCTGTCAGTTACTATCTTTTCTGTTCATTCGAATTGTAGATGTAGGTTGAAGTTTTTTTTTTTTTTTTCATAGCAGTTTCAGTCTATGGATTTCAATGATTCCAGTTTCATATAGACTCCTAAGAGAATATTTGTTGTATATTCCAGTTTTTTTTTTCAACTATTGACTTTGTGGGTGGGTGCATTTTTTTTTTTTTTTGTGGTTTGGTTTGGCTACTGATGTTCAGTACTTCAATACAATAAGTTGTTTCTGTAATGCTTGAGATGTATTAATACTTTATCTATGTTTGAATGTAATATGCTCATTCAAAGTAAAACAGTTATTTTATGTTTGAGGTTCAAGTGCTTGTATACATGTGTGATGTCTCACTGACCTTAGGATATCTTTCTTCCTCTTGCTTTGGCAGTCAGTATGTTGTGCTCTTGGCCTGAACAATTTTTCTATTCCTAGTGAAAGCAGGTTCTTCCCTTCACATTTTATATTTTATTCCTCATTTTTATATGTTCTAATATTTCTTTATTAAAATATATTGACAGTGTATGTTTTGAAGATAGCAATCTTACACATCAACACTAGTGCTTCCTTGCTTCCTTGTTTCCTAAACCGAGGTCGTTAAATATGCTTGGGTAGCCTTGTAAAGCACAACTTGGGGGCACACTCAACTTCATGGCTTCTTAGCATGGAAGTTAAAAAATTTGAGATAACAGGAAGCTGAGTTGTTAGGATGGACTTGTTTAACACCCTATTTTCAGGTTGTTATTCTGTTCCTGTAGAAACAAAAGGATGTTTCAGGTTGTTATTCTTTAATTTTCAGCACTCTTGAACAGACCAATTTCCAGGCCTGCTAGTTTTTATTTAGATGCATGAAACAGTAGAGTTCCCCATTCCTTGTTTTGGTAGCAGAGATATTAGGGACAACTGAACTGCATGGCACAGTGAATTTCAATTCTTTGTTTCCCTTCTTCTTTAACGATAGGGAATACGTGATAGGTCGCTGGATTTGGGAGTCAGGAAGAAATTATTGTGTGATTAAGATAGGGCATATGGTTTTTAAATTGCATATGGTTGAGAGTATCAGTCTCCAATTCTTTTTGCGTCTTTATATTGGTAATAGGTATACTAATGCTTAGTAGGCATAGACAGTTAATGAAATCGAGAATAGCTAATGCCATTTATCAAGAAATATTTGTTGCAGCAAGCTCTTATAGTTTTTCAGAAATGAACTGAACAAAAGGATATATGGAATAATCCTCAAAAAAGCAAACTTGTTACCTTTCAATTTCATTGGGCTTTGCCAGCCCTTGCTGGATCTTCTTCGTGCCCGCCAAATGGTAGGAAATAGACGGACATTTTATAGCAGAGGACTGCTCCATTAGTAGCCTCGCTCTCCATTCCTAGTTAATAAAAGCATATGAGCATGCTGAAAACCAAAATGATGAATAATGATAATGAGAAATGCTATGTTTTCTTCTTTTTTCCCCCCTATTTTTGTTATTATTCTTTACTTATGTTTATTTGATTGTTCATTTTGTTACAGACAGCTAAAGGTGCAAAGATATTTAGTGATGCAATAGCTGCCACCATTGATAGTCAACAAACTGGGAAAGATGGTGAAGAAAAGCTGAAAATGCATGCACGCTCTTACTGCTGCTTAGATTATGCTCAGGTTTGTTTTGGATCGGTTGGTTTATTTATTCAGGATGAAGTGGAAGTTTGTTTACTGAAATAAATGGTTTTTCTCCTTTAGCTTACTCCATTGAGAAACAAATTCCATGGTGGATGATACAAGTCAAATTGGGTGTGGCTAGTCCTGCTCTATTTGCGTTGTGGCTAACAGTGGGGTGTGTGTACTAACGTGCTAACCCAAAAAAAGAAGTCCTGCTCTTTTTGTTGTTGGCTCTTATTATTTATATCTTGAAAGGATATTGTCCTGGTTTCTCACCTTCCATGAAGTTGTTGTCACTGATGTCAAATGTTTTAGAATTTTACTTTTTGGATGCCAGTTCGGACTCTGCCATCTGTATTTCATTCTGATGAGATTCTTTCTCCTTTGGCAGTCGAAACCAGTTAGTGTGGTCATCGATTTCAGCGACCCGTCAATGGTTTATGACAATGTGAAACAGGTTGGTTTTGTTTAGAACTTAGAACTTGAACTCGTCATGTGGCATGTTATTAACATATACTCACAGACAGGAATTTCCTGAATAATCCACCATTCGACATCCACACACATCTATGACCTTCCTGGCATAAATCCAAATTGATTTTCTTGTACATTTGTCTCATGCTTTAACCTTTTGCTTGATCACTCTCTCCAAACCTTTGTAATATTATAATTGCAGGATTCTAGTTGTAGCAAGTGTTTGCCATTTGTTGGGAGAATCCTATAAATTTTTTCGTAATGGAAATTTCAAGATCGTAATGGAGCAGCAATTGCGGGTTTTGGACCATCTGTATATGGTTGCATTTCACTGATTGTCTAATAATGGTGTTAGTTGAGCATTCTGGTGGCCAGGTTCTATTGATGTAACACTAAATGTTCCATAAAATCCAAATGACCTTGGGTGGTGTGAGTAACTCTTCACTAAAAATGCAAAATCAAAGCTTTTTAGGGACTGCAATAAAAATGCAAAGTTATTATTTGGAGACTTGTTATCATTTCAATTAATTGTAATTCAGGAGTGCAATGGAGATACACAGGGCATCAAGCACTGACAATTCAAGAGCTCATAACAATCTCTGTGTTCTACATGCCAAATAGGAAATTACTGTGTAATCCGCTGCACTTTAGTAGTCAGGATCCCACTAAAATACTCGTATACATGAGGTGTGCATTGAATATTTTTAGGGTCCATTTGTCTACGGATGAAATGGTGATGATCACATGAGGATCAGAATGAAGAGGATGATGATGAATGCGATAAAAATGGTAATGGCAATGAAGACTCGTCGTCCCAGAAAAAGCCTAGGGTGGTTTGGTCTGTTGAGCTGCATCGGAAATTCGTAGCTGCTGTTAATCAGTAGGCATCGACAGTAAGTTTCTCTCCCATCATCAATAATGCTTGATAATCTACTGCTTAGTGGCATGCATGAGATCTGGACATTTATCTGGTGTGCCTCACTGTGCATATTCTACGGCATGAAAATCAGGTTGGTCTGGTCAATTCACAGGTGGGCCACGCCTGCACCTCAAATGAGGGCAGTTGGCCAATTGTTTTGAACCATCTTTCTTATACGGGTGGTCCACCTAATGAACTGTGGCTCACATACACCTGTCGCATGAACTATGAGGAGAGTGAGGCTTTGAAATCAATCTTACTCGTTGGTAACTGTAGAAGGGCTAGTTGTTCATGGCCTAAATCTTTTTCTTTTTCCTTTCTTTTTCTTTTGTTGTTTTTTATACAGAGGCAGTTCCTAAGAGGATTCTTGACCTTATGAATGTTGAAAGGCTCACAAGAGAAAATGTTGCAAGCCATCTTCAGGCAAGATCCTTCTTTCTTTCCTGATGCAATCTTTGGTTTCTGCACTTCGATTGGCATTTTTTCAATTGTTTATGCTTCATAAGGTGGCTATTTTGCTAGACATTTAGCTTTCCATTGCATGTTGACTTGTGATTGCAGAAATATAGGCTCTACCTGAAAAGGATCAGTAACGTGGCAAGCCAACAGGCAAATATTGTTGCTGCTTTAGGAGGCAAGGAACTCTCCTATTTTCATATGGGCTCTTTAGATGGGCTTGGAGGCTTTCATGCCATGACTGGATCTGGGCAGATACCAAAAACTGCTCTTGCCTCTTTTCAAGGTGCGGGGGCGCTTGGTAGATTAAACAGCCCGAACAGTTTGGCCTTGCGTGGACTTCATCTGGAATGATTCAACTTGATCATGCCCACAATTCAGGCAGTTCTATCAATGATTACGGGAAGTTGCAGCGGGCTGCCTTTCCTGGAAGCCAGCATGGGAATTTACTTCAGGGGATGCCGCATTCACTAGAACTCGTTCAACTGATCACTGAGCTGCCTACTGGATCAATTTGTACGAAGTTATAACTTATCCCAATCAATTAGCAGTTGAAAGGGAATCCACTCCTTGGGTTCCTAAATTCCAGTTGAAAGCCCTCGTCTTATCAAAATGCAATGTCAGCTTCCTTTCCAGGCAATATGACTCGATAGAATTAGACCTTCCACACAACAACAAGGGATAGTTTCCATCTTGGTTGTTAGAGAATAATGAAAGACTAAAAAGTCTACACCTGAATAGCAACTTGCAGAGTACAACCAGATACAGGTGATCAGTCCTCTCTCTTTATGCTGTCACTGGGCCTGTTGGGCTTCTAAGTGGCCCTTGTTACTATGGGTCAATTGAGGTTTGATAACTATCTCCACCAAGGCCTAGCCTATGCCGAGTTCCTGCCCTTCTTGGGGCTGGATTCGAGCCTCGACAAAACCCAACTTTACATCCATCACATTTAGTAATTTGTGGACTTGTGTGGACCTGATCATTGGATTTGATCAAATGGATGGTCTTGATTTGAACCTAGAGTTCATGTCGTATTGGGGTACTGTTATAATTTGAGTTTGATTATTGTTAATCTTCATTAGGATTAGTGGTTATTTGAGTTAGAACTTTGATATGGTCTTTAATTAATGATTAAAATGATATAAAGGCGGGCCACAATTCAAATTTTGGGGACCACACAAACATAAATTTGTGATTCTGTCAAACTAATGAACAAAGGGCTTAATGAACAAAGGGCTTTAAAATTGTTCTTAAAATTCCATCCTAAAATCTGACCATTGGCAATGTTAATAAACATTCAAATCCGTTTCTAAATTTTTTTGCTTTTGGCACCAGAACGGTTTAAAACCGTTCCTAATATTCTGTTTCTTAAAACTGAAACGGTACCCAAAACGGTTTTGAACCGTTCCTGGTTTTCTGCGACGCCTCATTTAGGAACGGTATTAAACCGTTCCTAAATGACGATTTTGGTGCAGTATCAATGGGCAAATATCCTCATCTCTCATCTCTAGCCTCACAATGCTCCGGTTCCTTTTTCTCTCTTACAACCACTTTGAAGGTTCTCTTTCATTTAGCTCATTTGCTAACCTTTCCAAACTTGAGGTTGTGGAACTTCAGTATGGAAAGCTGCCTACTGGATCAATTTGTACGAAGTTATAACTTATCCCAATCAATTAGCAGTTGAAAGGGAATCCACTCCTTGGGTTCCTAAATTCCAGTTGAAAGCCCTCGTCTTATCAAAATGCAATGTCAGCTTCCTTTCCAGGCAATATGACTCGATAGAATTAGACCTTCCACACAACAACAAGGGATAGTTTCCATCTTGGTTGTTAGAGAATAATGAAAGACTAAAAAGTCTACACCTGAATAGCAACTCCATTGTTGGCCCATTCTAATGTTGTCAGAAAACCTGCAAGTCAGTCCGCTGCTCGACCGGTCGAGCGAACCACTCGACCAGTCGAGGGTCCACTTGACCAATCGAGGCCCGCTCGACTCAAAGTCTAGCGAGCTCAGTTTTTGGGTGTCCGTCAGGCTCGACCAGTCGAGTGGGTTGCTTGATCAGTCGAGGCCCTCCTTCGACTAGTCGAGGTTACGCAGATCCTGCGCAGACTGTGTAAATTTGGGGCGATTTTTTGGACTTTTCCGGACCAGGTGCGTAAGTGGAGTTTCCTAAATTATAAATAGGGGTCCCTAAGGCTATTCTAAGGTATTCAAAAGCTTTCTAAAAGTTTTTCAATGGTTCCTAAAGGGTTCTAGGGTTATCAAAGGATGTAGCAGGTGTGAGATTCGAGGTTGTTCGAATCTGTTAAGTCCTCTCTTTTGTATTTCTTTTCATAGTGGATTTCTGTCACTTTATGTCATTGTTTTTTCTTTGCAAGAGTTTTCCATGTTAAATCTTTGTGTTCTCTTGTGATTGCTTGACGTTATTGGATTGCTATCCTAGGTCTAGATTTGTGTGATTTCGCAGCACAAATCCCCAGCAAGTGGTATCAAAGCAATCGTTGGGGCACAAATCTGAATCTGTAGGATTAGTAGTAATGGGAAACGACAAGTTTGATATTGAGAAGTACTCGGGCAAAAATAATTTGAGTTATGGAAGGTTAAGATGATTAGCCTGTTAACCAAGCAAGATGAGATTAAGACTCTTAAGGAGCGAAAATCTACCATGAAAGATGATGAATGAGAAAACCTTGATAGTAATGCTTTTGCCTTTATCCATTTATATCTCACGGATGAGGTTCTCTTTAATGTTTTGAGGGAGAAAACTGCAGCTAGTTTGTGGGCGAAGTTAGAGAACATCTATGCAAAGAAGTCCTCTGAAAATTACCTATACTTGAAGCTACAGTGTTATACCTTTAAGATGGCAGAGGGTGGAGATCTAGAAGCCCATATCAACAACTTTAATAAATTGATGTACAAATTGCTGGATATGGAAGAAGTGATGAAAGATGAAGAACAAGCATGTATGTTGCTGAATTCTCTTCTGGTGTCGTATGAGTCATTCAAGGACACTGTGCAGCAAGAATAAAACCCTGAGTGTCGACACCGTTATCTCAGCCCTTCAAGGGAAGGCTATGAGAAAGCTAACCAGCAACATGGGGACATCTTCTGATGCGCTGTTTAAAAGGGGTAGGAATTCTAAACAAGGTACGAGTTCTTTAGGTTCTGGATCAAAATTCAAGAGCAAGGGCAAGAACAAAGGAAAGGTAAAGTATTAAAATTGTGGGAAGGATGGACATGTAAAGAAGGATTGTGAACATCCTAAATCGAAAAGAAAAGATTCTGAGGCTTCGTAAGGGGAGACCAATGCTGCCACGTCAGATGAATCGAGTGGATGTAATGGTATGTTTTGTCTGTGTCTACTATCAGGTGGTCATACGATGATCGTAAGGACGAGTGGATGCTAGACACAGGGGCATATTTTTACATGACTCCTCATCAGAGTTGGTTCGCCAGCTACAGGGAATGCGATGGTGGACAGGTGTTTATGGGCAATGGATTTGCCTGTAATCTTGTGGTTGTTGGTATGGTGCGCATTAAGATGTTTAATGGGGTGGAGTGTACCTTGACTAATGATTGACATGTTCCTGTTTGAAGTAGAATCTAATTTCTCTTAATGTACTTGAGGTAAAAGGATACAAGTACACAGGTATTGATGGTGCTCTTAAAGTATCTAAGAGAGCACGGGTAATTATGAAAGGGGAACAACTCGGTAACTTGTACAGGTTGATCGAGAGCACTTCAAAAGGTGGAGCTAGGATGGATGTAACAGATTTCAGCTCTGCACGTGTGTGGCATGTTGGGCATGGCTACAAGAGCAGGCAGGGCAGGAAGGCTGAAATGTGTGGACATGGATACAGAGCAGGTGGAGCAGCCACCTGTGAGAAGAATCACATAGCATAATCGCAAGATATCGGCGAGGTACATGGATGACTCTAATATCGCAGGGGATTCATCTTCTATTCAGATGGCTCTAGGTGAGCCTAGTGTTGTGAAGTAAAAGGTGAGTATGGGCGATGTGATGGATTCGTTGTATTAAACCGACATATGGGAGTGGGTGGAGCTTCTAGTAGGCTGGAGAGCAGTTGGATGTAGGTGGATCTTTAAGAGAATACAATATAGATACAGGGCGAGGTTAGTAACAAAAAGTTATGCTCATAGAGAAGGGATTGGCGTCTTAGAGATATTCGCGCCGGCGGTATAGCAGGTGTCTATTAGATCCGTGATTGGTGCTAGTTGGCCAATGTGATCTTAAGCTGGAAGGATGGATGTGGAGTCTGCACTTCTGCAAGGGAGAGTGAAGAGCAAATCTACATGAAGTAGCCAAAGCAGTTTGAAGTTAAAAGGGCTGAGAAAAGACTTTGCAGGAGGTCATGGTTCGACCTGTCGCCTAGGCAGTAGTTTGATTCATTCATGGTGAATCAGGAATTGATGACATGTAAATCGTCAATTATGACATGTCTGAAATTAATGTACTGAAGACTCAGTTAAATGGGACATTCAAGATGAAGGATCGGGGGCTGTAAAGATGGTTCTTTATGTTAAAGCTGAAAGAGAAGTAGGCTTTGGTAATCACACTATCATGAATCCAGCAGACATGCTCACCAAGGTCGTTCCTAAAGAGAAGTTTAAGTTCTATGCAACTTCTCTGGGCTTGGAGATGGTGTAAAAGAAGGACAAAGCGTTAATTGAAGCTATAATGCAATGCAATGATAAGAGAAGAGGTCAAGCAGCTACACGATTGATGATTGAAGACTTAGTGGAGATTATTGTCAGAAAGCCTTTAAGTCAGTTCGTCGCTCGACCGGTCGAGTGGACCACTCGACCAGTCGAGGGTCCATTCGATCGGTCAAGGCCCGCTAGACTCAAAGTCTAGCGAGCTCGGTTTTTGGGTGTCCATCAAGCTCGACCAGTTGAGGGTCAGGCTCGAGCGGGTTGCTCGACCGGTCAAGGCCCTCCTTCGACTAGTTGAAGTTACGCAGATCCTGCGCGGACCGCGTAAATTTGAGGCGGTTTCCGGACTTTTGCTGACTAGGTGAGTAAGTGGAGTTTTCTAAACTATAAATAGGGGTCCCTAGGGCTATTTTAAGGTATTCAAAAGCTTTCTAAAAGTTTTCCAAGGGTTCCTAAAGGGTTCTAGGGTTATCAAAGGGTGTAGCAAGGGTGAGATTCGAGATTGTTCGAATCGGGTAAGTCCTCTCTCTTGTAATTTCTTTTCTTAGTTGATTTTTATCGCTTTGTGCCGTGGTTTTTTCCCGCAAGGGTTTTCCACGTTAAATCTTTGTGTTTTCTTATGATTGCTTAATGTTATTGGATTGCTATCCTAGATCTAGATCTGTGGGATTCCGCAGCACAAATCCCCAACATCTATCTTCCACCACATCCAAACATTGATATATCTTTGTTCGATGTCTCCAACAACTACATTAAAGGACAACTTCCTAAAATATCGATTTCCTCCTCCCAAATTTACAATACTTAAACATGTCTATATACGCTCTTCAAGGTACCATTCCTCCATCAATGGGCAACATGAGACAAATGCGTTCTCTAGATTTGTCGAGAAACAAATTTTCGGGAGAAATTCCGGAGCAATTGCCCATGGGTTGCATCTCATTGGAAATTTTGAAGCTATCAAACAATAGATTACAAGGCCCAGTATTTCCGACTCATTCGAACTTGACAATGTTACGACATCTATATCTGGAAGGTAATAGATTCATGGGGAAGATCTCAGCTCGTATATTCAAAAGTCAGTATCTATAGATTTTGGATGTTGGTAAAAACAACCTATCGGATCGTCTTCCTACACAGATTGGGAACTTTACTAAATTGAGGTTGCTATACATGTCAGAAAATCATTTTGAAGGTTCTATTCCAATTGAGTATTGCAACCTCTAAAATCTATCCCTTTTGGACCTTTCCCAAAATAGAATTTTTGGGTCCATACCATCATGCTTCAACCCGTCTTTGAGATTCTTACATTTGCAAGGAAATGTGCTTACAGGATTGATGCCAAATACTTCATTCAAAATATCCTCCCTTGTTACAATAAATGTCAGGCACAACAACATATCTGGTAATATTCCAAATTGGATTGGTGCTTTTACTAATTTAAGGGTTCTTCTCCTCAGAGGAAATAATTTCCGAGGTCACATTCCCTTGCACTTGTGTCAACTGAAGAACATCAGCATACTGGATCTTTCACACAATAATCTCTCTGGACCAATACCACCGTGCTTTGATAATATGACATTCAGGAGGGTAGGAGTAATTGACTTTTCAACTTTTGTTGTCTCTAGAGGAAGTTTTGGTTTCTTTCAAGGCATAGATTTTCCTGGGCATCCTATTACTTTCCGTATCTCACCAGAAGAGGAAGAAGTGGAGTTTATAACAAAGAGGAGGTCTGAAACTTATGAGGGTGACATTCTTTACTTTATGTCTGGTGTAGATCTATCGTGGAACCAGTTAACAGGTGAAATCCCACCTGAAATTGGACATCTAACTGCTATTCATGCATTGAACTTGTCCCACAATCAATTAACTGGACTAGTTCCAGAAACCTTCTCAAACCTAAAACAGATTGAGAGCTTGGACCTTTCTTACAACAGATTGAGAGGGGAGATTCCTCCTCAACTTACTAAGCTCAACTTCTTATCTACATTCACTGGCAGGACACCTGACAGGAAAGCGCAGTTTGGCATCTTTGGAGAAACAAGCTATGAAGGCAATCCCTATCTCTGTGGAGCACCACTGAAGAGTTGCTTTCCCACTTCTTCGCTACCACCTTCAATCCCAACAGAACCAGATAACGAGGAAGGCAGTTATGATATAATCCCCTATGTGTGCTTTTTGGGGTCCTTCTTGGTTTTCATAGCTCTTCTCTACATCAACCACTATTGGCGAGGTCTTTATTTCTATATGGTTGATGCATGTATCTATTCATGCTACTATTTTGCTTTAAACAGCTACTACTTTGCTTTGGACAACCTTCGCAAGGTTTTCCCCTGGCTACTTGCATAACCTTCGAGTCAGATCAGTTTCTCCCAATAAATCTAATTGTAAGATAGTATAATAATCATGTTTATTCATGATGCTGCATTTATATGAAACCGTGTTTTCCCTTCCTACTGCGTTATGATGTGAAAGTGAATTGAATTCCAGTGTATGAATTAATGAAGAATATTAATAAAGCCTAATGAGGAAATAAACCTCAAATTGTTGTTATGTTTCTTTCGAGTCTTACTGGAGAGGCACAATTTGGAGTCCAATTCCTACTAATACTAACGAAATTTTGATTTTCTTATTTCTACTCATAGGAATTGTACTTCAGATTGAAATCCTAGCCCAAGGCATGGATCTTTTGCTTGAGTCTTAGGTCTTGTTTGGTAGACACCTAAAAAAATGAGTTTTATCTCAATTTATTTAATAATAATTATATATGTTAGAAATCTAGGCCACTAATACATAACCAATGTTATGTGTTAGAGATACATAATTACTATTAACTTAAAGGAGATCAACTTATTTTGAGGCATCCCCCAGATTGGCCTTAGAGTTTCATCTTTATTAGTAAAACAGGCACATTTTTCCTACCCAAGCATGAAGATCGAGTATGTTGGACAGAACTTTGGTAATGTGGCTTACACAGTTTCGCACACCTGATGCACAGGACAATGTCCTATTTTATCACGTGTGACTGTATCAGATGTGCAAGTGGGCCTAGCATAAATAAAAAGTATAATAACATAAATACTTTGATACTCTGATAGTGTCATTGATGATACACGGACAAAAATTACTAAGAAATTGAATATTTGGCATACAATTACTTTGAACTAACTGTACAAATTATGAGCACAAGTTTAGATGTATCATGAACAAAATAATACAATATCTGGATATAAAATTATTAGATTACTCCAAATTTATGGTTTTATTTCAAACAAAGGGTTTCCATGAGTTTAAGGTTAGGATGGTCTGACCCATCTATTTTTTAGACTGTAACTTAGTGATAGTGGTTCCATAATTTATTGTATTAAATAGGTCATGTGTATCATTTCTACATGATGGCACATCAAGTGCCACCAGAGTATTAAATGATGGGGTTTTCCTCCTCAGGTCAGAGGAGATGTGGTGCAGTTCGGATGCCACAAACAGTGGAATCATCGCGCTGCTTGACTAGTCAAAAGCACTGCTCAACCAGTCGAGTTGTGCTCGACTCAAAGTCTAGCGAGCAAATTGATTTAGAACTCCGTGGTGCTCGACCAGGCGAGGGAGGTGCTCGACCGGTCGAGGTTACGTAGATTCATGTCCAGATTTTGTGCGGATTGCATAAATTTGAGGCGGTTTTCAAAGAGGTACGAAAGCAAGTTGCCTAAATTATAAAAAGGGGTACCTAGGGCTGTTCTAGGAATGCAAGAGAGTTTTCTAAAGCTTTACAAGGGTTTGCTAAATGGTTTAGGGCTATCAAAGGAGAGAGAGAGAGAGAGAGAGAGAGAGAGAGAGAGAGAGAGAGAGGAAGCTTGTGGAAGGGAGGTTTTACTCGTAGAGGTGATTTGCTGTGCACTCAACATCTCAGCGCTTCTATGTCCTCGTGATCGGTGAGATCTCTCCATTTTTCTTTTATTCTCTTACTGTTCATTCGCTCCTATATGAGTGAAAAAGGTTTGATCCAAGCGGTGTGTGCTTGTGATCAGTTGTAACGTTCTACTTCATAGTGGATTGTTGATCTGGACTATGTCCCGTAGTTTTTACCTCTTTGAGGGTTTTCCACGTAAAAATCTCATGTCGTGTGGTTTATGCTTTGATTTATTTCATTGCTTTATTATCTCATGATTTTGGTGTTTTTGGGAGGCTAGATCCTAAAGTTTTGTGCAACAGCCCCCAACATTAAATAACTCAAAGGCTAAAAATTAAAGAGAGAAAGAGAGAGCTGCTAGTCATAAATACAATTAACACGTGTCTTCATAAGCGAACTAATGCGTGTTTTTTGAACCTCTCCATGAACAATGAAGTCCATTAGTTGGACAGTCTAGATTGGTGTGCACATACAAATGACAATGTCTGTGAGGGAGTTGTGGCTCTCACACAAAGCTATAGCTGTATTTTGTCATAGCACTTGGGCGAGTTATAAACTTGCCCCAAGAGATTAGTGCTACCCCAATGAGTATGTGAAACACTTTTGGGCTTTCAGTTTGTACTTGCGAGGCCCTTAGACCGGTGATCCACATCATTCATATGGTGGGCCCCAGTGTGGTAAAAGAAGCACGTCCAACATACCTAACACAAGAGAATGTCCTATGACATGGCACCTTGTCACACTTGACTACATCAGACACTACAAGAAAGTGTAGCTTAGCAAACGAACGGGGCTACTGTTTGCTGGTAGCTGGTTTTAACAGCCGCGGGTAAAGGGTCCTATAAAAAGAAAAAAGAAAAAAACCTTACCTATATTTCCACCCTTTCATCTCCAGTCGTGTGCCGATTCTTTCTCTCTACCTCTCCCTCTCCAACCCCTCAAGCTCTCCCTCTCCCTCTCCGCTCGCTCTTCCTCCCTCTCCCTCTCCCTCTCGTGCGCCCTCTCTCTCTCTCTCTCTCTCTCTCTCTCTCTCTCTCTCTCTCTCTCTCTCCTCGACCCTCTGCTGCAGTTCGGCCTTCCACTGCTCGTGAATCTCCGATTCTCAGGTATGATGTAAAGTTTTTCCCTTCTTGCTGTTGCTTTCTGCAATTTAGAATACCTAATTAGGTATTTGCATTGTTGAATCCCGAATTAGGGATTTGCATTGTCGAATCCTTTTTAGGGATTTGCATTGTCGAACCCCGAATTAGGGATTTGCATTGTCGAATCCTTTTTAGGGATTTGCATCGTCAAATCCTGAATTAGGAATTTGCATTGTCTAATCCCTTTTTAGGGATTTGCATTGTCAAAACCCTTTTTAGGGTTGGCATGCTTTTGTTCCTAGGTATATTGTCGGATAGTTTCCAGTTGCCCTGGCTTGAAACAGTTTGACTATCAGTTTGGGACAAATAATGGGAACCTATGAAATGCAGTTCCTGTTTGTGCAGTCTCAGGTGCTCGGTGGACCACCAAAAAGCAAATGCGGTTATGATTTTGCAGTATACCCAAACAGTTCTTAAAGCATGTCAAAGTTCAGTGCTGTTTTGTTTTTTATATGAATTCTATTTTCTATGGATGACTATATAGATTTGGATGACTATATAGATTTTATATGAATTCTATTCAGTGTTGTTTTGTTTTTGGTTTTTCTTTATTCACTTTTAACTTATAAGGAAAAAAGCTATTTTCAAGCTACAATATTACAATTTTTGCTTAGATCTATGTTATGGCTTTCTAATCATGTAATAAATGCCGGCTTAACAATGCCAATAATCTTAGTCTTAAAAGATGTTAATTCTCATGCTTCTTTATATTAGGAACACACAGACTAAACAATTCTACTTCATGTTTTCTATTTAGTTGAATCTGCAATTTTATTTGACACATTTAGTACCTGTTTGGTAGATCCAAAAATATGTTCATCTCATTTTAGTTAACAATAATTATGTATTAGAGATTGTTATCTGTATTACATAATCACTTTTAACATGAACTCATTATCTATTAGAGATCAAGATTAATGCATAGTTTCTGTTAACCAAAATGAGATCAACTCATTTTTTAGGTGTCTACCAAATAGGGCCTTAGGTGAGTTGATATTGTTTGTTTGGAGTAGTAAACATTATGCAAATATCTTTTTCTATTTGTATATTGTTTACACCATTAAAAACCATAAACTGAAATGGTTATTGGGAAGTATATATTCAGGTGGATCGAAATGATTATGTGGAATTCAGTATTCTGGGTGATGTTAGTGGAATACAGGTACAGGTATTATGAATAGCGTGCTTAGATCCAATTTCTCAAGATATGGTTGCAATTCACAAGTATTATAGTGCTGAACTATTTCTGACAATTGTCTCAATTCGGGCTCTTAGCCCAATTGAAAAGGTGTAGTAAGTGTAGAGATCTGAATAGATCTAGTTTTAAGGTCTTGGGGAAGGGGATCCATCATCTGGGCCCCTTATCACAGAATCCAAGCTAGGTATTCCATTTTTTTTTCCCCTAATGATGTGATATGAGTATCATTGCCTTGGTGATTGGTCACCTATGAAAAATTAGGCTTATGTTTTAGGTTGTAGTGACCTATGGTTTTACAGGCAATTAGCTAAGAGCCAGACAACTACCCACAAATTCAAACATAGTCCTAACCATTTCATTGCTGAAGGTTGCTAGATATATTATCACATTAAGGCTATACTACGAGTTTTGTCACTTTTTTGTTTTTTTTTTCCTGGTTTAAGTTATGGCCTTCTCAAAGGAAGGAAAAACGTGACAATTTTCATACACATGGCAAACAAGAACTGGATTCAAACTAATCATCAGCAGACCTTTCCTTGGATGGCCATATCCCAAAATCACATTTATCAAACAATCCTCACCATTGAAAGGGAGAATCTTGTGGATGGTCTACAGCTCAACCCAGTCCTGTTGATCATTGATATTCTTCAAGAAAAGGTTCTCTAGTTCAACAGATGCGAATTTTACAATCAGTGTGTTTTTACCTTTTGGATTACGACCTGACTAAGGTAGGGCTGCTTAATTTTTAGTTTGATGCTATACATGAGGTGCGTGGGAGCTCTGCTGGTCTAGACTACTCTGGTATTTTAATTACCTTTCCTGGCATCATATGTTCTGAGTATGGAGTTAGAAGAGTAGATGGCTTTGAAGGGTTCTTTACCAATTAATGGAAGCATAATCCATTTAAAGATTTCCTTTACTATGAAATTTTTGGCAATTCTTTAATGATTGATGTTGTGTTTTTGTGATCGACTTTAGGTGTTTGAGTTGATGGTTTTGAATTTGAAGCAACATTAGATTTTAATGCCATCTTTATTTTTGTTTTTAATTGTTACTTTGTATAATTGCATCTGCTTGAACATTTTCTGATTCTCGTACAGTTTGTATAATTACTAGGTACATACTAGTTGTTCCTGTCTTCTCTTTCTACTTGGATAGACTAGCAGACTGTTGGAAATTACTTCCACAGTCCATTTTCTATTTGTTTCTTATTTATGGTTGGGTTTGGCTCCCTATTTATCTCAAAGGTCTTTTATGGTTGGTTTTCAGCTATTCCGAATTGGATATTTTATATGATTATAGGTCCTATTGCTGATGACATGTTCCGCTGGTAAGCATGTTAGCCTCTATGTGGAAGCAATTCTCTTTTTATTTTGTGTTTGAAGGAATTGTTGATTGTCTACTTGTTGCTTCCAGGAATTGGACTTTCGGACAGCAGTATGCTTTCAGATTTTTGTGACTAGTGTAGCTGTACCTAAACTGTCTTGGAGTTTTGTGGGGCACCTCTAATGCATTTCTGCTTTCATTTCTGTTGCGTATTTGCTTATGCTTGATGGAACTTGTTGTTGGTGTTTTACCTATTTAATCTATTATGTTGCAGCCTCAGGCTATCTAGTTAAGGATCTTGGCCTGACTCAGTCAACTAGCAAGTACTAGAGGCTTGGAGAGTTTAAATAAGTCATGACCGGTGAGCTTCTCAGGCCACTAAGAAGATAAAAACGATGGCCTAGCCCAAATAATCATTGGCTTTAAAGCAAAATTCTCGCCCCTGTTTGAATGTTTTTAGCTTATAAGTTCTGTTTTGTGTGTGTGTGTGTGTGTGTGTGTGTGTGTGTGTACTAGGGGAATATAATGCTTCATAGGCCTACATTACCTTGTTCATCTATCAATGCCATCAAACCAAATATGCTTAATTCTTAACAGAAAAAAAGTAAAAAAGAATCACATCGGGAAGCTATTATGAAATGATCAGTAATTGATAGATCAATACAAATAGTATATTCCTATGGCTAATTAATAGTGTTTTCATAGCAGATCTTCTTATAAAGTTATGGTGAACATGTTTCCAATTGCACACCTGAATTTCTTACTTCCTGTTTCCCCAATGTTCATTTTCACATATTTGCATAATTGTTATGAAAAATACTGAAAAATGGGATGTTTCTTGCCACATCTGTTTCTTAGCCTGGAAACTGACTTCTTATATGCAGAAGTCATTAATCTAATTTAGTTTACTTTTTCTCTGCTATTTACATCAAATATAAAGAGATGCATCGTTTTCATTTACTTCACTGAATTTCATATTCAGACATAATGAATGCTCTCAATTGGACACTTACAGCTAGCACTGTTTAACCACTGTCAACTGAACTTCATAATGAATCTCTTGCAGGGTGCTTCAAGTTGACTACTTGTAAATCAAATACTGTAAATCAAAATATCCATGCATATGATATCATGCTTATTGTAAGTATTTATCTATGATTTTATATTGAGATAGATGTCTTGAACAAGAAACAAAATTTATTTGTATATCTGGCACACAAGTACCACATTATCCTACCCCTGGATGGGAATGCCCAAAGAGCTCCCAGATTTAAGCATCCTACCCCTCAGCAATGGACTACAAATAGATAGCATAAAGTTAACATCATGGTTTGGAGAAAAAGGCAAAAGATTTAAAGGTACGAAGGACGGGATCTCTTTTAAGCTCCATCGTTGTAAGAAAGGGTAGTTGTAATTGTTACCTCCAATCTCTCACACAAGAAACACCGACCTTCTGAAGATGTCTTCACAATCTACTAAAACAGAACAACCATCAATCTAAGACCGACCCAGAATGCAGTAAGATGCCAATTTCCAGGCCGGTGCAAATTTAGGGAAAAAGCAAAAAAAAAAAAAAAAAAAAAAAAAAAAAAAAAAAAACCCTCCGTGGAGCCCACCATGATGTGCATGTTGTTCCCTATAGGCTCCAAGAAAGTATCAATCACAGGCATTTCCAGGCCCACTTTCTCTGTAGTGTCTCCATTTCCATTTTGAATTGGCCCATTCTTTTAGCTCATATTCTAAACTGAATTGGTGCAAATGATGAATGGAGAATACGTCTCTCACACACAGGTCATGATGAGCCTTGGAGATTTTTCTTGTGCGGGTGTGGTTGGAAATTCGTGTCCAATGCAATGGACCCAAATGGGGTTAGTGGGAGGAGTCGGTCAATGATTTCATGCACACACATCAGATTTTTCTTGTTGTATGTGAAGAGCCTTTTAATGCTCTTAGATTTCTAATCAAGTTAGAAGTGAAATAAGAGAAAAGACTTGGAAATAGAAAAAGCTCATTTGTATTGGATATTCTTCACTTATCATGTTAAAATGAAGACCCCCTACATGTATATATAGGCCTTTTAGGATCCCTTTTACACAATTCTTTACATTTAATGAAATTCAACTACCTATATTATTTTCCATACGAATTTAAATAATAAAACTTCTAGGTAACTCTCTTAAAGTTTCTAATCTTACACTACTTAGTTTTGTTAGACAGCCCACATTCCTTGTATAGAAGATTTATTCCTTCTATAGAAGATTTTGTAATTTTGTATTTATCATCTTACCTTGTATAGTCATTGTAAATCTCTAAATATTCAACCCTTTAAGGTTGGCTGAAAAACAGAAAAATATTTTCCAAATCTGCGTGTTTTCATGGTATCAGAGTGAGGTTTCTGAACCGGCACTCCTCCTCTGATTTCGGTGGTCCCTCATCGATCTCCGGCAGTCCACGATTCTGGCAGCCTCCTTCATTGATTCCAGTCGTCAGATCCGGTCCTGCTCGCCAGATCCACATCATACTTCGTCCTGCTCATCAGATCCGGTCTTGCGCACGCCCCTCCTACTGCGCACGCCCCCCTGCTGCGATCGCCATTGTGATTGTTGTTGCTGTTGCGCATGCCCTGCACACGTCCAATCAGTTAGCTGCTGCACAAGCCCTTGCTGCACTCATCCCTGCTACGCTCCCTCTTTTTGTTGTTCTGATCTGTTGCCGTTTGCTGGTTACGATTACTGATCTGTTGGTGGTGATATAAACCGTTTGCTGTTGTTGATTGTTGATTATTAATTGCTGATTACTGTTTTGATCTGTTGCGGTTCTATTGCCTACAACCAACTCTCCTGTTGCAAGGTACCTTCTTCCTTGGAGTAGTTTATATCTTTTCCTATCTATGGACAAAGACTCCAGTACAGAGGCCCCACGCTGTAGTTTCGATGGCACCAACTATAATCTATGGGCCATCTACTTTCAAAGTTTTCTCAAGAGTCATAGTTTGTGGGGACTGATTGATGGATCTGTTCTTATTCCCGCTTCCACCGATGTTGACAAAATGGCTGATTGAGAAATGAAAAATGGACGGATTATTACCTGGATTTTTGATTCCATCGATCGATCAATAGCTGTTGGCCTCATGCCACATTACACTGCTAGGGCTATGTGGAAGTATCTCCAGACAATATATCAACAGAATAATGCAGCTAGGTTATACCGTCTGGAGCAAGATCTGGTTCACCTTACTCAAGGTGACAAAAGTATTCAATCTTTCTACTTTACAATGGTTACAATTTGTACAGAAATGGCTATGATGGATCCTGACTTCCTAAATGACTTTAAAATATTCCACACAATGCGCGAGAGTGCGCAAGTTAGACAGTTTCTTATGAAACTGCGTCCGGAATTTGAGCATTGCAGGGCTTCTCTCCTGAACCCTAGCCCAATTCCTTCAATGAATTCAGTTATTAATGACTTATTAGCCGAGGAACAACGACTGCAGGTCCTCTCTTACGGAACATCTTTGGGACCATCTGACCTGGCACTTACTGTATCCACCTCCACACCAAATCGTGGTTCCACTCCTTTAACTTGTCGCGGCTGTAACAAAGTGGGACATGTCATCGCTCAGTGCAAAGATTGGTGCGTGTATTATCGAAGGACTGGTCATGGTCTTCAGGACTGTTGTTCACGTGCCTACGCATCCTCATTTGGCCATAGACATGGTGGCCGAGGTCGTGGCCGTGGTCGTATTCTTTCTGCTACTTCTGTGCCTACTTCTTCTGAGGCTTCTGTTAGTGATACTGCATCCACTGGTTCTATTAAAGGTCTTTCCTTACCTTTAACTCCTGCGATGCTCCTGCAGATTGTGCAGGACCTTTCTGCGGCGGGTATGTCAGGTATAATCACATTTTCACCATGGTTTTTCGATTCGAGTGCTTCAAATCATATGACTGGTGAGGTATCCTATCTTCATAATATTCGTCCCTACACTGACAATCAAACTATTTTTACTGTAAATGGAAATAAATTACCAATTCAGTCCGTTGGTTCCTTAACTTTCTCTCCTTCTGACCATCGCAAGTTTACCCTTCGTAATGTTTTTCATGTCCCTAAACTCTCCTCAAATTTAATTTCGGTTGGTCAACTTACATCCAATAACTGCCTAGTCATATTTCTTCCAAATTGTTGTTTTGTGCAGGATCTGGCAACGGGGAAGGTACTTGGGAAGGGTAGGCAGCATGGATGTTTGTACGTGCTGGACTTTCACTCATCAGTTACTCCAACTTATTATTTCTTCTCTCCCTCTTCCTCGGATATTTATTTGGCAAATAAAATGTGGAAACTCTAGCACTTTCGCCTGGGTCATCCACATTCTGATCGTTTGATTCAACTCTTTTCTTCTGGCATGTTAGGGAATATTTCTCTTAATAAAAGTAGTTTAAATTATTCTTGTTCTTCTTGTTGCCTTTTAAAAAGCAAGTGTATTATCTTTCCTTTAAGTACTACAAAATCATCATCTATGTTTGAACTGGTACATACGGATGTCTGAGGCCCTTCCCCGATTATGTCTCTCTCTGGATTATGATATTATGTTATATTCACTGATGATTTCACCCGTTACACCTGGATTTACTTTCTATACTCTAAGTCACAAGTGTTTGAAAAATTCAAAATATTTCATTCTATGGTGGACACACAATTTTAAGTAAAAATCCAAACTCTCCGTTCTGACTCAGGGGGAGAGTATCTCTCCACCAATTTTCGTACATATCTTCAGGGTCATGGGATTACTCATCAGACCACTTGTTCTGATACTCCACAGCAGAATGGGGTGGCTAACGCAAAAATCATCATATTATTGAAACTGTCAATACCTTAATGACAGTTATGAGTATCCCTCGTTCCTTCTGGGCGGAAGCTATGATGCATTTAGTCTACTTGATTAATCGGTTGCCAACCACAGTTTTGAATAGTAAGTCTCCCTACTTTGTTCTCACCGGTTCTCTTCCTACATACTCCACATTTCGTGTTTTTGGTTGTGTATGTTATGTTCATCTGGCATCACGTGAACGTAACAAACTTTCCTTAAAATCAGTAAAATGTATGTATTTGGGATTTGGAGAAACTCAGAAGGGTTTTCGTTGCTATGACCCGGTCTTTTGTCGTGTACGGATATCAATACATGTTTTTCTTGAGCAAATTGTCTTTCATTCATCTGGTCCTCACTTGCCCACACCAGACTCTCCTGATCTTACTATTTTTCCTGACATTTCGATTGCATCGAGTCCACCTTCTTGTCCATTGCACGTTTATTCACGACGACCACGTACAGATCCATCACCTACTACTCTCCCTACTGTACCTGTAACCGATCCAGATCCTATCTTCGTACGTCGTTCCACTCGTGCACATCGATAGCCTGATCACTTGATATACTCTATGTCTGCCATAAATACTACCCTGGATACTGTATCTATTCCTACTTCATATCATCAGGCAGCCAGTCATGATTGTTGGAAGAAAGCTATGGCAGAAGAACTTGCAACATTGGATGATAATCATACGTGGGACATTGTTACTCGACCTCCTGACTACAAATTAATTAGCAGTGAATGGATTTATTCTGTGAAGCTTAAGTCTGACGGCTCATTGGATCGATATAAAGCTCGACTTGTCGCTCAGGGATACAAACAGGAACACGGAATTGATTATGATGAGATATTCGCTCTTGCGGCCAAGATGAAAACTGTTTGCACTCTTCTGGCAGTATCATTAGTTCGATCTTGGCCCCTCACTCAAATGGACGTGAAAAATGCTTTTCTTCATGGAGACCTCTAAGAAACAGTCTATTTGAAACCTCCTCCTGGATCTTTAATCTCTGCCAATAAAGTCTGTCATATAAAAAAAGCCCTATACGGTATCAAACAAGCCCCTCGGACATGGTTCCAACGTTTTCATGATGTTATTACAGGAGCTGGCTTTACTCAAAGTGGTCATGATCTGTCATTATTCTTGTGCACCTCTGAGCATGGAATTGTCATTGTTCTCATATATGTTGATGATTTACTTTTGACTGGTAGTGATGATACTGGCATCTCTGCTTTAAAAGAAGTTCTGAAGTCATCCTTCAAGATGAAGGACCTGGGTAATCTGACATACTTTTTTGGACTTGAATTTTCACGTTCTATATGTGGAATTTTGGTCAGCTAGCATAAATATACCAGGGATCTTCTCGCTTTGGCCTCCTTAACGGATCAAAAGACAGTTCAAACTCCCTTGGAACTTAACGTTCAAGATGGTTATGACGATGGTACGCTCTTTACGTAACCCACCTTATACCATCGTTTGGTTGAGAGTTTGGTTTACTTAACAATGACTCGTCCTAATATTGCTTACACGGTCCAAGTTGTCAGCCAATTTGTTTCTGTTGCTCGAACTCTTCATATTACTGCAGTATTGCGCATCTTACGATATCTACGTGGAACTCTAGATCGATCTCTGTTCTTCTCCTCCACGGCTCCTCTAGACTTTCGTGCTTATTCAGATACTGACTGGGCTGGTTGTACTCTCACACGTAGGTCTACCACTAGCTACTGTGTTTTTCTTGGCACTTCTCTCATCTCTTGGAAATGTAAGAAGCAGGCCACTGTTTTCAAATCAAGCACAAAAGCCGAGTATAGAGCAATGTCAGCAGCTTGTAGTAAGATTATCTAGTTACGTGGACTTCTTTCTGACTTGGGCGTTCATTTGCAAGATCCTACTCCACTCCATGTAGATAATTTAAGTACCATTCAGATTGCCTCAAATCCCATTTTTCATGAACGGACAAAGCATATTAAAGTTGACTGTCACTTCATCCGTAAGAAGTTTCAGTCTCGGATCATATCACTACCACATGTCGCATCTCATGATTAGCTTGCCGACATTCTCACGAAATCTCTCACGTCTGCACGCCACTCATTTCTAGTTAGTAAACTATTACTTGTTGATGACAAGCATTAGTTTGAAGGGGGATGTTAGATAGCCCACATTCCTTGTATAGAAGATTTTATAATTTTGTATTTATCATCTTACCTTATATAGTCATTGTAAATCTCTACGTATTTAACCCTTTAAGGTTGGCTAAAATACAGAAAAATATTTTCCAAATCCGCGTGTTTTCAAGTTTACCACACTATTATAATTTTACAAAATTCATATTTATTTCTCAACAATCCTTAGTGACTTGCATCTATAAAACTTGTTAAAAAACAAAAGTTGCCTTGGGATTTTGGATATACCATTGAATTGAATTGAAATTTATTTGATTTATGAACCAAAATAATCAAATTGTGGTCTGCTTCCTTAGCTTTAGTATACAAGGTTTGGGGTGCCTACTGCAATTATGTTAATTTCTAGTTAGACAGTAACAATAATTGAAATTTGAGAGTTAGTCAATCGCCAGTGAACCCTTTTACCGGCAGTTTTTTGTGGTGTGGTCTACTTAGCCTTGGATTTGCATCATTTTAGGGCTTTGCAAAAGGAATGCACGACATGGATAAAGTACATACTTCATGGTGAGGCTTTAGAAATAGGATTTATGAGGTTGGGTTTTGCATTCTTTGAGGTGAGATTATGTCCCTCTTCTAAACAGTAATCAAATATCAGTATTATGGATTTCTTAGGGTTTATTGGTAATTTCTCCAAATCAAAAAAGCCCTAAACACCATTGTATACTCAGAGAGGTTTCAATGGTAGGTATTTCCTTATCCACTTTTTCCTATTGTGTAGCCAACTTGAGTTTTCAATCTAGCTCATTTTTATGCTTATAGCCTGACATAATCTAGCAAAATGGATTGATGGGTGGATTTATGACCAATAACATGATGGGCCTGTGGGGAAAACATCCCCTTTCCCAACTATGTAAATCAATGAGATTTAATCAAGGTTAAACAATTCCAACCCAAACAAGCATATCATCGAACGTGTAGAATGAAAAAGGAGGTACCAAGATGTTTAAAAAACCCTTAAAGATGAGGGGGAAAACAATGGGACTTGGTCCAATAAAAAATCCACTAAAAATAGAATGGAAGTACAATCATTAAAAGAATGCCTTCTCTTGGATCCCCAACTACACCACACAATAACCTTCAATAACCTTCTAAAGAGCATCCTCTCCTAGATAACCCACAAATACACCACACAATAAGTGGAATGCAATCATTAACAAAGAAATAATGGAGTTTCTTATCAACCAAGCTTGTAGAGAAGAAAATACACTAATCAAACCCTTGGAGATGATAATCAATGAATCCAGAGATTAGGGATGGACACTTCATTATCCTGGAGATGAATCTTCTCTTGAAATCGACAAGAGGCTTAAATCAGGCTATAAAGAGAGCTTAGTTCTTCTTCCTCACATGGCCCTCTTTTTCTTTAAGACAAAGCAAAAGAAAACTCCATATAGTTATTGTGTATATCTACCTATTTAAAGCCATTTTTTTACGTTTATCTTAAACAAATGGGTTTAGGAAAAAAGATGAAAACTTGGGATCACATGCAGGACACCTCCACATGGGAGGAAAATCCAAACAATCTCCCCCTCCCAACACATGTAGATGGAAGCAACCAAAACAAATACTCACCTGGCACACATACCAGTCAAGCTTCTACAAAGCTCAATCTTCTTCTTTGGAATGACCTTCGTTATCATATTCGATGGATTCAGATCGGTGTGGATCTTCATGAAGTTTATTGATCAGTTCTCCAACATGTCACGTATTCAATGGTAGTGAACATATATGTGTTTGGTTCAAGAGTGATATGTGGCATTCTTGATTAGATCCATGACGTTTTGCCTATCACAATGAATCATATACTTTTCTTGCTTCAAGCCCAATTCTTGGAGAAATCTCTTCACCCACAACAACTCTTTTCCAACTTCAGTAGCCACAATGCATTTTGTTTCTGTCATAGAGAGAGAGAGCTACAGCCTTCTGTAGTTTTGATTGCCAAGACAACCCCCCTGTAAAAGTGAATAAATACCTAGAAGTGAACTTTTTATAATCCCTGTCACCTGCCATGTTAGCATCTATATATCCTTCCAAAATAGGATTTCCACCTCAAAAACGTAAACACATCTTGAATGAGCCTTTCAAATACCTGAGAATCTACTTGACCATTGCCCAATGTTCTTTCCCAGGATTAGCGAGATACCTACTCACAACACCCATTGCATGAGCGATGTCTAGCTTTGTGCAAACTATAACATATATCAAACTACCCACTGCTAAAGAATGAGGGATTGATGCCATCTCTTCTTTACATTTTCTAGTATTAGGAGAATTCTTTACACTCAATTTGAAATGATTTGCAAGCAATGTACTGACTGACATGCCACCTTTCATATTGAACCTTTCAAGCACCCATTGAATATATTTCTCTTGTAACAACCACAACTTCTAAGCTTTTCTGTTATGAGTAATCTTCATACCCAAAATTTGTCAAGCATGCTAAAATCCTTCATATCAAAGGACTTAAACAACTCTTTCTTCAACCTGTCAATTTTACCAATATCTTAATCAACAATTAGTATGTCATCAACATAAAGTACAAGAATGATGAAGCTATTATTAGAAAACTTTTTAAAATAAACATGATGGTCCGCTTGCGTTCTATCATACTGATGAGTTGTTATGAATTAGTCAAACTTCTTATACCATTGTCTTGGGGCCTTTAACCCATATAGATTTTTCTTTTACTTGCAAACCAAGTGTTCCTTACCCTTCACTTCAAACCCTTCTAATCCATATAAATATCTTCATTCAAGTCACCATGAACAAAAGTTGTCTTAATATCTAACTATTCTATCTCAATGTCTAGGCTTGTAGTTTTTTAATTTTAAGAAGATAATCTATCATTTCATATGAGTAAGCAATGTACAGGTAAAAGACTTCCCAGACTGCCCACCTAGAAAAAAAAAAAAAAAACTTAGGGGGAGCACAAGGAAATACTAAGGACTTAAAAAAAAAAAAAAAAAACAAAAACAAAACAAAACCAACCTGTACAAAAAGTAATGGCACCCAAGCCAACTTTGTCAAGAAAAATAAGGCCCTTGGTGACAAGGGGAAGGTCCTTGATAACAGTGATCACGATGTTTGATTGGAGATCACTGCCCGAGCACGCCAAGCTATCCACTGGAGAATTCCCTTCTCTTGGGATAACATTAAACACAAAGGTGCCTATCTGCCTCAAATTATATATCCCTCTCAACCAGGGGTTCTAGACCCAGGACGGATGGGATCTGCCATTAAGCATATCTGCCACCAGTTTTGAATCCATTTCCACCTCCACCATACTTAGCCTAAAGGATCTACAAAGAGAAAGACCATCACAAAACGCCCTTAATTCTACTCTGTTGTTAGAACCCACACCATACCCAACATAGAAAGCAAAGATAAGAGAATCATTATCATTTTTGCAGAGCCTCCCTCTGCCTGAGAGCCCGAGGTTCCCGCGAGCTGAACATCAATGTTCAGCTTAAACCAGCCCGAAGGCAGTACCACCCACCACACAAATTGGAACCTGCACTACCTCTAGCCTCTCAGGCTAGACTGACCAGCTGCAACACAGTACCATTGCTGCTGTATAGACCTTTGGTGGGAAGCCTGCTCTGTGCGGTGGAGATTCTGGTTAGCCACCAAGATATGTGGCCTATGGTGGCAGGGATGGAGACCAGGGTGCCATCGAATCGGTAAGCATTGCATGCTTTCCAAATCTCCCAAACAATGATCAAAGGGGCTAACCTGTGGATGGATTTCGAGTTGGTAACCTGGGCTGGGGCAGACCACCATTGGTTCCATCTTCCAACAACATGGAAGGCCTGTAGATGCGGAATCCCTGCTTAGTCTCTAAAATGTTTCCAAATCCTATCAGCCAAGTTGCCTAGGAGGAAAGGGTGCTCAATAGATTCTGTGGATGACCTACTATTGGGAGATTCGCTGCAGCAGATGCATCGAGAGGAGAGATGAACCCCTTTGGCCTAGATATTTTTGTCAACAGTACCGCTCCTTGGAGGAGTTTCCAGGCAAAAATCTACAACCTCATCGGCTTCTTACCTTCCCACACCAAGCTCACCCAAGGCTTGTAATTAGACCCAAAATCACTTGAACGGATGAAATCTTCACCACAGGAGAGAATATTTCATCAAAGCCAATTGCCTTCTTTGACTAAAGCCTTTCACAGCCAAATGAGCTTTATACTTCACTTGTCATTTCCATTAGTTTTCAACTTCAAGACCCACTTGTTCTTTAGTGATTTTCTTCTATTTGGAAGCCCCACCAACTTATAAGTATTCTTTTTATGCAACGAGGCCATCTCATCCTGCATAGCCATCTTTTGCTTATCCATCTTTTTCTTATCATTATCTTTATGAATTTGAGCTTCCTTGGGGGTTGTCACTCTCTTGTAGACCTTGGCTGAGACTCAGCTAGTGGCTCTTGAGCGGACTTCTCCTCCTGCTCTTCTTATTCCACATCATCTACATTATTTACAGGAACATCATTATTAACAACTCCATTTTCTTGTCTCTCCTCCATCACTATTCATTATGGGAGGAGGAACTGGAATCATTTTATCATGAAGCTTTATTATATGTTCTTTAGGCACTCAACATACACTTTGCACCCAAACACTTTCAAATGAGACTACAAAATCTCTTTTCTAGTCCATACTCTTTTTGGAATCTCTCCCTTCAAATGAACTAAAGGGGACTGTTAATTAGGTAATAGGTAGTACGCTTTGCCTCACCTTAAAATGATTCTGGCAATTTGGCTGAAAAGAGCATGCTCGTGATTCTTTCAATAATTATTCCATTCATCCTCTCAGTCACACCGTTTTGCCAAGGAGTCGTGTAAATTGTCTTCTAATGCTTGATGTTGTTCTTTATGCAATACCCCTCAAACAACTTTATTGTATAATCCCAACCATGTTCTATTAGGATGCACTTCAACTTCTTATATGTTTCTCTTTCAATCTTAGCATTAAATTGCTTAAAATTTTCATACACGTGGTCTTTGGTTTTCATAGCATAAACCCAAACCTTCCTAGAAGCATCATTAATAAATTTGACAAAATATAATGCACCACCAAGAGAATTATACTTCATGGGACATGTCAGAATGAACCAAACTTAAAAAGCATGAATTTCTTTCTGAAGATTTAATCTAAAAAGAAACTCTATATTGTTTACCTACTAAATAATGATCACAAGGATTAAGAAGTGTGCCTTTAGTGTTGGAAAGAATCTGCTTCCTTTAATAAGCTTATAGTCACCTTTTCTGAAGTAGCTCACATAACCCTACTTATCTAGCACATGTCCAGAAATTAAATTGAGTCGAAGGTCAGGAACATATCTCACATCTTTCAAGGAAAACATGTAACCCACATCTTTTTTTTCTTTTCTTTTTTTTGAAAGAAAGTATTTCAATGTTCACATCACCTACTCCAATTACTATCATGCCCAACTTGAGAACACCATAACACATGACTTGTATGTTGCAAAAAGATATCTTTTACAAGTAGCATGAAACGAAGCACGTGTATATCTACTACCCATTCGGTATCTTGATACCTGCCATGGAGACACGCAATAACATAGACGTGAATATCAAAACGTCACCATCAGATGTAATGGCAGTAGTATTTTTCTCTTCCTACTTTTCCTTTCCTTTTTCTTTCTTTTTCTCCTTCCTAGGTTTTTAGCATTCATTTTGTAGTAGCCCAACTTGCCATAATTATAGAAATTGACATCCTTCTTAGACTTATTTACCTCGCGACTTCTCACAGTGAAGCTTTCAAGTTTTTCTTCTTCTCCTTACTTTGGTAGCAAGTACTTGTGAGTGAATAGAACCAACTAACTTTCTTATTGTTTCCTCATTGAGTAAGTTGCTTGTAACTTGATTCATAGTAACCACACCATCTAAGGTCAGTTGCTAAGCGGTAGAACTAGAGTTTTGCAATTGTCAAGCAAGGAGCTAAGTAATAACAATCCTTGTAGTTTATCATCCAACATCATCTTCATAGTGGTTAACTAATTCACAATGCTCTGCATCTCGTTCAAGTACTCCACAATAGACCTCTCTTCTTTGTGCTTAAGATTTATGAGCATTCTAATTCAGAAAAGCTTAATCCCATTGGCTTTCTTTCATACAATGATTCTAATTTTTCCCATTAGGCCTTAGAGGAAGATTCTTTTGATACGTGGTGAAAAACACTATCATCCAACCATTGTCGAATATGTCCAATGGTTTTCCTATTTAGCTTTTTCCATTCCTCAACTGACGTATACTTTAGTTTGGCTTCATCTGTAGTGTCCCGATTTCATCTAGCCAATTATACACACACCTAAACATATATAACTACCTTACAAAGAATATAGTGAAAACTTAAACATAATGAATCAATGTAAAGGGTATAAGTAATGAAATTTTAGGGATGAAATTTTGTTTAGGGGGGTAGATTGTAACACCCTGAACTTTTCAATAAACGAATATTAAAAGTTCTCGAGTGTTACCATGAAATTTAACTTAATGTGTACATGTGTACAATACCAATCTAGCTATCCTAACCTTACATCTATTTTTCGGCATGAATCTAACCGTTGAAAATGATCTTCATCCATAGATCAAGCCATCCGACTGTTGATTTTAAGATAAGATCATCATATGTCCAAGTATTCTCACTTTTCTATCATAACTAACCGTTCAACCAACTATCCATCGATAGTAGATCCCTTCCATAGGGTCAGCCCATTCTCAACATGGGTCTAGGCCTCCTACTACTAGCCAGCAGTGCACTCAGCCGATCAAGGGTCAGCTTGGAGCAGGGATATCCATCAACGGTCAGCAACATTATCACTTGAACTTAGATGTCCAACAACTTTTTCCGATCAGAGACCAACAACATTGCTAATTGTCCTCAGACCTGCAACAACGTTGGTTGAACAGGGGACAATAGGATTCCCCTGTTCTTGGGCCTGGTGGGGTGGAAAATCAAGACCACCTCTTTAATCAGGGTGAAATTGCTGCCCATGTTTGGAGTTACTTCAGCCGACTCTTTGGTCTTGCCGTTTCTCCCAATCAAACAATTCTTCAGCTTTTTGTTGAGGGTTAAATATTAAATATTAGACCCCAGTTATTGCCTAGATTTATGAACGTGGTACTGTTTAACAGCTCAATTTAATTGTGTTTGTGATGCAAGGTGTATTTACGAGCTTGGACAGAAATAGGATGCTTAAAGCATGGATTTAACGCTTTAATGATACCAAAGGCAAGGGACAGACCCCAAGGGACCAAGATTTATGGATTTACATGCCAGAGATATAAGAAAATCGAGAAACTAAAGCTCAAGTGGCCTGAAAGACGTCCAGAATGCAAGATCACAAGGTTCTCACCATCCGTTCGACTCGAAACTTCATATATGGCTTGAAGACCATAAATTAACCGTACACGTCAAAAATCATCCATTGGATCTTGGTGAAAGTAGCCCAATGGACAGATATGCCCATAAAACAGTGAATAGAGGCCCAGCTGATATCTGGATATACTTTGATTTTGGTCTTAACACATTAAATGGGGTGGTACAACAAATGGACGAAGCGGATCTTACATGTATATCACATTGGACCCGACATGTACAGCACGTGTACATAGAGTACACATGCCCACGCCACACCATAATGTCAAGGCATCTTTGACTGCCTTGACCCGACCTCCTTCACGTCCTCATGCGTGAAACATCCAGCAGACGTGCCTACCTAATGGGGCCCACCTATCATCCAAATATGTAATCTGGACCGTCCATTGAGTCCCTAGGGTAGGGACGACCCTAACCATGGTTGCCTTTTGACACCACGAAAGTGATTGCAAGATCCTAACCGTTAAACACAAGATTTACGGCGGAATAAAAGAGTCTGTGGGCCACATCGAAAGCAGTCAAGAACCATCCAGTATAGATGGGTTTTTCGATCTGAATTCGTTGGACGGCGTAGATCTCTCAAACGTCAGGTGAAGTGGGCCCCATCAAGAACCAACGCATCAGTCCGTAGGCTCTGTTCGCAAGCAGATCTGCGGACGATCGAGATGGGCCACACTGCAGTCTTCAGGATAAGAATCTGGACCGTCCATCAGGTGTAATACACCCCAGGAAATAAAACCCAGGAATTCCCAAGGTTCATGCAGGATGTGGCACGTGCAACAACGGGCACAAGGGAGACCGTTTCTTGAGGAAACCATCAATCTAAGCCATTCAGTGATCACCATTGCAATCATTGGCACGATCAAGACTATCCAAACTACCTCCTAAGTGATTCCAAATCCAACCAAGAAGTCGAGTTGGAGAATTGCACCATTGACTGTGTCGATTCCAATCTTGACGTAAGAAACTTTCGAAAATCACTGCGCAAAACAGAGAGCTGTCTTGGCTGCGTAAAAAGCCTTTGTAGGCAGTTTCTAAATTGGCGTCCGACCGACCTTCTTACGGCCTAAGATTGTTGGAAAAAATGTTGAATTAAATAGACTACAAAATCGAGAACCAAAAAAGGAAAATAAATTTAGAGAAAGAAAAACTTATTGAATTGAGTCGAGGCGTGACTGAGTCACTCGGCTTGAAATCGAATTTGCTCCCCTTGGACAGCGTCCCAAGTGCAACAGGTTTCCAGAGCAATCGACCTCCAGGATACAACGACTATGACCCGGTCCCAGCGGTGCACTCACTGTACACGGGCTCGAACCACTTGCAGTTTAATCCGAAAGTGCTGAGTTGACTCAGCAATGAACTCAGTAACAATGGTAAAACCGTATCAGAGAGAGTTTTATAAGGCAGGGAATTTTCGTATATTGAAACTAGAATCGGAAGTCTTTATATAGACTCCAAAATGGTGCATAAGCACCCTTTACAAAAGGTTAGGTCCGTTGGGTTTAAACCCAACAGGGGCGACCAACCGGAAGGGAAGCATCTCTCTGGTTTAAAAATGAAAAGGCGCAAGTGCGAGTACACTCTCGCACATACAGTCCTGCGAGTACCCATACACACACCCACGTGAGTACACTTACACCACACCCGCACCCGCGCCCAGCCCAGCCCATTCCGTCGCGTCGCGCACGCGGACGCGGACGCGGACACGGACGCGGACTCGGCTCGGCTCGACACGGCACGGCACGGCACGGCTCGGCGCGCGCGCGCGTGTGTGGTCAATGGCATAGATTAGAGCTATTGGCATAGCCCCCCCACAGGACCAAATTCACATGCCCCCTGAAAGGGGCTCAAGCCCTAGGCAAAAAGCCTATCATATAAACAAGAGAATTTCTTTTGTCAAATCCGATGTGGGACAAAACCAACACCTCAAAAACACCAAAATTTAAATGTGGAGGGAAAACACCGAAATTTAAAAATTCAAATTTTTAATATTATTTTAAAACAAATACAACAATCCCCCACATGTTTTAAAATAAAATGCTTTCGGATTAAAGCGAAATAGTTGTGCAATGGTGCCGGTGTCACCATAGACTTGAACCGATATTAGAGTAAGCAAGACAGGTCTACAGAAATCAGGTGACACCATAGTCTTGAACCTGAATCCTTTTAATGTAGATCGCAAGTACATGCCACTCACACAACTCTTCCTCTGCAAGTGATTCTGTGGTTCAGTGCGTTTTGGTCATACACCGTTACCTGGATTTCATGAGTGCTCTAGAGAATTCTCCTAGATTCTCATAGGAAGCGGCCTCCACCTCCACACCCATATAGGTGAATTCCATCAAGTGTATGCAGCAACTGTATACACCACCAAATATATGGCTATGGATCCATTAAGAGTTCTAAAAACTCATCCTTCTGCATTGCTGCTCGCACTGTACACCATAGAAGGGGCTCATATAACTCAGTGCAATCATCTACCTCGTGTCTTGTTGTTTACCCATTGAACCTATCTCATGGGATCTCCACTTGTATAGGTTGGGTTACCGACACTGGCAGCTCATATATTAGGCTCAGCCCCATTCCCTTCGATGTATCATTGACTAACTTTTCAGATAGTCCTTTGGTCAGAGGATCTGCTAGATTCTTTTCTGACCTCACAAAGTCAATAGATATGACTCCATCACGTAACATATGTTTCACTATGTTGTGTCTGAGTCTAATATGCCTGCTTTTTTCATTATATATTTTACTTTTTGCTTTCGCTATAGCTGCTTGACAGTCACAATGAATAGATACGGCCGATACAGGCTTTGGCCACAATGGTATATCAGCTAAGAGATTTCTAAGCCACTCAGCTTCTGAACCAGCCTTTTCTAATGCAATAAACTCGGATTCCATAGTCGACCGAGCAATACATGTCTGCTTGGTGGACTTCCAAGAGACTGCTCCTCCACCCAAAGTGAAGACATATCCACTAGTGGATTTTGTCTCATCTGAATCACTGATCCAGTTAGCATCACTATATCCTTCTAATACAGTAGGATAACCATTATAATGTAAACCATACGACATATTGCCTTTTAGGTATCGTAAAATTCTAGACAATGCATTCCAATGCTCTTTTCCAGGGTTATGTGTATATCTACTTAGCCTTCCTACTACAAAAGCTATGTCAGGTCTAGTGCAGTTTGTTAGATACATGAGGCTACCAATTATTCTGGAATATTCCAATTGAGACACACTATTTTCTGTATTCTTCATGAGAGTCACACTATAATCATAAGGAGTACTGACAGGTAAACAGTTAAAATGGTTAAACTTTCTCAATATTTTCTCAATGTAATGAGATTGTGATAATATAATAACACCATTTTTCCTAGTTACTTCAATACCCAAGATTACACTTGCCTCTCCTAAGTCTTTCATGTCAAACTTAGATGACAAGAATTTCTTAGTTGTATTAACTAATTTAATATTATTTTTGAAAATAAGCATGTCATCAACATAAAGCCATATAATAACATAATCATTTTCAGAAATTTTACTATATACACATCTATCTACATCATTTATATGATAACCATTTGATTTTAAAACACTATCAAATTTTTCATGCCATTGTTTAGGAGCCTGTTTTAAACCATATAGTGATTTAATTAGTCTACATACTTTACTTTCTTTACCTAATATCTTATAACCCTCAAGTTGCTCCATATATATTTCTTCTTCTAAGTCTCCATTTAGGAAAGCCGTCTTAACATCCATCTGGTGTACCACTAGTTTATATATGGAGGCTATCGCTATTAAGACTCTAATAGTTGTAATCCTAGTTACAGGGGAATATGTATCAAAGTAATCTATTCCTTCCTTTTGTTTAAAGCCTTTCGCTACCAACCTAGCCTTAAACTTATCGATAGTTCCATCTGGTTTTAGTTTCTTTCTAAACATCTATTTGCAGCCTATTGGTTTGTTACCAGGTGGTAGGTCTACAAGTTCCCAAGTATTATTAGATATAATAGATTCTAACTCATCATTTCTTTTAGAGTTCTGTTCTTACGTTCTGCTATTCCATTTTGTTCTGGTGTATAAGGAGCTGTAGTTTCGTGAATTATTCCATTCTTTTCACATAATTCTCTAAATTGAGAAGATTCATATTCACCTCCTCTATCTGTTCTAAGTCTTTTAATTTTTATATTTAATTGATTTTCAACTTCAATTTTGTATTTAGAAAAAGCATCTAAAGCTTCATCTTTGTTCCTTAATAGATATACTCTAGTGAACCTAGAGTAGTCATCTACAAAAGTTATATAATATCTTTTTTCACCTCTAGACATGTGATTTCTAAAATCACCTAAATCACTGTGTATCAACTCTAATAGAACAGATGATCTTTCTATTTGTTTAAAGGGTTTTCTAATAAATTTTGATTCTACACATGTTTCACATTTTTCAAACTCTTCATTAGATATATTAGGTAATAAACCTAATCTTTTCATTTTCTTTAAAGATGTCATATTCACATGACCTAATCTATTATGCCATAGATAAAAAGGTTCAACGATATAAACAGAACTAGATGTTTTCTTATTATCATTGGATACATTTACAATGAATAAACCATCGCTACAGTACCCTTTACCAACAAAGGTTTCATTTTTAGTCATTACAAGCTTATCTGAATCAAATACTAATTTGACACCAGCCTTATTGAGGAGCGAACCAGAGACCAAGTTTCTTCTAATGTCAGGCACATGTAGGAGATCATTTAACATTAGAGTCTTTCCAGAAGTGAGTTTCAGAAGTACTTTCCCTTTTCCTATAACTGGAGACGTTCTAGCATTTCCCATGAACACCTGTTCATCATCTCTTGATACTTGGTAGGAGGTAAACATGCTACGATCCTTGCACACGTGTCTAGTTGCACCAGTATCTAGCACCTACTCCAAGTTGTTTACAAGGAAGACTTCTGACACCACAGCCACTACTATGTCAGACTCATTGCCTGTTTCTGTAAGATTAGCTTGCGCCTTATCTTTATTTTTCTTAAGCCTGCAGGTTTTAACATGATGCACAGGCTTTCCACAGTTGTAGCAGTTTTCCTTTTTCTTGAATTGATTGTTTGCATTCTTCTTTTTGAGCCTGCATTCATTTGCATAATGTCCAGGTTTGCCACAGTTATGACAGTTGCCCTTTTTCTTGTTATTTGTCCGACTTGATTCCACAAGATTCGCTTTTGAATCTATTTCATTTTTATTTCCTTTTTGGTCCCTGATTCTATTGGCCTCCTCTATTCGTATGTGTACGATAGTGGTTTCCAAAGAAACACCGTTCTTCTTATGTTTCATTCTATTTTTATATTCTTTCCAGGAGGGCGGTAACTTTTCTATTAACGCTCCTGACAGAAACACCTCATCCAACTTAATTCCTTCTGTCGATAGTTCGTGAATTAGACTTTGAAAGTCGTGAATCTGATTTGTGACAGATTTATCGTCTGTCATTTCATAGTGAAGATAATTAGCAATTGCATGTTTCTTAGCGCCTGCATCTTCTAATATATATTTCTTTTCCAAAGCAATCCATATGTCTTTAGCAGAGGCGTAAGAAGCATACACATCATATAATTCGTTGGATAAAGAGTTTAGAATATAATTTTTACAATTATTTTCATCTGTTACTTCATTTTGATTTGCTGGATCTATAGTAAATGATTCAGATAAAATGTATGAAACTTTCAGGGTGGTAAGAGCGAACATTAATTTCTTTTTCCACCGTTTAAAGGATTGTCCAGCGAACGGTTCGATTTTGGCTAACTCAGTAGAAGCATTTACTGTTACTGTAGCCATAGTCTATGTAATTCAACACAAAATTCGATTTCAAGATTGTTGGAAAAAATGTTGAATTAAATAGACTATAAAATCGAGAACCAAAAAAGGAAAATAAATTTAGAAAAAGAAAAACTTATTGAATTGAGTCGAGGCGTGACTGAGTCACTCGGCTTGAAATCGAATTTGCTCCCCTTGGACAGCGTCCCAAGTGTAACAGGTTTCCAGAGCAATCGACCTCCAGGATACAACGACTATGACCCGGTCCCAGCGGTGCACTCACTGTACACGGGCTTGAACCACTTGCAGTTTAATCCGAAAGTGCTGAGTTGACTCAGCAATGAACTCAGTAACAATGGTAAAACCGTGTCAGAGAGAGTTTTATAAGGCAGAGAATTTTCGTATATTGAAACTGGAATCGGAAGTCTTTATATAGACTCCGAAATGGTGCATAAGCACCCTTTACAAAAGGTTAGGTCCGTTGGATTTAAACCCAACAGGGGCGACCAACTGGAAGGGAAGCATCTCTCTGGTTTAAAAATAAAAAGGCGCAAGTGCGAGTACACTCTCGCACATACAGTCCTGCGAGTACCCATACACACACCCACGCGAGTACACTTACACCGCACCCGCACCCGCGCCCAGCCCAGCCCATCCCGTCGCGTCGCGCACGCGCACGCGCACGCGGACACGGACGCGGACTCGGCTCGGCTCGGCTCGGCTCGGCGCGTGCGCGCATGTGTGGTCAATGGCATAGATTAGAGCTATTGGCATAGCTCCCCCACAGGACCAAATTCACATGCCCCCTGAAAGGGGCTCAAGCCCTAGACAAAAAGCCTATCATATAAACAAGAGAATTTCTTTTGTCAAATCCGATGTGGGACAAAACCAACACCTCAAAAACACCAAAATTTAAATGTGGAGGGAAAACACCAAAATTTAAGAATTCAAATTTTTAATATTATTTTAAAACAATTACAACATTCTGCAAAAACTCTAGGCCATCTTACCGACCTTCCTACCACTATAAAAGAAAGAGAGGAGAAGTGAGAGATTCATTCAATCCAAACCGGTACGTGAAGCAAAGAGAGAAAGAGAGAGCTGGACGTGGAGAAGTTAGAGTTTTTTTTTTTTCCTTCCTCTCTCCTTTGTTTTGATTTTATATTTTTGTAGAGTTCAATTAAATCATGACCATGATTTACTAAACCTCTCAGCTAGGGCTTAGAGGTGAAGCTTGTAGCGTAATGAGAGACTTTTTTCTTGTGCCTTTTGTTTAGACTAAACTGATACTAATTTTAGTTTAATTAAGGAAATATTTTTAGTTTTTAATGGTCTGTTGTGACTAAAATTACAATGGGTCTGTGATAGTTTTGAGCATGTTCCTTTCCTTTTTATGTTTATGACATCAGGAAGCCCTATTGTTCACCATCGTTTCCTGGACATGGTCGAATGACGGTACCCTTCCTAAACTTCATACATCTTATGATTGGTTGTTAATTAGATTAATTTTGTTATTTGTTTTGTCTCCTGGGCATGGTTTGGTGATGGAATCCATTCTAATTCACATACCTTTCATATCTTAAAAACTATATCAAAGAAAGTTCAGTTCAATTTTCATGGTTACACCCTCCAGCTGGATGAAGACAGGACTCTTAAGTCTAGTTGAGTTCTTGAAGCAGACATAAAATCTCTTTAATCTCTACAAGTGGATCCTCCGAATCCCTAGTTTCCTACTTCTGATCTCTCTAAATTTTAGATACATATTTCACTATTACTCCTTAAATTTATTTGATTTAAATTTCATCTTAGTCTAGCTAGTTCTACTTAGTTTCAGATAACGTATAAGTATCAGTCTCTTGGGATTCGATCTCAATCTCACCGAGTTTATTACTACATCACAACCCTATACTTGGGAAGTGAACACGTTTGCACCTCTGGACTTCCAAAGCTAGTAAGAAAACTAGAATCTCATATCTCATTGTTCTTACCCCATGCATCATAATATGGGAGATTTGGATAAGCAGAAATCAGGCTCGATTTGAAGGTCATGCGATGTCTACAAATCATATCACTTTCAAGGTTTCCCGCTGGTTGAATGAAATTGGCTCTTCCATCTCGGCTCTGGATAGGAATTCTATGATGACTCCATCACCCTTTAGGCCCTAAGGATGAATAAAGCTAAGTTTCCCCCTGCCGGTAAACACATCATAGTTAAACGGTCTAAACCCCCTCGGGGCTAGTTGAACGTTGATGGCTCCTCGAGGGGTAACCCGGGAGCTAGCGGAGGGGGAGGAGTCTCCAGGAACCATCATGGCAAGCTCATTTTTTCCTTTCACAGAAACTATGGCTATTCAATGAACACGATTACAGAGGCCCAAGCCATGCTAGATGGCATAATGATATGCTCCAACCTGGGCCTCTCCAACATAATTGTGGAAACAGATTCAATGACCATTGCTAAAACGGTTGAAGACCCTCACTCCCTCAGCTCTTGGAACATCTGGTACAAGTTGGGAGCGATCCAGCAATTTTTTCGGTCCCTTAACCTCACTTTCAGCCACATTTTACGCGAAGGGAACTCGGTTGCAGATGCCTTGGCTAGAATGGCTAGCAAAGGATGCCCAAATAGGATGTTTGGATCCCGTCCCGATCTTCCGCTTGTGCGTGGTGCCCTAGTCATAGATAATGTTGGCATAGGGGCCATTAAGCATGTGTAAAAGTGGCACTAATCTTGTTTTTTTGTCTAGAGTTAGTGGGGGCTCCTTTCTCCTTTTTGTTCCTGTTTTTTCAGGTAGTTCATGTGCAGTTAGAGTTATATGATGGGAGTGATCCGCTCCTTTTTTGTTGGGACCCTCCTGAGTGACTGTAAATTTTCAAGAGTAATGAAATTTTCGTGGCTTTTGAAAAAAAAAAAATACTATCCATCGATAAGTAAGGATATCAAACTATCCACTTTGAGTTCGGACCACGCCTTCATAGTAAACTAATCACTTAATATTTGCATTTTCTCATATGTTAAGGGTCAAATATTGCATATCAGACCCCATTTATTTCCTTGATTTATGAGCATGATACTATCTAATGGCCCGTTTTATCGTGTTTATGTTGCAAGGTGATTTTACGAGCATGAACTGCAAAAGAGTGTTAAATGCATGAATTTAACGCTCTGACGACACCGAAGGTACGAGACGGACTCCCGAGGAATAAGATCGACGGAATTTACACGCCAGAGATCTACAAAAATCAAGAAACTGAAGCTCAAGTGGCCCGAAATTGGTCCGGAATGCAAGATCACAGGGTTTCCATCCTCCGTTCAGCACGAAACTTCATACATGGCCTGAAGACCATAAATTAACCATACATATTAAATTTCAACCATTGAAGATCTCAGAAAGTGGGCCAACGGACAGATCAGCCTATTAATATCCAATTTGGGGCCCACCTGAGATTGGATATGCTTCAAATTTTGGTCTCAACGCATTAAAAGAGCTGGAAAAATGGTTGGAAGGATCGGATCTTTGGATTACATCACTATGGGACCCACACAAGCGATGCGTGTGCATAGTTTATACACGACTCGCCGTGCACCACAAGATCCAAGTCGGTCAGCGTTGCGCTGACCGACGAATTTGCAAAAATTCTCATGACGCAACAGCGTCTTCAATACAATTGGCCGAATGATGCTAGTGGGCCCCACTCGTCATACTTTTGCAGAATCTGGTCCGTCTATTGCGTCCATAGGGGAGAATGGACCCTCGCCTAGGTGTCCTTTTCACAGCATGCAATCTAATGCAATATCCTAACCGTTAAATGTAAAATGGACGGTGAAGCAAATCAGCTCTTAGGCCACACTGATTTTACTCCAAACTACCCCTTCCCGGATGGATTTTTGCCCTGAAACCAATGGACGGAATGGATTTTATCAAAATCACTGATTATGGGCCCCACCATTATCGCTGCGTAACGCTGACGCAGGCTCTGTTCGCAATAGAGCCTGCGGACGGAGCTTTGTGGGGCACCACCGTACTTCGAGAGTCTGATCTGGACCGTCCACCAGAATCCCAGGCTTCCTATCATCCTCGCCTAGGTGGACAATTTCCAAGAAGCAGAGAGGATTGTTTCTTAACCGTTCAAAAACAGGTTGGACGGTATAATAGGAAATCTTCTGGGCCGCATCAACAGACCGTAAAAACTATGCATTCTTAGCCAAAATTTTGCCCCGAATTCGGTGGACGAAGTAGATCTTGTATCTGATGTCGACAATGAGCTCCACCAATGTTGAAGAGTAAAGCCTGTTATGCAGGCTCGGTTTCAGTGTTAGAAACCGACGTTTTTTTAGCCGGTTGCACAACCAGATCATTGATCAGATGGCTGATCCAAGCCGTCCATCATGTTGGCCGTAGAAAACAGTCCCAAGGGACGTTATTCTTTTGGACAGAATCACAGAAACAAGAGACTTATGAAGCCCCGAATTTTGTTGCGAAAAGTTGTTACGCACGGCTGCTGCGTCCGATTTCCACCGATTTCAGCAACTCCACCAACCTTCCTGGCAGCTATAAAAGGGGGCTTGAGACGTCTGGAAAAGGGGAATTCAGACCTTGGCTAGACGTGGAGCAAGGAAAGGGGCTTCCAGATTTTGAACGTGAAGAAGTGGAGAGAGAAAGACAAGGAAAGTTTGTTTTTATTTCTTTTCCTATTTTTTCTTCTTTCTTTTTCTCTTTATTGATTTGGAGCTAGCCATTCATGTTGTCAGGCTAAATTCCTTAGTTAGGGCTAAGGGGTGAAACTTGTAGCGTGATGGGAGTGATTTGCTTATGCCTTTTATTTAAATTGAATTGGGCGTTAATTTTTTGTTTTATTAATAGAAATATTTTTAGTCTTTAATGGTTTGTTGTGACTGAAATTACAGTGGGTCTGCGATGGCTTTGAATGTTTCCTGTTCCTTTTTATGTTTATGACGTCAGGAAGCCCTGTTGTTCACCATAGTCTCCTGGGCATGGTCGGATGTCGGTACCTTCCTAACTTTCATACATGTGATTGGTTGGTAATTAGTTTAATTCTGTTGTTTGTCATAGTCTTTTGGGCATGGTTTGGTGATGGAATCCATTCTAATTCATATACCTTTCATCTTTTTAAAAATTAGATCAACGGCAGTTCAGTAAATTTCATAATTCTTGAAGCAGGCATAAGATCTCCCTGATCTCTATAAGTAGATCCTCTGAATCCCTAGTTACCCTCTCTGATATCTCCTTAGTTTTAGATTAATTAACCTACAATTATTTCACAATTGCTACGTGATTTAGAATTCATCTTATTCTAGTTTAAATCCTACTTAATTTTAGAATACGTACAGTTTCAGTCCCTTGGGATTCGACCTCGATCTTACCGAGTTATTACTACATCACAACCCTGCACTTGGGGAGTGAACATCATACACATATCAAATTGTGATTTTGATCCGTTTATTTTGTTCACCACCTATGAATATGCTTAACTCACCATCAAAACTATAATCTGATAAACTTACACATGTGAACAAGTTACTTGAATCTAATGGTATCATGTTTTACCTCTTGATCACTCCAAAAACCCACTTCTGATCATCCGTGTATAAAACTGACTATACACCCACTTGCATACATGATCAAAGTATTAACCATTAAATTTTTCTATTTTTAAACATGTCATTTGACCATCCATCATATTGGTTGATATATGTGCATTCTCTTAATTAATTTGATGAATAATTCTTTATTTTATAATGATTTAGACATAAGTTCTTTTGTAAGAATTACTTAGAAATGTGACTATAACCATATAGAACCATTAGATTTTTCAAAACTCTTATATCAATAATAATTACAAAAATGTCATAAACCTAGACCCTTGAATCTAAATCACATAGTTCTAACAATTCATTCAATGTGAAATTTTATACCATATCTATGTATCATAAATTAACCATACATGTCAAATTTCAGCTTTAGATCATTGTAAAAGTGACCCAATTGATAAATCAGCCCCTTAACCATTAATTTTGATGTCCATTGAGTGAAGAAACCTCGTGGGTAGTCGTGCTAGGTCATATGAACGACTTGGATTGCCCATCATATGGACCAAGTGTGAAATATGAAGACCCCACTTTGGTAGGCTTTTCCTTAAGCCCGAAGTTATCCTTACCTACTCCTTATAAATCTGGATCTTTCGATTTAACTATTTCCTTCCATCCATCATAATTCAAATTTAAACCAAACTTTGGTCTCATATGACTATGAGGTTATACAAAATTTAGACCTCGATATATGATCCTACACTATTGAATGTTGAAGTCAGTTCCTTCATTTTGATGCAAAAGGTGAAATTTTATATTTAAGCCTTTTTCTACCATTGATCAACTACCAATATTTTTCAACCATTTGCCTATCCTAACTACACATTTATTCTAAAATTGAGCTCCGATCATTAAGTGTGAACTGTTAATTAAGATCAAGTTCGTTTTGGTACCCATTAGGAGAATTTTCAAGATAGGTCAATATAAATTTTGGATCACCAAGAAAATTATATACCCCAACCCTATTCGACAATCCTGACATTGGATGAATTATATTTAAGAAAGATAGCTAGAAAATGTCAAATTGGAGAAGCCCAATCCAAGTGGGATGTGAAACACACGCCCGCTCTTTTATAAAAGGATAAGTGCGTGCCCTTGTCCATTCGCACGCCAACACTCCCAACATCGGAGGAGGAGAGAGAGAGAAAGAGAGAGAAAGAAAAAGAGAAAGAGAATGAGAATGAGAAAGAAAAAGTGAAGCCTAGACGCCCATCATCGTCTTCCTTCTCCACATGTGTGGTGTTTCCCTCTTGCTTAAATGATATCGTGATTCATGTAGAAGCTTTCTTACATGGATATTTACCTAGAGTTTAGATCTAAGCCTAAGATGAGGGATTCCTTTAAGCTTACACTAATTCGAGTTGATATAATTTATCTTGTTTTTGCACACTTTCATATTCTTGTGATTTTTCATACAATTGATTGACTTACCACTATCAATTATTTATCCTTTTGGAAATTATGGTTAAAGTATGATTTTAATTATGCGTGATTTTTATGAATTTATGTGGGGTGATGAATACAAGCCTTGCCCTTTGTCCATTTTGAGAGCGGCTCGTGCTTCCACTATATATTAAGTTGGCCTTTTACTCCTCTCCCCTTATTTTGTTAAGTTAGCCTATTTGTTACTCTTCTCTTTTATTGAGCTTACTGCTACTTTTCTCCTTTATTAGGTTAGCCTTGTGCTACCTTCCTTTATGGCTTGGGCATTTGTGTTAGAATTCCAAAACTCTCATGGTTCAATTTATTTCTCATTTGGTACAAGTGATGTATTAGAGGTCTCACAGCAAGTGATTCATATATTTTATCATAGATGTAATGTGCTCTAGGTAGTAACCCTCTTGGTCGACGAGTAATTCCATTGATTTTAGGTAGTGGTGCACAAATCAATGTAAGTAATGTACAATGCGTGTTACATCACTTATGGGATTAGATGTCGTAAATAGTTGCTCCACAAACAAATCGTGTCACATAATTCATCTGATTCATGTGTTGTACCGCCTCGAGATGTTCACGTAAACTCATGGTAGTGTTGGACGCAACGACGACTCTCCATAGTTATGGGATGCGGGGCGAGTTGAGTTTTCTATGAATTATATTTCACATTGGCATGCATTTATATATATATATATATATATATATATATATATATATATATATTATGAGTTATGCATATTGATGTCACTCGTAATGGTGAAGTACAAGACGTATCAGAACCCTGATATTATTTTTATGAATCTCTTGAATTATTGTTAATCTTAAGGATAATCATCACTATGAATAGGGCATTGACCCTCTCCAAGCATACAGATGATGCAAATGAATGACAGGTTCATGATATAGCTGATATGAATCTTATAGTGCATAAAAAAACACTAACCAAACCCTCAGAGACAATTACTGATAAATCCAAAGATTGAGAATAGAAACGTCACTATCCCGAATATTAATCTTCTCTTCAAATCGACAAGAGGCTTGGATCGAGGCTCTAGAGAGAGCTTAGCTCTTTTCCTGCACAAAACCCCCATTTTCTCCAAGGGGGAGCAAAAGAAAACCCCAAATAATTGTTGTGTATATTTACGTATCAAAAGCCTAGGGCAGTCAACGGGCCAGGCCTGTGGTTGGTCTTGGCTCGGATTTTGAACTATTTTGGGCGAGGCCATCGGGCCATATTCAAAAATTATGTTTTTGTAAGCCCAAGCTTGACCCATTGACACCTAACTAAAGTCCTTTATTTATTGTTTTCTTTTATCTTAAACAAAAGGGTCCATACCTCGGTTTTAGGTTCATTCTATAAAATTATTTGAAAATATGAATGGACGGCATGGATGAGAGACATACATCATGTTGGGGTCCACGGAGCAACGACCACTATCCATTAGTAGCCAATCCGTTTCTCAGGTAATATAGTGATGGGTGCTTACTTAATTGTGGATCCACTTTGATATATTTGTTGCATATCCATGCCATCTATCGGTTTTTACAAATCATTATAATGAATGGTCTTAAAAATTAAGCAGATCCACATATCAATTGAGCCCCACCACAGGAAATGGTGAACATTAAACGCCCACCATTAAAACCTTCCTAGGGCCCACCGTAATGTTTATATTCCATCCAAACATGTTGATAAGGTTACTAGATGAAGGGAAAAGTCAAATATCAGGTTGATCTACAACTTTTTTGGCCCCAATTAATAAGTTTTTATCGGTCAATCACCACTCTTTCCTGTGGTGAGGTCCACTTGAAATTTGAATCTACATTATTTTTTTGACCATAAGCTAAATGTGATCTGAAAATTAATAAAAAAAAAAAAAAAAAGTAATTGATTGCGACAAATATATCAAGGTAGGCCCCACAGTCAAGAAAACACTCACCACAATATTACCCAGGTACATCTAATCACCGCTAAATATTATTGGACTTATAGGTAACAATGTTGGTGTGGCAAACTCTGTGGGCCTCAACAAGTTTTCAATGGTGGAGTTTAATCATCACTGCTTTTTATGGCATGGTCCACTTGAGCTTTGGATCTCCCTCATTTCTAGCCTCATGCCTTAAAAATGTTATGCAAAAATTAGATGGATGGTGTGGATATCAAGCATACATCATGGTGAGGACCATGTAACTTTGTCACGTCAACATAAATATGATATTTTTTGTTTAAATGAAATAGTGTAACTAGGAGACCCAACAGGGGCCTGAACTCATTAATTTCTATTGAAACACATACATTGGGAAGATGACGGGCACTTGGGTGACTCTGCGTCGTGGGGAGCTATATGTAAGAATCATTTTAAATTATTTTAAAGTTTTTTTTATTATTTATTCATTCATACTAATAATGCTTTGTTAATATTACAGAACAAAATGCTATAAATCCATGCTCAATCTCAATAGGAGGACACTCTACCGTTGATAGCAGACGAAACATGTTTTAGGGCCCCTGGCTCTAGATCTAGATACGTCTGTGGTCTCAAGCATGGGAAGGTGCCTTCATCGACCCATCGTAGCCATGCTTATGTGGATGAGGCTACGAGGAGGGCTAAGCAGGAAAAGGCAACATCAGCTGAGCTTAGGACTGAGGTGTAAGTCATGGAAGGGATGATAAATGATATGTATACACGACGGGCTCAATTGAAGGAGATGGTGCGTACTCTCATGTTACAGCAACCCCAATCACATTCTCAGTAGTAAGTTGAATATCACGTTTAAATTATGCAAGTAATGTAGAATAGTTACTAATCATATTTTTTTTTAATTATTTTGCAGATTTTCCTACAGACTAATGCTATCTTCCTAAGCCCCGCCGCATTATCAAGGACGCACATTTTTTTATTGATTTTTATTAGACAATTTGGACATGTGTACCTTTTTTATGTTGTGGATAATTATAAATTTAGTTTTAATTTAATTAAATTATTTTTATATTTCAATGGATGATAATGAATATTGGCTAATACATGTTATAATTTTGTTTAATTAATTAATTAAAATAAGAAAAAAAATATTTTCAAAAAAATAATTGTATTAAGGACAAATTTTACTTGTCGCTAATGAATAAATCAACATAATTCAGGATGACCAACACTCGTTGACAAAAGTCTTTGGTGACATGTTTAGTATTTTTAGCGACGAATAGATTCATAGCACAAAGTCTTTATTAGCAACGAGTTTCAATTTTAGCGACGTTTTATTATATGTAATGGCGACGTATCGACTCATTGCTAATATTTTGCGACAAGTTATTAGGTCGTGACAAATAATTAACTCATTGACAATAATTTGTTATTTTTATTGCTAAATAGAATTTGTGACAACACATTTACGACAAAATTAGTCATGATCAACACTCGTTTCCACAAAGACTTTGGCGATGACTTTATGTTTTTTTTAGCAATAAGTGTACTCGTTACAAAACATCTTTATTCACAATGAGTTTTATGTTTAGCGACGTTTTATGATATGTAATGACAATGTGTAAACTCATCGCAAATAAGTTATATTTAGCAATAATTTATTAAGTCGTCACAATAATTAGTATTTACGATAAAATTGGTGACAAACAATACTCGTCGCAAAAAACCTTTTGTGACAAGTTTGTAGTTGTTAGCGATTACAAGGACTCAATGCAAAATATTTTTATTCGCGACAAGTTTCATATTTACTGACATTTTACGATATGCAATGTCCACGTGTCAACTCATCGCTAATTAACTATATTTTACGACAAGTTATTAAGTCATCGCAAATAATTAAGTCATTGGTGACATGTTGGTGTTTTTGTCACTAAATAGAATTTGTGACACAAAATTTTAGCCATGAGTTTGGAGTTTTTAGCAATGAGTCAACTTGTCGCAAAAAGTCTAAATTGTTATAGTGATCTAAAGACTAGGGCTATCAACGGGCATGGCTTGGGTTTAGTCTTGGCCTAAATTTTGAACTGTTTTAGGCCGGGCCGTCAGGCCAGCCCCATTCAAAATTCTGATTTTGCAGGCCCAAACCTGGCCCATTGTCGCCTTACCAAACTCCTTTCTTTGCTTTTATGTAAAGAAAAGGGTCTATGCCAAAAAAGAGGATATTTTCCCTCACTTAGGCTCATGTGTGGAACACCTCCACTCGAGGAGGGAAGGGAAACACACACACACACACCCCCCCCCCCCCCCCCCCCCCACCCCCATGATGGAAGGCTTCACGGCACGGAAAGGGTCATGATGGTGGTGGAGAGAGATCGGGTGTGGGGGAGAGATATTGGTGGCAGATGGATTCCCTCCGCAAAGCCTTCCGAGTGGAGGGAATCCATCTGCCACCAATATCTCTCCCCCACACCCGATCTCTCTCCACCACCATCATGACCCTTTCCGTGCCGTGTACGCCCCGATGCCCCTTGAATGTTTAATCATTGTACTGTTGTAGGAAAAAAGACTGGACTTTGGACATTGGAAAGCCCACTTCACAGGCTTTATTTTTTTTTGCTTTTAATCCCATGTTTATGCCGAAATGATGGTCATACAGACCATTGTGAGCTGTACTGCTCTTAGTTGCACAAGGACACATGAACAGTCGGATCAATTGACTTAGATTGTCCATTAAGCACTGCCCATGCTTCGTAGGCCACAATGTAAAAAATGGCATCGATTGCACACTCATCATCATCCAATCAACAGGTGAGATTTTAGAAGTGGGGCAGGTGATTCCCTTGGAGGGAAAAAACAGCCTGTAAAATGATTGACTGAGATTTTTCCTGCGAAACAAGTCAGTAAACGATGTAACTCGTCCATTTGATGGGGTCCGAATGTGGATCGATTTAACTAAAAGATCACAACAATACCAAAAAAAAAAAACGCTTGAGAAATAGATGGCTATAAATAAGAAGAGCAACTTTCAGATGGAAATGATAACCCGTATGGTGTGGTTTTTGCGCTGTATTCCATAAAATGAGAAGAATACCTAAAGGCCTGTTTGGCCAGAGGGGATCGCCATATCCCGGGATATGCATGACGAGCCAAACAGACCCGGTGAACTTGTCCCGGGATATAAGCAATCCCATGGATCTCAAAACAATCCACCAATATCACCATCATTACCTTGAAATTGATCACATCCCTTGGTTGGAGGGATTGGAAGGTAAATTCCCGGGATAAGCCAGGCGTGCCAAACAGTCCCAGTGAACTTGTCCCGGGATATAGCAAACCCATGGATCTTAAACCAATCCACTGACACCAACTTCATTACCTTAAAATCCATCCCATCCCTCCTAATCCCATGGGATTCCCCAGGCCAAACAGGCCCTAACGGACAGACTGGATCACTTGATTGGATTGTTTATTTGTGTCTGTTTAACTAGGAATACTACACCATAGAGTGCTCCTCCCAGCTTTTCTCTTTAGCCTAAGCTTTCCAAGAAACTTACTTGTATCACTTGTCAAAAGCAAGCCTTTATAAATAAGTCCCGTGAGTTATAAAAGACGAAGTTTCGGGACTTTATTTTCAAACGAGGCGGCATCCATTTCTCGTCGGCGTACTCATGAACATGTGCTGATGCGTGAATTCGTACATGTGGGCCATGGTTTGGTGATCCAAAGTCCAAACCATTGACCACATGGAATTCGAGTCTGATGAGCTTCCGTCAAAATCTTTAAGAATATTTAATGAAACCTTTTAATTAACGGGGGGTAGTAAAGGATTGAAGTATTCCAATGAAAAAAAAAAAAACCAAATATCTTTTGGCTAGGATCTTCTAGGGGATTTGTGGGGACGCGGATTGCGTACTACCCCAACAGACCTAGAGACGGATGGTCCTGTCAGGGGATCTGTGGGGCCACATTAATGTATATACTATATCCACGTCATTCATCTATTTTGAAAGATCATTTTAGATGAAGAACCTAAAAAGGAGGTAGATTGGATGCTTAAGTGGACCACACAACAGGAAACAGTGGGGATTGAATTTATAAAGCCGAAAGCTTTTTAGGAATCCATCGTAATGTTTATTTGTCATCCAACCTGTTCATGAGGTCACATAGACCTGTATGAAAGGCAAACTTGAAAATCAGCTTAATCCAAAAAGAAGTTTTCAATCCCCACTGCTTCCCGTGGTGTGTGCCACTTGAGAAGTCAATCTACCTCCTTTTTGGGTTCGTGGATAAAACATATACACCATGATGGCCCGATAAATCCCATGACAGGACCGCCCTTCTCTTGCTACGTCTAGTGTAGCGTCTACCATCCAAGTTGCATGTGCCCTATCAAATCAACAGTCCTGGATACCAATTTAGGATTAAGCTCTACACGTGCCAAATGAGTGACAGATCTTAACTGCTCATTAGATTGGCTCAACTATGGACTTTCCCATTGTACAAAGATATTTGTTGTCCACTCATCTGGTGGGGCACCACACGTGTATAGATTAAGGTCTGTTGGTCATTCTTATTTCAGCCACCCATTTTATTTCGTACAAGTGGGACCCACATGATGAGAGAACTAACTTGAATTTTGGGCTAGGGCACGTGCATTGTGGGATCCACTTAACAAATGACTCGGATCTTGCACCTGCGGTCAGTCAATCATCTATTTCTCTTGGCATCCGAATCACCCTAGAAATTTTCGAATGTACTGTGCTACGCACATATAAATTGAGTTACATTCTCTTGTTGGAATGCGAGAAAAAGTAACTCAATTTCCATGGATCGGCGATCCCTTGTGTGGTTGTGGGCTTTGGTTTTTGTTCAATGCAATCTATGTGTCTTTAGGATGCTTGGAGAAGGAGAGGATTGCTCTCTTGGAGATCAAAGCTTCTCTCAATAATCCAAACGGATCTTCTCTTCCTTCGTGGGAGGATAGGAGTGATTGTTGTAGCTGGGAAAGACTCAAGTGCAACAACAAAACCCAACGAGTTACTGAAATTTCTCTTAGTAGAATCAGCAAATTCAGATTGGAAGATAGGTATCTAAATGCTGACCTGTTTCTTTCCTTTGAAGAACTCCAGGGTCTCGATTTATCTTACAATTATCTGCATGGTTGGGTGGATAATGAAGGTAACTCCCATCTCTTTTGTCTTAAGGAGTGTTTGGTTGCACCAAATCTCATGAAATTTCATTATCTTTTGCACCATAGAATGATTAATCATGAAATATCATAAACAAACATCATTATAAGTTTTCCAAGTTGCAAAGAACTAGTTTTCCTTTTTGCTACAACCAAATTCATGCTTGGCTTTCTTCTTCTTCTTCTTTCTTTCTTTTTTTTTAAAAAAAAATTATTATTTTTATTTTTTTAATAACTGCATGGTTTGCTTTCTTTTATTTTCGAGATAGGAAGGCTACGTTCTGAACCTAGCTCACATGCGGGATTTCGAAGATGGTCGAGATTGAGGAAGCTAGAGAACCTTGACCTTTCAGAGAACCACTTCAACCAAAGCATCTTGCCGTATTTAGGAGCCCTCTCATCTCTTAAAAGTCTGTCTCTAGCAGTGAATCTAATTGAAAGTTCCCATATAGGTTTTGAAATGTTACCCAGGTTGAGCAAGCTAGAGCATCTAGACCTAAATGGCAACTTATTCGGTAAAGGCATTCTACCGTATTTGGGTGCACTCTCATCCCTCAAGAGCCTTGATCTGAGCTTCAATAAATTTGAAGGATGGTTTCACATTGAAGGTTAGTTGAGCAAGATTCGATTAGCATGATGAAATGAACAGTGTTTTTTAAAGAAATTCAAAAAAATAAAAATAAAAATCCAACAAGAGGTAGGATCCACTATATATACAACTTCTAAAATGAAGATGTGTGCATGGCATCTAATCCGTCCATCATGTGCACCCCAGTACAAAACTCAGGTGGACCACACCATGGGAATAGTTGGAATGGGGACGGCCACTACTAAAAATTTTCCAGACAGTATAGTGGACGTCTGTGTTTACTGTATATTTCATCCAATCCATTCAGGAGTACATTCCACTAGTATAAATATGAACATCCAAAAAATCATTCCATTCCAAAACTCAGGTGGGCCACACCAGATAATTTAATGAATTTAGGCATGATTTTACATGGTTCCATCTGCCTAAATTTTCGGTGTGCCTGATTTTTTGGAATCAAAGGAACATAAGGGGTGGCATACACCGTGATTGGCCCTACACATCACTTTGTAAGTTAAGCTTAGCAAAGGAAGCTTTGAGGTGGATCCGGCCTCATTCCCCACCACCGGAACTTCCAGTAGGCAGATGATATCTGGGGCCCACCAATGTCCCTTTACATTCACTCAGTTGATTATTTTTGCCAGTTTATTTAGAACATGAATCCACAAAGAGGCAGATCCAAAACTCAAATGGGGCATGCCACAAGAAACAATAGGGAGTGAATGCCCACCATTTAGACCTTAGTGGGACCACAGATGTTTTGAAGCTTGCTCGTTATTGTGTTCTAAGTTCATTCCAGTGAGAATAACCTTATCAACGGTTTGGATGGCATATAACCATCACAGTGGACCTTGGGAAGGTTTCATATGTGTTTCCATCACAACTGATCCTTGTCATGTGGCCCACTTGAGTTTTGGATCAAACTCATTCTTGCATTGGTGAGCATTTGATTATGCAATTTCATGATATTTTGCACCAAATTAGCCTGATCATAATAATGAAATATGACAGTATCTTTTGGAATTTGGTGCAATCAAACACACCCAAAATGATATATATTAACCATATTTTGGAACTTGATTGAGTAGACATGCCCCAGTAACATGTCCAAATTCTCTATTTGATATTTTTTTTTTAATTTTTTTTTCCTTTAAACTATGCAGAATTAGCAAACTTGAGCAAGCTGGAGGTGTTGGATTTGGAAAATAATAAGCTCACGGGGTTTGTTGCTCCATTAGCAGAGGCTCTAACTTCTCTTCAAGCCTTATCTTTGAGTTCCAATCGACTTAACCGCTCCCTAACTCTCGAAGGTAAAATATATTTGATTTAAAAATTTAAAAAAAAAAAAAAAAAAAAAATACGTGTGCACAGTCTGCACCTTGAATTGGTGTGCACATATCTGCCACCATCCAGCAAAGATGGATAGGATTCATAACACCTATTAGATTTCCGTGTTACATGACACATGTACATACATGTCTATAGATCCCACACCCGTGTGGCATCATAAAACTTCAAGAAATGAGAAAATTGTATCCGGGCTGTGTAGATTGTAAGCGTAAAAGGCAAAAAAGAAATATATATATATATATATATATATATATATATATATATATATATAAAATTATTTTTTTATCTTTATTTTATTTTTATTTTATTTTTTTTGGGGGGGGGGGGGGGGGGGGGGGGGGGCGGTTAGCTTGGTAATCGATCCCTAGCGGGGGTGGCTAACATATGGAGTGTGTGTACTGACATGGGTGTGTACTAACAAGCTAACCCAAAAAAGAAGAAGAGAGAGATCATCTTCTTCCTTGCATGAAAACATGCACAAAGACAAATAAATGCCCAACAAAGATGTAGATTTTTCAAAAGAGAAGAGAACACTATCACACACCATGAGATATCAAGATTTGATGGACTAGTGTTTCTAGAAGAAAAGAAATTTCTCTAGAGCCTACACACACACACACACATACACAGAGGGAGGGGTAACTCAAAACCAAAACCCTACATAGATATTTATGAACCTTCATACAAAAAAAAAAAATGTAATTAAAAAACTCATTGTACACTATCTAATCAGATAGATCTAATTTGAGACCTTTGAGACTATAATCTTTCCAAGGAGATGCCATTGTACCAAATCCATAAGTGGACCATAAAAAACTCTTTCCAATCTTTAACCACTTATGTAAAACTATTGATCTGATCACACTCAATTGAGCACATTTAATTACATTTGTGCACTATGAATGTTGAACATTGGGATCACGCTCATGGGCCTTTTTCAAACTTCGTCTTTGTGCTTTATGGTTTGACGTAGGATATGAAATATTGACTCAGAGTTGCTACTAGTGAGTTAACTTAGATTCCCGCGGTCAGCTAGAGCTTGGAGAATCTTTAGAAATCAGAGAATCTGAGGTCTTGAGGATCCCCAATTTTATAATGACCCTTGATTGGCAGTCCGTGATCCTAAGTGAGGACTCCAGAGAAGAAGAAGGAAGGCGTAAGGCATGCTTTCTGTCTACACGCTAGTAAAGTCTCTACTTTGTGAGATTTAATGAACTTTAAGGGATTGATTAGTCTAGTATCTATGTATCTGAAAATGAAATGAATTGATGAATGATAAGTGCCGAACTTACGATTGGGTGTAAGAGAACGACAAATGAGATCTTCCAATACCCTTTCGCCTAATAGAGATGAAAATGAAAGAAAATGAATATTGAGTGTCTAACTTAGGATTGGAAGTGAGAGATCGATGGAGGTAATCTGTCAGCACCTGTTTGTCTAGCTAAGAGAGACGAGAAAGAAAAGAAAATAAATGATGAGTTTTTAACTTGGGATTGGGAGTGAAAGATTGACAAAGGCGATCGGTGAGCAATATTCACCGAAGAGGGATGAAAAGAAAAAGAAAAATGAACTAGGCAATCGTATGGATTTGAGAACACAGAAAATCACAAAGCCTGCACCTAGAGAACGCCTAAAAAAGTATGAAGATTGGAAAAGAGTTATTGTGAACAAGTATAAGTGAAATAGAATGCAGTAAATGATGCCACATTTATTTTTTTTTCAAGCTGAAAATCCATTGATATCAACATAGAAGATACAAATGATGTAGTGATTCGGGCAAACACGGGTTGACAAAAAGGGCCCGGACTGCCTATCATGTGGCTATACAAAGGAAAACAAGGAAAAGAACTAATCTTTCCTAAGCGCGCCTATGCCGACTTTGTCAAGGAAACAAAGACCCCTAATCAGCCTAGGGAGATCGGCCTTTGTGTTGGCCCAAAAAGGATTCTGATTGGCCGATCCTAATCGAACAAGACCATCCGCCGGCCCTTTGATTTCATGGGGGATGAGCGAAATGAGAAAGTTCCCTTTTTCTTTAAGAACTTTAATTCTCGTTATCCAGTAATCCCATTTCCAATGGAGGTGGGACAGCCCCTTGAACGCATCCACCACAAAAGAAGAGTCTGATTCAATAAGCACATCATGTAGCCCTTGCGAGATGCACACTTGCATCGCATCGTGAAGAGCCCGGAGCTCGGCCCTATTATTAGAGTCAAGGTTGTAGCCCTGAAAGAAAGCAAAAACCACATCACCATTGGCATTTCTGCAAATGCCACCTCCCCCCGACGGACCGGAGTTCCCTGAGGCAGCCCCATTAATGTTCACTTTTACCTTGTCCGGAGGGGGTCTAGACCACATTACCAGTTGGCATGAAGAAGACTGATGAGAAGTGAGCGGGCAATCCATACGGTGGATGAGCGGGTAGCAAGCCGGGGAGCCCTGTAAAAGCTTTCCAAGCAACCCTCTGACCTTTCCAATTATCCTGCTACTAGAAGGTGTTATTCCATCGTACTTAGCTGCGTTCCTCTTTTCCAGATCTTCCATACGATGAGGTATGGAATTATACATCTAAGAGTGGAGTCCCTACCAGGGTGATGGTAATTCCACCATCTAGAAAAAGTGTTTACAATTGAGGAGGTAGAGGTGAACTGGACACCACAGATATTGTTGAACTCATTCCAAACCGAAGTCGCAAGAGCCACCCGACAGAAAAGATGCTCCAGCGTTTCACCTTGAGGAGATGATTGCTGCCCACTGTCGCAGCAAAAACACCTTGAAGCAAGCGAAATCCCACGAGATTGGATCCTGTTATCGGTTGGGACAGCCCGGTGGAACAATCGCCAGAGGAAGATGGAGACTTTGTTGGGAATCAATCGGTGCCAAATGCGCTTGGCCCAGTCCACAGGTTGCCCTATAACCCTGCAAACCAACCACCCCATTTTCTCCAAAAAACATCCTGTCCGATCTAAAGCCCAGATACGCCGGTCCGGCTGATACGACGTACAGAACCCAACGAGAAGAATGTGTTCCTTCACCCCTGCAAGAAGCAGGGCCGTTGTAGGAGAACGAGAGTTGAAACCATCCGGGGAGAGTAGATCACTTACAGACAGCTAGAGCAGCGAGCTCGAGATAGGCTGATCAATCAGGTCCTCTAAACGCCCTAAACCTGTCCAATTCTCACGCTACATGTTAACATGTCCTAGCCCAATCTTCCAAATGACATGTCTGTCGAGCAGAGGAAATAGCGAGAAGATGTGCTTCCACATAGGTGAAATGGTGGATGAAAGGGCACCAGAATTTGCACCCATGAAGGCCCTATACCTAGAGGTCACAAATCCCGCCCACAGGCTATTGTGCGAGCCGATTTTGGCAGACCAAGACATCTTCAACCTAAGTGCTACCATGACCTCACTGAGCTTTCTAATACCCAATCCACCTTCCTCTTTTGGTCTAGAAATTTTGTCCCAACTAGTCCAGTGACATTTGTCGTTGCCTTGGAACCAACCCCAAAGAAAATTGGAGAAAGACGATTCCAACCGCCTTAGAATTTGGGTCGGAATCATTGCTACCGATAAAGAGTGTATTGGAATGTTGTAAAGGACATGGTTGAGAAGTGTGCACCTGCTCGCCTGAGAGAGAATCCTAGCTTTCTATCCTTGAATCTTATGCTCAATTTTTTCCAGCAAGGGATGAAACAGGGAGACTCTGGCCCTGCCTTTGAATACGAGAATCCCAAGGTAAGTGAAAGACGAGGAGTAGGGGGTACCAATACTCCTCTGAATGTTTCTAATCCGATCGACTGGCATTGAGGAAGCAACGTGAGAACAGCTTTTGTGGAAATTGATGTGTTGTCCCGACGCCACTTAATAGGAAGAGTGGAATTCTTTCACGGCTTTGATCGAGGGACCGCTCCCATTGAAGAAGAGGACCGTGTCATCGGCATAAAGAAGGTGAGTTATCTGTTTGCAACCACGTCTGAGCCTGAACGGGGCACATTTCTGCGATTGGTTAAGACTGGAAAATCCTCTACTAAGGACCTTAGCCGCCAGGATGAACAAACTCGGGGACAGAGGATCTCCTTGTCGAAGGCCTCTGGACGATTTGAAGAAACCGCAAGCGGACCCGTTGAGTAGAACTGAGAAGAAATTGTTATTCAAGCACTTTTCAATCATTCGAATCCAACCTTAAACGAAGTCGAATTGTTGAAGGACCCTCAGAAGGAAATTCCATTCCAGGCGGTCATATGCCTTTTCCATATCAAGCTTCAGTATAACATTCCCTCCTCTAACTTTTCTCGCAATCTCTCGAACCATTTCCTTAGCTAGAGCCACATTCTCGACTATTGAACGCCCTTGGACAAAAGCTCCTTGCTCTTGGGAGACTATATTTGGAAGAATGTGCACCAATCTATCAGCAATTACTTTGGCAAAAATCTTATAGACTCAGTTACATAGACTGATGGGGCAAAAATCAGCAAAGGATTTGGGAGCAGATTTTTTTAGGATCAAGAATATGAGCATTGCGGTGAATGCACGAGGCAGATTTCCTCCAAGGAAAAACTCAGTCACTGCTTTGTGGAGATCGAGGCCAACGATGTCCCAACAAGACGCAAAGAAAATTCTTGATATACCATCCGGACCGGGGGCGCTATCCCGAGGAACGGAGAAGACAGGCTCTTTTAACCTCATCTAAAGAGGGGAAGAACATGAGGAACGCGTTGTCGGCAGCCGACAATAGTTGCAGGATCGACTCCAAAAGGCTATCTTGAATACCATTTGGTTCTGATGTGAACAGCTTCGAAAAAAATCGCATGGCTTCCTCTTGAATATGAGGCGGGTCAGTTGTCCAGATGCCCGTTTCCAGCTAAATTCCGTCAATACTGGCCCGCCTGATCTTTCTGTGGCTAACATGTGGAAATATTTCGTATTTCAGTCTCCTTCACTTAGCCAGTTGTTACGTGATTTCTGTTTCCAGAAGATCTCTTCAGCTAATTCCAGATGTTTGAGCTTTTTCCTGGCTGCTTGAAGCTCCCCCTGGCTAAAGTGCTGCGTTGGTTGGTTCTAGTTTTCCATCCTGACTATGGTTTGTTCCACTTCTTTAATCTGCTGAAAAATGTCTCCAAAAATAGTTTTACTCCATTCTTTTAAACGCAACTTCACCTTCCGCAGTTTCAGCAAGAGATTCTGTAAAATCCTGAAAATCGGGGGGTCGAGTAGAAACCCAACTTCCGAGTTCCAAAACATTACTTATGTAACATAGATAATGATGAATGAATGTTATCTGTAGAAGGGCATTAAACATGATTGGAATTATACCAAAAACATCATATCATACTCCAAAGGCGTTTAAATTATGCAAGCGGAAGACTGTGATAAGTATATAAACTAGATAAGAGTGATAGTAAGCCCTGAAAGTATGAATGTCACTAGGTTAACAATTACAAGTTTGATTATAAAATGTACAAAATGAGAAAAATGTAATGTCTTCTATCCCAAATACTGAAGCCCCGTCAGTGCAACTCCAGGTCAAATAAACTCGCCAAAGAGTTACATGAAGGAGAACTCATTAGCAAATAGCAAAGTCCGGCTCCGCTTTACAAGCATCGCCCTCATCTGAAACTAAGACAGGGTCTGGTTGGTGTGTACAACACCGTCCCGTAACGAGGGAGTGAGTAGCTAACTCAGTGGAACAATAGAGTAAAGATCAACATGTTATCAAATCAGTCAAGCGGTAATGATAAAGCAGTACAATCAAACATTCTTAGATACTCTTGTTAATGCAAGAATGAGATACAATCATGATGCATGCCCTCGCCAACATACTCCCTCATGCGACACCATCTTATGTTCACGGCATGCTTTCGTCCCTCAGTGCTCCACATCTTCCAAGCACATGCAGTGCGATATGAACATGATTACCGAGTTGTTATTAGTCCTTTTCATACAGCAGGATTGGGAAGCTAAAGTACCTCCCTTGTATCATTTCCCAACAATGATCCAATCTAGGGTCGTTAGTCCTAGCATATCTTATACGAAGTGCGGTTCTAGGTCACTGCAAGGGCTGTCAGGACTGTTACACGCAGTCGTTGCACCGCTCCCCCATCACCTTATCAAAATACAGGCCTAGTTTATACTTTGTTTACTACGGGAAGGCTCATCGCCTCACCGCAGATTCAGAGTATGCTCAAGGTCACTTCAAATGGCTGTCAGGGCTGTTACACGCACTCTTTGCACCGCTCCCCCATCACCTTATCAGTGTAGGCTGACAGCTCGAATACAGTATTTCATACCACCGTATTCGGCTCACGAGCTCTGGTTGCTCACTGGTCACTACGGGGAGGCTCGTCGCCCCAGCGTAGGACGATAGCTCGACCACGGTGTCCCATACCACCATGCTCAGCTCATGAGTCTTAGCGGATCGAGGTACCATGGTTAATAGAATTTCCACTGGTAAGTTTAGTACTTTAGATTCAAGCAGTAGCGTCCATACATGGTTAACATACATCGGGCTAATCGGGTTACTTGACGAATTTGACTAGTACGAGCGCCCGTTGGGTTGATCGATATGAAGTGCATAAGCACCTCGTGTGGCTTACCCACTGTCGACAAGCAACGCACGACTCGGGTTCGTTAAACACGTTCTACGTGGCGAATACAACTCAGCCACGAACTCAAGTCCGGTTACCGATTGCCTGGACTATGGTATAGTCCCAAACACTTTCAATTTGAATCAGTAAGCATATGAACAAACAGAATCAAAATAATCAAGTAATCCAAGCATGATATCGAACATGTTAGAAGATATAACATGTACATGACTAGCATATGAACAAACAGAACGTGTTTAACTAGCATATGAACAAACAGAACGTGTCATACACAAACGTTTCATAAGAAAAGCGATTAAATCAAACACTTGCATGGAGGAAATCATAAACATCATTAAGATTGTTGAGAACCCTATCTCAACACCACTATTAAATTTAGTTCGCCACACAATTTCTCACATGGGCATAAATCATAAATCCATATTTATTTAGTCATTTCAATAAACACTTAGACTACACACATTAGCCTACATAAGTTATGTTGGCCCAAATGTGTATTAGGGTGAATCCTTTCGCCAAACAGGTCATGCATCCATAACTAGCATATATACACGGCAAATACTCATGGAAATCATATCAGTAAAATTTATACGTATACGGTATTTTCTACAAATACGCAAAATATCTAAAATTTCATATACTTCATACTTACTCGAAATGGAAAACGGAAAGCATGTTCTACATGTGAAATAGCATCCACGTCAGGAATCTATCATTATCTGACATTGAAAGCTTTGAAAACATATAACATAAACGTCTAAAGTCTGCACCTTATGCCGTAGAAGCGTAAAGAAGTCGATGGAATCTCTAAGTCTTCGTATACGTGGAATATCAACCTGTAATACAAGCTAGGTTAGCTATCTAGCTACTAGCATCGATGGAAACCCTAAAATAAGATAGGGTTAGGTTTTTCTTACCTAAGAACGATGCTAGAATCGTTGGCATAATGATCCAAATACGGTAGATGTGCACGAAGAATGACAGGAACAACTGCCAAGAACAATCCTCACATCTCCCTCACTTTCTCTCTCTCTTTCCTTCTCTTTCTTTCTTCTCTCTCCCTTAGATTTAGAAAATTCGTATGGGATATGAGAGAGGGGCTTTGAGCCTCTTATATAGGCTCTAAATCGATGAAAATAGCCTTATGGCTAAGGTATACTTAGGTTATAACCAAATCGACCTTATTCTGATCCAACGGAGCACTTTTGGAGGTCCTGTTACTAAATGTGGTCGGACTTAAGCTCTCTAATATCGGATCTAGGTCAAGCTAAGTTTTCAGTCCAGTCGGGTTTCCAGATCGACTGTAGCGGACCAGTTTCAATTCAGCGGTCACCGAAACTCGATCAGGGCCACAAGTGTTATAACATGTAAGGGCCACCTATCCTGATCCGAGGGTGAAATTGGGTCAAAATCTAAATGTCAGAACGCTTAAAAATAACGCGTAAGCGACACGTCTCAGATTATTTAAATTTTTATTTAATTTCTTAAAAATCTTCGCTTTCTCACTCTCTTCACTCTGGACTCAAGAAAATTGTCTCAGGACATCGTTTGGTCTTAATTTTTGAGGTGGACGTCAAGTCCAACTAGACGGTCATAATGGTCTAAGTTCATCGCTATCGGACTTTCGACGTGCGGTCCAGGTTCGATACGAAGTTTCTCAATGCTCCCGAGAGCAACTGGGTTTAGAGATTAATCCTAAATTTCTAGGTAACATAGCGTTAGACGTTCTACTCATTTTGGGTCTTGTAGTTTATATTTAAAGTGGTTCAAGTTAATTCTACTGATCACTTTGATACTTAACCAAATTTTACCCTAATTATAGCAGAATACAGTCTTAAGGCCATTCTATGCCCCATTTTGGGCACTTCTCGTTATCATATTATTTTAATTATTTTTTTATTAGTTCATCATCAAGTTTACCCTATCGCCACCAAATTTCATAAGATTTTAAATCGTAGAAAAATTTTAAAAATTCCAGAAGCAGCAGCTATCCAACAAGTGATTTTCAGACAGTTGTCACAATGTCCTACTTTAAACTATATTAAATATTTTATTATATTTTTCAAATATTTTTATATAAAACTAAACTCATTTATCTTCAATCTGATTTTTTAATCACCTAAATCGGAGTTATAACAAATGAGATATGATTTTTCAAAGTTAGACGAAACGCGCAGAAAATGAGCTACCTGACCGCTATACGGACGAGGCCTCGCCAACTCGACGAGGTCCTCGCCAGTCACTGTCCAATTTGGTGAGGGCTCACCAAGGGACGAGGTCCTCCCCCCCCCCCCCCCCCCCAAGGGATGCCTGAAACATGTGGGACCCACCTCGGGTCCCCCCGAATTGAGCCGTTTGGGCCCACGAGTCCATCGAGGTGTTTATCGAGTCTCATTTATAAACCGGGATAAGTTACACGACATACAACATAGGATTTTGGGGTAGGAGAAGCTAATCTAACCAAATAACCTATCTACATCATGAGATTTCAAGAATTCCATAGTCAAAATCCCATTTTATGCATGTATGAACCATTTATAGTAAGTTTTAGTTTTAAGCATAGTTCTTCACCTTTAAAACTTTAGGTTTTATGTCTAATATGAAAGTACTTGGAGAAATTTGAAGAATGAGGTGGTGAAAGGTGAGATTTTGAAGGAAATGGGTTGAAAAGTGATGTTTAGACATTGAGATTGAGCTCTAAGAGTGATATGGTTAACCCATTGCCTAAGGATGTCTAATTCCAGGTTGACAAAAATTCGAGGTGTTACAGATTCGTTATAGGCTGGTCCGCAAGATCCTCCCGCCACAAGTTCATAATCACATTGGGAAAGTCCTTATGCAAAGTCCACATTCTCTGAAAACGAAAGGATTTGGGGGAGGCTTGCATGATAGGGGGAAACATAAGGAGCAAAGGGCAATGATCTAAGTTGGTGCGGGGAAGATGCTTAACTTGAAAGCAGAGAAAAAACATTTAGTCAACTACCATTACAGAGAACCCTATCTAAGCTTGCCCAAACCCAGGAACTATCTGCTTGATTATTGCTCCAGGTAAACCTGTTGCCACTGCATCCCGCATCTGACAGGCTTGCGAAATCCATGGCATCAGCAAAATCCGTGTTGTGACTCGAGCCCTGCACTCTGTGGCTGAACCTATCTGATGAGGACAAGACCATGTTGAAGTCACCACCCACTGCCCATGGGCCCGGGATGCGAGAAACAATGGAAATGAGGTCTTCCCACAGCTCTCTTCGCTGCAATATAGAGCACTTCGCATATACAATAGATAAATGAAAAGAAAAGTTCGTATGTTGCACCTGACATTGGAAAGTCATCACCCAGTTAGTTTGTTGCACCACCGAGACGATGAGGGTGCTATTATGAAAAAACCATATCTTACCACCCTCCTCGACATTAGAACTTAAAGAGTGAAACCCCAGCTTTAGCCCCACTGAAGTCCTTTTGGATTCTCTAGCCATTGGTTCCAAAATCGCTAGACAAACAGGCTTATGATTCCTGACAATTCTGGCCATTGATCTAAGTGTAGTAGCATTTGTTATTCCACGCGCATTCCAAATTATAGCACTATCCATCAAGAATTGTTTCCGGAATTGAACGCCCTCCTCTTAGCTCACCTGATTCTGCCACCTCACTGTTCCTCTATGCTTCCCGTTCCCTGTTTTATTGAGATCTTGTTCACTATTTTCTTTTTTCCACGCTTAGCAGGGACCTTCGCAAGCCTGTGCACCAAGACTCCCGCTAGCAAAGCTCCTGAGCTGTGCCCCTGAGATGATCTGCTTGCCGTTTCACTGATTTCCTGTGCATCATTGTCTGTTCTAACCTCAGTGTCATGGGAGGGACTCCCTCTAGTTTGAAACTTGTAGGGAGAAAGGTCCACTTCTAAGTGAATAGGTTATAAATCTTCTTAACTATCCCATGAAATACTAGCCCTGGCTGGAGCTACTTCCATCTCTAGTTCCTGAAACCTGAAGGATTGAGGGTGGCTAATACACTTCTGTCTCAGCCAGGCTGCTGAGGCCCGGAATTCCTGCAGGTTTAACAGGGAGCACCCTTCTGAACAAGAGCAACCTAGACGATACTCGAAAGCCTCCAACGTGTTTCGCGGTTGGGGATAATTGGTCTGCTTGGTTGCTGGAGAAACAGCTGGTTCTTGCTTGTGAAGAGGGAACATTGCCTTATTGTTGTTGACCGGTGGGTGCCCCCTAAAGCTGGCATTAGCATTTGCCCTGTTGGAAGTTTGCAGTAGCTCATGCTCACTTTGGTCTCGCACCGGTCTAGTAGACATTTGAATCACCGGACTGACAGCTGCTGAATCGGGTTGTTTCGAAGAGTGAACACCACTACTCCTTCCTATTCCCTGCTCCCAATCGCTCTACTATAAATTTGATCTCCTCCTAGCGAGAATTGGAGACAAGCAAAGGTGGGGTTGGTGCCTCGGAAGGGAGTGGGTCCCCTGTTGCAATTCAAAAGCCAATACTAAAGGAGGGACCTGCATTATGGGATCTGAGACAAGGGGTTCACACCTAACCAAAGATGCCACTCTGCTGTCTTGACCATCACCAGATTTATTCTTCTCAAGAGCCAAGCCTTCTATCGACAGTTGTTGTTACATAGTGACATTTCCCTGATCAACCGTAGAGGTGATGTGGGACTGACTCGTAAGAAATGGAGTTGATCAGGGACTGCAAGCTGGGGATTAGGAGTGAAGATAGAGATGCAATCAAGATGAGGCTGGGAATTAGGCAGGAGTATTGTGTCCTGAAGGCTGGGGGGGTTGGTAGGAGTCAGAATAGAAGGTGGTGGGGGTGGAGGGGGATTAGAGGTAGGTAGGGGAGGTGGCGGAGGTGGAGGGGGATTAGAGGTAGGTAGGGGAGGTGGCGGAGGTGGAGGGGGAGGGGGTGTCGGCAGGTTAGATGTAGGTAAGGGAATGGCAATGTTAGATGTAGGTAAGGGAATGACAATGTTAGAGGGGGTTCTGCTCTGATAGACAATCGGTGAGGCATTACGACAAACATGTAGCGATGGCTCAGGATCAGCGACCCAAGACTTGTGAAACGTTCTAGTCACCCATTCCTTAGTAGACTCAGAGGATCCCAGAGAATAGGGGAATCGGCCATTTTCATATGGAGCGAGCTCCACGAACCCAAGGATGGGGAATGAGTGACTTGTCACATGGAGATACCGAGGCCTGTACTCATCCACACCTGGATGCAGGATGACTTTGACTCTTGCAAAGCCTTGGAATGCGGCAGATATCGCAGCGTTGTCAATCTGGAGAACCTCCCCGAAGGTTTTGGCGAGGTCTTCAATGGCGGCAAGGTACCAGGCGTGCGCCGGGATACCGAAAATACGGATCCACCTCCCTTCCTCCAAAATGGTCGCTTCCAGGTACCAAGATACAACTTCAATCAGGTTCATCTTCTTATGTAGGTTGGTGTCCTTTGCAAAAGCATTCATCTCCTGCCTGGATCTAAACTTCAGGAGGAATTTACAAGAGGCGATTTTACTGATGCCCACGTTTATATGAGCAAATTTAGATTGGCAGAAGGCATCAAAAATGTGGGAAATGGGAACGGAAATGTTGTTTGTCGTACAAATGAGAGCCGAAGAGAGTTCCTCCCTAAGCTTCTGGACTTCTTGAGTGCTAGTTGAAACAAAGATGTTCTTTGTTGGATTAGGGGGACGATTCTGAGTTGTAGTATTGAGGGAACGATTCTGATATGTAGGGTTTCGGGAACCGGTCTTGACAACGCCAGCGAACGACCTATTAACCATGGGGGCTACTAGATGAGGTGCAGGATCGGCTGGGCGAACCCTATCCAACACCACATCTAAGCGGAGAGGGCTTACCTTAGGCATAACAGGTTTCTTCCTGACCTTCTTTAGAGTGATAATCCTACCATCGATCGAACGCCCGTTATGCGTGTTGATGGCATTTAGGGCATCCTGTTCATACCAGAAGTAAATGAACGCATAACCACGAGATCTGTTTTGCTCCTTGTCCCATGGGAGAGAAATTGAAGAAATTTTTCCAAACTTGCCGAAGATGCGAGCAATGTCTTCCTCATTTGTGTCGTATGAGATGTTCCCTGCAAAAACCCCAAAACAAGAGAGTCTTGAATCTGCTCTGCCATTTTTCTGGTGTACTGTTTCCCAAGCAGTATCTCCTTCGTTCCCTCAATCGACATGCACATCTGACCTCATGCCTCATACCCCACTGTTTCCCAAGCAGTATCTCCTTCATCGGACCTTCAGTCTCAATTATCTGTAAATGATGCCACATAAAATGACTAATAAATGGGGATGAGGAAGAGAGAAGAAGATACCTAACACTCTTTGTAAAAGAGATTATGAGATATCTTGAACTACTACTATACTCCACAAGATCTAAATTATTGAGATGACTTGTATTAACTGGATGATAATGTTAAAGGAGTTGGATCGGCTTGGATGTGATCTAGAGTTTAGATGGCACTTTTGGATCAGCTAGGTTAGGATAATATAGTTTGCATGGCTTAGATGGGCTAGATAGGTTAGGTTAATTGGGTAGAATGAGTTGAGTAGCTAAGATGGACAAGATTAGCTAGGTTAGTTGGGTAAGATGGACTAAGTTAAATGGATGGCTTGGGCTAGATGGGTTAAGTTTTGAAAAGGATAACTAGGTGTTATGTGAGAGCCCTCTCCCTCTTTTCTTAGTATGTGCTGGGAATAAAGTGAGTGATATTTATCGGTGAGGGAGTGGTAATAATGGGTTTCGGGGTAGCTTGGAAGGTAAAATGGTAAGTGAAGGCCCGTGATTGGTTGAGAGAGTTTTGGTGCCACATTGCACCCGTACATTGGACCATAAAGTAGAGAGTATGATTAAGAAGATATCCAAAGGAATTTTGGGAGAATATTGACTTTTAGATGATTTCTCTCTCAGTTGCACCTCCTTTGGAAGCTACTATCTTCCTTACCCCACCTCCTTCAAATTTTGAGCTATGCCAACTATGGGGGTGGCACTTGAAGTGCCTCTCACCATGTGGCATCGGCCAAGTCTTCTTTGGGTGACTTGGATGATGAGTTGGAGGGTGGGTAGTACACTGTGTGCCGCCTCCCACATGGTTTTGTGCATCTTTTACTAAAATGCACATTTTCAGTATTCTTCTATTTGTTGAAAAGTTAATTCGATAAGCTTTCCAATGAGAATAAAATTACCTTGTCAAAATTTTATTGGAGCTTGAAAAGTGAGTTCAAAGTCGCTTGATGGTGTGACCTTCATTGTTTGCAAATTTTAGCTACACCGCTTTAGTAATTGGCCATATTTCTCTTAATACCCATCAGATTTAAGCGATCTTAGGCTCATTTGAAACATAATTTGATGGACTATCCAATGAACTATAAAAGCTTTGTTCGATACTATTTGACGTACAATGCCATCTTAAGAAGAGTGAGTACCAAGTACAGTAAATTATGAGCCTACTTCGTGTTTGGGTTGGACAAGTTCTTATAGGGCTTTTAGGCTTGGTTTCAAGCTTAGTTTTGTATTTAAAGGGATTGGATTTATGCTTGGTTTTGAGAGGAAACTACAAGTCACACAATTTGGATCTTATTGTAATTGGTCATCCCGCACAAAGTAGGGTGTGACATGCTTGCACATAAATAACAATGCTCCATTAGTGATGCACACTTATCGACATTTCAGGTCAAACAAATTTTATCTTTATAAACTTGACCAATCAAAACTATTGAAAATAATAATATAATTAGATATAAATATTTTTTTTCAAAATTATTTCACAATAAAATTTGATTATCCATTCGATTTGGCACCTTAGATAAGTCTTATGTACATCATCATTATCTTGCGATCATTTATTATCTTCTTTCAAGCCATCTTTGTGACCCAACCTTTAATTAATCTATTTTTCAATGTACTTCTGACCTAGTCGAATCTAGGTACATGGCCTTATGAATACACCCCAAAGTAACATCACATCATTACAACCTTACCACATAACATAGAATGATCAGGATATAAGAGTGACTTATGAAACTAGTATACTAATTCGATGATATTAGACTAAAATTTATCAGTTGCTTGCAGCTAATTGGTCTCACAATATGTGTGGCTCAATTCACACATCATGAATGACTAGATAATTTCTGTTTACAAGATTGGATTTTCAAATTATCCATCTCCATTGTAATATATAGGCTTACACAATAAGATTAGGTATGGAGCCGGTCACACATATCTGTAGTAAAACTCACCCTAACCATCTCATAAAATTAGGGCTCAGGTAAGTTTCATACTTCATATCAATATGCATTACACGTACTTTGTATACCTGCATGATGGTTTACATTGCACAATAAATGGACCTAGCCATTAGTCTATTAAAATTATTAACGTCTTATCATGATCACCAATTCGAATATGTGTGTATACATCATGACGAAGCAATCATATTCATGAATATAAATTCAAATATAATAAAATTTTAATATAATTCAATGAATAAATATGTACATTTTTTTTTTTTGAATAAATTTGCACATATGCCACTAATAATCTAATGGGCCATACAAAGTCTAGCATAGCCATTTAATGGAACCACTTGTTGGGGATTTTGCCCTGCGGAATCACACAGATCTTGATCTAGGATAGCAATCCAATGGCACCAAGCACACAAGAGAACACAGAGAACACCCGAATTTAAAGTGGAAAACCCTTTCCGGAAAAAACCACGGCACAAAGCGACAGATCTCTACAATGAAAACAGAAATTACAAAGAGAAAGGACTTATCCCTAAGACCCCTTTAGAAAGCTTTCCCATACCCTAAAAAAGCCCTAAGAACACGTATTTATAGTTTAGGCAACTTTCCTTTCGCATCCCGGTTGCGAAAAGACTCAAATCCACAGTTTTGCGTAAAATCGCGGAACAAACTGCGTAACCTACGACTAGTCGTAACTCTCCTACGACTAGTCCTAGACCGGAAAAAAAAATAGCACAACTCGCTAGACTTCGAGTCGTGCCAAGGCTCGAACCTACGACCGGTCGAGCGCCTCCCACGACCAGTCGTGGCTCCCCCACGACCGGTCGAGCAACATGAACACTTGAAGATTGAAGGCTTCTCCTCAACAATCTCCACCAAGTCTTCATTCTTCAACCGTGTAGCTACGTGACCTCTTCTCTTATTTCTGCATCTCATCATAGCTCCTTGTGCACACTCTGTCTTTCTTTTCCGCCATCGTCAAGCCCAGAGAAGTTTCATAGATAAAGATCCACGTGCTCAACCACCTTTGCTCCTGTCTTCTCAAAACAAGAAAAACGTAGTCTTTTTACCATCTCACCGCTACCCAATATTGCTTGCCGGGGTACTTGCTCACAATACTGATAGCCTGTGAAATAACCAGTCTAAACCAGACCATGGCATACACTGCCCAGCGCATTCGAATAAGGCTCATGAGATATCCTGCTTTTTCTCATCTATTTTGGGACAAATCCAAAGGAAAACTTGAGGAGAGAAACGTAGGGAACGCTCTTCGGCTTTACCCGGCCCATCACATCCTGAATTAATACCTGCACACAAGGTATTCCTCCTGTGATTACCAAAGCCTACTCCTCCTTCAGTCTCAATGCCAAGAACCATCTTTGCAAACCCCCTGATCCTTCATCCTGGATGTCCCAAGTCTTTAGTACATTGATTTCAGACATGTCACAATTGGCGATCCACATGTCGTCAACATACAATACCTGACCCACCATGAAGGAATCAAACCACTGTTTAGGCGACAGGCCGAACAACGACCTCCTGCAAAGTCTTTTCTCAGCCCCTTTAAATTCGAACCGCTCTGGTTTCTTCATGTAGACCTGCTCTTCACTTTCCCTTATAGAAGTGCAGACTCCACATCCTTCCTTCCAGCTCAAAATCACATTGGCCAACCAGCGCCAATCACTGATCTAATAGACACCTGTTATACCGTCAGCACAAATATCTCTGAGAAGCCGATCCCTTCTCTCTGAGCATAACCCATCGCCACCAACCTCGCTCTGTATCTATGTTGTATCCTCCTGAAGATCCACCTGCATCCAACCGCTTTCCTGCCAACTGAAAGCTCCACCCGCTCCCATATGTCGGTCTGGTACAACGAATCCATTACATCATCCACAGTCACCTTTCACTTTTCAGCACCAAGCTCACCTAGAGCCATCTGAATAGAAGATGAATCTCCTGCGATATTGGAGTCGTCCATGTACCTCGCCGATGTCTTGCGATCATGCCGTGTGATTCTTCACACAGGTGGCTGCTCCACCTGCTCCGTATCCCTTTCCGCACGGTTCGGCCTTCCTACCCTACCCGCTCATGTAGCCATGCCCAACATACCACACACATGCAGAGGTGGAATCCGCTACATCCACCGTAGCTCCACCTTTTGAAGTGCTTCCCATCTGTGAGACATAAACAGATCGATAAAAGAGCTTTCTATCAAGAGTATTCCAATCATCATCAGTCATAGTAGACTTCCGCTCCTCAAGAGCACCATCCTCGCCTTGCTTGGTTAACAGGTTAATCATCTTAACCTTCCATAACTCAAAATTATTTTTTCTTAAGTACTTCTCAATCTCACACTTAGTGCTTGCCATTATTACTAATCCCTCAGATTCAGATCTGTGCCCCAACGATCGCTCTAATACCACTTGTTGGGAATTTTTTCCTGCAGAATCACACAGATCTAGATCTAGGATAGCAATCCAATAACACCAAGTACATAAGAGAACACAGAGAACACCCAAATTTAACGTGGAAAATCCTTTAGGAAAAAAATCAGCACAAAGCGACAGATTTCCACTATAAAAACAGAAATTACAAAGAGAATGGACTTACCCAATTCGAGCAACCTCTAATCTCACCCTTGCTATACCCTTTAATTTCCCTAGGACCCCTTTAGAAAGCTTTCCCATAGCCTAAAAAAGCCCTAGGAATACCTATTTATAGTTTATGCAACTTCCAAATCTGTAATTTCGCGATGGTCATTGCTCACCTACGACTAGTCCTAGACCAGGAAAAAAAACAGCACAACTCGCTGGACTTCGAGTCATGCCAGGGCTCGAACCTACGACCGGTCGAGCGCCTCCCACGACCATTCGTGGATCCCCCATGACCGGTCGAGCAACATAAACACTTGAAGATTGAAGGCTTCTCCTCAACACCACTTTCTGAAATGGTCCAATGATTTGAATTGTTCAATTTACTTTTACTACTATAAATAAGAGATTATCTCATAAGGATGCTTTTAAAGATGATCCTAACCTCTGGTTTCATAATCAATTGAGAGTCATTGAAACTTGTCTTCTTATTGTTCTTAATTTATGTACAAATACTGATCGTAGAAATCATCTTTTTAGAGTAAAGTTTTTCTCTTCCCTTGTTTTTAACCTGAAATTTGACATTTTAATGTATTTCATTGTTTACATCTATTTCTTTCCCATTTTACTTACATTCCTCTCGTTGGGTTGGTCCACATTTGACCAGCAAGTCTATGATTAGAGGCAAGCATCTTTTTTTTTTCTTTTTCTTTTTTTTTAATGTTCTGGGAACATAGGAGCACACCACTAGTAACTTTTTTAATCTGAAAAGGCCTTTACAACCATTTGGGTTGGCCCACAAAAAAAAAAAAAAAAAAAAAAAGAGGGGGCCATGCCTATCATATAACTGAACCCACCATTCAGCCAAAAACTATACAAAAAGAGGGAGAAATAACCCAACAGATAGCAACAACAATTTCCCTACCTGACTAGCTCTCAACACCGCATTCTACCATCCAACTCTTGCTTGGAGGAAATCTTCTTCCGAACTGCCCCTAAGCCAGCATTGTCAAGGCCATCAATCCCCTTATATCCAAGGGGAGCTCCATGCTATTCCTAAATAATTAGCCCAGACTTACACTACTTCCCTGACTCACCAGGCCACAACTGAATTTTTAGACAACTTTCATACAGTAGACTGCAGAAAATAAATCCTACAACATGGATAGCCCCGGTCATCACAAAGCTCAGCATGGGAACCCAATGGACAGTGACATAAGATTGATCTGAGGCTCCTCAGAGGCAAAAAAAGTTTGATACTCTAGCATAGTGTCAAGGATGAATTATTATTTTTTCTTTACTGTCGTATGACTTTAAAATACTTAGAAATTACATGTGGAACACATTTAATTCAAATTAAGCCATCCAAATTATGTTCTCCAGTTTAGACAAATCATGAAACAAAATTGCTCTTATTTGATTATCTTTACTATCAGATTGGTAGACGTTATTGCGAAATGTCAAGTAATCTAGGGGAGAAACTTCTAAGGTATCTTCCGAAGGAGCTAGGGCCGATGTCCCGACTCCCCTCTTCTTGAGAGGAGCCTGGGTGGGTTCAAATTCATTGGATGAGAGCTCCAGTTGGGGAATCCGTAACCCTATTTGCCGAAAACATCACATTCGATACTTTTGTTGACGGTCTCACCAAAATCTTCGAAAAATATGGCAAAATCATGGACATATATATACCCACGGATCGTCTTCTCAAGAGGCATCGCGGCGACGCCTTTATCTGATTCTTATATGAGGATGACGCATATGCTGCAATGGGGGTGCCCCCCCCCCTCCCAAATCCTACAGCCCAAGGGACAGATATTCAGACAACCCTTCCAATACCCATTCCCGGCATACCCCCAATTGAGAGTTAATCTTTCCTAGAAGCGGCAAGAGGAGAAGGGTAGAAGCACAAGCCTCACCCAATCCAGGTACCCAAAGAGGGCAATCATTCCATTCGGAGACCACCTACAGAGGATAAATTCATGGTCAGGGCCGAGAGCAAAGGACTGGTGTCTAAGCTGAGGGATCTAAGCCTCGCCCTGGTGGGCCATCTCTCCGACAAGGATGTGTCCCTCATAAGACTTATCCTAGAAATCAATGAATCCAAGTACGCATCATTAACCATCGACATTACACGCATTGCCCAGTATCGGTTCCTCCTTGTTTTCAAGACAAGGATGGAGTTGATCTCTTTCTTCTTAGATTCCTCTCTTCAATGCAGGATGGGCATCTCCAAGGTAGAAATATGACCCCAGGTTATACCCACACCAATGAAGGGGTATGGATATGCTTGTATGGTATTTTGGCGCATGCCTGGATGAGATCAGTTTTCATAGCATTGGGTAATACCTTCGACAAGGTTTTGGAGGTCAATAGGTGTTCCACGTTTGAACTAGCCCAACTTGTTGCTCGAGTTAAGGTCATGCTCTAAACAGGAATAGACACTTAAAGTGTGAGGGGACTAGTAATGTCGGGTGGGACATTTTTAGTGTGGGCACACCTTTAGCTGCCAGATTCTCTAGTTAGTACAGGAGATTTCGACACAAACCTTCATAAGGCAAGTAAAGAAACCATTAGGAAATGGGTGGAGAAAGTGTTCTACCACCCAAAACATCCTCCAAGGCAATCAGGGAGTCTTTTGTGCCAGCCCTCTCAATCTCGCTCTACCTCATCCAAAGGTGTTCGAAGAAATTCCCCTCAACACGCCCAATCTTATCCCTTAGTCTCAGTTCCAAATCATGGTCTTCATGCATACGCCACTTCGATAGCTACCCCTCTGCCCGCCAGAGAAATGCAACCCATACCTCTTGCAGCTCTAGTTTTCTTGAGACAGACCAGCCCTAAGGAATAACACCCAGCATGTAATACCTCAAGGTCTATGCCTACAGCCAACCTGGACCATCCTGCCTCTCATATTCAAGGTTGAAAAGGCCGAACTCTGAGCCCTAGAGGGGGGGGGGGGGTTGTTGAATAGGACTATGTCAAATTAAAAAATAAATATAGAGTACAACAATATATAAAGATAGAAGCACAAATAAAAGCAACCTCAAATGCACAAGTCTTGAGAGGTTGATACAAACTGAGTTTTAAGGACAACCTTACACCAAAAACTAAAGTCTTATGGTAGGACAACTTTACTAGAACGTTTGTAAGTATCAAAAACTCAAACTTAAAAAGAGGCAAAGAAAATAAACTAAATTATTAATACATTCACCACAAGTGCATAAAAGAAAATTACAACATTCACCACACATACATCACCATCAACATAAACCAAACACTAGGAATTATAGTGATTCGTGTGTGTACACCAACTGTTCAAGAACAGCCACACAACTACTCCACTCCCAATATCCACACCCACGAGATATTGACTTTCACTAAGAAATAAGGTTTTTCAAGGTTTACCTTAAAACCTTCACAATTGTGTCTTTCAAATGGGCTTACACAATTATAAAAATCCCATAATGAGTTTTCCTGGTTGAATCTCACAAACAAAAATTGTAAAAAAATGAAATTGTACTTATCTGAAGATTCTTTTTCTGATGTAGCCTGGTAGAACCAATTCGATGTATACGAAGATATTCAATGTTCAATCTCACAAATGAAAAGGTTCTAGGTCTAAATGATTTTTAAATTAAATCAACCTGGGGCTAGCTTGATTTAATTTTGATCTCAAAAGGATAAATCACAATTCTCCTTTTTAATACAATAGAGTTAAACAGAGATCACAAAATCAAATACAAAAAGCTATAAATAGCATCTAAAATGAATAAGTAATAGCTTCACAATTTGCAGGAACTTATCTCTCAGAGTGATGGCTTGATTAGGCTTATAATGAATGAAAAATTCTGAGATTCGTCCTCTATTTATAGGTAAAAATTTTGTTCCCTCGATTGGCCTAAGGGTCGGTTCGACTGGTCAAAGCACCAACCAGACATGACTAAAAATTCTCAAAAATTCTTTACAAATCTTGGACTAATTGAGAAACACTTTGGACTGGTCAAGTCAGTGCTTGGACTAGTCGAACAAAGCTTATGACTAGTCAAAGAAAAGTCTATAAACTTATACATTGACCCAAATTTAATATGCAATAAATATGACCTAACATATGGTCAATCTAGATTGTAGCAGGAAGAGAAAGACGAACCTTGTATGAAAACTAGATTGCGTACGAAGATATGAGAGCGTCTTCATGTTAGATCTTTCCAATCTAGCTTCATTGGACAGGTCAATTTTGGCATAGATTCCATCTAGATGGTTTGGATTAGCCATCCAATCACAGGTGGTGGGCCATAACTTCGGCAAATTGGTTATGTTGATATTAGCGTCACAATCATCTATAACTAGTGCTACGGCCGCATGCATGTGCATGGGTTCTCAAACCCAACATGGTTTTGGTCGTTTTGACCTTCAATCATGATGGATGGTTCAGATCATCAGGGATCATCACGATGGTAGCCCACCAGTGCTTTCAAATGGACTATGCCCATTAATGTCACAGTGCAGAGGCCTCTTTCGGCCGAAGATTGCGTGTGTAACCGCTTATAGCCTCACCTGAGATTACTTGGGTTAGGACGGATTCGTCTGGGCTACCTGATGGATGGTTTGGATTTTCAATCTGATCCTTGATGGTGGGTCCCAGCACGTCCCAGCGGACTCCTATCCACGTACGCTACGCCCCGCGAGCATCTTGCTCGCAATTTTCGAGTCAAAGCCGACTTTGATCGGCTTCTCTGATCAGTGCAGCGCGGGTGTACTTCTGATGTGCACATGCACCTGTTAACATGGGACCCACAGTGATGGTTTTGAGAAATCTATACCGTCCATTCATTTTTCCACCTAATTCAAGGGGTTGAGTCAAAAATTGGAGCATATCCAAAGGTCAGGTGGCACCAAAATCAATGGTTAATGGTTGATTTGTACATTGGGTCATTTTTGCAATGATCTAAGGGCTAAAATTTGAAGTGTATGGTTAATTTAAGGTAATTAGGCCTGGTATAAAATTTTACCTGAAACGGATCGTGGGAACCACGTGATCTAGAATTCGGTGGTATAGGTTAATGGCATTTTTTTGTAATTATTGTTGATGTTTTGGGAAATCTAATGGCTTCACATGGTGATAAACTCGTTCCTAAGCAATTCTTACAAAAGATCATATATCTAAATCATTGTAGATAGGGAGTTATTCATCATTTCATTCAAGGGAAAGGTACATACGTTAAATCCCATGATGAAGGGTCTTATCTTGAAATCAACAGTCAGATGGCTTGACCCATTGAACGGAGATCATTCCCAATGGTTAGAATCGCATTAGGGTATAGATGTCAGGTTAGGATAGTTGGATTTGTATCATACACATGTACATATTAAGTTAACTTCTTGGTAACGCTCGAGAACTTTCAATACTCGAATATTGAAATGTTCAGGGCATTACAATCTACCCCCATTAAATATAATTTCACTCCCGAAATTTAACACTTCCATTATTTAAGTCATTTTTCATGCCTTTAAGGAGTCCCTACTTCCTGTGCTCGAGGTAATATGAATATATGGTCGTAGTAGGTTTGATTCCGATACACAGATCTTTTGCCTACACAGTACAGAGGATCTACTGGTATCAATTCGTAATCCTGTTAAATCTCGATCATTTGCTTGATCAGGACATTGGGATCATTTGAGATTCTCTAAAACCTAAAATTTGAGTCAAACCACACAACTTCCGTGTAACTATGGTTCCATCAGTCCATAATCCCAATCGTTTTCGACGCATGGGAAATCTCACGTACTCTTGTATTCTTATAAAGGATGAGTCTACGTGGCCTATTACGCTTTCACTGTGTACTTTGATTTTTCAATATACTACTTGAATTTTGATCTACTTCTATCATCCCCACTAGTTCATTAAACTTAGGTTTTCAATGTACTACTCGTAAGTTAGATACATATAGGTCTATGTGTGCATATAATTGGCTATGTGGATTGGGATGCTACATCCTACCTCCCTTAAAAGAAAATCTCAACCCCGAGATTTGATATTTGGATTAAACAGCTCGTGCTTTGCTTGACTATAGTTTGTAATTCCATGGTCCCGATCATTCATCATCTTTGGAAAAAGTTTCTTCTCGCCCCGAAAGCCAGATATCCTAACCGAACTAGATGACAAGGGATAGGCTACGTTTCATAACGGATAAGCCAACTCATCCATTCATTGTTGAACCTAATATCTAGCATCATCATTGGTATGAACGGTTGTAAATTCCCAAAATCATTTTATATTGACTATTTGTCACTCTAAGAATTTTTATCTTTTGATCCACACGTCAAATTTATTCGAAATTTTGAGTCTAAGCCCTAACTTGTTCTTGAGACTTCAGAAATTTTCCCGAGGCAAGATTCAACGGTTTGGGGGGTTCATCATGGGGGTACCCAGATTCAAAATTTCAAGCCCATTAACTTGTGCAAGTGCATCTGCAAGATTTTTTCTAAAGTCATGCATGACAGATTGGGGAAGCTCCTGCCTAGAACTATATCTGCTGATCAAGGGGCATTCCTGTAGGGTCGCTCTATAGCTGAAAACTGCGCACTTACTCAAAAGATCTTTAAGAACATTGTTAGAAAAATCAAGGGTGGAAATATTATGCTCAAGTTAGATAAGGAAAAATCCTATAATAGGCTCCATTGGGATTTCCTGAAAGGGGTCCTCCTAAGTTTTAGCTTTGACAAGAAGTGGGCTGCGTTGCTGGAAAAATGTTAGTCCAGCCCCTGGTTCTCAGTCATCATCAACGGTGAAGCATGTGGCTTCTTCAAATCATCGTGTGGCCTTCGTCAAGGGAACCCGCTCTCGCCTGAGCTCTTCATCCTTGTAGCGAAAGTGCTGAGTAGAGGCTTAAAGAAGCTGATGGAAAGTGGCCTCTCTCATCCATTCATGACCCACCGAATTGTCTGACGGTCTCGCATCTCCTCTTCGCTGACGACATGATAATATTTTCTAATGGCAGCAGCAATTCACTTAGGAGGATAGAAAAATTCCTCAATATCTATGCAAGCGTCTTAGGCCAAATAATTAACTCCCAGAATAGCGAGTTCATTTTCTCAACGGGTGCTCCTCAAGCCTGATCGAGAATGGCTAAAAACATCCTTGGCTTCAACAAAGGGAATGCTCCGTTCACCTACCTAAGAATCCCTTTCTTCCAAGGGAGAGCTAGGGCGCTCATTTTCAGGCTCTGTTTGAAAAAAACCATAAAAGAATTACTGGGTGGAAAAGAAGGATTCTGTCTCAAGCAGGCATACTAGCGCTGACCAATCACGTTCTTGCGAGCGTCCCAAACCACACCATCGCGTCCACTGATGTCCCTGTTAGTCTCTTGGGTGATCTCCATAGGGCCTTTACTAATTTCTTCTGGGGATCGGATGGGAATATCAGACCCTGCCACAAGACCAGCTGAAAGAAAATCTCGCTCCCAAAGTCCGAGGGTGGTTTGGGTCCAAAAACCTCATGTCTGTGATGAAAGCCCTCCGTCTTAAGATGGTCTGGAATGTCAAATACAAGGGAGATAAAAGCTATTGGTGCAGATTTATGATCGTGAAATATGATTCAGATATCCACCCCGAGGGTGATTTGAGCCTTGTCTCCTTTGCTTCCCCTCCCTAGAAATAGATCATCACGTTGTTCCACACTCTAGCTGACCGTGCGTGTTGGCTGATTGACCGTGGGGAGTGTAGTTTCTAGAATGTCGATTGGTCGAGGCTAGGGCCCCTTTCTAACTAGAGACTTCCGCCCCCGCCAGCTCCCTATTTAGTGGCCAAAGTTCGCAACCTGATTGGGTCTAATGGCTGGATCTCGCAGTCCTCAGTGCAGCACCTCCTCCCCCAGGCGGTCATTGATCACGTTTTGGATGAAGGGATTTGCACCTCCAACTCTGATGATAGGTGCATCTGGATGGACTCCATCTTGGGCGAATTTTGTAGTAGACTGGCTTGGGATCACATCAGATATATAGCGTGAAATTAAAAAGTCATGGTCAAAGTGGGTTTGGCACGCCAAGCTCCCGCCTAAACTCTCTCTTCTAGCATGGAACATCTTTCACAAAGGTATTCCCTTCGTATTGAAATGCAACTACTGCTCTTCTTCATCCACTCCCCAGATTGAAACGACTAACCACGTCTTTGCTAAGGGTGAAAGGGCATTGCAAGTTTTGAGATTCTTCGCGTCCCTCTTCAGCATGCGCCTTCCTGCCTCGATAACAGCCGTTGGAAGAGCCAACTCTTAGTGGGCCTCCTCCTTATAAGTTGGCAACAATTTTCCCCTTACGGGCCTCATTACGATCTTCATTTTCTAGGACCTCTGGAAGGCTAGAAACACTACCCGTTTCGATGGTCATGAGATTCGTGCATATGGGGTTATTGCTAACATCCACCACTGGCTTAGCATGATCAGCCCACTTCTTCCGCCGCCCAAGTCCCCTAAGATATCTTTAGATCTATATTGCATAAACTTGGGAATCTCTATTCCACTGCCAAAGCCTTCTAAGGTCCAGGTGATCAAATGGAGCAGACCCCAACAAGGTTGGATCAAAATCAACGTTGACGGCTCAGCGCGTGGCAACCCGAGCCCTTCAGGGGAAGGGGGTCTCGGTAGAAACTGCTGGCGAGATTTTCTCTTCGCTTTCACCACTGTTTATGGATTCGGTTCCAATACTCGGGCTGAGATTAGGACAACCCTAGATGGTCTCACCAAGTGCAGGGACCCTGGTTTCACCAAAGTGGAGGTGGCTAGTGATTCAAAATCAGTGGTGTCTGCCCTCTCTAATCCTAATCTTCCCTCCTGGTCCATGTGGTATTGGAAGACTAGGATGTGCTTTGCCCATTCCCCTAGGGAGGCGAACGCGGCTACAGATGGCTTGGCTCAAATGGGGCGCGACAGGCAAATGGACCAGCGGTACAGTTCGTTAGGTGATCTTCCCCCACCTATTCGAGGCTCTTTATTCCTTGACAAAATTTATTTGGGCAGCCTGCGAGAGGGCTGATTTAGTCTCAGATTTCTGTCCAGTTTTTCTTTTCTTCTTACGATGGGTGGGCCAATCCAATTCGGGCCTGCCCAAATTCCTACATTGTACATAGCTGTTTCTGTACTTTCCTTTTGATATGAATATATTACAAGCCAGAAAAAAAAAAAAAAAAAAAAAAAAAAAAAAAAAAAAAAAAAAAAAAAAGATTGGTAGACATTTTTTAAATAGTTAAATTAAAAAAATTCCAAAGGTCCTGTTTCAAACAACAAACAACAAGTGTCCACGAATCAGAGACCAAGATTAGTTAACCAATATGATTCTAGGATCTTAACTTAGAAACAGTTGATTACAGTATTTAGGCTATTTGATTTATAATATATGCCACCTGTACCATTTCCAAGTGCTATCAACCTTCATAGATGGCTGGTATGAAGTAACTCCAATATATCAGTCTGATGGTCTTGGTTCTCAGTCTGACGTGCAAACCCATTGGGCTTATAATACTCGATGCTAATTTCCTAGGGAAATGGTTAAAGGGAGCCTTGCAACAATTTCACCGTGTCTGTATGACATCCACTCCATTCATCAGTTGCACAAGCATATTTTAGAAAGTGATTAAAAAATCAAGAATATTTTTTTTTTTTTTTTGATCGGACTTGTATCTACGTTCTCTCTCCATTCTAGTAATACTTTCATTATGAAGGGATTGGATACTATATAAACATCATGGTGGGCCCTAGGAAGGTTTCAATGGTGTGTCTCGCTCTAGATTGTTTCCCTCTGTTGTAGCCCACTTGTTCTTTGGATCTTAAATTAGATACCATGTCCTCATGAGTTTTCTCAACTTTAGACGGAGTGGATATCCATAGGCATATATCAGTTGACCGTAAATCTTTAAAGAAGCTAACTTCGGGCAGGCCCACCGACAAAAGGATGCGGGCTCACCTACTGTAAAACAGCTAGGGAAAGTGAAAAAGGAAAAACAGCTGGGCATATCAATTACCGTACAAAGTTGTGTTGTACGCGCTTCCGCACACGGATTGATCTGATTGTTTCTAATTATAAGAGGGTCTCCTAATAAGTTGATTACTGTACCTGGGATCGGTTGGGCCAGGAAGTCAAAGCTTTTATAGTTTAAAGGGTTGATGAGTTTGAAACCCATTGAAACTTCTCTTCCTTAGGCTGCATGCGAATTTAGAATTTCTAATCCATCTAAAATACTGTCTGTAACACGATTTTAATCCAATCACAACTGAGTGGGGTCCACTAGTATGCCCAATCACACTATCCAACTCTTAGGGATACAGACCATTGATCAATAAGGACCACCTTATAGAATTCTTATAGGATATCGATAGACATATCAGTTGGCCGTACAGAGTTGTGTTGTATGGGCGCCATAAAATAAGTGTTTGTTCTGGTTCCTTGGATGTCTCTCTTGGTATGGCCGACAAAAGTTCATGTAATTATTTAGAATTCCCTTCAGCCTTTTTTGTTCTTATGACCCATTGATGATGAATGAAAGTAGTGTAGCAACTCTACTCGTGTTGAATTAACAATCCTCTAATGTTGTATATATGTTAGATTATGTTAGGTGTGGCATGGCTCTTTTATTTGTAGTGCCGGCCTATTTGGATGTACAACCATTTTTCCAACCAACACAGGTTCAGGTGGTGTGCTCCTACCTTTTCTTCAAAAAAAAAAAAAAAATCCTCTATGTAACAATAATAGCTCAAGTGCTTGTTTAGACGCATTTCCTCAAAAGGCATCCAACCATACATAAAGTAGCATTTAAGCATCAAACACCTATTACAGAGGGTGTCTAAACGGACCCTAATTGTGCTAAAAAAAAGGAAATGTCACCCAGCGCGAAGAAATCTACCTCATTCAAGAAAGATAGAGAGTCCCTTCTAATTTCTTTTTCTTTTTTGCTTTTTTCTTTTTGAAGAAATCCTAGTTTTTCTAATTTCTTGTTTACTGCAAGAGTCCTGGATTCCAAACTGTCTCGAACATCTATTATATTATCCTAACAACAAGTATTTAGGGCCCTTGATCTCCTTCCTAGCTTCTAATCTCAGCCTTACATTCTAAGCAAAATTCCATCTTATGCTCCCGTATCATGGAAAAACAAAATCATATATTAATCTAATACTTAAAACACCATATATATTTGGGAAGCCCCACCATCGATCACGCCTAGGACTGCACCTCAAGTGGGATTGGTTAGGTTGAGAGTCAACCCAAGCACAACCCTACCTTAAGAGGACCAACCCATGATCCGACCCGCCTAGAAGTCCAAATACACGAATTTTCTTACCTGACCCAAATACACGTGATTATGCCCAGCCTTGCCTAACCCTACCCGAATTTTATCAACCCAATACTAACCCAAATCCAAATCGAGTTAGCACTTTTCAACTCGAACCCAAGACCCAACCCAAAGTTGGGCTGGTTCAGTTGGGTTCAGGTCAAACCAAACCCAAGTTCTAGCCCTACTCGTCCCTGGTTGATGGGTGAAGGGTGAAGGGTAATAAGGAGATGAAGTGGGGCTCAGATGCACGCAAAAAGGCTCAACTCAGCCTACCGGTCCTGGAAACTATGTAATCTAGCTGTCTGTATAGTCAGTCTGTGGGTAAAAGATTGGAATGATCCCGATTGTGGGCCACCAAAAAAAAAAAAAATTTGTTTGTAGAAACATAAATAGGATAATTAGGATTTTTTTTTTCCTTAGTTATATTTGTCATGGCCCTCCACGGTGAGGCCATTGGCAAATCATGGCTCAAAAATCTTTTCCGTGGGTGAATTTCTAACGCTCTTTACCATTGACATTCATCTACATCTAAACGAACATTGCTGATTCTACACTTACAATGTGCATTGATTGGTCGACAATTGTTGTTTGACTGGTGAGATTATTGGGCAATTTAAGGTGGACGATGATATGGGAGGTCCCAGTTCATGTACAGATGGACACGCGCACGATTTACATCCATCTTGATAACCCCATGCTGTGAGTCCCTTGTGGACATATTCAACCTCAAAATCAAGCGGTATTGTAGCCATTGTATCAAATAGCAGCAATTTCGTAAAGATTAACAAGTGAAACTAACAAAACATGGGATTGGAAAGAACAAAACCTATTATATTTCATGCAAGCATTGCATTTTCAACAAGAAGAAAATATTATTTTTTTTATTCTAAACATAACCACATAACAGAGAACCGTTTACTATTACTAATTGTAGTTCTTAAGAGATCAAAAACCATAACCAGAGATCAAAAACCATAACAGGAGAAGATCAAAAACATAACAATAGAAGAAAATAACCCAGCCATTCCTCTCCGCACACCATTTAACACAAGATAAAGATAACCCAGCCATAACTAGTACTAGTACGGCTGCTACTTAGTTCCTCTAGTTTCCATCTGGAGCAAAAGCCGCCACTCTGGTAAGGATTAGTTCCTCTAGTTGCCATCTGAAGCACCACCACCACAGTAACAAGATCCTCCATCTGACCCACCATAGCCACAATACCATCCACCACCACCACCATTGTGACTATAACCTATCCTTAATTGTCTTTCATTTGTTTGGCTCATTATTAGTGGATATGGCATCTTCAATGCATAGTTCTAAAATTCACTGGCTCAACTCAAAACTCATCTGAGACAACTCGACCTGGCTCGACAACTCAGCCAAATCAAGGGCTTTTTAGAAATAAAAAAATAATAATAATAATGTTGCCTTTCAAGAATTGAACTTGCATCAATGCATTGAAGAACAACATTACCAACATTTCACCAGCACCAATTGTCCTTTTTTTGTGGATAAACTTATATATGTAATAAGTTTAAATATTTATTTTATATCAATTGCATTCAATCATATATTATAATGTTAAGTTGACTCTATATAAGACTCGCTAAAGTGTTTGAGTCAACCTGACCTGACTGAAATGGAGTCGAGTTGAGTTTCGGGGTTTTGAAGTATGATGCTATGTACCTAGAGAGAGAGAGAGAGAGAGAGAGAGGAAGCAGTCTGCAAAACATAGGAGATGGGAAGAATTTTATTGCGTTGAGAGCACAATGCTTGCTACTCATGCAATACAAAATTCTAAACATGACATATACTTTTCTGTCTTGACCTTCTAATCAAGGAGCACACGAATGGGTCATCATAGAACGATCACATTATCTCTAAATTCAAACCATTGGATGTTTCATTTGAACTGTCTATTAGATGTTCACAAATTGGCTATTTAGATAACCAAATTAATTTTTCAAAAAAAATAAAAAAATGGCCTATTTTCCATCCACATTATAGCTCTATATTTAAATGCTTTAAAATGACTTGCATGTATGACATGTTTACAATATCTCAGTATCTGGTTAATAACCATCACGCTATTTCAGCATATGAAAGTTTTCTCTTTCTTAATATACAGTCTTTAGTTCAAAGCACTTCCATTCACCTCATAATTGCCTAAATGTCCTTCCTTTTACTATAGAATTCTTTTCATATTCTTAAATAAGGCATAATTTTAGTATTTGGAGAAGCTAATTGTGTGAATATTTTTGCCCCTTGTTTCTATCATTATATATCGTAGAGATCAATAAAATTAATACAAGTGAGAGTTACCTATGATGTTCATTTTTTTTAGGTTTGTGCAAATTGAGGAACCTCCAGGAATTGGACATCAGTGATAATGAATTAGAGGAGAGCCTACCTCCTTGTCTTGGCAAATTGTCATCCCTTCGATTCCTAGATCTCTCCCGGAATAGATTGGGAGGGTTCATAGCCTCATCTCTCATTGCCAATCTCACAATGTTGGAGTACATTTCTCTCTCTTATAACCGTTTTGGGGGGTCTTTCTCATTTAGCTCACTTGCTAACCTTTCCAAGCTAGAGGTGGTGGAACTTTTAGTTGTTAAAAATCCCAAATATGGAAAAGAAATTATAACTTATCCCAATCAATTAGTTATAGAAACTGAATCTCCATCTTGGGTTCCTACATTCCAGTTGAAAATCCTTCACTTGTTGAACTGTAACATCAACAAGCCCACCGGTATCATTCCCAGCTTCCTTTCCAGCCAAAATGACTTGAGATCATTGGACCTTTCCCACAACAACATGGAGGGGAAGTTCCCCTCTTGGTTGTTAGAGAATAATCAAAGATTAGAAGTACTAAATCTAAGAAGCAACTCCTTCGTCGGCTCATTCCATCTGCCTCCTCATCCTAGCAATCTGCATGCATTTTGGTTCGACATCTCCAACAATCACATCCATGGACAAATTCCTCAAAATATAGGTTTGCTCCTTCCAAATTTGGAGTACCTGAACATGTCCACAAATGCTCTAGATGGTACCATTCCTCCCTCGATGGGTGACATGAAGCAATTGATTTCTTTAGATCTATCTAGAAACAATTTATCAGGAGAAGTACCAAAGCATTTGGCCACGGGTTGCGTCTCATTGCAAATTTTGAAGCTCTCAAACAATGCATTGCAAGGCCCAGTGTTTGCAGCCGTGTCAAACTTGACTCAACTGACTTATTTGTCTTTGGACGACAATAAGTTCACAGGGAACATCTCACCTGGTTTGTTCAAAAGCTTACAGCTATATAAGTTGGATATCAGTGAAAACTACATCTCGGGTAGTCTTACTACTCAGATTGGGAACTTTTCGAATTTGTTGACACTTGTCATGTCTAAAAATTATTTTGAAGGCCCTATTCCAGTAGAGTATTGTAAACTCAGTATGCTTGACCTTTTGGACCTTTCCCATAATAATATTTTTGGGTCCATACCTTCATGCTTTGACCAAACTGCTTTGAGGTTCATGCATTTGCAAGGAAATGGGTTTACGGGATCAGTGCCAAATGCTTTATCCAATATTTCCTCCATAGTTACATTGGACATCCGGTACAACAATATATCTGGTAGCATTCCCAATTGGATTGGTGCACTTCTAAATTTGAGGGTACTTCTACTTAAAGGAAATCATTTGCAGGGTCACATCCCCATTCACTTGTGTCAATTGAACAACATCAGTATAATCGATCTTTCAAAAAATAATCTCTCTGGGGGAATACCATCTTGCTTAGGTAATATGCCGCTAGGGAGCCGAGAAGTGATTGATTCTTCATTTTTTCATCAATATTATTACTCGGGGATGAGTATGAATAGGAGCACGTATATGCCAAAAAGACGTATTCATGTGTATCCACCTCTCAATGTCTATGACGATTCGTTGGAGGAGCAAGAAGAAGTGGAGTTTATTATGAAGAGCAGGTCAAAGACTTACGAGGGTGACATTCTTTACTTTATGTCTGGAATAGACTTGTCATGGAACCAGTTAACAGGTGAAATCCCACCTGAAGTTGGACATCTAAGCAGGATTCATGCATTGAACTTGTCGAACAATCAATTAACAGGAGAGATTCCAGAAACCTTCTCCCACCTAAAACAAATAGAGAGCCTAGACCTCTCTTACAACCGATTGAACGGGCAGATTCCTTCTCAACTAATTGAGCTCAACTTCTTATCTACATTCAGTGTCGCTCACAATAACTTATCTGGTAGGATACCTGACATGAAGGCACAGTTTGGAACCTTTAAAGAAACCAGCTACGAAGGCAACCCCCTACTCTGCGGACCACCATTGAAGAGTTGCTCCTCCACTTCTATACTACCACCTTCCATGACGACAACTTTAGATGATGAGGAAGAAGATTTTGACATAAACTTCTATGCGTGCTTTCTAGCGTCTTATGTTGTGTGGTTCTTGGTTTCTGTAGCTCTTCTCTACCTCAACCGCTACTGGAGAGGAGTGTTCTTTGGTTTCGTAGACAGATGTATCTATTCATGCTACTATTTTGCTTTGGACAACCTTTGCAAAGCTATTGCCCATGTAACTAAATAAACTCCAAACTTGATCACTTTTTTCCATATGTCTAAGCTGTATAAGATTAATAACCATGCTTATGCATCATTGCTCTTTTATCCTGGTCCATGTTTTCCCTTCATTTTGTGATTAGATATGCAAGCAGGTTGAACTGCAAATGTATGATTTAATATGATTTAATTAAGAGGGACTGACAATACACATTGATGTTTCCAAGCACCCATAATATGGAGGTGATTACATTTCAATCATTTCCAAGCACCCATAAATGAACCCTTAATGTTAGGGAATCTAGTGATGTTAAAAAAGTTTTTTTCTTTTTTCTTTTTTTGGAAGGGAAGATAATGATAATAAAGACATGTAGCCCAAACACAGGTTGTGAAATGTCATCTGACGGTTTGGCATGTCAGATGCACACAAAAAGGTCTCATTCAAACAGCACTTTGTCATAGGTAGCAGCGTTAGAGGTGTTGCATGTGAGCCTAGCAGAGATATTAGCATTTATAAAAGCCCATGTGAAGGATGTTCGACATGCCGCCCTCAATAGTCCCAGTAACACTTGCCTCATCCAAAATGAATGCCTTAAAGAACAGCCCACACTCATACACATACAATATATGTATGGCACATCTTATAATTGGACAGACACAAGTTTGGCCTAAGAGCATCAGCATTATGAGTATTTAATGCATAGATTTGATTTGACACATGAGGGTGCATTTGTTTGCAATTTCTACATAGGTTATGTTCGGAAGTTCTATCCTGTTAACTTCTAAATAGAACACTGTCATGATTAAATTCAAGTTGGCTAGCTTTTAAAAATTGCTTATATTTAGAAACTTTTTCCACCAAGAGCAACCTGCCTGATGGGCTCAGTATTTTTATATATCCCTCTATTGTGGACAAACATCGGTAACAATCAATGCAAGCAAAGCAGAACCATAAAAGAAGAGAGTCAACCCAATACCTAAAAGCCAAAAAGAACAACAAGAGACACTGGGATAGAATACAAGGATTACCTCTCTCTCCCACTCTTTCATCTTTCAAGGAATTTCTCACCAAGGAAACATCCACACAAGATTATTAATGTCATGTGCCCTACAAAACCTGTGTTAATATTACCCATTCATTTGATGATCTTAATTAATTTACAGTAGAACATAATGATTAGGGCCCTATATAGACATATTATTCATGCCATAAATAGTTGAGGGTATATCTTAAAACATTCATGTATATATAATAAGAGGGATTCAGCACTCTAGATTGAATTTGGGCCTCAAAGCGGAAGATTGATTGGGAGCTAACTCATAGAAGGTAAGACAATAGATAGAATACTAGTTGTTCTCGGGAAATTGATATTGGGCGCAATTTCTACTGATCAAGGGAGAGTTGTACTGCATGGATCTCAGTAACCCATTGTTTCATGACCACCTAGCCAGTTGTAGGACAAACCCGTGGTTTTTGTTACTATGTGGTTATCCCATATGAGGGACTGATGATAAATCGAGAAGAAATGTCTCTACTATTGAGTTCAACAACGAGTCACTCCACCTTATAGAGAATTCTTAATATTCATGAGAATAAAATCTTGGTACTAGACCTGCTGGAAACTTTCTTCTTTTAAAGAGAAAGGTGGTCAATCGCCACCTGGAACTTTGTTGAATGGGCAAAAGATATACCCACATATACTTTGGGTGTGAACCACAAAAAGGGACGGTCCCCACCTATCATATCACCAAGAAGAACATACCACCTAATCCAAAAAAGAAACAGGCTAAAGAAAACAGCCCTCAAAGAGGTTAAGGGCATGCCAAGGCCCTCAATACCCCAACTGAAATATAACCAATTCACCTTCCTCGAAGATCCCACTCATGCATTATCAAGGGTAATAACACCTCTGATAGGGATTGGGATGTCCGAGCAACTAAGATATCACCTATTTGGCAAACCTCCACTTCCCATTCTAACAAGAGCATCCACAACCACATTTCCTTCCCTAAGAATGTGAGAAACCCTGAAGTTAAGGAAAATATGTTTATGATAAATAGAGCCTAGACGATACCAGATATTCCAACAAGACATAGCATGAGGGTGAGAGACCGCCTCTGCTATCACACAAGAACTGGTTTCCATAGTTATGTTCATTAAGCCCAAATCTCTACAAATATCCAACCCATCTAGAATGGCCTAAGTTTCCACAATAGTGTTGGAAACCTGGCCATAGGAACTGTGGAACATAAAGATCATGTTACCCCACTGATCCCTATATATTCCTCCTCCTCCCCCGTCACCTGGAATGCCTCTCGCGAAAACGTCAACATTTATTTTGAGCCAATCCTGCTCCGGCCTAGACCATTTGATGATGTCGAGCCTCTCTTCGCTCTTCCTACTACAGCCTTGTATCCCCATATACCAAAGGGAAACTAATTCTGACATCAGTTCCTTCCCTTTCTGCAATAGGCACATACCCACCTCCCTCAACCATATACAAATCTTACCTATAGTACCCTCAGCCAAAACCAATCTCCCCTCAAATTGTCCATCATTGCACCCCAACCACAATTCCCAAACAAGCCTCGTATGATGAGCTAGCCCTACTTGACTAGTGAATGGTCCTCTAGGCAATCAATTGCCTTGTAGGATCACTTCAAGCCTCTAGATCAAGAGGCATGCTTGGTCAAATCGACTTATATGTGTACTAGCTTTGACTAATTCTCAAAACTAAGGATGTCTCGAGAATTCAAATTCTTAATATAATGTGCATTGGCTACCTTACGAAGTCAATTGTAATGGCCCATATGTAAGTATTATTGGGTCCATATATTAGCATATGATTAAGGTCGATATGATTTATAAAGGATACATTGGTCTTCTAACGCATTTGTTATTATTAGGATCTAGTAGATTGGACCATTCACCAAGTGGTTTTTCACTGGTACTGATAGTCAAAACCTTTAAATAGTACCCTATAGAGAATTGTTACTATTCATGAAAATAAGATCTTGGTATATATTAATCCATTGGATACTTGTAGTGAAGGATCACTTCAAGCCTCTAAATTAAAAACCACACATGCTAGGTCAAATTGACTTGTATATGTACTAGCTTTGACTAATCCTTAGACTTACGGATATGTCAGATATTCAAATTCCTAACATAATGTGCTTTGTGTACCTTATGAAGTCAATTACAGTGTGGCTCATATATAAGTATTATTGGGTCCATGTATTAGAATACGGATAAGGTCCATATAATCAAATAAGGGATACGTTGGTCTTCTAGAAACATTTCTTATGACTAGGATCTCGTAAATTAGATCATTCATCAAGTGGTTTTTCACTGGTACTAGTACCCTAAAACCTTTAAATAGTTGTATGAATATTTTCAACCATTGATCTTTTTTTAATTGTTTAAATGCTAGCATCACACTTGATGGTAATTCTAATAGTTGAGATTTTGTGATCCATCACTTGATTTGCATGAAAATTGGATCGAGGACAAATGGTCATGTTCAGTGGATGGATGACTTTGTCAATTTGTTTACATGGTTAGGCTGGATTGCAAGATTTCGATTCCAATATACCAAGTCTATAGGTGGTGGAGTACCATACTAATGTCTCTCCCCAAAACCTCAACTACTCCCTATAAATTAGATCATTTCCCAAAGGTTTGAGTACATAGAAAGAGAGAGCCTCATATGCCCATTTCCCCAAGGCATCACCACTTGGAGAGAGAGAGAGAGAGAGAGAGAGAGAGAGAGAGAGATTGTTTCTCTCCTCCTCCTGCCTCCATTCACACATCCACATGCATGGGGTCTACTGTGCATGTCCATGTCCATTTGCATGCGACCAGAGCCCCTCTCTGGGGTTCATGTTAGATTTCCTCCCCTCATATGGGATAAATCTAGGAAAGAACATTCCAGTTTGAAGGTGAGGAATCAACACTCAAGCAATTTTTTATAGTGGCGGTCAAGAGGTAAGCATGAACTTACATTTCTCTGATCTTGGGTTTTGTAGAAACTTTATGATATTTACATAGTGATCCTTCAAGCTTAATTAACAAATCCGGACCTTTAAAAAATCTCAAATTTCCATCGCATTTATAAAACTCTAATAGAAATGGTATCATAGAAATCTCGCTATTAGATATTCTTCAATTTCTATTTTTATTGAGCCAATGAACGTGTCGATTCCATGCTTTGAGTGACCAAATGGTAGAAACCTTAATGAGGAACATCCTTTCTAGATTTGAGTAGAAACAAACATATAGATTGCGAGACCCAAGTGATTCAATTTAACGTATCAACAATGAACAATTTTGAATCATGATCAATAAGGACAGATTTGGATTCTTTTAATTATACTTTCTTACAAAGATGATGTGGCATGTTTCATGATGTTGAATGGAATCAGTCATCGTCGATGGGCCAGACCGTTAGGTTGAGATCTTTGATTCTCTTGGTTCTAATAAGACCATGACCATCATACCGAATCACCCAGTAGGGCATCTTGGTGAACTTTATCCCTTTTGATCTTCTTCATAAGTGGCCCAGACCTATCCGACACTAATATGCTATCAGCCAGATAATATCCTTCTTCGAGCCCCTTTATCTCTCTCCTTATTCCAATTGGAGTGCAACTTTGGACCCCACCAAGCTAATGTGTCCGTTTCTCCCGTCCTGAGCTGGGTTTGCTTAGGCATCGATTCGATATTCAGATCAAATCTTCTCGAACGTCACAGCTGCTCTGAACATCTTTAGGGAGATCTCCCATCTTGGAAGGACTGTGAGAGATGTCGGCCTCACCAAGAATATCATACTAGATTTGTGATAGATTTGTTCTCTTAGTAGGCCTTATGGGTACATTTCCTCATTAATGGGTATGATAATCATGATCACGTAGTGTGTGACGATTTTCTAGGTTTAGGAAGATCTCTTACCATTCGGTGTGTCTGGGAGTAAGATTTTTTTCTTGTTCCAACTTACTCTTGTTATTTCCAAAGTTGGATTTCAAGATCTCTTTAAACAAGTCTACTATCTCATCTACTAGAAGAAGATTATTATTTCTCCTTTGATATTTATGATGGTTGACATTTTTTTTATATTAGAAGTTTTTTTAAAGGATTTTACATTCTTATTTACTCCTTTTAGAGTTTCTCCTTTAGACTTTGAAGATTCTCTTTTTATAAGTATTGAAGCGAAGTTTTTATATTTTCTATACAACTTTTGATGTAACCCAAATCAGATTTTTCACTACTTCAGCAAAATGCAGTTAATAATTTTTCAAGTTTCTGATTTCTTTGGGTATATATCCAAGTATCTTTTGAAGTCTTAAGGAAGGAAACTTTTATTTTTATATTCTCATTTTCAGATTTGATATTTTAAATTTCAAAAATCTTTAAGTTCAAATATAATTTAGTTTTCTTAAAGTAATCAGAAAAATAAGATTTTTCCAAAACGGCTTTTTTCAAGTTTCAATTGAAGCTTGGCACATTTTTCTTTATGAATTTTTAGTTTAGCTGCAATCTTACAACTTTCTTTGTATAGGGCATCATATGCTACTTGGAGATCATCATCATTTTTAGAATCACTTTTAGAAGTTTCATAATTAGAAGTTTCATATTCACCTGATGAAGTGATTATGCCTTAAGAGTCATAAAAGCCCTTTGATCTTTTACGGTATCTTAGTCTGATTTGACAGTTTCTAAATTAGATTATGATTTTGATGATTCATCCCAAGTTATAATCATGTCTCTTCTTCTAGATTTATCCTTCTTAGGACATTTTGAAGCTAGATGCTCAAATTCAAAACAACTTAAGCACTAGGTGTCTTTAGATTTTGATTTACGAGAATTTGAGTTTCTTTTTCTTTTGTCAAAAGGGTTTTTAAAATATGATATATTTTTATTTTAAAAAATTCTACAAAACTTTTTAACCAACATTGTCATATCATCCTCATTCTTATCTTTATCAGAATTTATATTTATATCTTCGGATTTAAAGTTTAAGGATTTAATAGCTATGAACTTGTTTTTAGGAGCTTTGATATTCAGCTCATAGGTTTGTAGAGATCCAACCAATTCAACAACCTTTATAACATCAGTATCCCTCAATTCTTGTATAGCAGTAACTTTTGAATTTAACCTGTTAAGAAATAATCGCAGTATCTTTAAGCAAACCTTGCTTTCAGAGACTTTTTTTCTAAGACCCCATATAGAATTAACAATGTCGTTTAGTTTCGTATAGAAGTCCATGAATGACTCACTTTCTTTTATACGAATTTTCTCAAACTTTGTTGTGAGCATTTAGAACTTAGACTTTTCAACAATGTTAGTTCTTTCACGTGTCATTTCGAGAATATCTCAAGCTTGTTTTGTTGTATCACAATAAATTATTCTTTTAAATTCATTTAGTGATAGAGCACGTGTCATTACATTTAAAGCTTTTGCATTTACACTGCTTTCACTTTTCCAAGTGCTCGTCTAAAAACTATAAGTGGTTTCTTTCATGGACGTGATTCCATCGTCAGCCAATGCTTTTATTATTGGAGGGATCCATTTAGTTAAAGTACCTTGCCACACACTTTCATCAATGGATTTGAGGAAAATTGTCATTCTGGCTTTTCAATATTACTAGTTTAAGCCATCAAAGGGAGGTGGTCGGAAAATAGATAAACTATCAAAATTTGACATTTAATAACTCTAGATCTAGCTCTAGGAGGTTAATTCCAAAAAGAGCAACTTCGCTCTGATACCACTCAAAAGGACGAGTTATAGATGTCCTAAAGGGGGGATGAATAGGACAATACAAAATATTTCGATATAATGCGGAATAATAAAATAAATACTATCAATTGCTTACGATATTGAAATCTTGATTCCAAATAGTTCATAGGACAACCTTCACCTAAAAGATTCAGGCAGGACAACTTTATTTCACAACGTCTTTGAGATCAAAATATCAAACTTAGCAAGAGACAATCAATCACAAGGAAAAAAATAAAGAAATAATCATTCACCACCAATGCACGAGGAGTTATAGTGGTTCGATGCTTAACCTCACACCTACTCCACTCCCAAAATTACTACTACCCTCGTAATTTTGGCTTTCACTATTTCAAGGTTTTCGCAGGTTCACCTTAACAACTTTATATAGTTCTTGTGATTTTCACAGGCTATCACAACAAAACTCACTTTGTGATTTTCACGGGCTCACCACAAAACAACCCACTGAGATTTTCGAACTATCTCAGAAAAACTCAAATATAATAAAAGTAAATACAGTACTTATCTTCAGATGCCAAGTCGAAGACATAATTGTAGCCTGCTTGCAACGATCTTCTTTCTTGGAATATTTGATGAAATCGTATGTGTTCAACACAAATATATATATATATATATATATATATATATATATATATATATATATATATATATATATATATATATATATATATAGGGATCTAATGTATTTTCAAAGTAATAAACAAAAACCCTAATTTTGCCAATTCAATTCTCTAATTTCTCGAGTATGGATTATAGAATAGAATAAGATTAAAATATATATATATATATATATATATATATATATATATATATATATATATATATATATATATATATAGCTTAAGAAGACTCTAACTCTCTCTCTATACTTGAGGATATTGCTCATAATTTTTCATTGTTCAAATAAATGAGAGAATGCCTCTATTTATAACCAAAGGATTTAAAAATTCGGTTGGCTTGATTTTCAGTTCGGCTGGCCAAATTCCAACAATTACATTCCAACAACACTCAGATTTCGGGATATAAGATTTTTCAAAAATTCAGCTAGCCAAACCTCTAATTAGGCTGGCCCAACACAGGGTTCAGCTAGCCAAATTTTCCTAAAATCCGAAATGCAACCCTTCCTGGAAACTTGACTGAACACACTTGAGTTGGCCAAATGGACAAGTTAGGCTGGTCGAACCTAATGTTGGGCTAGCCGAACCCTAGGTTGGGCTGGCCTAACTCGACACAGAAAAATCATATATTATTGTATACTTTCCCGAATTTTGTTGGGTTAGCCGAAGGTGTTTAGGCTGGCCGAACTAGATGTCGGCCTGACCTAACTTCAGTGTATTTTACTTAGAATTATATATTATCTTGTCAACATGTGAAATACACATAACCTAGGGTCATTCTAAGGTTATACCACTTGATGGTTGATACATACAAAGTTCTTCAAAACTTTGAACCATGCATAACCTTAAAAGCCTGAGATGTTGAGTCTTCCTTGAGATGTTGATCCAAACTTCATGGAATCTTCATGAGTTTCCAAAGAACATCTTCTTGAGTGTTTGTGATCCACTCGGGACTACGAAATTCGACAATCTTAACTATTCTTTAAGTATAACTACTTACATTCTTGCAATCACTTCCACCAAGTATCTTCCCCACATGCCTGTATAGCTTACATGTACTCTACTTTCATAGTAAATAAAAAACCACTAACTACAATATTCACATCTAACTACTTGCACTACTAACTAAAGAGAAAATCAACCCGTGATAGAGCTTCTTTCATCTCGATTTTTTACATAACCTGCATGCACCACAATTCAATTCTCTACCTGAGTTTTCCATGTATATACAACCTGCTTCCATTACCTGTGCAATTTCTAATTTAATACATGCAAGGACAAACATAATGCTTTATATCACATATGATTATGGTACTTAAGATACATCCATCTTCTCTACTTTTGTGCTAAGACACTACTCTAAAATAGCTTACAATCAATCGGTAACAAAGTACTGGCTAGTTTAAATTCTTCATATTGCAGCAACACAACTATTCCTACAACACGTATGAGTTATCCTAACTTTCCTATTCCTTAAACATAGAGCCCTTATAATAACCATTTTGTAAGGTAGAATAATTTGATACATTGTTCATCAAATTGTCCAAAACAAGGCGTCAATATCAAAGAACAAAGTAGGTGCAACAGAAACAATGGAAGACCTAATACACATTCATCTAATGAAGTTACAATCATTAAAATAAAATAAAATAAAATCCCTTAATATTTTTATCAGATCTGATGTGTAACTGCATTGTGTATTTAACAACACTTCATTGCTCAATGTGTAACTGCATGGTTACATTTCATTTACATATTTCAGGGTTAAACTTGATTAGTATCAAGTAATTCATGAGCTTACACCCTGATCCATAGCTCAAGTGGTAGACTGAGTGAAAGATATATACCTCGTTTCAACACTGAGGTCTTGGCATCAATTCCCTAGTGGGGGTGGCTAGCAGTGATGTGTGAACTGACAGTGTTGTGTACTAACAAGCTAAAGAAAAAAAAAAAGTAATTCATGAGCTTGCGTTTGTACCCAACATTGTCAAATGCATTGCACATGTGCATACGCAATCAGATATGCGCACATATGTAAAATTATCATGTATGCCATGATGTCATATGCGATCCTTGCAAGTATGCCATGGCATACTTTGTTTTGCGATCACATATGCAAGTATGCGATCACATACTGCATATGCAATTGCATATTGCCCAGCAATCAGAAATATGATCATTGGGACTTTTCTTTTCTTCTCTTTTTTTTTTTTGTAATTTTAGTCATTTTTGCCTGTACTCTCTCTCTCATTCTCTCTTTTACTCATCTTTCTTTGCATTTGAAGTTTTGAATAATTAATCCTCAATGTAGCTTGTAGATTTTCTTATTAAAATTTATATAAATATAATATAAGTACTTAAATATATAATTTAATGAAACATTCAAACTACAATTTAATAAGTAAAATATGCTATCCAATCACTTTTACTAATTAGGCAATTTACATTCAAACTACAATGAAATAAGTAAAATATGCTATCCAATCACTTTTACTAATTAGGCAATTTCTTCCTGACTTTTTATAATAATATAATAATATATATATATATATATATATATATATATATATATATATATATATATATATATATATTTCTTTTTTTAGATTTTTTATTTAAAAGAGAGAGAGAGAGAGAGAGAGAGAGAGAGAGAGAGAGAGAAGAAAAAGCAATTATGCAATCGTATATGCAAACAGCATGCGATCGCATATGTGATTTGACAACATTGTTTATACCTTCCATGCCCTTTGACAAATATACCTTTCATGCCCTTTGACAAATATATAATTTCACAACACAATCTTCTCAAATTACTCAAGGCCTAAAATATCTCAATCTTTATTTTAACATTATTTCCAAAATAGAGCATGGTATCAATAATGATGTTAAGCTTAACCAAGGGTCAATAATGAACAAACTACTTCAAAAGTTGTCACACGAGTTGAATTAATTTGAACAAAGAAAGATATTTGTTCATGAATAATGATCCCATGGGCAAAGTGGATGGGACCATTTCCATGAACATAGATTCATTTGAACCCTGTCATCTATATCACTTATCCGGACCATCCATTAGGTCCAGTGCACTCTTCATAGGCTGTCTTGAAAAAAAAAAAAAAATCATACCGATTAGATTATCTAAACCATCCAGTTAGTGGCATGAAAAATGGATGTAGAAGATTGCTGTTGAATGACAGGCACAGTCGCTAATGTTTAGAACCAACTAACTGCTGTGATTTTTGCCCAATAGCAGAAGATGGAACTGGACCTAACAGACAGTTCAGATTGGTGATGTGAATGTCAACAAGTCCCAATGCAATTATATACATGGGAAGGTTTCCATACACGGCCCACTAGATCATTACTCTTTGTTCATATGTAACCTGGAGAAGCACATAGAAGACGCCCATATCTTGGGTTTTACCACCCTTCGTATTTGCCCATGGAAAAAGAGTTTGACTCCAAAATATACCTAAGCATCGCATCAAAAGTGAAGACCAAACCCAAACATGGCATCAGTATTTGAAGAACAATGGAACCAAGTATATCGAAACAAGGCATCAATATTTAAGCAGAAGTACATTCAACAAAATAAGTAGATCTAATATGCATTCATCTATTGAAGATGTACTCATTCAAGAAAGGTTGCGTAATTTTTTATGAGAACTTCTCCTGTTAATGCCTTATATAAATTATTTTATCAAAAATATATAAACACTCTATCATTAAATTACAGTACAAATATGCATGTCCTTCTATGGGTGATTGAACATTCGTGCTAAAACAATGTAGATCTAAGGTTGTGATTCACGATTCAAGGAAAAAAAAAAAATGCAAGGCAGGCTCCTACATATGCCAGTGCAGCAATGGTGCCCAATAAAGTCCAAATGGCAAGCGGCAGTCACCTTATAAGATGGAAACTGCAAATAGGGGGTCCACTATGGTGGAACCTATCAATTACATCATTTTGATTGGGAAAACACAAGCCCACTTGTACCAAGACCCAAAATGTGCTGTCCTAAGACTCCAAAATCCCTTGATGGGAGGCACAAGATCTAGGCCTCTTCTTCAAGGCACTTAGGGCACCTACATCTGAAACCATAATCTGCAAGTAAAGCTTGTCTCTCTTTGTACGGAAGGTCCTCATCAATGTACGAAATGGTAATCTGCAAGCATGTGAGAATCAAATATTGTGTTTGCTCATGTTTTTATCCCCAACAACTAAGATTGTCCAAAGACATGAAAGATCATTCCTCAAGGAACTACAACGTAAGCACTAGTGTGCATAGTGACTAGATGCATCTAATTTGTACAAGTAGGACCCGTGCCAATGATCCAGACCATTGACAAAGTTTTCCAGGTCAAATGCATATATCCATTCCACCATTTTTTTTATAACAAAAAGCTGAGAGCACACCACTTGTAGCTTTGTTGAGTTGATATGATAACAGGGTTGTACAAACATTTGGGCGGGCTCCACAAAAAAATAAATAAAATAAAATAAATTTAAAATTTTAAAAATTTTAAAAAAAAATTAAAATAAAAATAAATAAATAAATAAAGGGGCCTCTGATCCATAATTCTCCCCGTCCATTTGTTCGTTGGCCACTGATCCAAGAGTTATTTATTGTTGCATAATGGGATCTACATGTGGGTTCCAACAGCACAAAAGTCAGGAACAAAATGGAGCACCAGGATATTGTTCATGTCCTATTGCATCAAGAGCATATAATTCCTCTTAGTCATCCAGGAGCCAGGAAGAGGGTTTTTTGTAATTATAAATGAAAGCTTGAATCAGAACCAGATGCCATGGCTGAAAGTGAATACCTCTTCTCCTTTCAAGATGGGCCGCAGAGCTATTATTGTCGCTTGGCCATCTCTATCCTGAGAGTGAGAATCAGCCATTCTATATGATTAGGGTGAAAAAGTAAAAGACTTATCGATAGCCATGACAAGAGCTACCAATTGTGGTATTATAAGAGTGAATCTACAGAACGAGTTAAAGGGAGTGCTATTTTTATCCATTCACCCTGTCTTTCTACTTTTTTAGTACAATACTGCAAAGTTGTACTACACTACTAATGAAAGTAGAAAGAGGGTGCCTCTATCAAACAGGGTAAGTGTACATATCGATTCCCTTAACAGCGTAATGTGGTGGATGTTTGGCTCCCTGTAAAAAATAACACCAAAATTCAATGATTACCTCATCTCTTTTGAATGCTTTGGCATTTGGATAGCAAGAATGATTCATACAACTTTGTATAGGAAAGAATGCGGTGCCTGAAACATAATAGGGGAAACAAACACTTGAGAAGGATATAAAATCTTAAGGCAAAAGGATATAATAAACAAAAAAGTTGAAGATCAGAAATAACCAGCAATTAGCTTATTTCGCAAAGAGTAACGACAGGAACTATGAACACTAAGCAAAACATTGGAAATGAGAGGATGTCAAGGCGTCTAAGATTTTCCAAAAGTCCATTTGGAAAGCAAAATTTCGATCATAATTGCAAAAAGCATGAAATGAAGAGGCAACATGTTTGGGTGACCATGCAGGGAAAGGTCTGTATCGTAACATTAGCTAGTATAAACAGTTATGAAGCAGGGAACATGAGTCTGGAGTGTGATCCATCATTCAAATACTGTTTGGATATATGTTTTGACAATATTTATAATAAAATAAAAAAATGTTTTGATGTTAGACAAATTCATATTGAGCACAACTCCAAAAGTACAGTTGATAAACTTTCTAATCCAATCTATATTTGCATTTTTCGGTGCTCATTTTGTTGGTTCATTTCGATTCACAAGCCAAATAGGAAATAACCCATTTTTTAAATAAATCAACTGGTAACTTTGTGAATTGGATCATATAGAAGCAAACAAAGTACCCTACTTTTATTCACACAACCAATTCCAAGACAGAGAACCCCAACTTCTCATTAAGAACCCTAATAAAATTCCAAATATGCCAACAAGGATGGAATTTACTCATAGAAGGAATGAAATTCTAAGCCATACCTTGACAACAAACTGAATAATCATCGCCAAGAGCATCTAGAAAGGGCCGTGTAACTTTTTCAGCTTCTTCCTACAAGATATGATGTTATAATCGTAAGGGCAGAAACAACACTGGCATATCTTCAATGAGCAGTCTTATGGAAGTCATACAACAAGTGGTGGGAGAATTGCACTAACCTTATCAGGATATGGGAGATCGTCAATGTATATAAAATAATCCTCCACAGGTGATGCTACAACCAAATCACTACACAAAAAACAGAGATGTTGTCAAGGATTTTTGTATGTGACAACCAATAGAGTTGGTTTGGAATGGAGTATCCCAACCTTTTTCTGATTTTCCATCCGAAATGATTTGAATCAGAAAAAGTCGGATGTTTGGTCTCTCCAAGACGTCCAGCACCAAAGTGGAAATTCATTGAAAGGCCATCTTTCTTCAATCAATTCCCTTCCTTCTCCCACTCATAATGAAACAGTTAGGGCTGCTGTATTTGATTCAATTAACGCCACCACATGAAACCAGCCATTAATATATTTTACAAGATAAAGGATAGCACTCATTTACATGAGAGACCACTCAGAACTGGTTTCTCAGCAATCAGGAGACATTCTTGGCATCAGGAGACATGCAGCCCCAAGCCGATAATTTAGGATGCTTTCTGAAACACAGCAAACCAGTTGAGAATGGTTTCCCACCAAAACACACCCCCAGATGCCCCTTTAAATGCATGCTATTATTAAAAAGAAGACTACGACATGACTATAAATGAAAACAGAAAAGGAAACATGATAATAATTCTTGCAGAAATGCGATAACTTACAGATTGTTTAGCTCAAACATGCCAATAATATGCCCATAGATTTCAAGTGAAAATACTTTAGCAGAGTCAAGGAGTCTGATAGATGAAACCCACCTGATGAATAAGATATTCACTTTTGCACACAATAAACAGAGAGCCGCTAACTTGTAAACATAAAAGGATACATGGCGCATACTCCTTGTCAAAGATGGCTTCCTTGAGAAGCTGCAGCGACTGCAAAATTAAATTGAATCCTTGGAACAAAAGATTTAAATAATAAAAAAAATCTACGTAACTCCAATTATAACTACGATGAGAACTATAAGCCTACTTAAAGAGAGTAGAAGCCTACTTAAGAGAGTAGAATTCCTAGTCCAACTCTCATCATGTATCCAAATGCACCACATGCATGTGAGATCCGGATTAATCCTCAGCTGGGCCCCGTTGTCTATGTATTGTGGCCCAAAATCAGGCTGTGTGGTCGTTATATGGAACATTCATACAAGAACAAATACACTTTAAAACGTGATGCGGAGGTATTGGGATCAACCATTGTCACACAATGTATCATAGAGCAGACCAAGATAATGGCCAAGTACTGGGTTTTTGCAGCTTCACTTGAGGGTCATCCTATTCAACCTGGGAGCAATTTTTTTGCAGTATCAATAAATCGACCAATATGTATCCGATATGATAAAGAAGAAGAATTATAAAATTCACCGTGTTGCACGATATTTAGCCATTTATCGTCAAAATTTCTTTATAACATTCCCTTGAATCATTGATCTATGTGATACATATTGACAATACTCAGACAACGCTGGAACCTCCTGAAAAATTCCACAACAACAACAACAAAAACCAAAAAAAAAACAATCAAAACCCCATTTTTTTGGCAATTGTTATCATTCTGGGCCTCCCTACAAATTTCAGTATGCCCTACAACATAAAAAATCCATCATCCTGCCCATTCCACACACCCAAACAGACCGATGTCCTTCCACCTTACTGTGGCATCCAATCTAAGCCTTCAAAAACCCAATGCAAGGCTCTAAATTAGATATCAAACAATCTTACCATTTGATTTCCATCAAGCTTGATAAAAACATCTCTATAATGAAAACAAACAATCCAATGGTTAAAATTCATCTAAAAACATTTGAAAAACATATGACGGTGTTGGCCAGCTATTTTTAGCTTGATGGAGCATCCAAGAGGTAGGTCTAGCTACTAAACTTAATCCTAGGCAACAAGTGGATTCTTTTTTAAAGTACATCAAGCCTCACCTGAATCTTAACATGAGAACCCAATATCGCATGTGCCAACCACTACGTAATATCAAAGGTGTATCAAAGACCTATATTAAGACCCCTAAAGTCTAATCTCGAGTATGAGGACAAGTCCAGGTTAGTACACAATTAAGTTGCTCCAGTCCAAAAATGATGTGTTCTCTTGGTAAGGAGACTTCACACGATCCATCCAATGTAGATATTCAATCGAGTCTAGAACTAGATCTCAGTAAACAAATGACCTGTACTATTTTCTATGAAGGACAACAACAACCAAATGTAGATTGTGAAGATAAATCCATCCCGTTTCGTCATTGGCTAATATTACGTAGGATGACCATAAAACTGACCAGGGGTTGCCTTCCCCCACTGAGATGGTTGTGGAGAATTATGGTTACTCAAGTGTATTGAACATCAACCTCCACTAGCCAATCTGGGCTGTTGTGTCCCTTGCATTCTTTACCCAAAGGTAAAGGAATTTCAGGAGAAATCCTTACAGCCCATTAATTTGTCCGAGTTTCCAATCAAAATTAACAATAAAGCACATAATAAAGTAGATCACTAGTGAACCTGTTCCACTCACCAAAAGAGGTCACTAATGACCAAATTCCAAACATCAAAACGATCGAATGAGTGAAATTGGCTTGAAAGGGCACACATAACTCCAACAATGGATGCATGGATATATCATGTATGTGGGGACAGATAATGACTATGAACCGCCCTGTAACTCCATGTGGGTTTGAGGCAAAGGTATTGTTTTCATTCTCTTTGATTTCTGGATGTATTGCTCATGTTTTATCACTTGCATTGTATGGTTTGAACAATATGAACTCATTTTGAATAGATCATATAACTGCATTGTTTTTTTTTTTTTTTACAACAGCAGTTGTTTAGGGCCTTATAAAAAGGAAACTTGTTATGTATATTTATTTTCTGCAATATTTTGATACCTAAATGTGTAAACATGTATCTTTTGACATCTCTTGAGATGTCATTGAAAAACTCCTCCTTTTCCCAATGTTCCCTCAGTCATCAATACATGTAACAATACTGATACTCTGAATAGACCCTTTGATCCTCATTGAGTCTTTGCATGTCACCCAATTTTGGAAGATTTCATATTTCCATTCTTGAGTCCTCATTGAGACCAGTATTCTCAACCGTATCAGGTAGTGTCGGGAATTCAACAACCCAGCCCATGTTACTTGGCATCATATGGCACAATTCACCAAAAGGAAAACAACTACAATTTAGTTGAGTCGAATCAACGAGTTGGGAGATGAATGCAAGTTCATACAAAGGTTAGGAAGTTGCACATATGTATGCCAAGTTTTTAACAATTAGCTTGAGTCGCTCTTGGATGCCCAATTTCAGAGGTTTCAGATTACCCATGCTCAAGCTCCTCGCTAGCTTAGAATCCTCACCCCATAGCCAATTGCATCGTGAATTCAGTGCTACTAGGCTTGCTTAAGTTGGTAACAGAGCAAGGTTCATTCTTCAGGAGGGAGACAATTGCAATTGTCGGATCAACGAGTTGGAGATCAATGCAATTTTCTACAACCGTTTGATAATTGTAGATACACACACAAATTGTTTGATGATTGCTTGATCCATGCAAATTTCTACGAAGGTTCGGTGAATTGTAGTTGTGCACATCAATTTCAACCAACAATAGTAACAGTGGTCGTAACAGCCACTGTCGTTACCGTTACAATACAGGCCGTAACAGCCGTTATGGCATTTTTTATTTTTTATATTTTATTTTGGAAAAAAAAAAAAAAAAACATGTTTCTGGACCGTTATAGGTCTGTTACAATTACAGAGCCATTACAAGTAATTTTTTTCTGTAATGGCCACTGCAGCTGTTTCGGCCCCATAACATGTAATTTTTATGGTTGTTACCGTTACGTAACAGTTTTTGCATAGCTTGATTTCAATAAAATTGTTGGATCCACATCTAGGCTCTAAGGAGTCAGTTGCAACTACAATCTGCACATGTTCGACGGTTCACTCAAACATCAACAAAGTTCTTTAGGAGGGGCGGTTTAGCTTCAAACACTATGTGTTCGACAAATTGAATGATCCAGGTAACCTCTCCCTGCAATCTTCCTTTCTATTTCCATTTCCTTCCACAACAAGCCCACATACCATCCGAATACTAGCCATAAACCCCATCACAGGCATTACCTGTCCATCACCAAAAATCACCTCAACCACATCCAACCGACCAAACATCCAATCAGCCCAACAGATTTCGCAAATTTGTTCATACATCCTTCATGGCTCTACATGACTAAGGCCATGGACAACATACCGAACCGAAGACACGAAAGACAGAAATTGGAGGCCTCCAATAACAAATCAAACAATTGACTCAACACATTGAACTTAAAACACTATAAGCCAAGTAGATAACACAAATCTAATAGCTCGCAACCCAAATGTAGTCCATTGATTTACACACGTAATCAAGTGGAAGACTCCAACCACTTAATCGTCACCAAATTCCCTATGGCTTTTGAGCATCTCTTCTATGAAGTTATGCCTCATGCACATGTGAGATAGTTGGATTTGGACAAAGCTCCAATCTTCAATGAGGTGCCTAATGAGTACCCAGACTCCATTGGAGATTTGACCAACGACAAGGAACCAGAGAAGTATCAAGACAGAGATCCATTCTTTGACAAATAGCTAGAAGAAGTGTGAAAAGTTCAGTAACTATTGGCAGTTGGATCTAACAGCTCCCACTATTGCCCACTCAGATGAATATATGGTGATTGCAATGGTCCAGGCTAACAAGATGCTAGCATTGGTCTGCATTCATCAAATCTATGACAATGGAAATGATTTTTATGGCCCCTTGGTAGATGAGTTGCAGGAAGACATAATGAAGCAATTTCAATTACCTCCCAGGGTACCCATGAGCCACAATGCACTCAAGTTAGGCAGATAGCATTCACGGACATAAAGCTTACCCCAGGACAAGTTCTTCATAACAGGAGGAGACTGACGCAACACATCCCTCACCACGCCATGTGTCACCAAGCAGACCATGATCATGGTCCATGAAGTGTCGGGTTTTCACAGCTTCACTTGAGCATCATCATATTTGACTCATAAAGACAACAAAGGACCTCGCTTGCAAGCCCCACGAGCACTAAGACATTTAGATCACCAGAAATCTTGAAGAAAACACCATTCAAGTGGGCCCATAAACAATAGGTCCCAAGATCAAGCCCGGATAGAAGAAAATTGTTGATCAATTAACACAATGAAAACAGGTGGAAATTGTTTTTTGCCAGCCTGAGATGTTTTGGAAACCATTACCAGTTGGCAGGAATCCTCATTTCTACCAAACAGTGTTCCGGAAACCATTACCAGTTGGCCGAAATCCATTTCCCATGAATCAGAAGTCTTCTGTTTCGAGACAAGCTTGCATGTTTTGCTTCTCTACTTCAGGAATAAGTGTGTAGTTAACAATTGTTGCTATGTTTTGATCATTTTACAGTTGAAAACAGATGCTAAGGGATTGATCAATGGTCTAGATTGCTAGTTGCTAGGACTTAGTATATATACATCTAATGTAATATAATGGGGAGACTTTTTGCTAATGAAATGAAATTTATTTCTCTTGTGAGAAAGAGGATAAAAGATGAAGGATGGATTTCCCTTCTCTTGTTCTTAAGATCAGATCCAATCTTCAATTGAGTCAATCATGGATCGCCCAATTTTGGAGGATTCCGTGTCCCATTGCTTGAGTTGCTCACTAGGACTGGAATGCTTAACCGCATTCAGCTGTTTCATGGATTTAGCACATTCAGGCCTGCATTAAAAGGGTTGATTGACATCTAACAATTGATGCATAAATGTCACTCACTGGTCCAGATCAGACTAATTTTCAGGCCAGACATGCATCAGTGCCTACTTAATAGACATTCTGGATCTTGCACACATAAATGGGGAGGGCATGACTCAAAATTGAGTAGCCATAGTATATAATGATAGCAACAATACAGGTTAATACCTTAGAATGAATCACATGCCCATATGATGATGATAAGGCAATACCAGCTCTGAAATTTATGATAATCAACATTAAAAAGCGTTACAACAATCCAAAATATGGTTTTTTTTTTTTCAATCTATCCATCTAATTAATATATAGAACCCTAATGAGTGCAAAGCAAATAATGAACATTATATTTACTCATATAAACTCAATCATAACTTTATTATCATTCTCCTTTTTCTTGTTTGGAACCTGAACTCACCATTCATAACTTATCATCTCTATGTTAGAACATGCGACATAAAAGTAAAAGGTGAAAAATAGAAAGGGGCACAGAGTGCAAAAGAGTCTTCTATCTAACATTTCTGGGAGGACCTCATTCTAGTACTATCTCCTTGTTCCATCATCATCTAGTGAAATAAGACGGCCGAGGTGGCACCATGTGTAGGTCCTGTCAGCCATCAGTTACTTAGGTTAATCTAAGTACGGTTATCTTAGGTTACATCCAATACTGTATCTGATAGTGTAAACAACTCTATGAGAGTTGCAACTTGGGGCACTCACCAATTTTCTTTTAATGATAACAAAAATTCTTTTCTTTTTTATGGATAACAAATTCTATTCAAATAAGATGAGATTACCCCACTGGCAATGAATTCCCTGTACAAAGCAATGTGCAATAGAGCCCCGTCATTGCTATTTCTACATTTCATCTTGTAGGTTTTGTTGTAGGGGTTTCTACTTCAGTTGCTGCTAAGAGTGCTGGTTTGTGTCACATTACTTTGCCGATGTTCAGAAGGGTTGCTCAGGTAAAAATACTTTAAAGAAAAAAGATTTATGGAACTTCAATGCAATCTGCATAACAATAAAACTTGGGTTGAATAAAAACAGCAGAAGTGATACATTTATACTCAAGGAGAACTATTAGTGCATCAAGTTTCAGTCATAACTTCGGAGAGGGAGGATGGTTGATGCAGGACAATTAACCACTTGCTCTAAAAGTTCGAACTTTTAGAGCAAAGAGTTAATTGTCATGCATCAAATTATTATCAGAGCAGGACGTCTTATGTTCAAGACTCCTCACCGGAGGTGATTAATACAGGGGCGTTTTCATACCAAGCTCAAGTGAGGAGGCCTATGAAATGCAGGGACACACTCGGGGTGGGAGGCCCATGTAAAGCAAGTGGCTCGTGTAAGGCGGAACCCATGTGATTTGGGCCCACAAGGAAGGTTCGGCCGAGGACCTAACCCATGGATGCGGAACCCAGGCTATGAGATAAAGGGATTAATTCGCCATGCTCTATTAGTTCGAGCTTTTAGAGCAAGCGATTAATTGTCCTGCATCAATGGTGTGCCTCTACTCATGCCCTCACACCCTCAACAGAATGGGCTGGCAGAGGGTAAGAATGGACATATCATTTAAATTACAAAATTTCTCCTTATGGCTTCATAGATGCTCAAGTCATTTTATCAGAGAAGCAGTTCTAGCAGGAGAATCAAAGAGCTTCCATGGGTTGAACAATAACATTCCATCTTTTGGTTAACAGGTAGGCATCATTAGATCTGTGTTCATGTGTACATGCACAGTAATGGATCCCAAACATGAGAGAGACAAAGCTAAAACACATCCAAAATTAATAAAATATTTTAATGATAAAGAAACAAAATATTAATGTAGAGTGCCTATCTACCCTGTGATTTAGGTGTAAAACACATCCTACACAAGATCTGTACCAGTCCAAAAAACCATGCCCAAGAAACATAGATGTCCGTTTTTTTTTTTTTTCTTGAGCCAATACCCAAGATACTTTGCTGGTATCAACTCAAGTCAAAAATAAATAAATAAAATAATAACAATAAACTGAACCTACTGATGCTCAATCATGTGAAGAACTAAAAAGATCGGATTATAAAATATTTATTTCTGTATATTGAGTACACAGTTCTCCATTGAGACTAATGGGCTCTCCAAGTGATCATGAGAAAGATACTAGTGCAATTTTCAACGTAAAGGTCCCAAAGAATCAATACTGTTAGGAGGGATGCAACACTAGAAATCTATCCAAAAATGATGGTCCATGCACGACACCAGTTGCCGGAGAGCGTACCGTGAATGCAAGTTCCTTTATTTGCTGTCTAAATGATGTTTCATCATGACAATCAACATCATCTGGCAAAGCAATGCAGTCCCACCACCTACAGGCATATAATAAATACTAGTCTTAATTTGTTTTAACAATAATCTTCTACTCCCACAACAAAGCAACATGAAAATGCAATGAAAAAGGAAAGATATGAATTAAGAGTAACATCCATAATAACTGATAACTTAATGATATGCATCAATGGAACCATAACACCTTAAAATTATTGAATAGGTAAATACAAGGGAAATTATGCTGTTTCATATAATACAATGCAACATGAGAAGGTGTAAGCATAAAAATGGCGCAGAACACGTGTTGATGCCAATGTACTAACGAGTTATGGGACTGAGCAGGACCTAGGCATAAACCATAACGAGGTGCCTTGCTTGACTCCAAAGAGCGGACAAGGCACCTATGTGCAGCTCCTTGTAAAAATGAGGTGCCGCATGGGGCCATGTTGATCATTTTACAACCAGAAAAGGATAGGAATTTTTTAGAAAATATGTTTTGCAAGGAAAATTCACTCTCAAAATTTTGTCTTGATTATGGTATTCATTTTAAGTAAGCTTCTCAACACTGATGGACCCTCAGATATTAAACATGGAGGGACGCTAGATTGTTTTAGCCTTGTGTGTCCAAATGAATGGTTAAATTATTCAATATATGGGTGTTTAATTGTTTAGTTTTAATGGTTTGTAGCTCTCTGTTTTGGTTTTTTTTTTTACATGATTTAGATAAGATCGAATTTTTATCAAAGAAAAAAAAAAAAAAAAGAATGTATCTTGAAAAGAAGAGAGTATATTATCGTTTGTCAGAGGAGAATGAAGCTAATCAGGTAAAGTCCCAACATGGTCCATCTAACGAACAGTTGGTGGATGTCCTTATAAAAGGCCTATCAAGGGAACGAAAGCTGTCTTAAGCAAGCTTTCGGTGCACCAAAACTGCATCTAATCTTGAAGGGGAATGTTCAAGAAATGACATGACTTAATATTTTTTTGCCTCTCATCATTTCTTCACATGAAGAGGTTAGAGAAGGGTGCATCCATCATCTGTATTTTACTAGTGGAAAACCCTGAAAGTTCAGTTTACATGTGTAAAATGTATATAAGATTATCTAAGCCTGCACACAGCAGACGGTCATTCATGTATGTTGATCGTTGGAGCCAAGCATCAGGTGGGGGCCCCTTGTAGATGATAAGGCTCAAAAATCAGGCTAGTCCATTCATCAGATGGGGCACAAGTGCAGTGGATGTGGATCATTAGAAATTTTTGTTAGGCTGAACATTGTTTTCCCACATGTGACCCACCTGATGACTGTTGTTTTCCCACATGTGACCCATCTGAGGACTGGACTGTCCTGATATCCAGAACAACACATATGCCTACCTATGTACAACTTGGATGTCCCACAAAAAGGCTAAGTTTGCATGCATGTCTGTGTGCAGAGATACATGCTGGCCTTAGGGAAGCTCATGCATATGCATGTATCAACAAGGAGTCCAGTTTTTTTTTTATCCAAAGCTAACAAAAAGTCCATCAATGGCACTTTAATAAGATTCTTATTAGCTCAACAACGTCTCACATTTACATGCACATATCCATGCACAAATATCTCTACGTTGTTTACATTATAAGGTAAATGCTTTGACTAAATTGATAAGCTACATCAATTGTAAGATGACAGAGAAACATGACACACCTTCTCTTGAATCCCATTGAGATTGGTTTCCAAGCCTCCAAAAGCAGACGAAATCTGGAATCATCCACTCCATTTACCATAGTAGGCTGTTTTTGGTCTTGATGACATGATTTCAACTTCTTGTACCTCAAAATCATGAATGAGATAACCTAAAAAATGGAAATGAAGAAATATGATCAGGAAAGAGGTATCATTTAACTTCCATCTGTCTATATACATACCATAAAATTTTCTCCATTTGTGATATGCTAGTTTGACCCTTATCCTTTTTCAATTTACATAATTTTGCTAGAAAAGTATGGGAAGTCTTCTTGTATCAGAGTAAGCATAAAAACATTGAGAAAAGCAAAAAATAATAAAAAAATAATAAACAAAGAGAAGAAGAAGAAAAAAATAAAAAAGTGAACACAACATGTTCACAAAATATTGCTCATGAATAGTATATAGAGATGCTTACCAACCTTTTTTCCTTTGCTAACCTTTTAGTTAGGAAGTTCAGCAGATGATTGGGCATAAGCTTTGTGATGTAGAACACTCAAAAAATACAACTTTGTATAGAACACAAAGGTTCTTTCACTTATTTATTTGTGATACGATAGAAGTACTTAATCCGACCCATCATTGTCAGAAGCAGACGCCTGTGTACCCAAGGGCACTTTAATCAGGGCTTCAAATTGGGCCAGGCTCAACCTGATCCCAACTGGCCCAGCCTGATTCTAACTTGGGTTGGGTTGGTTTGGTTTAGGTTCGAACTGGATTCTTGTAAACTGATTCTAATCCAGATCAGGTTCAGGTTGAGTCACAACTTGTAACCCAACCTGGACATGCAGCACTCAACCCAACCCGGCTCCAATCTATAAGAGTTTTAAACCATTCGTGGCATGGTTTATGTTCCCATTTTAGCATGCACTCATTCCAAACCAAAACCGAGTCAAATTGGACTTGATCAGTTTGTCCTAGCAGGTCATGACAAAATCAACTCAGCTCTCCCTCAAGGCTCGGTTACTTGCTATATTTAAAACATGATCCCTAGTGGGGATCTTCATATCAACGGTTTGGATCATGTTTCATTACTCAAACAGAAGAATTGAGGTTAAGCCAAGTTCAAGTAATACAATATGAAAATGGGTCGGGTCAGTGTTCAAAATATCGGTATCACATTACGTATCGCATCCTTGGGATATAGATATGCATTAGTTATCATACAGAATATATCATTTGTATTAGATAATTTATCACACTTTTTGCAAAACATGGGGAAACATTGGTAAAAGGGTTGAATTTTTCAATGAAACTTCAGGGATTATTAAAAAAGACCTTAATACATACTTTTAAATCATAACATCTAAAAAAGGAAGTACACATAATAGGTTTTCTTGGTATAGGGTCCTAAGTTGTGCTGTCTAACTAAACTAATGCAACTATATTCAAATTGAATACATAACATTTAGATTGTATGTAATGATCATTTAATCAAACACTCCTAAATATTTCGAAATTAGTCTCAATTGACAGTTGGTTGAAGGAAAAAGTAAATAATAATAATAATAATTTTTAATTAAAAAATTATTTTTATTTACCAAAAATTGACTAGGACTTAACAAGTCAGTAGATCGGGCCTCATACATGCTTTGATTTCATGTTTGGAGTGCAACATTGTAAGCAATTTGGGAGAAATTAGGAAATTTTTGAATTTTTCTCAAATCAGATCACCTACACTCAAAGTTTGGAAATTAGAGTATATGTGATGATCATTTCATCAAATACTCATAAATACTTCAAAATTAGTCACAACTGACAACTAGTTGAAAGAAAATTAGAGAGTTAACCTAATGGGTGTCGGGAAAGAAAGGAGTTTAAAGAGGATACATTGACATGATTGAGGATATGTATAAGGGAGCAGTAACAAATGTGGGAACCACTAGTAGATAGACAAGTGACTTTCCAATTAGTGTACGCTTGCATCAAGGTCGGCATAGAGCAACCAAACAAGTTGGTGAAGCATTTCCAAGAAGAGATCCCATGGATTATGTTGTTTGCAAGTGGCATAGTTTGATTAACAAGATGAGGGAGGGTGTAAGCACAAAGCTAGATTTATGGAGAGACACTTAAGAATCTGAAGGATTTAAAATTAGTTGGTATATGGAATGCAATTTTAGTAACAATAGGAATGGAAGCAATGAATGCTTAAGATTGCCAACCAAAAAGTTTCCCAAAAGGACCATTTTCAACATTTGGGGTCAACAATTCATGAGAGTAGGGAGATTGAGAAGGATGCCTATAGAATTCAAGCTAGGTGGAAGAAATGGAGATGTGCCTTTGGAGTTTTATGTGATCATCATGTAACACTCAGACTGAAAGGGATATTTCATAAGATAGCCATAAGACCAGACAAACATTATGGGGCAAAATGTTGGGAAGTTAAGGAACGACATATTCATAGGATGAGAGTAGTTGACATGAGGATGTTGAGATGGATGAATGGCAAGATGAGGAAAGATAGTATTAGATATGAACGCATTCAAGGGAACTTAAAAGTAGCACCAATAGGTAATAAGATGAGGGAAAGTAGATTTACATGATTTGGTCATGTACAATAGAGATCACGAACAGCACTGGTTCGAAGGAGTGAGCAAGTACAAGTTGAAGTCTCTCAAAAGAGGGCAAGGGGAAGGCCCAAAAGGACATGGGTGGAGGTAATAACAAAATACTTGATGACCTGTGGACTAACCAAAGTTATGGCCCTTGAAAGAGTGATTGATGGAATAGGATTAATGTAGCCGACCCCGATTAGTTGGGATAAGGCTAGATGATGATGATAAGTGCTAGTGCAGGAGGTTCGTGAGCAAAACTTAAAATCTCAAACAAACGAAAATAGATTAATATCATGAGTACCTTGGCAGCAAGGAGGAAAATATCATTCGTTCCTGGAAAGAAAGAAAATGATATAAAGATAATTAGAAGGGATAAAAAGTATTAGGACACAAATGTGGCTTCAAAAACTGAGAAAAAGAAAATTATTAAAATGGTTCCCAATGAGAACTGTATGATTCTAATCGAGCAAAATGTGCACTGGAGTTAACATCTTACTGTTAGCATGTTCTATAAAGTTAATAAGTGCTTCCCGACATGAGGATCCTGAGCTCTCTCCAGTACATAGTAAGGAATGAAACAATTCCCAATCAGCCTCCGCACATAGTTTGCTACAAAAGGTTGGCAACTCAACATTACTCACAAGCATGTCAAATTACGTACCTAGAATTAAATGAAAGAAAAATAGGCATCAATCACTAAACCAAATTAAAGAATGTAGCCAAGCTCAGACAAATTACATTTGGGAAACAATGTCATGAGGTGTATCCTCCATGTAGAAATTATTGGGTCCTGATGTGTCACACCATGAATGACTCCTAATACACCTATTTTGTACAACCAGGCTAAGGATCAATGATCAAGAGTGTTGATCTAATGAGGCCCAGTCTTGGGGGATATCTAAAAGATCTTCCAGATTAGAGGATCCTGAGCCATCCAAATGTTCAGCTTTTTTTTACTGACCATTGTTGTCCATTTCCATTAATTTTCTACCAAGGATGCCCGAATAGCAAATTGCCACTCCTCTTGAATCCTGCCCTACTCTCACTCAGTACTTTCTGGAACCAAGCTTTTATCTCCGCCCCAACTCCCTGTCACCACCATCATCACATCCCTTTCATTTGTCAATTTTGATCTAGATATTCAGCTATTTATTAGTTACAAAATTTATTAAATGAATCTTACCCAATCAAAATTGAAGGGAAATTTTTATAGGATTGATTTAAGACCAGTCATGATTTATGGGAGAGAATGTTAAGAAATCAAGGAACAACATGTTCATAAGATGACTGTAGCTGAAATGAGAATGATGAGATGAATGAGTTACAAGAAGAGGATAGATAAAATTAGATGAACAAAGATGAGAGAATTTAGTAGTAAAACTAATAGGTAAATAATATGAGAAGTCGGCTTAGATGCTTTGGCCATGTGCAACAGAGACCAAAAACTGCACTACTATGAAGTGAGTTGGTTCAAGTCGAAGGCTCTAAAAGCGCAAAGAGAAGCCTAAAAGGATGTCGGTAAGTAGTCAAATGGGCCCAACCACCTGGTCCAAATGTTAGGCTGGTCCAGTCAACATGCAGGCCACTGTTGGCAATTTATTTGATGCTAACATTGGAGTTACCTGCGTGATTAGTGGATCACCTCCATTTCAGCTAACATTGTAACTGAAATGAGAATGATGAGATGAATGCGTTGCAAGAAGAGGATGGATAAAATTAGATGAACAAAGATGAGAGAATTTAGGAGTAAAACTAATAGGTAAATAATATGAGAAGTCGACTTAGATGCTTTGGCCATGTGCAACAGAGACCAAAAACCGCACTACTATGAAGTGAGTTGGTTCAAGTTGAAGGTTCTAAAAGCACAAAGAGAAGCCTAAAAGGATGTCGGTAGGTAGTCAAATGGGCCCAACCACCTGGTCCAAATGTTAGGCTGGTCCAGTCAACATGCAGGCCACTGTTGGCAATTTATTTGATGCTAGCATTGGCGTGACCTGCGTGATTAGTGGATCACCTCCATCCTTAGGCTAGGTTATCTACACAATGTGGTCCACTTGATGCATGGGTACAGTGTCACACACAGGTGCCATTTTGAAATGATTTGCTGCTTTTTGAAGTGTGCAGGTGCATGTGAGCTTTAGCAGAACTCTAGAACAGAAACATGTTTTGTTACTGTTACCAACATCTATCTTTCATTTACTAAGGTAGGAAATAACATCAGTATCCATAGAAACTTACTGACAGTAAAGCAACAGAAATTACATTTAACCATAACAAATTCTCATACAATCCAGAAAGATACAATCTCTTTGTGGAAACCAACTATCAAAAACAACACTCAAATTTTATGGTGAATACACTTAAAATATAAACCCTTGCTCAGATGTTTCTTGCGGCCTTGACTTCTAGGCTTTCGCTATTGCTTAAGCCTGTAATTATAGTTAACATGGCTCCATTTCTCTATAACTAGAATCAGTCTTTATAGGATTATATGGATTGAATACAATAGACATGTGATATGTTGGCAAGAAAGGCAGTTGCATGTGAAAGTTCACAATCACATGCAACCCATGAATGGAAACTTCACCAAGAAGCAATGTGTGACATGCATCGACTGAACCCAAGCGCAGTTAAAGGAGCAGAATTTATGTCCAGTGAGCAGCCCATTGTAGAACTTTTTCCAAGAATCATAGGAATCCTTGCTTTGTATATGATTGGCAAAACGGAATAGTAATGCCAACCCCATATAGTTGGGAGTTGGGAAAAGGCTATAATGATGGGTTGAACACAATAATGAAAATTTGCACATGAGGTGCACATATTTTTTAGCTTTGTTCACCTGCAGTAATGTTCTTCTTCACACCCTCCAGGACATGGAATGACCGAAGGCAAAATAAACTGCTTAGAGTGAGGCAAAGCCAAGCTACCATTTACTAGCGCCTCCAAGACCTCTTTTGGTACAAGATTGTTGTTCTTCACATTACTTGAAGAACATGACTGTACACTGTCATAGTTCGCCATGAGAGTATTATCTTCTTCATCCGATAATTCAACTGGACAAGCCTCTTCTAAAGAATGTGAAGATGTCTCATGATCATGTTCTGTATTTGCTGGTAATCCCAGAGATTGCAAATAGAGTTTCCTACCAATCTGAAGTTCTATTGAACCAATATAACAAAAACAGTAGCTACATACAAGGCAATCAACCTGCAAAACATGAGAAATTAGTGAGCGATATGTATATATGAGAGGCCAATGTAAGAAGAGTGAGACTAAACCACTGCATGACCTCCACACTTGTTGGATGGCGGTTACTCATCCACCATACACGTGGGACATGGCATATATGTATTTCAATGCCAACCACCAAAATAGTCAGCCCCACTATGGGTGCAGCAAAGCCCAAAAATCACACCGAGTGATTGATCTTAACCACACATCCAATTAATTTGGACATTTGACCATTTTCCTCTTAGGCATGTGTTGGCTGCAAATTGGATGGCTACATACATCCAATAAGTGCGATTTCAGGACACAATACATCCTCATTAGAACCGAGTGACCATGTATGCCACATGTACAGTGGATGAGGCACCACCATCAAGAAATCACAGAGAAACCATATAGAAGTCTAGCCCAAGAATATGAAGAAACTGCAAATTCCAAAGAAAGAATGGAAAAATGAAAGATTAGATAGAGATAAAAGCAAAAACATGGTCACTGGCACAACCTTATTCGAACTGTGTTGAGCACCAACAAGCATTTGGTCCCTAAAAACCAACTCCCCCTCTTTGAATCCCAAGCTTGCATAGACAGCTGGACTTGCCAATCCAAATTGAAGATATCACAATTCATGAGAAGTACAATAAAAGTGAATAGACAGTGCAAATAGATTTTGCTAAAGGAGTGTTTGGGTTGAGGGTATACTGTAGAAAGCAAATAATTTTCCTTTGATTTGACATTTCCTTTTTTTTTCTCTTTTTCAATTTTCCTTTAGAAAGGCTTTCATTTGACATTTTTCTCTGTTTGATAAACATAAAAGGAGAAGGAAATAAATTTCCTTTGCTAAGCAAGGGCGTAAAACTTTTTTTTCAAAATATCAATTGATGGGAAAAGAGGTAAAACTTTTTTTTCAAAATATCAATTGATGGGAAAAGAGGTTTCTGTATGATATGACGCTTTTAGTGCAAAATTGGAAGGAAAGACGTTTCCCTTTGAAAATTGAAATTCAAACCAGACAGTTTCTGTAGTAAAACGAACAGGTGCAAAGGTTTTCCTTCCCCCAACGTCAATCTCACTTTACCATCCGCTTATGTCACACATGTACTTTCCCTTGCCTTCCCTAGTTTACCGTCAATCCAAACACACCCTAATAGATCACAAAATGTAAACGATAATCCTCAACATTGAAAAGGCAAAGTATGATCTACGAGTTGTTTCTAGCATCATTCGTAATGCCTTTTCTAACTTTTCCTATTTATCCTATTTTATCACACATTAGTAATTGAACACAACTTTTTAGACCCAGTCTGCAAAAAACCATAGTCTTCATTGAAGCATTGGAATGCAGCTGCAATACGCTATAACAGAACTATACTATATAGTATATACTGTACCAAAGTGGGTTCGATGTCATAAAAATTATTGGGTGTACACGAAAAATAATATGGAGGTACTATCATCGAACAGATTCTAGGCGATACACTAAGATCATATGCATACGCATCATTTCTTGCACTTGCATTTTCAAGCATGAGAATATTATCCAGGTATGGGAGGTATGGGAATGTTATGAATTAGTTCATACTCTGGCAGAGCATGCACATAGTTATTGACACACTTAGCATATACATGCATGCTGTAATTCAGTCCAAATCGCACCCAACTATAGATAGGACATGCCTCAAAATGGACACATGGACATACTGTTGAACTGGACCCCTGACCATTTTACATTTTAACTCTATACTTGATGGCCGCTGACTGGATATTTCAGATCATACATTCAGTGTGATCTTTGGCTTATGAGACCCATCTACAGTTTGGTGCCAATTTCAGCATCCTGGGTTGAGGAATCATATGATACACAGCCTATGTGTTTGCTCAATATACACAGATTTTCAGTTCTGAAAACTGGGACCCACAGTTCAGCAGTCCAGCCAATTGGTATATTGCCTCGCACTGCTAGTGGACTACTTCCCAGATCAGTATATCCCAGCAACCAATCTTGGAACTTTTGATCAGATGAATGTGGACCATTGTTGCATTTCTCTTCTTAACTATGAATTTGTGGACCACAAATCGAATGGTTAGGATTGTCTCATTGAGGAGAGTTTTATGGCTTGGATTATAAAACCATGAGTCTCACTTTTCAGAACCAAAAACACGCAGATAACAAGCAAATCAGGACCATCCCTGAGATATATGGCATGAAACATTATATCATGGAGCCAACCTATGAATGGCTCGGTTTACACAATAGTGGGCAGCACCTGTACCATTTCTAGGCCAATTAAAACAAACGATGTTCCTCTCAATCAAGCATTATATAATCACTCTTCACAACATATTATTATGCGGAGTAAACATCATCAGGCATGCCAAATCTACAGCAAAAAGAAGTTAATATCTACACCCACTATTACTGCTAAACGCGCCCATCATTTCTACTATTGGTTATAAAAAAAAATTATAAAATCTTTACCATAGTATAACCAAAAACAGAAAAGATGGGCGAATTAAGTAGACAGTGAGTAAAATGACTAGACAGAGAAGATACCCTTTCCATGTTCTTCACTCTGCTTAATTTCGAGACGATGACAACCCCTTTCTGTAATAAGCTGGTCATAGTAGTCCTGTATCAAAAAAAAGGGTGAGAATGTCAACTTATGTCACAGGCAACCAAATTGATATTTACACCCGCTTTTTTATATACTTGCACCCCATTTTTAGGCAAATTGAAAAGGGGAATGTGTATAAAAACAGAGCGAGCATTTGGAAAATAAAAATACAAGAGCAAGGTGTCGTTGGAGATGGAATGCCTGACAAGATTGAGGAGAGGGAGGTGTGAGCAGGGCTGCAATTATATCTGAGTACTCGTTGTCCAAAGGGCAGATTATACTCGCCATCCGCTTACAGAGAGAGAGAGAGAGAGAGAGAGAGAGAGAGGAGGGAGTGAAGGTTTTGAAAATCCTTCAAGAGTGCCACGGAGAATGGAAGAGGAAGCTTGCCACACGAACGCTCCAGCTCTACAAGAGATGATTAATGTGGTAGGTACATGGATAAAGAGAAGAGATCATCATTCGCTTCTCAAGTGTAGAGCTTGAATCGACAAAGAAAGATAAAATCTCTAAAAATAAGAAATGAACTTTGATATTATTGAATTAAGTAATGTTTACATCCTATACAATGGCATTATATAAGCAAAATGAAAACTAGACCTTTGATTTGAAATAAACACTTTCCCGAAATAGTATAAATTAACAAAAATAGTAATAAGTTGTCTAATCGTTTCAAAACTCATAAAAAATCTGCAGATGAGTTAAACTCGAAGAGGTTGTTTGGCAGTGACGATTCGGAGGTATTTGGGGGTATTTAGAAGTTGTTGAGGTTTTTGGGTGCATTTGGAGGTTGGATTTGGGGTATTTGGGTTCCCAAATGAGTGATTTTGAAAAATGCAATCCCCCTCTTGGACTGTTGCCAGTTTATAAAGGAGATATTCGCGGCGGTTAGACAGAGAGATGTAGAGAGAGAGAGGTAGCAACCGGTGCATGGGAAGAGGGATAGAGAGAGGGAGCTGACCTGATTAGGAGCGTCGCACTTTTTGGCCGGAGAAGATGGTGGTGTCGGGTAACAAGAGACGGAAGCGGAAGAGGAGTGTGTTTTGGACGCGGATTGCCAGCGACCACGACGGAGGAAGTTCCTGCGGTCCGAACCTGGGTGGGGCCCACCGTGATGTTTGTGACAAATCCACCCCGTCCATCCGTTTTTTCTAGCTCGTTTTAGGACACTCGCCCAAAAATGAGGCAAATATATAACTCAAGTGGCGCACACGAGGGCAAACACTGAGTATTGAACGGCCACCATTGAAACACATGGGACTACGTTTTGGGGGGGCGCGGATTGGGTGGTGCCCCCGCCAGGACGGGGCCGGCTTCGGTGGATCCCCGGATCCACCAAGGTGGGTGGCACCCCTGGCCGTGAGGCCCACCATAATGCATGTGACTACATCTATGGTATCCATCTGCATTGAGAGCTCATCCTAGGTCATGATCCAAAAAATAAAGCGGATCCAAATTTCACATCCATGGCATCTATCTCTATTGAGAGATCATCTTAGGTCATGGTCCAGAAAATAAAGCAGATCCAAATTTCACATCTATGGCATTCATCTGTATTGAGAGCTTATCATATGTCATAGTCCAAAAAATAAAGCAGACCCAAATTTCACATCCATGGCATCCATCTATATTGAGAGGTCTTAGGTCATGGTCCAATAAATAAAGTAGACCCAAATTTCACATCTATTGCATCCATCTGTATTGAGAGCTCATCTTAGATCATGGTCCAAAAAATAAAGCAGATCCAAATTGTAGATGGACCATGGTAGAGGAAATAGTGGTAATTGACCATTAACAAATATTTTGTGGGCCAAAAAGCTTTGGATGAATATGAAATTTGTGGTCTTCATATATGTCTTTGTGACCTTATCAATAGGTTGTGTTTGTGACCTTATCAACAGGTTAGATGGCAAATAAATATTTCGATGGAATGCATGAGGTTTTTAATGGTGGGGTCCAGTCTTGATTGTTTCCTGTGGTGTGGTCCACTTAAGATTTGGGTCAGTTTTATTTCTGAGATCATGCCTTGAAATGAGCTTGTCAAAATGGTTAGATGGTGTGGATTTAAGGCACATACATCAATATGAGCCCCACGGTCGGGTCCCACCAAGCTCAATGGAGACACGGATTGGGTACAACCCCACCATGACGTCGCTAGAGACGGTAGGTGAGACCCCAGCTCCACCCAAGGTGGTGCGGCCTAACATGGGGCCGACCTTGATGTGTGTATTCCGTATTCATCCGATTCATTCGAATTAGGGGAAATTTAATTTTCTAGCATGTAGATTTTATGCTCACTTTTGAAAGGTTGAACATGTTCAAATGAAATGATTTCAATCTTATTTGAAAGCTAGTTGAATTATCTTTTCAATAAGTCAAAGATCACTCCGATTTAACTTGTAATGAGAGAATTGTGACAATTTTTGTAAGATTGCACATTTCTAGAAATGAGAGCAAACACGGAAAGTTTGTGTTGAGGTCAAAATCTGGTCGGCCCTCCCCCCGGTCCGAACCAAAGACCGCTTCAACGTCCTGATCCTGCACAATAAAAACAGACAAAGGAGACCCTGGCTAAGCCGGGGGACCCTCCGATGCCTAAGTCAGGTCAAGGGAATCTGGGTCTAAGTGGAGAGTTGAAGAGAGGTATAAGATGTTGCCTACCTGTAGCAGTGGGGTCTCAATGCCTTTTATACCTGGCTGTTGAGCATCCCGTGTCCGTTATTGTAAGCACGAGTTACCCATTCGGTGAGATTCTAAGATCGTGGAGATATTATACGCAATCCACGAATTGTGCAGCATCTCGAGCGGATATTGCATATCGTGGGCGAACTTATTGGTCACATTCGTATATAATAGTTTCCGTATTTAGCAGACGAAAGCATCCGCCATTACATATCGCCTCGCCTCGACTCGCTTGATCATGACTCAACCTTTATTATAGTTGGTCATAAATGCTTCCTCAGGTCCAAGCCGGGCTTGCGGATAAAGAGGTTCAGTCTAAGTGGGCTTTGAAAACCATTATTTTAGAATCAGAGGCTGGGAATTTGATCTGAGTTGCCTGACTTGCCGAGACGAGGCCCTTGGAGCTGATATTTAGGGTAGTAAGTGGCACACAGTGATTGATCGGAGTGCATAGTTACCCTGACTCGTTACTTAACATAGTAAGCACCTCATTCAGGGGGTTACTAGTCAAGTCGGATGGTACCGCCTTAGCTGTTCCTTCACTTAGTCGAATTGCTTTTACTTTTATTAAGTGTTCGAATCATCCCGTAACAGAAGCCCCCTACTCTTCGAGTTCACTTGTGGGCTCGGAAAGTAAACTTATAGAGGATTTCCTGCCCACGCTGGGGTAGTAATGATTTTCAAATTCGAAGCGTCGTACCTCGGGATTTCGCGCTCTCAGGCTTCTCTCGTGCATACACGTGGCGACGGTTACGATTTCAAATAACCACCAGCCTATGAAGAGTTGCCACGCAAACCCAAGGAAGAGCATTTAAGGCAGCTTCTCCTGCCTAAGCATCGTTTCGTTTATCGGAACACGTTATCCGATGTCAGAACAATACCGTCCGGTGAGAATTGTTCAACGGAGGAGGGCCATTTGTACTTTGGAATCGGCTCGCGACGATTTGGTTGCGGCCATCAATACTCACCATTAATGCGGAGATTTTCTATGGCTTATATAAGTTGTTTTCGGATCTGCTCTCTTCATTCGTATTTTGAGTTTTGCATCTATATCCGAGGAGGCGATTCCGGTCGATTTGAAGTTTTCGGTAGGCGATTTCGACCGATCAAGTTCTTCCGATGGACAATTTTCGGTGACCATTCGGTGAGCCTCCTTTGTTGTTCTTTTTACTTCTTACCATAATGTCGTCCGATCTTGAAATGGTGTGAGAATATGATTACTCTGAGCCGGGGAGTTCTAGTGAGGGGAGATGGGCCTCTAAAGGCCGCTTCGAAGTTGTGCCTTTATACCCCCCACCTCGAAGACAAAAAGAGACAGGGGCTCGGAGTAAACAGCCAGGTAAAAAGAAGGCCGTCCGAGCGCTTCAGGCTACTACTGTCAGGGTCACTGAAATGCCTGCAAGTGGGTGCGCCTCGGAGATGGTTCCTGGAGGCTCCATCCTATCAGAGTCTCAAATGGAATGGATCCATTTTGGAATTTCAGATTCCGAATTCCGTTCAGATCAGGGCTCCTGAGCCCCTTGACACCGCTGGTGCCCCTACTGTGGGGGAGGTCGCGATCTTCCTCTGTGCATTGCAGTGCGGTCTTCGGCTCCCTCTTCACCCCTTCATCCGAGCAATTTTCACTTATCTCAGGCTTGCTCCGAGACAATTTTCACTCAATGCTTTGAGGGTGCTGATCTCTGCCTTCATCATCTGGCGACAAGTCGAAAATTTGGAACTGATTCCGGAGGAGCTGATGAGTTTGTACCTGGTTAAGTACGATAGTCACAAACCATGGTACTACTTCACGACCCGAGGCAGCAAATGATCAGGGCTGGTGATGAACCTTCCGTCCTCTGATAAGGACTGGAAAAATAAATGGTTCTAAGCAGCAGGCGAGTGGGAGGCACCAGCGGCTGAGATTGGGACTTTGTTAACTCGGGTTCCCACCTGATTTACAACACCAAGTCGGACTTCAATTAATGTTTCTTCTTCCTCTCTTTTTTTTCGTTTGTCTTAGTCGGGACAAAGCCCCCTTCTTTTTTGTAGACTTCCAGAGGGGCACGTCGCTCCTCGACTCAGCCCAAAAGAACTGCATTGCCAAGGCCAAGGCGCGATCGGGGGAACTCCGCTCTTGGGCGGACCTGATCACAGCGGCCAATCTTCATTGGTCGGGGCTCCAAATCTCAGCCTCAGCTTACATCTTTCAATAAGTAGTCATTTCTTTTAGTGAGATCAACTTCCTTTGTTTTCTTTTTTGTTGATCTGCTACTTTTCGTGTAGGCATGGCCGAGGCGTCTGGCACTCGGAAGCAAAAGGCCGCCCGACAATGGAAGAGATGTTGAGGGCTTAACCCTGGGCAAAAGTTGTTCGGAAGAAACAGGTCCCCCCTCGCAGGGAGAACCTCGCTGGAGCCCCGGATACAGCTCCACTTCCTACCGTCACTGCTGCTGTTGTTGCGCTAGTTACTGAAATCCCTACAAACATTATTCTAGCGTAGCAACAATAACTCCTTCCCCCGCTGCCCCCCTTGGTGTGGAGGCTTGCCTTGCAGCCCCCTGCATAGCTGTCCCTTTGTTCTGCGAGCTGGAGGAGGCCATTCGGATGGCTGATACCATGATATCGCCTCTTGAGATAGGGAATACCCCTGATCCCGAGGCTCAGGCGTCAGCCGGCAGCAGAATTGGGGCTGCGGAGGAGGGTGACTCGGCTCATGTGGGGACGAGCTGAGCAAGATACGAGCCGGGCTTCCATATGTCTTGCTTGGCTCCCTGGGCGGCCAAGCATGCTCCCGAAGAGGAGATCGTTAGTTTGCTTTCTAAGTCGGACGACTCCTTCCTTAATGATCTAGCAGCGGTTTGTTATAAGGTATTCTCTATCCCTGCGCATTTTCCCATCTTAGTTTTCTTGGATACACCTCCTCATTTCCTTGTCTTTATTTTTATTTATTCTATTCCGAGGCTTCTCCTAGCCTGGGAAAGGGTGAACGAGCGTCGGAAGATAGATGTCGAAGTGGAGGTACTCAGGACTGAGGTGGGGGTATTGCAGGACCAGGCGACTCTTCAGCAATTGGAGTAGGGCGAGCTGCGTCGGCAATTCGAGGACGAGAAAAGTTGGAGGCTCCAGATGTAGAAGGTCGTGAGCAATCTGGAGAGACAATGTGGCGCGGCTGCAGTCGAGGTGACACGAGCCAGGGCCCATGCAGACTCTCTGGCTAAGGAGATTGCTCGGTTAGGAGAGGCCCTGGAGCAGACTAAGGCCGAGGCAGCAAAAGAACGAAGCCGAGAAGTCTCTCAAGCTATTGAGGCTCAGCGGGCCGAAGACGAGGCTTCCATAGAAGTGACTATGGCTGCTGCAATTGATGCCTTCAAGGCTTCCAAGGAAAGGGATACTGAAGCCTCAAGGTTTTATAATTGCGACTTCGATGCCTGTATCGAGGCTGTCCAAGATTTATATCCAGACCTTAACCTCGATCCATTGTTGCCTGATGACGCTGGAGAAGAGCCCACCGAGGATGTCCGCCCTGACTAAGCTCCCGACTCTCATGCTACTTCGCCTGCATAGTTATTTTCTTTTTTTTTTGTACGAACGATATGTAATTTTTTATTATTTAAAAAGAGTTTTTCGGAGTATCCTGAGTTCTTTTGGATAATTGATGTTAACTGTTAAATGTCGAACTGATTCGGTAGCATGTTGATTTACTTTATGGCCGAGCCGACTTTTGAAGTATCAGCTCCTCCCATATTGTCATTCAGTATTTTTTCAGACCCTGTCTTAGGTCATCATCGAGTCCAGACCCCGGAAAGGGGGGGCTCATCCCACAATTGGTGAGACCTTCGTTCCGTTCATCAGCGGGACGATGATTCGCCCACTCTGTTAGAGATTTTGGTCGTTATTAGGCTTTATCCCTTAGAGGGAATGTCGAGTTGAATTTTCATGGGAATATGTTTCGACCCTTTCTTTAAGGGATCGGATCGTCTTGCTCACCCCCATACCGATGGGACAATTTAACATACACTCAGTTTACGCGAAAGTCGAATTATAACCTTTATTGAAAGCCTTGAAGGCTAATTGTCCAGAGGCGTTACTCTTTATTGGGGGCCTTAAAGGCTATTACATCAAGGGTAATAGATCTTCAGATGCTCGGCGTTACAAGGGTGAAGGAGTTGTCTGCCTTCAAGGTATTCTAAAGGGTAGGAGCCCGGCTTGGTCGATCGGACCACACGGTAGGGCCCTTCCCAGTTTGGCCCAAGTACTCCATCTCCCGGCTCGGTGATGTTCTGGAAAACTTGGCGAAGGACTAAATATGCAGGGCGGAACTGCCTAACCTTGACTTTGGAGTTGTAAAAATGTGTTACTTGCTGGTGCCTAACGGTGGCTCGGAGCCTTGAAATATATTGGACTTCCTCGAGTAGATCTATGTTAGCGACAATCCGCTCAGAGTTCTAATCGTTTTGATAACTCCTTACCCGCCCAGTAGGTAAGCCGATCTCCAAGGGCACCATTGCTTCCGAGCCATAAGCGATTGAGAATGGGTTTCTTCGGTTGAGGATTGCGCCGTAGTCCTGTAGGCCCAAAGGACGAATGGGAGTTTCTCAGCCCAGTTACCTTTAGCTTTTTCCAGCTTAGTCTTGAGGTGGTGTTTGATGACCTTGTTAACTGCTTCTACCTGCCCATTAGACTGTGGGTGCTGAGGCGATGAATATGCATTTGTAATGCCGAGCCCCCGACATATACCGCAGAATTTGTCGTTGTCGAACTGTCGGCCATTGTCGGATACAATGGTGCGTGGGATCCCGAATCGACAGATAATGCACTTCTAAATGAAATCGACTATTTTCTGTTCGATGATCTTTGCTACAGGCTCGGCCTCCGCCCACTTAGTGAAGTAATCGACTGCGACGATTGCGAACTTGGTTTGCCCCTTCCCCATAGGTAAAGGGCCAATAATGTCGATCCCTCATTGGGCGAACTACCACGGTCCACTCATTGAAGTCATTTCTTCAGCCGATCGCCTCGGTACTGTCGCATAACGCTGACACTTGTCGCATTTTCGGACGTAATCCGAATCTTGTTTGAGAGTCAGCCAGAAGTACCCTTAACAGAGTATCTTCAAGGCCAAGGTCTGACTACCGGAATGGTTACCACAAATCCCTTCATAAATTTTTTGGATCACATAATCGGCTTCGTCCAGTGGGAGACATCTAAGGTAGGGCTGGGAATACTCCTTCTTATACAATACCCTCTCTAGGATGACATATCGATCTACTCTGACTCTAAGTCGTCTCGCCTCAAGCTTGTCCGAGGGGACTTTGTCAGAGGAGAGGTAGTCAAAGATAGGGTCCATCCAACTCGGAGTAGTGTGCACCGCGTTAACTTTCTCTGACTGACCAATGCTCGGATGTTCTACAAACTCGACGGGAACGAAGCGCGGGATCTTTTCTTCTGAAACAGAAGCGAGTTTCGCCAAGACGTCGGCCCACGAGTTCTCTGCTATTGGGACTTGCCGGATAGTACAACTCTAAAATTTCCCAATCAGTTTCCTAGCCTCTTCGAGATAAGAGATCATTCTGGTTTCTTTGGCTTCATACTCCGTGAAAATATGATTTACTACCAATTGTGATTCACACCGGACCCGGTGAGTTTATATGTCGAGACTCACAACCAATCTAAGTCCGGCTAATAGCGCCTCATATTCTGCCTCATTATTTGAAGCCTTAAATCCGAGTCTGATCGCATATTGAATTGTCGCGGTGTCAGGTGCGACCAAGACGATCCCGGCTCCGGCCCCTTTGGCATTGGACGATCCGTCAACATAGGGAATCCAGCCTGAGTCTGATTCCGCCTTCGGATCACGTAGTGGGACAGGCGGAGTCATCTCTGCTTCGGTACAAATTTCTTCTGCGCTCGGAGTAGTGAATTCAGCGATGAAGTCGGCCACTACTTGGCCCTTAATTGTCGTCCTCGGACGAAATTGGACGTCGAACTCCCCGAGCTCCATTGCCCACTTGGTCATCCGTCCAGAAACCTTAGGCCTCTGGAAAACTTATCTTAGAGGGGAGTCAGTCAGACAACGATGGAATGAGCCTGGAAGTATGGTCGCAGCCTCCGAGCGGAGACGACAAGGCAAAGTGCTAGCTTTTTCAGGGATGGATATCATGTTTCTGCAGGTACCATCACCTTGTTCACATAGTAAACGGGGTGCTGTTTACCCCCAATTTTCTTGACTAAAGCTGAGATGACTGCTGAGGTAGAGACGGTGAGGTAAAGAAATACGAGCTCTCCCTCCTCAGGCTTGGATAGGAGAGGGGGTGAACCCAGGTACTGCTTTAACTGTTGAAAGGCCTGCTTGCATTCTGGTGTCTACTCCGCCTTCTTATGACCCTTCAATTGTTGAAAGAAGGGGAGGTATTTGTCTGTTACTTTGGAGATGAAACGCCCTAGTGCGATAACTCTTCCCGTGAGGCACTGTATTTTTTTCACGATTCGCGGCGAGCTCATGTTAAGGAGTGCTTTAATTTTGTCAAGATTAGCCTCGATGCCTCGCTAACTAACTTGGAAACCAAGGAACTTCTCCGATTCAACTCCAAAAACACACTTTACAGGATTCAGCGTCATCCGGTATTCTTGGAGGATGCAAAATGTTTCTCCGAGGTTTGCAAGGTGATCGGAGGCTTTAGTACTCTTCACCAGCATGTCATTGACGTATATTTCCATGGTGCGTCAGATCTGCTTGGAGAACATCTAGTTCACTAGCCTCTGATATGTCGCCCCGTCATTTTTCAAGCCAAATGGCAGACCCGGTAATAGTAGATCCCCTTATCTGTGACAAAGGTGGTCTTCTGCCTGTCTTGGGGGTGTATGGCAATCTGATTGTACCCAGAATATGCATCTAAGAAGGAGAGCAACTCATGTTCGGCTGTGCTGTCTACCAGCTGATCAATCCTGGGTAATGGGAAGCTGTCCTTAGGACATGCCTTATTCAGATCCGAGTAGTCTACACAAACTTGCCACTTCCCATTGAATTTTTTGATGAGCATAACATTTTCTATCCAGTCGGGATAGTATACCTCTTCTATGAAACCTGCATAGAGCAGGAGGGATACTTCCTCGGCAATGGCTTCATAGCGTTCGACGTCGAACGACCTTCTCTTTTACTTTACCGGCTTGTGATCTGGGTCCACATTTAACTTGTGAACCAAAACATTAGGGGAGATCCCTGATATATCTGCGTGCGACCAGGTGAAGACGTCCCGGTGTTGTCTAAGAAAAGCCAGCGTTGTTGACCGCTGCTCGGAATTTAATGACGATCCGAGTTGAACGTATTTGCTCGGATTGGCTTCATCGAGGGGTATCTTTTCCAAATCTTCCACCGACGAGTTCCCCGCAGTTTCCCAAGGATCCAAGATATTGACGGTGAACGTTTACTTGACAGCTCTTTTCTTAACTGCTATTGCATAATATCTTCGGGCCTCGCGTTGATCGCCTCGAAGGTAACCTATTCCATCCTCTGCCAGAAACTTCATCATCAGATGATAAGTCGAGACAACGGATCTCATTGCATTGAGGGAAGGTCTGCCCAGGATAACATTGTGCACTGATGGCACGTTGACAACGAGAAAGTCCACCATGAGGGTGACTTGATGTTGCCCCTCTCCCGCAGTTACTGGGAGGGAGATGGCTCCTTCGGAGATCACTCTTTCTCCGACAAAGTCATGCAGGGGAGTCTTCACAGATCAAAGTCGCAATCGAGGGACCCCCATTCTTTCGAAAGCTTCGGAGTAAATCACGTTAGCCGAGCTTCCAGTGTCAACCAGAATGCGGTACACCTTGTGATTCGCTATGGTCATTGTGACTACCAGGGCATCATCGTGGGGGTGTTGGATTCCCCACGCATCTTCTTCTATAAAGGTTAAACTGCATGGGCTGGCCTGAAGCTTTTTGCTCGACCACTCAGTCAGATGGATGTAATGCTCCGAATCAGACTTCCGGGAATAGGTCTTCCGGGCTCTGTTAGAATCCCCTCCTCCAGCCGAACCCCCAAAAATTGTGCGAATTTCAACCGGCTCTTCCGTGGGATTATTTGGCTGACTCTGTTGCCGTTCTTTTTTCGGAGTAGACCTTTCTTTCTTGATGTATCGACGTAGGTGTCCCCTGTGGATGAGAGACTCAATTTCATCCTTAAGGTCCACATAGTCATCTATGCTGTAGCCATGATCCAGGTGGAAGCGACAAAACTTTGCTTATCTCGATGCTCTGGGTCAGCCTTCATACATTCAGGCCAATTCAAGTGTTTATCTCCTTGGATATCTTGCAGGATTTGCTCGGCAGTCGTATTGAGGGGGGTATAGGAACAAAATTTTCCTTTCGGTCTCCAGCTTGGTTGGCGATAGCGGATGGCATGATCGTCCGTCCCCTTGTCGGTCAGCTGAGATTCTTCGTTCCTTGGCTTCTTACCCTTGTTAGTCGAGTCAGTTATTTGTACACTTTTGTGGGCATTAGTGAACTCCTCGGCATTGACGTATTTCTGAGCTTTAGCCATAAAGTTCGTTAATATTTTTGGCGGGTTCTTTCCGATAAAGAAAGTGAACCTTCCATCTTTCAGACCGCTCAAGACCGCGGCGAGCACCATTTTGTCGTCATAGTCCTTGACTTGCAGTGTCTCATCATTGAAACGAGCTATATAATCTTTCAAGGACTCTTTCGGGCCTTGCTTGATAGTAAGCAGATGAGTGTTGGGTTTCCGGCTTCTCTTACCGCTTATAAACTGGGTAAGGAATAGCCTACTTAATTCTGTGAAGGAACTGATGGAACTCGGTTTAAGTTAGCGATACCAACTCCAAGCGGACCCTGTGAGCGCGATGGAGAATCCCCTACACATCATTGCATCCGTCCCTATCTGGATCTGCATCCACAATCGATATGCTTCCAGATGCTCGAATGGGTCTTTGTGCCCTGAATATTAGATGACGAGAGGTATCCAAAACCTCTGTGGCACACCTCGTCCATAATGGTGGTGGTGAAGGGAAGCTCGGTCACTTCCATCATCGCCTGAACGATGGCGGGAACTATCGACATTTGTTATTTCTTTTCAAAGGTTAAGAATTTGTTGTTGAGTTCCGCGAACCGTGCTTCTCATGGATCTCTATTTTTGGTGATGACCTCTGGGGTATTTTTCATTTCTGGAGTGCTCCTTTCCCTCCTCCGTTCTAACCGGTGGCGGAGATCTGTGGGTGCCAGGGCCGAGGTGACAGAATTATTAGTAGGGGCCCGAGTGGTAGCGTTCTGCGCCGAGTCTCTAACTTGCACCGGAGGAGGATTTTGACCCGAGAGTATTGCGGTGCCTTAGGCCTCATACTCCTCGGTACAGAGTGAGTCTCGATGTACAGACCTACTGGCTCGGGAATGAGATTCTCCTGAATCGGGTGTAGCTGTGGCTCCCTTTGTTGCTTCATCCTGTTTACTTCGTCGCGCAGGGCCTGGATTTCTTTCTGCATGGCTCAATATTTACTAGCACGGTTGCGAGAACGCTGCGAAGGCCCTGGTGCGGACTCAGCATGAAGTGGTGAAGACGATCAAGTTTGCTCATTTGGCTTTGGTTCCACAGCTACGGCTTTCTTCTTCCTTGCCATTAGATTTGGAAGATGAGAATCTGACCTTTAGTATCAGATTTCCACAGACAGCGTCAAAAAATGTTGAAGTCAAAATCTGGTCGGCCCTCTCCCCAGTCTCTCGAACCAAAGACTGTTTTCAACGTCCTAATCCTGCACAATGAAAATAGACAAAGGAGACCCTGGCTAAGCCGGGGGACCCTCCGATGCCTAAGTCAGGTCAAGGGAATCTAGGTCTGAGTGAAGAGTTGAAGAGAGGTGTAAGATGTTGCCTACTTATAATAGTGGGGTTTCAATGCCTTTATACCTAGTTGTTGAGCATCCCATGTCCGTTATTATAGGCACGAGTTACCCATTCAGTGAGATTCTAAGATCGTGGAGATATTATACGCAATCCACGGATCGTGCAGCACCTCGGGCAGATACTGCGTATCGTGGGCGAACTTATCGGTCACATTTGTATATAATAGTTTCCGTATTTAGCAGACAAAAGCATCCGCCATTACATATCGCCTCACCTCGGCTCGCTTGATCATGACTCAGCCTTTATTATAGTCGGTCATAAATGCTTCCTCAGGTCCGAGCCGAGCTTGCGAATAAAGAGGTTCAGTCCAAGTAGGCTCTGAAAACCATTGTTTTAGAATCAAAGGCTAAGAGTTTGATCTGAGTTGCCTGACTTGCCGAGACGAGGCCTTTGGAGCTGATATTTAGGGTAGTAAGTGGCATATAGTGATTGATCGGAGTGCATAGTTACTCCGACTCGTTACTTAACATAGTAAGCACCCCATTCAGGGGGGTTACTAGTCAAGCCGAATGGTACCGCCTTAGCTGTTCCTTCACTTGGTCGAATTGCTTTTACTTTTATTAAGTGCTCGGATCATCCCGTAACAGTTTGTTAATGTCATTATAGACTTTAGGCCTACTTTCAAAAAGTCAAAGGTATTTAAATGAGATTATTCTAATTATATTTGAAAGCTTATTGAATTATCTTTACAATGAGATCAAGATCATCTCGATTTAGCCTATAATAAGGGAGTTATAATCATTTACATAAGATTGCATGATGCTGGAAATGATAGTGAACACAAGTGTAGTCACATTCGTGTTTGCACTCCTTTCTAGCATGGAACGATTCCACAAAAATGGCCATAGGTTGAATTGGAACGTTCTTAGGCTCATTATCCTTACGGTGTTCGAATGAGATAATTTTAGTCATATTTAAAAGCCTGTCGAATTATTTTTACAACGAGACCAAGATCACCCAATTTGACCTATAATTAGGGAGTTATAATCATTTTCGTAAGATCGTATTCATGTTTGCACTTCTATCTAGCATCGAACAATCCAATAAAAAATAATCATAACTCCATAACTCCCTCGTCATAAGTTGAATTGGAGCATTCTTAGGCTCATTATCTTTACGGTGTTCAAATTGGATGATTTTAGTCATATTTAAAAGCTTGTCAAATTATCTTTACAATGAAACTAAGATCACCCCGATTTAGCTTATAATATGAGAGTTATATGCATTTTCATGAAATCGCATGATGGTAGAAATGAAAATGAACATGAGTGTACTCACATTCGTGTTTACATTCCTTTCTAGCATTAAACAATCCCACAAAAACGGTCATAACTCCCTCGTCAATCATCATAGGTTGGATCGAAGCGTTCATGGGCTCATTAGAAAGATTATTTGACGAGCTTTTAAATATGACTAGAATCACCTCATTTGAACATCATTTTGACATTTTCAAAAGTAGACCCAAAGTCCACGATAGCATTCGCGAACCGTTTACGCTTGCTCTCATTTCTAATATCACGTGATCTCAAGAAAAACAATCACAACTCTCTTGTTGCAGGTCAGATTGAGATGATCTTGGGCTTGTTAGAAAGTTAAGTGCACAAGCTTTCACATAGAACTCGAATCATTTCATTTCGATACCGTTTAACCTTTCAAAACTAAGCTCATAGTTTAGCTCGCCAATAACTTCTTTCCAAATAGACTCATATAAGCAAAATATGAAAGTGCACCTACTACGTGCCTTGGTTTGTCAATTACATTGAAAGTTGAGTCAGCCGAATAACAGCGCCTAACAGGAAGATCAAGTCAAGCGTCTGCCTCAACTGGATGTGTGGAAGCTCGCCATAGGTAAATCATAGCCTCACATCCCATGTCCCAAAACACCAGGTGATTAAAACCCTTAAAAAGAACAAGAACGTCTTAGGGTTTTCGTGTAAGGAATCTTTTTATCAAAAAGGAAAATCTTTTAAGTTTTTCTTGCACTGTCGATTATATAGATTCCCCTTTCGATATGATCGACTAGCTCTGTCGATGTCCTCGGCATATCAAATCGATACAATCGAGTGAGGACAAAAAAAGTTCAGCAATCAAACATTTATCTGGACGATTTATCAATGTATCGACTGGTAAGTCGATATCATCGATATTCGAATATCGATCCTATCGGAAGGAGATCGATACTATCGACAGACTATTTTTCCGGCGCCTCTGTTTTTCTAAAGAAAACTAACATAAGCTTCGATATATCGATGACTGTCCGATTCAATCTGAACTCAAATATCGATCATATCGGAAGTCTGTCAATCATATCGATTGTGGGCGCATGTTTATATCAGCATAAATTTTAGGTTGTTTTTAATGACGATTGGGGTGCCAGTCGATAAATCGATATTCATATATCGATCATATCGAGACATTGTCGATTGGATCGAGTCCGGATATAAATCATCCAGCAGCTTAAAGGTAAATCTATACAATTTATCGTTCCCATCGACATTGTCTTCGATATGATCGATGTACAAATTTTGATGACATCGATGGTCCCCCGATCATATCTATAGAACCTGAAATTCTTCATGACTTCTCTCTTGTTTTCACCTGTCGATAGATCGATCCATCTCTCGATGGAATCAGAGTTCGAAATCCGATAACATCGATGCGTGTCTCGATCCAATCGACCAGTTGGCGAAAGGTTTCCAAAAAATGAAATGACAATTGAGTTTGTATCATCGAGAGGTCTGCCGATACAATCGAGAGTATACGCTCGATCATATCGACGACTGCTCGATGATATCAAACTCAGTCATAAATATGACCGTTTATATCCATTGGAACCTTTTGCCTATATATAGAGAGATTAGTCTTTATTGCTAGTAGAGAAAGAAGAGAGTGCTTTAGAGAGTTTTAAAAGTCCTATCATTTACCTAAGCCCTTTCTCTCAGGAAGTTCATCCTCCAATCCACCCTCATCATTGATATCTCATAGAGTGGATTGGAGAATGAACTTCCGCATTCAAAAATCCTCCAGCTACTATTTTAATGGCAAATCATTAAGCTGGGATGCCTTGAATGCATAGATGATTGGAACCACTCTATCTTCCTAATAGGAAAATCTCTAGAGAGTGGTATTCCATCATGACCTTGACCCAACCTAAAGCCTAGTATCGATATATCTTTTGGGTACGGATCAAGGGAGCTGAAGACCCTTCAACATTAAGGAGGAGATCTTCAACATGCGCTGAAACGGACTCATTAACTTATCTGTAAGTACTAAGAGTCCAGAGGACATTTATAATCATTCCTTTGTAGGATTGGGTTTTAAGTGTTGCTCACCCTTTGAAGCCCTCGAAGGAGGCCTCCGACGGGAGTGTACGTGCGGGGTGCGTTGTGTGGACCCTTGCTCTGTGGAGAGCATAAACATCTGGTTATGAGTATGCTAGCAAAACTCCAGGGTTAGAGGTGAACCGAGTAAAAACCTCCGGGTGCGTTGTGTGGACCCTTGTCCTGTGTGGGCATAAACATCTAGTTAAGAGTACGCCAACAAAACTACAGGGTTTGAGGTAAACCGAGTAGAAACCTCTGTAAAGCTTGAAGGTGAACCTGATTTAAAACCTTACGTTTGAGGTGAACCATGGAAAACCTCCTTAGTGAAATTCGGTCACTCAAGGGTTGAGTGTGGAAGCCGGAAGTGGAGTAGACAAGTAGTCGAACTACTATAAAATGACTGTGTTTGAGATTGATATTATCTTTCATTTATATGATTGTCTTACATGTCTTTACATATGATTATCTGAAATCACATCTTATGCACAGACAGTCATATCCATCACAATCTGATTTATAAATTTTTTTATCTTACAAGTAATTGTGATTGGATCCTCTATCAGGTTTGGAAGCCAGTAGAGTTAATTTTTGAGTAATCCTAATTTGTACTCTGTGATAGGATTAGTGTGATAGGATTGAAAAATAATTTATAAATCTTTAAAAAGTCCTATTCACCCCCCTCTAAGACATATTGACATATTCCTACTTCAACTTAAGCGATCTTCATCACTTTTTCAAAATATTGTAGAAAGAAAATTAACCTATCTTTTAAAAGTAAAGTTTTTGCGATTTCTTTTCTTTTTTCCTTCCGTTTTGTGGCAAAAGATCCATCTAAGAAAGTCTTTCGAAGAAAGAAGAATAAATAATCTTCTAAAAGTTAAATTTTTACATTATTTTTTCATCTCATTTTTTCTTATTTTCTTTTCAAACAAACTCATTCAAGCATAATGAGTAAGAGGAAGAAGAATTTTTATGAGGTAGCAGTTTCTACCGTAGAGAGTAGTCGGATAGCACAAAAGATTGACAAAAAATAGTCGAAATGCATTAAAAATCGTCGAAATGTAGTGGTGAAAAAAGGTTAGGGGAAGGAAAAAAAGGCTCATAGGCATTTTTGTCTTGAAAAAATAAAAAGCAAGATTGGTAATGTTTTTTAGAGCTCCCATGATACTTTGGGTGCATTTAGGAAGAAATCCTTTTTTTAATTCCAAAGTGTAATTTAAATTGTGTTGGTTTGGATTGTAGATAAATACACTAAAATGAATAACTTTCATTATCTTCAACATATGGGGTTTTACCTAACATATGAAATTAGTTGACTCACTTGAGACTCAAATTTGTCTTATTTTTAGGGAAAAAAAAATCTTTCAAAGGGTTTATGATATTGATTATTTAACATATTACACATGTATGCAATTTTGGTGTATTAAACGTGATTTGTTTTATCAAATTGATTATCCCGAGAATATATTGTAGATTCCACCTTAGCCCAAATTTAGGCTTCCAATAAACACAAATTTTGGTTCCACATAATTCTAATTATACGCTGCTAAATACAGATTAAGATTCAAAATCACTTCAATTCAAGTGAAAATGTATTTGGATTCCACTATATTTCAAATCCAAGGAGCCCTAAAAGTATAAAAGAAAAAAAAAATGTTTTAAAAATACTAAATTTCAACTTATGACTTTAATTTAACTCCCAAAATGATTGAAGTTTATAAAATCATTTGGGGCCAACAAAACTTGGATGGTTAATTAGGAAGTTGAGCTCCGAATAGCTTTCTCCAACAATATATCACAGACATGAAATAAATAATAATATGCTAGCATGCAACAGTTGGTTGTCACACGTGCATAACAGTGAGAAACAGTCAAATAATGACTAGTTTCTCACCAACAATCATAAACGGTCATATGGAGTTATGACCTTAGACCAAAATGTCCAGCAATCCTAACCTATATAAACAGTGCCTAGGTGGTTCGTCAGACCATCACCAACCACTTGAATCACTCTCATATACAACTCTACCAAAAAACTCTAGTGACTTCTGATCAAGTTAGCAAAGTTTAATATGAACATTTGTTAGCGGTCCTTAAGAAATAGGCCATAGTAGTGGTCTAAATTAGCTACAAATTTTCTAATCTTCTCTCTAATCTGGAATTTTATTTTGTTTTATCTACCAAATAAAATTGTGTACACATAATTCCATTCGTGGTTCTTCATGCTTGTTGAATGCAGAACCACATACGCATAGGCTCGTCGTATCCTGTAAGTTATTTGCCTACAACCTATCATCGGTCTTAATCACTTTATGAAAGGGCGAATAATGCTTTGAAGACAACATGATCACACTTGCTTCAAATTGTCCTTAACATTTTTGTTTCTTTTATTATTTTATAGAAATTATAAATTTGTAATTCGCGGTAACAATCTAATGTGAGCATTTGAATCTTTATTGTTATGTGTTATGCCTTACATGAGCTTTGGATGGTCTTATTCATGGGATCAAGTCAGAAGATGCATGATGTAATACAACTCATGCAAGAAGTGGAGTTCCACTTGCATGGTGGGCTTGGCCCACAGAGCTCAAATGTTGTAAGCTCTTCTTGCAAGTGTACGAGGATTCATCATTTGCATGTGTGGTCTATCTGATCATGCAAGGTGCCAACTGCCTGAGTTTCTGTGCACATGAGTCAGCCTGTACACGAACCGAGTTAGCTCGGTTAGCTCCTTTGACTCAACTCAAAAAAGCTCGGTTCGACTCGGTTTGAAACTGATTTTGAGCTGAGTTGAGCTGATTTTTTTAGCTCGAAAAAATTTTGAACCAAGTTTGAGCTTGCCCGAGCTCGACTCGACTCGGATTGAACTAGTTCGATGACTCAGTTACTTTGATTGTTGATGACTAAATCTGGTCGACTCACCCCTCGGTCTCGTGAACTCCAAACCATCTCTGTGCCTCGATCCTGCACACGAGCAGTGAGCAAAGGAGACCCTAAGTCAGGTCTAGGGAATCTGGGTCTAAGTTAGAAAGTAGAGGGAGAGTGCAAGATGTTGTGTACCTGTAGCAATCGGGAATCATCGTATTTATACCTGATCGTCGGACGATCTGGGTCCGTTATTCTCGGCACGATTTACCCAATCAGCAGGATATTAAGATCATGGAGATATGATCTGCAATCTTAGGATCATGCGGCGTATCGTGGGGATCATGTAGCGTATCGTGGTCGAAGCAATCGGTCACGTCCACTTATAGTAGTTTCTAAGTTTGATGCGAAGATTCCAGGCCTTGCCTCCACCTCGGCTCGAGCAATCGGGGGTATCTGGTTGCAGGCATCTGTCTTAGGCATGCTCAGGCCTTCGTCGTAGAGTTTGCTCGACACAGATCACTTTGTAAGTCCGAGCCGAGCTTCCAACAGGCCTTCATGTCACGTACTATGGAGGTTCTTCCTCCGAGATCCAAGGTGAATGTCAATCCTTGTCTTGCCTGGGAATCGGAGTGTTACACCACCTATCTTGGTCTCAGATTATTCTGAACCGACCCTACCACCAGCCTCGAAGTAGGAGCCCCTTCGTGGCCCATTGGTGAAGTGAATCCTTCAGTTGTACACATCAACTCGAATGTTCGTATGTCTGATTGGATCATTATGGTGTCTGCCCTCGGGATTATAAGGGGCTCAGATCTTCCCACAACATTGATATTGATGTTGCTCACCAAGTGTTCGATGAAATGACTCAATGAAGTGTCGGCTGGTGGCAAGGAGGGTATGTATATCAAACAAATACCCTTTTTTTCTTGATTTTGATGTTACCTTAAGGTATTTGATGAAATACTCGTAAATAGCTACTACTATTTTACATACAATAAGAAATTGAAAATGCACTCATGTGTTTGTAAAAATGTCGCACAAGCTCGATCTTGGCTCGAATTGGGCTTGAATTGGCCCGAGCTGTTGACCGAACCGAGCTGAGTTGGCCGATCAAGCTTGAGGACCGAGCCGAGCCGAGTTGGCCAGTCAAGCTTGAGGACCGAGTCGAGCCGAGATCAAATTGGGGTCACTAGTGGCCGAGATGAGTTGAGCTATGCCAAGCTCGACTCAATTCAACTTGTTTACACCTCTACACGTGAGATATGTATGATCGGTGGCTGGGATGTGGGCCCGTCTACATCGGTAGATGAACATCCGTGGGTTGCTGCAGACATTCCCCCTCTTGCTCTGGAACTTGTTGAGGCTGAAGACCCACAACAGACGTCGGTTGGCCACAAAATTGTGGCTGAAATATGAGAACCGGCCTCCTTTCAAAGATGCTGAGGAGGCCGGTGAGATTTTCAGATGGAATAGAACCATTCTGACTCGAATGAGACAAATCCTCCCGGAGGAGCCCGCCAACATCCATTTTGAGGATGTGATAAAAGCAATTGATTACTCAGATCGGTTCTCATGTTCCTATACCCAAAAAAGATGGGCGAGTCCGGTGCAAATCTTTATGGATCAGGTGGCTTTTGGTTTCAAAAGAATAGCTCAACTTCAAAACTACTGAGCATGCTACTGTGCAGCGGTTTTGAAGCAGCCAGGAAGCTTGCTGCCTTCCAAGCTTATTACTAATGTAAAATGCGCTGGCGCAACAAACTTCCTGCGGTGCCGGTAGGGGGCGCAGATTGGATACTAAACTGACGTCGCCAAGTTACTTACTGAAGTGACGTCACCAGGACCTATGGACCCACCATGATGCGTGTGTTGTGTCCATGCCATCCAACCATTTATAAAGATCATTTTATGGCATTACAAAGAGAATGAGATATATTTACACCGCAGAAGATCGTGGGAGCCATCACACCCACTCTTGAAACATTTACAGGCCCACAGTGATGTATTTTTGAGATACATCCTATTCATAAGTTAACATAGAGACAGAGATAGATGAAGTGAAAACAAAAATATCAGCTTCATCGGAAACTACTGTTGCCCCTAATAAGTTTTGAACGGTGGATATCACTGTCCCCACTCTTTTCTATGGTGGGGTCCACTTGAACTTTAGGTCTATCTCATTCTCTCTGTAACTCCATAAAATGATTTCTAAAATGATTGGACGGTATGGATACAACACATGCATCATGCTGAGGTCCACAGAGCTTGGTGACGTCTCTACAGTAGTAGCGATTTGGTCCTGACACCAGCCCCGTGGATGGTGGTGGGTGATCTGTGGCCCCACCATGATGCATGATCCATTCCGTTCATTTATTTTTAAAGATCATTTTAGGGCTTTCTTCTGCAAAATAAGAGGGGTATAAATCTCAGGTGGACCACACCACGGGAAAACAATAGTGATTGAATATCCACCATTTAAATCCTCCTAAGGCCCACCGTACTGTTTATCTGACATCCAATCTGTTGATTAGGTTATAAGGAACCAGATGAAAGGAAAAAAAAAAAAAATCAACTTGATCCAATACTTTTATGGCCCCCAAAAACTTTTTAATGGTCGACATTCATTCAACACTGTTTCCTGTAATGTGGTCCACTTGAGCTTGGGATATACATCATTTTTTGTATAATACCATAAAATGATCTATAAAAATATATGGACAGCATGGATGAAACACATACATCATGGTGGGGCCCACAGAGCACCGAACATCAGCCATTGGCCGGTGGCAGGGGGAGTAGCCAATCCGTTTCCCGTAGGGGTGCATGCGGGGCCACCGAATAACCTTAAAAGAGAGTGCGGCCATTGTGATGTTTGTGTTTAAGCCATGCCGTTCATCTGTTTTTGCCCGCTCATGGTACGGCATCAGCCAGAAAAAACCGTAGATCCAATGCTGAATTGGACCACACCACAGGAAAAAAAAAAAACGTAAGAATGGTGACAACCTTTCCATGGCCCACATTAAAGTTACTCGCCATTCAACCTTCATAAACTCACGCAGACCTGGAAAAGCAGGCCTTCAATCCTCACTGTTTCACTTGAGCCATGCTTTAAAATGAGCTTGAAGAGCGGATGGACAGTGTGTATAAAACACATACATCACAGTGGGCCCCACAGAGTTGGGTCAAGATGTGCATTCGCATGTCTGCGCTCTGCATTTCACTTTGGAAGTTTCATCTTCCACATTCCGTTTAATCCCAATGATTTCAATGCAAGGTTTCCTCAACGCCTGGCCTACCTGATGAGGCCCCTGATGAATGGCTCGGATACTGCTTTCATGTACCACATTGACACGCTTAGATATTCGTATTGTTTTCCTTCCTCATCACGCTAGTTTCTTCGTCTTCTCTAGTTTATCGCATAGAAGATGATGCACACCATTTGTTCGACGTTTGGCCTCAACGAGATTTAGTACTCTGCAGTGTGCGTGTAAGCAGCAGTTGAAAAGGTGGGAGGGTAAAAGGTGTGACTTGATTGAAGAGACCTGCAGAAGAGTGAAGACTGGGACCGCATGACAAGTGATTGTTTAAATGTCTAAAAGAAGAAGAAGAAGTAAAAGACTTGGCTGGTAAAACTATCCAATTATTTATTTATTTATTTAAATCTTTACATACAAAATAAATTGGAAACCTCACTTATCCTGTTTCTCACTTTCAACAATGATAGTCACAAATCTTTATCTCAGCAATTTCTTGGGAGATTTAAATATTTTGATGGTTTTATTTTATTTTTTTATTTTTTATTTTTTTTTTAACAGAAAAATTCCTTATAAATCCCAAAATTACCAAAGGATTCCGCTACAAATCAAAATACCTACGAGTGCTTTTCGAGAAGGAAATTATAAGTACCCTTGTTTATTGTTTTTTTTTGGGCCTGTTGGTTCATGTAAGTGGACCATCGCTATCATTTCCCATTATCTGTTTAGACAAGTATTAGGCACATAAATCTACATGGAGAGAGGTCACTGCAATTTTACCTTATAAAATCTCAATCTGTACATGTTGCGCAGCACGCCAACAATGCAGTGGACCGAGATCCAATCTCAGGCCTCACCCACAAACGATAAACGTTTAAAAATATAAACTAGAAATAGATCAAAGCAATCCAAACAAACCACAAGACAAGATATACATGAAAAAACTCCAAACTAGGGTAAAAAACCACGGATGCAAACTTCCACTATGAAGAAATAAAGACTACAAGGCAAAATACTAACCTCTCCCTTGGAAGAATATAGAAAACCCTTAACCCACACCTTTAGAAATATTTCTCAATATTCATCATCTATCTAGAAAAGCCCCAGGAACCCCTATTTATAGTTTAGGTAACTTCCCTTCCGCACCCCTTGTGAAAGGCGACACCAAAATCCGCAGTCCGTATCAAATTCGGAAACGAATCTGCGTAACCTTCGACTGGTCCTAGTTTCCCTACGACTGGTCCTAGACTCCAGAAAAAAAAAACAACACAACTCGCTGGACTTTGAGTCGAACTGATCCACGACCGGTCAAAGACGTCCTACGACCGGTCGAAGGTGGCCCAATGTGACTCCACATTCTCAACAATCTCTCACTTGGGGACACATTGCCATAAACCTTCGTCTTCTTCATCCGGAGTGCACCACCTCCCCGTCTTCAAGCCTGAAGACCAATCAAAGCTGAACAGAGCTTCAGCTTCTCCCTTGTGACCGCCTTGGTCAACATATCTGCAGGATTCTCACTTGTATGAATCTTCTCCAGAACAATCGATCCATCTTCCAGTAACGAACGTATGAAGTAATATCTAATGACAATATGCTTGGTCCTTGAATGAAAGGCTAAATTCTTAGCCAAGTGTATTGCACTCTGACTGTCACTGTACAGCTTGCAATCTACTTGCTTCTTACCCAACTCTTCCATAAAACCTTGCATCCACACCATCTCCTTGCATGCTTCTGTAGCCGCAACATATTCTGCTTCTATCATACTGATAGATACCATCTTCTGTAATTAAGAGACCCAACTGACTGCAACACTGCCCAGAGTAAAGACATAACCTGTAGTTCTTCTTCTGTTGTCGATATCTCCTGCCAAATCTGAATCCACGTAACCTTGCAGCTTGATTTCCGATCCACCATAATACAGCCCTACATCCTTAGTACCCACCAGGTATCTGAGGATCCACTTTACAGTTTCCTAATGTTCCTTTCTGGGATTGTTCATGAACCTGCTAACAACTCCCACTGCTTGAGCAATGTCTGGCCTCGTGCTCACCATAGCATACATGAGACTCTCAATCGCTGACGCATATGAGACTTTAGCCATGTAGTCCCGTTCCTCCTGCGTCGTTGTACCTTGCTTCTTAGATAGCTTGAAGTGGTTGGTTAATGGAGTGCTAACCGGCTTAGCACCTCCCATATTGAATTGATCAAGTACCTTGGCTATGTACTCTACCTGTGACAAAATCAATTTCTTGTTTTTCCTATCACGCTTTATCCTCATGCCTAGGATTTGTTTTGCAGCTCCTAAACCCTTCATGACAAATTCTCTAGACAATTGTCTTTTGAGATCTGAGATGTCCTTCATGCTTGAACCGGCCACAAGCATATCATCAACATACAGAAGAAGAATGATGTATGACGTATCAAACTTCTTCAAATAACAACAGTGGTCTGCATGACATCTCCTAAAACCGTTTCCCGACATGAAACTATCGAACTTCTTGTACCACTGCCTCGGGGCCTGCTTCAGGCCATATAAACTTTTCTTTAGTCTGCACACCTTGTTCTCATTACCTGGTGCCACGTATCCTGTCGGCTGATGCATATATATTTCTTCTTCAAGATCCCTACGAAGAAAGACTGTCTTAACATCTAGCTGTTCTAGATGTAAGTTCTTTGTAGCCATTATACTCAAGACCATGCGAATCGTAGACATTTTCACTACCGGTGAAAATATTTCAGTGAAATCGATACCTGCTTTCTGTTGAAACCCTTTTACAACTAGTCTCGCTTTGTACCGTTTCGAACCATCATGCTCCTCCTTCAATCTATAGACCCACTTGTTATGAAGAGCTTTATTACCCTTGGGTAGAGTGACTAGCTCCCATGTACGATTAGACTCAAGAGAGTCCATCTCCTCATCCATGGCTTGCTCGTACTTAACCCGTGTATCTGACTGTAATGCTTCTTTAAAACATTCTGGCTCACCATTATCTGTCAGCAGTAGATAATGTAAGGAGGGTGAGTATCGGACCGTGGGTCTCCTCTCCCGAGTACACCTCCTCACAACCAGCGTCTGTGGCTCTGCCTCATGATGCTCCTATGCATAATCATCTTGTGGCGCTGTAACACCCATGTCCGGTAACTCTTCTAACTTTACGAATTCCTTTTCCTCGGCCTTATTTTCTTGCACACTGTCCTTATGCATCACTTTTTCATTGAAGACTACGTCCTTGCTTCTGATGATTTTCTTATTTTCTGCATTCCAAAACCTGTAGCCAAAATCATCCTTCCTGTAGCCTATAAACGTGCACCTCCTGGACTTCGCATCCAGCTTGTTTCTGTGCTCTGCATCAATGTGAACATATGAAGTGCAACCGAACACTCTGAGATGTGTAAGGTTCACTTCTTTCCCAGTCCACGTTTCTTCTGGTAGCCCACTATCCAATGATGCTGAGGGACTTCTATTGATAAGATATACGGCAGTATTCACAGCATCTGCCCAAAAGGTCTTGGCCAACTCTGCATGTAACCTCATGCTCCTGGCGCGCTTAAGGATGGTCTTGTTAATGCACTTAGCCACACCAATCTGCTGTGGTGTCCATGGAATCGTTTTCTGATCCCCAAACCTCTTATCACAATATTCTCCCCCATTATCAGATCTGAGACACTTTACTGTTTTACCTGTCTTATTTTCTACCATAACTTTTCACTTCTCAAATGCATCAAATACATCAGATTTATGCTTTAAGAAATAAATTCACAGTTTTCTACTAACATCATCAATAAAGGAAACACAATAACGTGAGCCACCAAGAGATGATACCTGTACCGGTCCCCACACGTCAGTGTGTACAAGCTCCAATAGATGAGTCTTTGGAGCGCGTCATGTCTTCTTGAAGCTTACCCTCTTCTGCTTGCCATATACACAGTCCTCGCAGAATTTCAAGTCAAGAAACTTCAGCCCTGGTAGCTTCCCTTTTGACAACAACACTTTCATCCATTTCTCACTCATATGTCCCAACCTCTGATGCCATAACTGCCCATTCACTCTAGTTGACGCGACTGAGAGTGAACCATACGATCCTGAAGTCACGTACAAAGTGCCTTCCTTTTTGCCTCGAGATATCACCAAGGCACCTTTTGTGATCTTTCAGGAATCACTTGTGAATGTCGTCACATAACCGGTATCGGCCAACTGCCTCACTAGATCAGATTCCTTCTCAAACTCGGTACATGTCTAACATCCTTCAGTTTCAAAAACGTTCCGTCTTTCTGATTGACCTGAACGTCCCCCTTTCCAACAATACTGCACGGCTCATCATCACCCAGGTAGACTCTCCCAAAGTCACCTGACACATAATCACGCAGAACTTCTTTACATGGAGTGGTATGAAACGAAGCACCCAAGTCTATAACCCATGACTCATTCCTTGCATCAAGAGATAAGATCAACGCCTCTGTGTCGCTCTCCTCAGACAGATTCACTGAATCCTTCCCACCTTGAGAGCTTTCATCTTGTTTGTTAAGTGCCCTGTAATCACGTTTCATGTGTCCCTTCTTGCCGTAATGCCAACACCCGTCTTTGTCTTTCGGTCTCTTGGACTTCTTCCTCGACTTAGAACGCTCGTGTTTATTGCCTCCTCTGTTCTGCGATCTTCTTCTTCCTTCAACGTTTAGAGCATTCCCTGAATCCCATGAAACTCCTGATACCTTTCTTCTAGATTCTTCGCTGAGAATTAGACCGGCAACATTATCAAATTTCAGCTTTGTCGACCCTGAGGAATTGCTCACAGTAATCACCAAACCATCCCAATTGTCTGGCAGACTGGATAAGATCAATAATGCCCTGACCCCATCCTCAAAAACGATGTCAACGGATTTCAATTGGCTCGTGACCGTATTGAACTCGTTTAGATCTTCAGCCACGCTCCCACCATCTGACATCTTCATGTTGAATAGCTGTTTCATAAGATGAACCTTGTTGGATGTTGAGGGCTTTTCATACATGGTGGCTAGGGCTTCCATTAATTCTTTTGTCGTTTTCATCTTGGATATGTTGAAGGCGACGCTCTTAGACAAAGAGAGTCGGATCGTTCCTAATGTCTTCCTATCCAGTAAAAACCATTCATCATCTGTCATCTTTTCTGGTTTCTTCTTTTTTCCTTCTAAAGAAATGTAGAAGTAGAAGTCATTCTGATACAGATAATCTTCCATCTGCATCTTCCAGAAGGCAAAGTTTGAATCATCAAACTTCTCAATTCTAGTTTTTCCATCTTCCGCCATCGCTCCCAATAGAACTAAACCAATAGCTCTAATACCAGTTGTTGCGCAGCACACCAACAACGCAGTGGGCCGAGATCCAATCTCAGGCCTCACTCACAAACGATAAACAGATGAAAATATAAACTAGAAACAGATCAAAGCAATCCAAACAAACCACAAGACAAGATATACGTGGAAAAATTCCAAATTAGAGTAAAAAAATCACGGATGCAAACTTCCACTATGAAGAAACAAAGATTACAAGGCAAAATACTAACAGTACAATTTTACATTGCTAAAACAAATAATGGAAGAACGTTGTTGTGATCAAATGTGACTGACATCACCAAACTAGTAAATGAAATAATAATCATTACCCATTTCATTCATTTACTAGTGTAATTGGAAAAATGAATATACCCTAAAAGTAATATAATCAGGAAAATCTGGGGCCCAAATGGTTTTTGTTTGAGATCCAGCCTGTCAAGTAGACACACTCAACTGTAATAATCACATGAACTGAAAATCTTTTTGATTGAATCCGTAGATGGATCACACATGCATTTTGATGTTTTTGATTGGTGTATATTATTTATTATGGTGTGACACACATTATGCTTAGATTGACTAAATTTTTTGTTCTTTTGAACATCATGGCAGGGTACATCAATGGACGGGTTAAATATCATAAAATTATCATCATGTGGGCCCCACATATCTCCACTTTACCACATTCCAAAGAAAGAGGTGCACAGTGTGCATTATGAGAATATCACCACTCAAAAACAACTAAATTTCAGTTATAGAGTCATTGGGTTTGTGAGGAATTTTGCAGTAAAAATCCCTATTTTAAAATCTACTAATATTTTAAAATCTACTAATATTTTCAAAATCTCAATTACACTTGTCCCACCCAGCAGATTGATCTGGGTGTTGAACCATCGGTCCACTAGGATTGTCCTGTCTAGGAGATTTTGTCCTAACCAGTAGAGTGATCTAGGTGCTGAACCATCGGTCCACTAGAACTGAAGAGCTTAATATATTATGCAAGAGAAAAACTTTGATAGTCAGGCAGGGTATGATGGTCGACACATATAAACACATGCACTAAGAAAGCATACAAGTGGCATATAAGCAACTTAAGTTAAACCATTCAAATGTCCATTAATCATAGGACTGTATAATATCCACTGGTTGAATCAAAATAGAGATTTTAAGAAATGACAGATTTATTCACTCTATCAATAACCGAGATAGATCTAATGTAGCATAAGAGGTTTGCCTTTTTTACCAGTTCCTATGGATTGATCAGTAAAATTCTTGAATGAGGTATTCAATTCCATAGATGAATGGGTCTGCCTCCTATTTTTTACAAAGAGAATGAATCTTTTTATTGAAGGATGAGAAACAAATTGGTCTGTATCTCCTGCGGGAACGATTTGGAAGATGCAAAAGGGTTTTGTATTGGAGCCTTGATTTATTAAAGGCCACATCTTTTACCTCATACTCCAATAAGAAATTATCACATACAACTGTTTGTGTGGTGCAAATAGGAAATCTCTCTTCTACTAAATCAAAAAAAATTTCATTACTATAGTTAAATTAAAAAAGATTCTTCGAAAATCTTCATTGAATTTGAAGGTGACATTCCCTATTGTACCATATACCAATTGCAGGTGATTTCTTTTTTTTTTTTCTTCTCGAAATGTCTGCATACCCCACATGCACCTTTTCCACAAGGCATCTAATCCGTTTATCAAGTGGACCCACTGTCTTATAGATAATCTGGCCGAAATATCATGCCCATCCATGGATAGAATGAGGTTGACAGTACCGTACATCAAAAGCGCAACTTAATACATTTCCTATCTTTTATCCAATGAGGTACAATGTATAAGAACTTAAGAAACTATTACAGGGAATAAAAATAGTGGAAAACAAAATTGAAGATTTATCTAAACAAATAAGCAAAGAAAATAAGTAAAAATAAATCTCCCAAATGAATTTCACAATGCTTAAATAGCTTATCCTGATACACTTTCCTGTGGGTGTGACCTAGACCTAGGGTTTACCTCGATGTATGCATTGTATATACATGCCGTCCATCTGTTTTCTGACTTATTTTAGGGTATGGTCCAAAAAATGAAGCAGATAAAAACTTCAGGTGGACCACACCACAGGAAAGAGTGATTATTGACCATTAAAAACCTTTTGTGGGCCACAAAAGTTTTGGATCAAGCTGATATTTGTTTTTCCTTTCATCCAGGTTTGTGTGACGTTATCAACATGTTGGATGGTCAATAAAAATTGTGGTGAACCCTAGGAAGTTTTTAATGGTGGGCGTTCAATGAGAACTCTTCCTATTGTGTGGTCCACCTGAAATTTGTATCTGCTTCATTTTAGAGACCATGCCCTAAAATAAGATGGAAAAACAGATGGATGGTGTCAACAAATACAATGCATACATCTAGGTGGGCCCTAGGGTCAGGGTCCCATCCACATCGCTCGTTCTAGGGTCGCAGCCAAGTCGCGCTCTCATGTGCTACTGTGAACAGACATGGGCTGAACTTTTTTCTAACTGCCATTTATATTCCTCAAGAGTCCTCCAATTGGGGGTAGGATCCATCTGAGTGCTGTGACTTCTGGGTGATGACACATGACTGCAGGGCCCAAACGACAAGAAGTCTAACTATCATACTTAGAATGTATGTGTTTCATTCCCCATTTGGAAATGAGAACCTGTGACGAACTTTCAAGAACTTGGGTTGAGTGACAGACTGAGAATCCTTTTGTAACAGTGGGCAATCACTCACTTTTAGGCTAAAGAGTTTCAAAATCCCTACCCTTGGAATTGCATTTCCCTCTTCCTTGATGATATCCGATGCTTGTCCATCCGCCACCTACTTGGTTGTGATTATCTCCTCCATCTGAGAACAGTTTCTTACCTCGATCTCTTCAAGGTTCTTTAATTGCTGAAGAAGATCATAGGAGATGAGACTTTTCAACGGCTCACAATCGTCCACTTTTATGGTTCTTAATTTCTCAAGGCTTTCTCCATTAAGTTTTGTTACTTCCACTGCCTCCTTTTCTTCGAATATCGCTTGCATGTTATAACAGGAGCTTACCTTGATCTCTTCAAGGTTTTCCAGCTGCGGAAGAAGATCATAAGCAATAAGACTACTCAATGCGCAACCGACCACTCGCAATGCTCTTAATTTCCTGAGGCTTTCTCCATTAGGAACCACTCCTTCCCAAATGCAAGTCAAGTTCCCGAGTGAATGCAGGTCCGGTTCCTCCAAATTTGGTAATATGCTACTGTGTACATCTTCTCCTTTTATTACACTGGTGATCCCATGACAACCCTCAATCCGAACTGATTTTAGGGTTGCTAGGTTGAAATTGCTCTTCTGAACTAATCCAGATATGCTGTTTAGGCCCTTGCATGAACCCAACGCTAGTGCACTTGTGCTGCTCAACAACATGTCCGTCCCTTCCCCTGAGAAATCAACGCCACTCATAATTGTGCTTCTTTCATTGTTCCACATTGGTGAGTATTCTGAAACGTAGGTTCTCGGACCAATGCATATGTGAAATCTTCTCAACCGTTTCAACCAACTGAAGTCTAAGGCAAGACAAGCAATGCTGTGTATCCTGATGTAAAGAAGAGACAAGAACCTGAGAGACGATAGTTCCTCAATCGTCGATCTTCCCTCATCAGCCTTCTGTTCGACATCCCAGGTGTAAGCACTCAAAGACACGTCGAATACCTCCAAACTGGACAGCCTTAATACTGTACCGGCCTTAATACTTTCTAAATTGAGCGTGCAAGATAGATACAATCGCTTTAGTTTATCCAATTGTCCTATCTCACTAGGCAGTTCGCTGATTTGGGTGCCAGAGAGATCAAGTGTTTGGAGTTCTGTGAGTTGTCCCATTGGCAGTAACTCTGCTAGAAAAGTGCAATCTCTTAGAAAAATTGCACGAAGCTGTCGCAGTTCTGTAAGAGAGTGGCAATGATCTTATGAAAGTCTCACTTAAATTCAAGACTCTAAGTGCTTGCAACCCTGTAAAGAATCCTTCTAGGATTTCTTTGAGAGGATTGCTTTGTAAATGCAAAGTTGATAGCTGAGAGCATCCCACCATGCGATCTAGCAACCTTCTTATCTTGTTTTGGATGAATGAAGCTCTCTTTGTCAATTCCCACATGCCTTCCTCTGGCAGCTGATTCAATCCCATCCCAGATTGAACAAAGAACCTGCTTCCATCTTCGAGCGAGGATGCTATCCAGATGGCAACATCGCGGAAAACGTCATGCATCTTTACTGTCCCCTCGTGTGCGCCATTGTCCAAGAGGCATGAGTCCTTGAGATTTTCAATCAAAGCAATCCCCCTATTTGATGTTGATTCGAAATTCTGCCTCTCATCGATTAATCCCTCTGCTATCCAGTATTGTACAAGTTTGCTTGCTTCGATAGAGTAGTCTTCAGGGAATAAAGAGCAATACAAGAAGCATGGTTTGATCTTCTTACCGTGTAATGAGTCGTAACTCCACTTCAATGGAGAAAAGACCTCCTTTTCTATCCCTCTGATGTCTGGGACTGAGCTTTGCAGTTCTTCCAAAGCATGCTTCCACAACTCGATCCTTGTCTTCCCCCTCATAGCCCTCCCTACGGTGATGATCGCCAGTGGCAGACCGCTACATTCTCTAGCAACAGCTCTTGCAAGATCTCCTAACCTGTCCAAATGAGTCATGTCTCCTGCATTTTGGCAAAACAACATCCAAGCTTCTTCGTCGCTAAGAACTTCGACTCTGATGTCTTTCTCCATCTTCATCCCCCTGCACACATCGAGAGATCGAGTGGTCAATATGATCTTAAAACCTTTGTGAGCTTCCCCATGTGGTATACCCAATTCATCCAGATCGATTTTCTCCCAGACATCATCGAGAATCAAGAGGAATTTCTTCCCCTTCAATTCTGCGAACAATCAGATAGCAAGTTCCTGTATGGTTTCTCCCCTTCTCATCCTCACGTTCAATCTTTTAGCAACCTGCGATTGAACCCTCTTCATGTCTGAGTCCTTTGATACCGTCACCCATATGATAACATCGAAAGCTTGAGCTGAGGAAGAGCATTCAAGCTTGTTGTTCAAGTTTTTTACTAGAGTAGTCTTGCTACTCCTCCCATACCCCATATTCCAATATATCCGACTCGTTCATCCACCACAAGCTCCAAAATCCATTCTAGTGTATTAAGTACCGCTCTCTGACCCATGATTGGTGCAACTGGGATCTCCTCAACCGCCTGTGCTCGGGGATTCCTCACCACCATCCCCATCGGAAAATTAGCTGATTCTATAGCTTCTTTCACGGCCACGAGCTTTTCCACCACTTCTTTGCTCAATCTATATCGCATACAACAATTTAGCCCACACCCATGTTGATTTTCTTCATTTGCTATGACTTCTTCCTCTATCAAATTCACTTTGATCTGGATTTCTTCGACATCTTTCAGCCACTCTTTAACTTCCGCAGTCGGTAGCCTCCCTTCTTTATCAGCTGATTCAAGCTCTTCATTTATGGTGGTTTTCAGATTTGCAAGTCGTTTCATATACCGCTCGAGTTCTTCCAGATTTGATCGGAATTTGATGAATATGGTGGCCATGGAGAATACGAAGCTGCAGAAATATTTTCCTGCTTGGAATATTATAGAACCTAAGGTTTCCATAGCCATTTCTCTCCAGCAATGATCAACGACGACGACAATTGACAATTAAGAGAATTAGACGAGAAGGTCTCAAGGAAAGGAAACAGAGTGTTGGAGATTAGAGATTGAAGGAGGAAAGCAGAACCGATGGTATGATTTTTGGGGTTGACCAAACAAGCTACTAGACTTCATTGGGCCAATGAAAACAGTGCTGATATCATCAGTGATGACATGGGCAAATGAAAATGGAAGCATATGAAGAGGAGCGTTGATCCTCCTCGAGCTCCCAGTTGTACAAACGGTCCAAAGGAGATCAAAGTAACATGGACCTCACAATGATGGATTTATTACATCCACACCGTACATCTATTCGTGGAAATCATTTTAGAGCATTAGCCAATGATTCTCACCGTTAAAACATTCGTAGGGCCCATCATAATGTTTATTTTCTATCCAATCTGTTCATAAGGTCACATAGACCTGGATGAAGAGGAAAAACAAATATCATATTGATCCAAAACTTCTGTAACCCCCAAAAAGGTTTTAATGGTAGACTTTTAATCTCTTTCTGCTTTTTGCAGTGTGGTCCACTTGATCTTTGGATCTGTCTTGTGTTTGGGCTCAAGCCTTACGAGGAAGTTTTCAACGGTGGGCATTCTATTCCTACTGTTTTGTATGGTGTGGTTAACTTAAGCTTTGGAACTAGCTCAAAAATGAGCTGAAGAAATGGATGGACGAAGTGGATGAACATACATCACGGTGGCCCCCACAGAACTTGAGCCACAACCAATCAGAAATCCATGTAGAAATCCCCGTGGCAACTGGCAAGTGCCACAGGCAATCCGCTTCTGGTGCTTAAAGGGCGGGGAGCAGGTGAGTATGGGGTCACAGCTTAAGGGGTGAGTCACTAACCATGGAGCACCTATTGCACCTCAGTAACATGTCGACACTAATTCTGTCGGGAATTTGGCATCGGCACCCCTTGTACAACTAGTGCCACAGACACCTTCTCCATGGTGAAATACACATCGTGCCCTTGTTCTAATATAGGACGTATGCAATTCAACATAATTTGTAGAATTTAAATGCCTGAGCGTGAGAATAGGAACTTTGTCCCTGAAGTCAGGAATCAATGAATACCTGGGGGACAACCTTTACCCAGAAATTGACCTTATGAAGAAAATTATCTGGTTGGTCTTAAGCCACCTCCAATGGTTGGGCAGTAACTTTGGGACTGTAATCAAATTTTACGGATGGTTCAGGAGGTGGCAGGCTAGGTCCTCGATCGAACTACTACTTTGGTTTATCATAAACCTTATGTTGATTAGATCGATTAATAATATCCATTACTGAGGAATTATCGACTTGATTTCACTCTGTTTACAGGAGATACTAGTCAATCGACCATAAAACATATTGGTCATTTTATTATACAGTATGGAGAATTGACCAATAATGATTACTACAAATTATAATTATTTAGCCATTCATTAATTGGGGTAGCCTTTACCTGATATTCCAATTTGCTACCAAATTCTATCTAAACTCGGTAGGAAATGGGAGAAAGGTTTTATGCCCAATTCTTTTATAAGGACTGTAAAATTTCCATGGCTGATCTTACACGTTTTCGGCAGCTGTCAGGGGAATCCTTACTGTAAAATCCAGATAGCAACGTCACGAACAACGTCATGCATCTTTATTGTCCCCTTGTGTGCGCCATTGTCCAACAAGCATGAGTCCTTGAGATTTTCAATCAAGGCAATCCCCTAATTTGATGCTGATTTGAAATTCCGCCTCTCATTGACTAATCCCTCTACTATCTAGTATTGTACAAGTTTGTTTGCTCGATAGAGTAGTCTTCAGGGAATAAAGAGCAATGCAAGAAGGATGGTTTGATGTTCTTACCTTGTGATGAGTCCTAACTCCACTTCAATAGAGAAAAGACCTCCTTTTCTATCCCTCTGATGTCTGGGACTGAGCTTCGCAGTTCTTCCAAAGCATGCTTCCACAACTCGATCCTTGTCTTCCTCCTCGTAGCCCTCCCTATGGTGATGATTGCTAGTGGCAGATTGCTACATTCTCTAGCAACAACTCTTGCAAGATCTCCTACCCTGTCCAAATCAATCATGTCTCCTGCGTTTTGGCAAAACAAAGTCTAAGCTTCTTCGTTGCTAGGAACTTCCACTCTAATGTCCTTATCCATCTTCATTCCCCTACACACATTGAGAGATTGAGTTGTCAATATGATCTTAAAACCTTTGTGACGTATACCCAATTCATCCAGATAGATTTTCTCCCAGACATTATTAAGAATCAAGAGAAATTTCTTCTCCTTCTTCAACCTCGCAAACAATTGAATAGTGCCTTTCTGTGTGATTTCTCCCTTGCTCATCCTCGTGTTCAATCTTTTAGCGATCTGCAATTGAACCCTCTTCATGTCTGAGTCCTTTGACACCCTATATGATAATATCGAAAGCTTGAGCTGAGGAAGAGCATCAAGCTTGTTGTTCGAGTTTTTTACTAGAGTAGTCTTGCCTACTCCTCCCATACCCCACATCCCAATCTTTCCAACTCGTTCACCCTCCACAAGCTCCAAAATCTGTTCTAGCGTATCCATTGCTTCTTTTTGACTCATGATCGGTATGACTGGGATCTCCTTGATCGCCCATGCTTGACAATTCCTCGCCACCATCCCCATTGGAGAATCAGCTGAATCTATAGCTTCTTTCATGTCCACAAGCTTTTCCACTGCTTATTTGCTCAACCTATATCCCATGTAACAATTTAGACCACACCCACGTAAATTTTCTTCATTTACTATTACTTATTCCTCTAGCAAATTCACTTTGATATGGATTTCTTCAACATCTTTCAGCCACTCTTTAACTCCTGCATTCAGTAGCCTCCCTTCTTTATCGACAGATTCAAGCTCTTCATCTATGGTGGTTTTTAGATTCGCAAGTCGTTTCATGTACTGGTGGAGTTTTTCCAGATTTGATCGGAATGTGATGAATATGGTAGCCTTGGGGAATATGAAGCTACAAAGGTATTTTCTTGCTTGGAGGATTATAAAACCTAAGGGCCTGTTTAGATGCTCGTAAGTTGGCTTGGTGGAAAGTGACTTACAAGTGCTGTTTGGGGGTAGAAATTTACCTGTAAGTCACTTACATGCAAAAATGCAAGGAAACTTCCAGGGGCCAGGGGTGAGAAGTCACTTCTCTGTAGGTGACTTACAAGCCAACAATCTAATTTTTTTGATGAGGGGAAGAGGGGGAAAACGCACCTCCATTACGGCAAAGCTCTATACATCGAAGAAGCTCCACTAATCTCTCTCTCTCTCTCTTTGCAATGAGATTCTGCGCCTCCCTCTCTCCCTCTCTGCAATTAGGGTTGCTGTGTGCCAATCCCCCCCCCCCCCCCCCCCCCCCCCACATTTCTTTGCGTATGGTTAGGATCGCGGTTTTCTTTTTCTTTTATTGGAATCGACCGATTTAGTTAGGCTGTGACAGTGGGGCACACCGTAATGTGTGTTGTTGTTTTTTTTTTTTTTTTTTTTTCTTTTTTTTTTTTTGTATATCTACGTCATCCATCAGTTTTGCCAACTCATTTTAAGGCCCAAGCCCAAACATGAAGTATATCCAAATCTCAGGTGGGCCACACCACAAGAAACAGTTGTCATTGAATGTCCATCATTAAAGGCCCCTGCTATTGAGATGGACCATTGTTTTTTATTTTTTTATTTAATTATTTTAATGCATCTGAATTGTGTATCTTCTGGGCTCACTGCTTTATTATTATTATTATTATTATTATTATTATATGGGCCATAACATGTGAAACAAATGGACACCTATATCCCGGCATTTGTATATTTATGCGATTGGGCCCACCAGATGGACTCTTAGATTTTTGTAAATATGCTGAGGTGTAGGGGAGATGTGGGGCTGCGCTACACCGTGTACAACTAAAATATCAAAAATGGCCTACCATGGAATAACATAAGAATTGGTTTAAATATTCCTCTTGGTGTGCTTAACAAAATAATATATTTGGTGTCAATATTTTTATAGAATTATAATATCTTGAAATGATTCCCTACTCCAAGCTTGACTTGGTTGTAAATATATACAATATTTTACCTTGTTTGTAACTTACAAGCTACCCAAACATTAAAACCAATTTACTTGTAAGTGACTTAGAGCTTACATCCAAACAGGATCACCTGTGAATGACTTGTTGTCTTTTCGTAATAAAAATAAATTTTAAAAATAAAAGTTATTTTTAGAAAGTAAATTATTTAAAATTTTCATGAATAGTGTGTATAGTCAGTCAGTAAGAGAAGAGGTTTTTGCTTTTGCAACCAGGGTTCAAATCTCCTCTCGCACCGTCCGCACACGACGTGGGTTGCTTGGGCACTTTTTGGCACTTTATTAGGCACACTTAGCACGTGTGCATCGTCGCAAGGAGTAAAAAGAGCCTTAGGGGCTGTTTGATTTTTAATTTTCCTTGTAAATGCCTGTTTGAAATTCACTGGGAATTACGTTTGAAAAGCGGTCCATACAATCCCTGTTATTACTGATTTAAATATGTGGTCCCCATCATGATATATGTGAGTTATCCATACCATCCATCCTTTTAAAAAATACATTTTAAGGCATGAACCCAAAAATTAAGAAAATCAAAGGCTCTAGTGGACCACACCTTAAGGAATAATGATCATTAAGATGTCAATGGTTGAAAGCTGTTTTCTCCCTAGGGCCCACATTGATGTTTATTTGTCATCCAACCTGTTCATATGGTCACACAGTCATGGATAAAGGGGAAACAAAAATATCAATTTGATCCAAAACTTTTGGGGTCCTCAAGAAGCTTTCAATGGTAGGAGTTCAATTCCCATTGTTTCCTGTGTTGTGGTCCACTTGATCTTGGGATCTTCTTCATTTTTCGGCTCATGCCCTAAAATGAGTTGGCTAAAGGGATGGACGATGTTGATAAGACACACACATCATGGTGGGCCCCATGATTTAACATTTTTCTCCTCAGGTGACGTGAGGAGTGTTATAAATGAAAGGTGGTGGTCAACATCTCCTTGAAAATCCAACTAGAAATACACTGGTAAATAATTATTACCCATTTACCTTGAATTACCTCTATAATTAGAAAATCAAACAAGCCCTTAGTCTTTTTGACATAAGGTTCAAACTTTTTGGGACATGGTGCAACTGAAATTGAACTAGGGTCTACCCTGAAGTTTTATTACATTTGTGTTTATTGAGAGTAACTGTGACATGATTGTGCATGTGACACCTATACCACGTGTCGTTAATGTGGAAACAATATTGATGGGATTTTCCTCCTTAGGTCAGAGGAGATGTAGTGTGGTTCAGATGCTAAAAACTGTGGAATCACCGCGCTGCTTGACCAGTCAAGAGCATTGCTCGACAGATCGAGTGGGTCGGTGCTCAACTCAAAGTACAATGAGCAATGGGTTTCGGAACTCCGAGGTGCTCGACCAATCAAGGGAAGTGCTCGACTGGTAGAAGACCTTGCTCGACCAGTTGAGGTTACACAGATTTGAGTCTGGATTTTGTGCGGACTGTGGAAATTTGAGGCGGTTTCGCAAGAGGTGTGAAAGGAAGTTGCTTAAACTATAAATAGGGGTTCCTAGGGCTTTTCTAAGGTATACAAGAGGGTTTTCTAAAGCTTTACAAGGGTTTACTAAAGGGTTTAGGGCTATCAAAGGTGTGAGAGAGAGAGAGAGAAAGAGAGAGATGAAGCTTGTGGAAGGGAGGTTCTGCTTATAGAGGTGATCTATTGTGCACTCGACATCTCAGCGCTTCTGCGTGCTCGTAATCGGTGAGATCTTTCCGTTTTTCTTTATTTTCTTATTGTTCATCCACTCCTGCGTGAGCGAAGAAGATTTGATCCAAGCGGTGTGTGCTTGTGATCGATTGTAACGTTCTACTTCATAGTGGATTGTTGATCTAGACGAGGTCTCGTGGTTTTTACTTCTTTGATGGTTTTCTACGTAAAAATTTCTTTTGTCGTGTGGTTTATACTTTGATTTATTTCATTACTTTATTATCCCATAATTTTGGTATTTTGGAGAGGCTAGATCCTAAAGTTTTGTGCAAAGGCCCCCAACAAAGTGGTATCAGAGTGTTCAGGTTGGTTGAATGGGGTGGGATCAGTTCTGAATTATGGAAGGTGGCTCATCAAGGATGATCAGTCTCAATGGTTCGAACTGGACCATATGGAAAGTTAAGATGGAGGACTTGTATTCTCCAATTCAAGGCATATTAGCAAAGTCAAAGGATATGATAGATGATGATTGGAAGAAATCAGACCGGAAGGCGGTAGGGTTTATTAGAAAATGGTTGGACGATTCTGTATTCCACCATGTGTCTAAGGAGACCTCAGCCGCTAGCCTATAGCTGAAACTACAATGGCTGTATGAGAGGAAGACAGCCGACAATAAGATCTTCCTGATACGACGACTTGTGAATCTCAAGTTCAAAGATAGTGGTTCTGTAGCTGAGCACATGAATGAGGTCAGCAATATATTGAACCAGCTCTCCGCTATGAAGATAGTCCTGGACGATGAATTACAGGCTCTGATATTGCTTAGCTCATTGCCTGATAGTTGAGAGACATTGGTGGTGTCTCTAAGTAACTCCGCGTCAGACGGAAAGGTATTCATGGAACAAGTAACTAGCTGTCTCTTCGATGAAGAGGCATAAAGGAAGTCTCATGAGTCTACTTAGCAAGAGGCCCTTGTGACACAAGAACGGGGGAGAGGAAAGAACAGAAAGGGCGGGAGGCCCGAGATAAATCAAGAGGTAAGTTGAGTACCAGGAAGGATGTTGAATGCTGTAATTGTGGCAAGAAGGGTCATTATAAGCACGAATGTCGTAAGAATAAGAATAACAAGAAAGGAAAAGGAAATGAGTAGGAAGATGAATCAGATTCCACTGCGGTCGCTTTAGACGGCGATGCTGTAATTATTCTTTCAGTAGATCGTGATGTTTGTCTCATGGCTACGAGTCAGGACACCGACTGGGTGATAGACTCGGGAGCCTCACTTCATATGACTCCATATAAGGACTTCTTCACAAGCTACAAGTCAGGTGACTATGGGACCGTGAAGATGGAAACTTCTGAGATATCGAAGATGTAACACCCCGGATTTTGGCCAATCTGGGATTTGACGTCCTTAGGCAATGGGTCAATTAAAACACCTGAAAATTCGCTTAGAACCCAATTCCATAGCCAAAGGAATCACTTAGGATTAATTCCTTTAGAAAATATGACTAGGTTAGCTAGTGCAACGTTAGAATAGCTGGGAAATGGTCCCTGATCGCTTTAAATACGTTCTACAAGGCCCAAAGCGAGTGGAACCAAGGGTGCTATAATGCTCTAAAGCCTCGGATCAAACTCTAAGCCGGTTTGTCCTCGGGACCTCCTTGAAACTTTGTATTGGATCTAGACCGCGCGTCGAAAGTCCGATACCTCCTATCTTAGACCGTTAGAACCGTCTAGCTGGACTTGACACTCATTCCGAAAATCAAGTCAAACCGATAATCACAGGCTATTTCATTGAGCCCGGACTGAAGAGAGTGTGAATAGGGACATAGTTGGAATTTCAAATTCAAATCTGGCACACAAATTTGACGCATCAGTATTAAGCATTCTGACCGTCAGAATACAGCCAAATTACACCCTTGGATCAGGAAAAATATCTATTATATATCACGAGACTTATAGGCCTGATCTTGGTGCGGTGACCGTTAAACTGAAACTGGGCCGCCACGTGCGATCTGGGAACCCAACCGGTCTGAAAACTGGATGTGTGCTAGATCCAGTATGCATGAGCTTAAGTCCGACCGCATTTGGCCTGGGGACCTCCAGAAATGCCCTTTTGGACCGAAACGGCCCCGATTTGGTTAGGCACCAAGTAAACATTGTTCCCAAGCCTATTTTGGGAATGTTTTAGGCTATAAAAGGGGTTGAAACCCCCACTCCTCTCTCCCATCCGAATTTGAGAGAAGCTCTAGCTTGGGAGAGAGAAAAAGAGTGAGAGATTGTGAGAGAGTGGGAGAGTTCTTCCCGCCACTTGTGCTACGTGTTGCACATGCTTAAGCAACACTCCTCTACCGCTTTCCCGGCGATTCCACCGCAATCCTAGGTAAGTAAAAACCCTAAATAGTTGGTGATTTGAGTTTTCCTTGTTTCCATAGCGATGTAGCTTATGGATCTTATGTATTAGGTTCCTTATTCGCCGTAGACGAAGCGTATACGCTCCGTTTCAATTTCCGACTCTACAAGACATAAGGTGCGGATAGTAGACGCTTTGATTGACTGTTTTCAAAGCTTTCAATGTCGTTTAATAGTAGATTCTTGACGGCAACGCCGTTTGACATGTACAACATGCTCTCCGTTTCCTGTTTCGTAAATTAACGAAGAATATGAGATTTAGGGCATTTTAGTCATTTGTAGGAAGTACCGTTTACATTCATATTTTGCTGATGTGATTGACATGGTTTGTTGTCGCATTAGGAAGTTAGGAATGCGTGCATAATTAGTTTGGCGAAGAGATTCGCCTAGTTGCGCACCTTGGGTCGACATACTATATGTAGACTTAAGTGTGTAGTGTATGTGTTTGTATAAATGCTTGTATTAGTATGTATTGAATTAAATGATGTTATTTGATAGTTTGTGATTGATTTTTCAATTATTATGCTGACCTAAATGATTTTCTACATGTTGACAAAATGCATGATTTCATTACATGCATGGAATGTATGTGCTTGAGGATTTCCTTAAGTTGAATATGCATGGGAAGTATGCCTTGAAGATTTGCTTAAGTTGAATGTTATAACATGTGCTAACATGCTCACATGATGTATTTTAATTCCAACACCTTTGTATAGTGTTAATGTAATTCCATAGATGTGTGGGACTTGACTTAGTCCAGGCAGTCGGTAACCGAGCGAATTCGTGGCTGACTGGTCATAGCCACGAACGACGCGTCGATGAATGTGATTCGTGTTGAGAGTTGGCGGCAGTGGTTAGGCCACGCGAAGTGTTTCACGCACTTCATGTCGTTCAATTCGAGATGCGATCGCACTAGTCGAGCCCGTCAAGTAACCCGACTGGCCGATGTTTGTTCACCTTGTATGTATCATAACTGCTTGAACCTAGGGTACTGAACTTACCATTGTAAACCCTGTTAACCATGGTACCTTGATCCACGAAGACTCATGAGCCGGGCATGGTGGTATGGGACACCGTGGTCGAGCTGTCGGCCTACGCTGGGGCCACAAACCTCCCCGTAGTGACCAGTGAGCACCTATGACTCGTGAGCAGATTATGGTGGTATGGGACACTATATTCTTGCTGTCGGCCTACACTGATAAGGTGATGGGGGAGCGGTGCAACGAGTGCGAGCAACAGCCCTGGCAGCCCTTTGTAGTGACCGCGAGCGTATTCTGAGTCTACGGGAGGCGACGACCCTTCCGTAGCAGTAGAGTACAGTAGGCCTGTATTGATAAGGTGATGGGGGAGCGGAGCAACGAGTGCGTGCAACAGCCCTGGCAGCCCTTGCAGCAACCTACAAAATATACATCGTATGAGATTACTAGGAGTGACGACCCTAGACAGGATCTGTGTTGGGATTGATACAAGGGAAGTACCTTAGTTTCCCAATCCTGCTGTTTGAATGGATTAATAACAACTTGGTAATCATATCACCATAGCATTGCATGTGCCTGGAAGATGTGGAGCACTCTAGGGAGTGTGGCATGCCGCGGTCGTAAGATGTTGCCGTATGAGGGTGATCGTCGGTGAGGGCATACATCACGTCATGTCATAAATGCATTAACAACAGTATTAGGATTGTTTGATTTACTGCTTTACTATTATCGCATGATTGATTTGATAACATGTTAATCTTTGCTCTATTATTCCACTGAGTTAGCTACTCACTCCCACGTTACGGGACGGTGTTCCGGACACCCACCAGACCTTTTTGTGATTGCAGATGATGGCGCGGCCTGTGAGGCAGAGCCGGACTTGATGATGATGAGGAGGATCCCTCCTTTATGCGTGTTCTGATCGACGGGATTACAGGGAGGTTGATTAGATACTTTGACATTTGTCATTTTATATTTTGTAGCGCACTCATGTATATTCGTTTCATCTGCTTTTGGAGTATACATGTATGTATATAACCTGGTAACATGTTCACACTCTGGAGACATACAACAGTTTATATATGTTATACATACTATTACAGACTTCCGCTGGTTAATTTAACTGTCTCTGGAGTAGGATATGTTGTTCTGGCTTAATTTCACTCATGTTTAATACATTATCACAGACAACATTCAATCATACATATCTATGTTGCATAAATAACATTTTGGAACTCGGGAGTTGGGTTTTTGCTCGACCCCCCGATTTTCGGGATGTTACAGAAGATCATAGGGGTTGGTGATATTTCTGTGAAGATCGATGTGGGCTGCACATTGGTTCTCAGGGATGTGAGGTATATCGCAGACCTTCACCTTAACTTGATGTCGACAGGAAGGTTGGATGATGATGGCTATGAAAGCCGATTTGTTAGTGGGCGCTGGAAGCTCATTAAGGGTTCATTGATCACAGCTATAGGAAAGAAGTGTTGCACCCTTTACAAGGCAAGTGTCAGTGTGTGCAAGGGTAAGTTGAACGCAGCGGAAGATTCAGCTATTGACATGTGGCATAAGCGTCTAGGTCACATGAGTGAAAAAAGGCTTTAGGTACTAGCTAGGAAGCGGCTCCTTCCAGACGTGACAGGTATACCTCTCAAAACTTGTATTGATTGTTTATCAGGGAAACAACATAGAGTTTCATTTGTTAAATCTGCTTCGCATGTTAATAAAGTGCATGCATTAGATTTGGTTTATTTTGATGTTTGTGGTCCTATGAGGACAAAAACTTTGGGTGAGACATTGTATTTTGTCACTTTTATAGATGATGCAACTAAAAGGGTTTGAGTTTATGCTTTGAAATCCAAAGACGAGGTCTTTGATGTGTTTAAATTGTTTCATGCTATGGTTGAGAAAGAGACATGTAGATCATTGAAGTGCATCCGCACTGACAATAGTGGTGAATACATCAGTGACTTTCATGAGTATTGTAAGTTCCTGGGTATACGACATGAACAAACGGTTCCCAAGACCCCCCAACATAATAGTGTGGCTAAGCGAATGAATCACACCATTGTAGAGAGAATCAGAAGCATATTATCCCATGCGAAGTTGCCCAAGACGTTCTAGGGAGAAGCAATGCACACGACAGTGTATTTGATAAACAAGTCTCCATCAGCCCCGTTGAATGAAGAAGTACCTGAGAAGGTGTGGACTGGACAGGATCCATCATACAGTTATCTCAAGACATTTGGATGCAGGGCATCCATGCATGTACCAAAGGACGAGAGGTCCAAGCTCGATATGAAGATCAAGCAGTGTGTGTTCTTGGGGTATGGTGATGAAAAGTTTGGTTACAGATTATTGGATCCAACCGAGAAGAAACTCGTTAGGAGCAAAGATGTGGTTTTCTTTGAAGATCAGTGTATAAAAAATATTGGTAAGCTAGAGAAGAATTAGCCTAGTTCAAGTGAGCTAGAGGACATGGATCTGATTATTCCTCCCGTGGTGCTTGATGACGAGGGAGTACAACAAGGTGCAGAGGATGAGGAAGTTCCTATAGAAGATTGACCGGGGGAGTAGCCCCCACTAGTTCCACCTGGAACCACAAGTGAGGAGGTCATCTAGAGACAGACAGTCCTCCAAGAGATACTCGCCGTATGAGTACATTATGCTCACTTATGGGGGAGAGCTTGAAGATTATTCTGAGGCCCTAGTCGACGAGCATAAGAGGGAGTGGTTGAAAGCTATGCAAGAGGAGATGAAATCCTTGAATAAGAACCACACGTATGATATAGCGAAATTGCCTAAGGGCAAGAAAGCTCTGAGCAACAAGTGGGTGTTTAGAAAGAAGATTGACCAGAAGAATTCATAGACGAGGTTCAAGGCCATACTTGTGGTGAAAGGGTTCAGTTAGAGTAAAGGTATAGACTTCGAGGAGATATTCTCACCAGTGGTGAAGATGATATCCATACGGGTGTTGCTTGGGTTGGCAGCTAGCATGGATCTAGAGATAGAGCAGTTAGATGTTAAAACTACCTTTCTCCATAGTGACCTGGAAGAAAAGATCTACATGCACCAACCAGAGGGGTTCGAAGTCAAGGGCAAAGAGCAAATGGTGTGTAGGCTGAGGAAGAGCTTGTATGGGCTGAAACAAGCTTCACGACAATGGTACAGGAAGTTCGACTCGTTCATGGGTATGACAGAACAGAGTTGGACCACTGTGTGTTCACGCACAAGTTCTCAGATGGTGATTTCTTAGTTCTGCTGTTATACGTTGATGAATGCTCATCATGAGTAAAAGACATTAGGAAGATCGACAGGCTGAAACATGAGTTGGGCAAGTCGTTTGCTATGAAAGACTTGGACTCGGCTAAACAGATCATACGAATGGAGATAACCCGTGACAGAACAAGAACGATATACTGAGAAAGTCCTAGAACGGTTCAATATAAATGCATCGAATCCGGTCAGTACTCCACTAGATGGTCACTTCAGATTGAGCGACATGCAGTGTCCCAAGACGAAAACAGAGGTGGATGAGATGCAGAAGATACCTTACGCGTTAACAGTAGGAAGTTTGATATATGTTATGGTGTTTACACGCTTAGACATAGCATATGCGGTTGGTGTTGTCAGTCGGTATCTTGTCAATCCTGACAAAGAATATTAGGTAGCAGTGAAGTGGATACTAAGAGGCTGTGCTATGGTGACGAAAAACCTGTGTTAGAGGGCTACACAGATGTAGATATGACAGGTGACATAGACTTTAGGAAGTCTACATTGGGGCTCATGTTCATGTTTGCAGGGGGAGCGGTCTCTTGGCAGAGCAAGCTACAGAAGGTCGTAACATTGTCGACGACAGAAGCCGAGTACATTTCGATCACAGAGGTATGTAAAGAGATGCTTTGGATGAAGAGGTTCCTTCAGGAACCTAGCCTGAAGTATGAGCAGCACGTGGTCTATTGCAATAGTTAAAGTGCTATACACTTGAGCAAGAATCTAAGTTAGCACTTAAGCACATAGAGATTCGGTATCACTGGATCAAGGATACTTTGGAATAAAAGGTGTTACGGCTTGAGAAGGTCCACACGGACGACAATGGGTCAGACATGATGACCAAAGCATTGCTCAAGGGCAAGTTTAAGGTTTGTAAAAACTTGGCTGGCTTGAAGAAGATGAATTCCTCCCGAATTGGAAAGGAGGAGATTTGATGGGGTTTTTCTCCTCAGGTCAGAGGAGATGTGGTGCGATTCGGATGCCAAAAACTGTGGAATCACCACGCTGCTCTACCAGTCTAGAGCACTGCTCTCGACTTAAAGTATAGCGAGCAATGGGTTTCGAAACTTTGAGGTGCTCGACCAGTCGAGGCAGGTGCTTGACCGGTCGAGTGGGCTGCTCGACCGGTAGAGGACCCTGCTCGACCAGTCGAGGTTACGCAGATTTGAGTCTCAATTTTGTGCAGATTGTGGATATTTGAGATGGTTTCGCAAGAGGTGCGAAAGAGAGTTGCCTACACTATAAATAGAGGTTCCTAGGGCTTTTCTAAGACATGCAAGAGGGTTTCCTAAAGCTTTACAAGGGTTTGCTAAAGGGTTTAGGGCTATCAAAGGTGTGTGTGTGTGTGTGTGTGTGTGAGAGAGAGAGAGAGAGAGAGAGAGAGAGAGAGAGAGAGAGAGAGCGCTTGTGAAATGGAGGTTCTGCTCATAGAGGTGATTTATTGTACACTCGACATCTTAGCGCTTATACGTCTTCGTAATCAGTGAGATCTTTCCGTTTTTTTATTCTCTTATTGTTCATCCACTCCTGTGTGAGTGAAGAAGGTTTGATCCAAGCGGTGTGTGCTTATGATTGGTTGTAACGTTCTACTTTATGGTAGATTGTTGATCTGGATGAGGTCCCATGGTTTTTACCTCTTTGAGGGTTTTCCATATAAAAATCTCTTGTGTCATGTGATTTATGCTTTAATTTATTTTATTACTTTATTATCCCATAATTTTGGTGTTTTTGGGAGGCTAGATCCTAAGGTTTTATGCAAAGGCCCCCAACAAATATTATATTGTTGAATTACTTTTTCTATTTAAAAGGAACAAAAATAACTTCCATAGGACAAAACGTCATGTCCTTTCATGGAAAAATATTGTTTGCTGCGAATGGGTGTGGATGTCTTGAAGAGGCACATTGCTATAAATCCTAGATGTGATAATCAAGAAAGATCATTACATTTTCTCCATTTTCAAATATATAATCCATTGTAAAGTTTTCTCGAATCTGATCCTTGCTGCGTTTATTCAGAACTTTTTAAAAGCATATGGGTGTCAAAACTAGAGATTTATTCAATACTTAAATGTGCATATTTTCGTGTTGAAATTCGGATTTTCGTCGTTTGCACTTATTGAAACTTCCAGAAAAAAGGCAGCAAATCTATCTTAAGAAATTGACTATTCAAGTCGAGCCTTGAACTCGATAAATCCAATTGTCTCATTATCTTTTTTTTTTATCCTCCATTGTGTATAAGAGTCTTTTATTTCTAATGTAACTTTCACCTATAAATCACTTATTTGTAAGTTGCTTACAACTTAAAGAACTTACAAGCAGCCAAACTGATCTTAAGATTTCCATATCCATTTCGCTCTGCCAACAATATCGATCGGTGGACAATGAAGAGACTCAGACAAGATGGAAATTTCAAGGAAGCGAGTATTGGAGGTTAGGGATTGAAGGAGGAAAGTAAGACCAGTTGTATGTCGTGGCATACTAAGTAAACTCTGTTGTCCCCTGTAATGTATGTCTAATCCACGCAGTCCATCCATTTTTACAGTTTATTTTTGGGTAGAATCCAAAACTGAAGCATACCCAAAACTCGAGTGGACCACACCACAAGAGGAAACAGTGGGGATAATGATGTCTGCTGTTGAAACCTTTTTAGAGTCCATAATGCAGTCTATTTGTCATTCAACCTATTTATAAAGCTTAAAAAAAAAAAAAAAAAAAGAGTGAAAAACTTTCATTGTCTTCGGAAGTTTTCAATGGACTCTTGCCTATATAGTGGTCCACTTGAGCTTTAGATATGCTTTAATTTTGGGAGGAACCAAAAAAAAGTAAGAAATGGCATGGATGAAACACATACACAAGGTGGCCCCCACGGGTTTATTATACACAAACCCGCGCGATAGTTTACATAATGCAGTCCGCGTGGGTAATTTACCTTTCGGGTGCCTTTTTGGGCCACGGTTTGCTAGTTACCCCAACGCTCATAGCTATTTAGGCTCCACCAAGATGTGCGCGCTTTATTCATTTTATTAATATTGAACAACGCAAATCTATATCTCAAGTTAAATGTGCCATGAAAATAGTGTTGATTAAATATCTATCATTAAAAGCTCTCTAAGACCATTGTAATGTTTATTTCTCATCCAGTATGTTGATAAGGTAATATTATCCTGGACGAAGGGAAAACAAAAATAACATCTATAGCTCCTAAGAAGCTTTCAATAGTAGGTGTTCAATCCCTACTCTATCATGTGGTGTGGTTCACTTAAGCTTTGGATTTATTTCATTCCTAAGTTCATGTCTTAAATTGAGCCAACAAAATAGACGAATGGTGTGGGTAAAATACATACATCATGATGGCGCCGTGGAGTCGGGTCACCCGTTAATCAGTGTTTGAAAAGGGGGTTGTGCCTTGTGCAAGGAAACGGATTGGCTACTCACCCTGCCACCAGTCAATGGCTGATGGTCAGTGCTCTATGGGCCCCACCATGATGTATGTGTTTCATCCATGCTGTTTATATATTTTTATAGATAATTTTATTATATCATACAAAAAATAGTGGACCACATTATAGGAAACAGTGTTGAATGAGTGTTGACCATTAAAAACTTTTTGGGGACCATAGAAATTTTGGATTAGGATGATCTTTGTTTTTTCCCTCCATCTGGATGTCAAATAAACATTACAGTGAGCCTTTGAAGGATTTTAATGGTGGATATCCAATCATTATTGTTTTTTTGTGGTGTGGTCCACCTGAGATTTATATTCCTCTCATTTTTTGGATAAAGCCGTGAAATTATCTTAAATGGATGAAACACATACATCATGGTGGGGCCTACATCGCACCAACCACCAGCCACGGGGCTGGTGGCAGGGGGAGTAGCCAATCCTTTCCCATCGCTGCGATAGGCTAGCATAAGATGACGGAAGCGGATTGGTTGGTGTACCACACACCAGCTATATAAGGTACGTGTCGCGTGAAGACGAGCGCTGACGCTCCTCCAGCTCCAAGTTGTACGAACGGCTCAAAGGAGATCAAAGTTACGTGAGATCCAAAATAATGTATTTATTATATCCACACCGTTCATCCATTTTTCTTGATCATTTTAGACTACTGTACAAAAAAGAAATCATATCAAAAGATCAAATGGACCACACCACAAATAGCAGTGGAGTTGATGATTTTCACCGTTAAAATTTTCGTAGGGTCCACCGTAACGTTTATATTTCATCCAATCTGTTCATAAGGTTACAAAGACCTGGATGAAGAGGAAAAAAAAAACATATTGATCCAAAACTTCCGTGAACCCCAAAAGGGTTTCAATGGCATACGTTCAATGCCCCACTGCTTTTTGTAGTCTGGTCAACTTGATTGTTAGATCTGTCATATTTTTTGTCTCAAGCCTTACGACCATCGCGCAAAATGGATGGACGGTTTGGATATAACACATACCTCATGATGGGACCCACAGAACTTGCTGACGTCAATACACCAGCTATATAGCTAGTGTGTGGTACACCAGCCAATCCGCTTCCTATGATGTCCACTGATGCACAATTATGCTGCTACTTGTACAGGTGTCACGATCCAAACCGTAGGAATCGTGGGCAACACAATAGATAGACTATTTTCCCAAAGAAAGATAGATTGGATGATCGCAGCCACTTATCAACATGCTTTTGTTCGTTGATTTTGGACCGTTGGAGTATTTTATTCCCACCGTCAATTTCTATGCGGTCGATCCCATGGGAACTTCCCATAGGGTCGAGCTGAGTGGGCCCCACCGTGATGCGTGTCTAACATCAACACCGTGCATTTGATGGGTCCCCTTTAAATTATGGGATATCCCAAAAATCAGCCGTATGCAGAACTCAGGTGGGCCATACCATCTAAAATCATGTGAAGACATGCCTAAAACATATAAAAGCACTTGTTGGGGCCTATCTGAAATTTGGATGCGTTTAAAACTTAGTCTGACCCTTCATCCAAGTGGGACACACATAATGGATGGGCTAGATTTGTGAACCACATCTCGGTGGACCCAACAAAGGATTATGAATGTTTTAATGGAGGGTAACCCCTCTCAACTTTTGTATGTGGTGTGGCCCACAAAAGTCACGGATTGACTTAATTTTTAAGCCCTACGCCCATCATGGAATGGTGCATCTGACTGATGGGGTAGATGTTCGACACACATCTGGTGGGGCCCACACAGCTCTACCTCATGGGAAGTTCCCATGAGCTCGACCGCATAGAACCTTTTCCGTTTTCCCCACGCGCGCGCGCGCGCGCACACACACACACACATATATATATATATATATATATATATATATATATATATATATATATATATATATAGCCGGACTCTTTAATTTGATTGCGGGATGCATTTGCAAGTATTGACATGTGCCTTCGCATGCTTGCACTGTGCATTTCTCTCTGGAATTTTCATCTTCAAATTCCATTTAATGCCTATGATTTTAATCCTGGCCCACCTGATGAGGCCTCTGATGAATGGTTCGGACCGCGCTTTCGTTTGCCACATTGACATGCTTACAGATTCTAATAAATTCAGTTCATGCTGATTTATCTGATCTATTCAGTTCTATCGCATAGAAGATGATGCACGCCATTTGTTCGACGTTTGGCCTCAACGAGATTTAGTACTTTGAAGTGTAAGTTGAAGCAGCATGACAAGCGCTTGGTTAAATGTCTAGAAGAAGACGAGGCTGGTAAAATATCTAATTTCTCCGAAATTTTCAAAATAACTTGGAAACCTCACTTTCCCCCTCCTTATCCTGTTTCTCACTTTGGCCAAACACAGTGGCAAATCTTTATCTCGGAAATTTTCAATATTTTGTGGGTTTTCTCAGGATATTATCAAGAAAATCTCACCAAAAAAATTAAAAATATTTTTTGTAAATCCATGAATATGTTTAAATTTTAAATATATAATTACATAATAAATTCCTTACTGTTTTTACTGTTTTCTCCGTTAATATTGCAATGTTATTGTGACAAAACAGGGTATTTTAAAGGGATTTTTATGGGATAATTCCTCATAAATCCCAAATTTACCAAGGGATTCTGTCACAAATCAAAATACCTTTTAGTGCTTTTTAAGAAGGAAATTACCGAGGTACCGTCGTATGTTGTTTTTCTTTGGGCTTGCTTGTTTTCCCAAATTCCATGGTAAAGTAATGTAAGTGGCTAGAGGTGGGCATCCAGTCGAGTCGGACCGGATTGGGTCCAACTCGACTCGGTCCAAAACTTTCAATGCATGACCTGAACTTGATCCGATCCGGGACCGAGTCCGGGTCCTCTGACTCGATCCAATCCGTTGCACTGCTGGCCTGACAAGAACCGAGTCCGACTCGGTCAGGGAAACCGAGTTGGATCAGGTTGGGTACGGTTTGGATCAAATATTCTAATTAATTAATTAATTATTATTATTATTATTATTTTTGTAGTGTGGTCCACTTGATCTTTAGATCTGTCTTATTTTTCGGCTAATGCCATAAGATGAGCCCGCCAAATGGATGGACGGTTTGGATATAACACATACCTCATGATGGGACCCACATAACTTGCCGACGTCAATACACTAGCGTGGTACACCTGCATTTAAAAGTTGAGAGGGGTTACGGGTTACCCTCCATTAAAACATTCATAATCATTTTTTGGGCCCACTGAGGTGTGGTTCACAAATCCAGACCATCCATTATGTGTGTCCCACTTGAATGAGGGGTCATACCAAGTTTTAGATGCATCCAATTTTTAGGTGGGCCCCACCAAGTGCTTTTATATGTTTTAGGAATGTCTTCACATGATTTTCGATGGTATGGCCCACCTGAGTTCTGTATACGGTTGATTTTTGGGATATCCCATAATTGGTCTGTCTCCTAAAGTGATCTGTAAAAACGGATGGATGGCATGGACGGCACATACATTGAGGTGGGCAAGTGGCTTGTTCCAAACCATCGGAATGGTGGGCCGCAACAGAAAATACGGATTGGATGATCATTGCCTCCGACGTGGATTTCCCTTTTACAGGAAGTTTCTGGGCAAGGATGCTTGGTGGGGAGATGTTTCTGAGAAATTCATCTTTCCATCTATTTTTGAGAGCTCATTTTAGTACATTAAAAAAAATGAGGTGGATCCAAAACTAAAGTGGATCACACGAAGGGGAAAATTAGGAAAAGAAATTTCTACCGTTGAAACTTTCTTGGGCTCCACCTTGATGTTTTTATGCCATCCAAATTGTTTATAAGGTCATTACCACTGGGGTGAAGTGAAAATACCAAAAACATTGCCTGAAACAAAAATTTTATAGCCATAAGAATGTTTCAACGATTCACACTAAATTCCTACTGTTTTCTCGTGTCACCCACTTAAGTTTTTGGATACATGTTATTTTTAGTGGAATGTCCTAAAATGAGCTCTCAAAACAATTGAACTGAATTTCTCACAAATATTTCGGTCCTTATCCGAAACGGATTGGCTACTCCCCTTGCCACTAGCCCCATTGCCGGTGCTCTGTGGGCCCTAATGTATGTGTTTCATACAGTCCATTCATTCATTTTTACAGATCAGTTTATGACTTAATACAAGCCCAAAAATGAGAGGGATATAAGTCTTAGGTGGACCACACCACACGAAAATAATAGTGATTAGATATCCACCATTAAAATCCTCCTAAGGCCCACTGTACTGTTTATTTGACATCCAATATGTTGATTAGGTCATACAAACCCAGATGAAGGGAAAAAACAAAGATCAACTTGATCCAAAACTTTTATGGCCCCCAAAAAGTTTTTAACGATCAACGTTCATTCAGCACTGTTTCCTGTAATGTGGTCCACTTGAGATTGGGATATACCTCATTTTCGGTCTTATACCATAAAATGATCTATAAAAATAGACGGATGGCATGGATAAAACACAGAGATCATATCATGGTGGGGCCCACATAGCACTGACCACCAGCCATTGGCTGGTGGCAAGGGGAGTAGCCAATCTGTTTCTCTTATCAATGTGAATTTGTCTGTTGATTTTGGACCGTTGGAGAATTTTAATCCAACTGTCAGTTTTCTGACGTCAATTCGGACTGTTAAATGATCCTTTCGGTGATTTTTTGAGCTGTGACGCATCAACTCTCAGCCCCACCATTCGAATGGTTTGATTCGGAATGCATATGCAAATATCAACATCTGCATTCGCATGGCTGCACTCTACATTTCTCTTTGGAAGTTTCATCTTCACATTCTGTTTAATCCCAATCGTTTTAAGGTAACGCTTCATCAACTCCTGGCCCATCTGATGAATGGCTCGGATCCTGCTTTCATGTGCCACATTGACTTGCATACATATTCGTATTATATTCCATATTGATCATGCTAGTTTCTTCTTTCTCATCAGTTTTGTCGCATAGAAGATGGTGCACACCATTTGTTTGACGTTTGGCCTCAGCGAGATTTAGCACGCTGCAGTGTTGAGTTGAAGCAGCAGTTGAAAAAGTTGGCCAAAAGGTGTGACTTCGATGAACAGAGCTGATGAAGAGTGAAGACTGGGGGTGCATGAAAAGTGCTTGGTCAAATGTCTAGTAGAAGAAGAAAAGGAAAAAAAGAAAGGGAGACTAGGCTGGTAATATCCAATTTCTCTAGCTTACATACAAAATAACTTGGAAACCTCACTTTTCCCCCCCTCATCCTGTTTATCACTTTGGCCAACCATAGTGACAGATCTTTATCTCAGCAATTTCTTGGGAGATTTTCAAAATTTGAGGTTTTTCGTGGGATATTATGTGGAAAATCTCGCCGAAAAAAATAAAAATCTTTATTGTAAATTAATGAATAAATTTATAATTTAAATTTATATATTTACTTAACAAATTCCTTTAAATGTTTTACTGTTTCTTTCTGTTAATATTAGGATGTTGTCGGCATAAAACATGATATTTTAAAATCTGCTGATATTTTTGAAAGTCCTGCGATAATATTATTTTAGTGTATTTCCTGATCTATGCAAAATCTTGTCGACACTTGTTTGACCGCTGCCAATGGGTTTTCAGTTCAGGCAAGTAGGGCCCATGGTTAAGCCATCCATGCCATTGGTCTTTTATATCCGATCGTGGATCGATCATGCCCCGGATTATCTCCCATGATGGAAGATCCTAGCTGCCAAGCTTGGGCCTTCTTTCAGTTGAATGTGGACCATTGTCTTGTCAATCTTCATTTTGTGGGCCGCAATGTAGAAAGGCTAGGATTGTCCTATCTAGGAGATTCTCCTACCCAGCGGAGCAATGATTTGGGTGTTAAACCGTCGGCCCACTAGGTAGAACCGAAGAGCTTAGTATTTGCCTAAGAGAAAAACTTTTGATACTCAAGCAGAGTGTGATGGTTGATTCATACATAACTCATGCACTAAGTAATTGTACATGTTGCGTATAATCAAATCAAATTAAACCATCCAAATTATGGGCCATAATTTAGACGGATCACATAAACATTGATTGAAAGATAGTTAAACAATGTGACTTCAATGAACAAATGTCCATTAATTGTAGGTTTGTACAAGTTCCAGTAAGTGAATTAGAAGAGAGATTTTTAGAAATGACAAATCTATTCACTCTATCAATAGCCAAGCTAGATCTGGTGTATCATGATGATTTTACCTTTTCCATTGATTCCTATAGATTGGATCAATAAAATTCTTGAATGAGGTATTCAATTCCATGGAGGAATGTGTTCTACCTCCTTTTTTTGTTTTTTTAAACCAATGGAATAACTTTTTACTGGAGTATAAGACAAAAAATTCGGTCTGTATCTCCTGCAGGAAAGATTTGGAAGATCCATAATAAGGGTTTTGTACTTGGGTTTTGATCTATTAAAGGCCACTTCTTTTACCTCATATTCCAATAAGAAATGATCACATAAAACTATTTGTGTGATGCAAATAGGAAATCTCACCTATACTAAACCAAAGCAAATTAGTTAAATTCAAAATGATTCTTTGAAAATCTTCTTGAATTTAAAGGTGAAATTTCCTATTGTACCATATTAGAATTACATATGATTACTTTTTTTTTTAAATCTTTTTCTTCTCAAAATGTCTGCATACCCCACATGCACCATTTCCACAAGGCATCTAATCCGTGTATCAAGTGGATCCACTGTCTAGATAATCTGTCCAAAATATCATGCCCGTATATGGGGTTGACAGTATCGTAAATGGAAAGAGATTAACTTAATACATTAGCTATCTCTGATCCAATGAGGTAGTCATTTACATCACAATGTATAAGAACTTAAGAAATATTACCGGGACTAAAAATAGTGGAAAAGAAAATTGAAGATCTATCTAAACAGATAAGCAAAGAAAATAAGTAAAATAAATCTCCCAAATGAATTTCACAGTGCTTAAATAGATTATCCTGATACAGTTCCTGAAACAAAGACATGAGAAACACAAAGTTCTAAAATCCTAAAACTTGAGTTATCAAGCACTCAATCTCTAAACATGTGGAAGTAAATCTATCATGTGCTACTGTGAACAGATGTGAGCTGCACTTTTTTTTTTTTCTAACTGCCATATATAATCCTCAAGAGTCCTCCAATTGGTGGCTAGGATCATCCAAGTGGTGTGACTTTCGGGTTATGGCCCATGACTGCAGGGCCCAAAAGACAAGAAGTCCGAGTGATGTTTGCATTCCCCATTTGGAAATCAGAACCTTCAAGAACCAACAGACTGAGAATCCTTTTGTAACATCGGGCAATGGATCACTTCAATATGCTGCCATGGCAATGCCTCCTTGCAAACATCAATTAATTTAGATAAGTTAATGAGTTTCAAAATTCGTAGCTTTGGAAGTGCATTCCCCTCTTCCTTGATGATATCTGATGCTTGTCCACGCGCCAGCTCAGTTGTGATTATCTCCTTCATTTGATAACAGTCTCTTATCTCGATCTTTTCAAGATTCTTTAATTGCTGAAGAAGATCATAGGAGATGAGACTTTTCAACAGCATACAATAGGCCACTTTTATGGTTCTTAATTTCCCAAGGCTTTCTCCATTAAATTTCATTCTTTTTTTAGTATTCTTTAAGTTTACAATAACCCCCCCTGCCTGGTTTATCTCTGGTACTTCAAACACCCACTTTGCTTTGAATATCGCTTGCATCCAATCACAGGAGCTCACCTCGATCTCTTCAAGGTTTTCCAGTTGTGGAAGAAGATCATAGGAAATGAGATTCGTCAATGATGGACAACCACTCACTCGCAACGCCCTTAATTTCCTGAGGCTTTTTCCATTAGGAACCACTTCTTCCCAAATGTGCCTCAAGTCATTGAGCCAATCCAGGTCCAGTTCCTCTAAATTTGGTAATATGCTACCTGATACATCTTCTCCTTTTATTACACTGGTGATCGTATGACAATTCGCAATCTGAACTGATTTTAGGGTTTCTAGATTGAAGATGCTCTTCTGAACTAATCCAGATATCCTGTTTAGGCCCGTACATCTATTCAACACTAGTGCACTTGTGTTGCTCAACAACATGTTGGCCCCTTCCCCTGAGAGATCAACACCACCCAAAATTGTGCTTTTTTCATTGTTCTGCATTGGCAGGTATTCTGAAACATAGGTTCTTGAACCAACAGATATGTGGAATCTTCTCAATCTTTTCAACCAACTGAAATCTACAGAAAGACAAGCAATGCTGTTCATCCTAATGTAAAGAACAGACAAGTTCTCAAGAGACCACAGTTCCTCAATCGTTGATCTTCCCTCACCATCCTTCCCTACCACATCCCAATTGTAAGCACTCCAAGACATGTCAAATGCCTCCAAACTGGACAGCCTTGATACCATACCGGCCTTAATACTTTCTAAATGGAGTGTGCGAGATAGATACAATTGCTTTAGTTTATTCAATTGTCCTATCTCACTTGGCAGTTCGCTGATTTGGGTGCCAGAGAGATCAAGGGCTTGAAGTTCCGTAAGCTGTCCCATTGGCGGTAACTCTGCTAGAAAAGTACAATCTCTTAGAAAAAGTGCACGAAGCTCTCGCAGTTCTGTAAGAGAAAGTGGCAATGATCTTATGGAAGTCCCACTTAAATTCAAGACTCGAAGTGCTTGCAACCCTGTAAAGAATCCTTCTAGGATTTCTTCGAGAGGATTGCTTTGTAAAAGCAAAGTTGATAGCTTAGAGCATCCCACCATGCAATCCGGCAACCTTCTTATCTTGTTTTGGATGAATGAAGCTCTCTTCATCGATTCGCACATGCCTTCTTCTGGTGGCTGACTCAATCCCATACCCGATTGAACAAAGAACTTGCTTCCATCTGCTAGTGAGGATGCTATCCAGATAGCAACGTCGCGGACAACATCATGCATCTTTACCGTCCCTTCGCGTGTGCCATCTTCCAACAGGCAAGAGTCCTTGAGACTTTGAATTAAGGCAATCCCGCTGTTTGATGCTGCTTCTAAATTCTGCTGCTCATCAATTAATCCTTCTGCTATCCAGTGCTGTACGAGTTCACTTTCTTCGATAGAGAAGTCTTCAGGGAATAAAGAGCAATACAAGAAGCATGGTTTGATGTTCTTACCTTGTAACGAGTCGTAACTCCACTTCAACGGAGAAAAGACCTCCTTCTCAATCCCTCTGATGTCTGGGACCGAGCTTCGCAGTTCTCCCAAAGCATGCTTCCACAACTCGATCCTCGTCTTCCCCCTCATAGCCCTCCCTACAGTTATGATCGCCAGCGGCAGACCGGAACATTCTCTAGCAACGGCTCTTGCAAGATTTCCTACCCCATCCAAATCAATCATGTCTCCTGTGTTTTGGCAAAACAATGTCCAAGCTTCTTCATCACTAAGAACTTTCACTCTGATGTCTTTATCCATCTTCATCTCCCTACACACGTCGAGAGATCGAGTGGTCAATATGATCTTACAACCTTTGTGAACTTCCCCATGTGGTATACCCAATTCATCCAGATCGATACTCTCCCAGACATCATCAAGAATCAAGAGAAATTTCTTCTTCTTCTTCAATCTCTCAGACAACTGAATAGCGCCTTCCTGTATGGTTTCTCTCTTGCTCATCCTCATGTTCATTCTTTTAGCGATCTGTGATTGGACCCTTTTCTTGTCTGCATTCTTTGACACTGTGGCCCATATGATAATATCAAAAGCTTGAGCCGAGGAAGAGCGTTGAAGCTTGTAGTTCAATTGTTTTACTAGAGTAGTTTTTCCTACTCCTCCCATACCCCATTTTCCAATCTTTCCGACTTGTTCATCCTCCGTAAGAACCAAAATCTGCTCTAGCGTATCCAGTGCTGCTTTCTGACCCATGATCAGTGGGACAGGGATCTCCTCGACCGCCCGTGCTCGGGGATTCCTTGCCACCACCCCCATTCGAAAATCAGTTGAGTCTATAGCTTCTTTCACTTCCACAAGCTTTCCCACTGCTTCTTTGCTCAATCTATATTGTATACAACAATTTAGACCACGCCGAAGTAGATTTTCTTCATTTGCGTTTATTTCTTCCTTTAGCAAATTCACTTTGATATGGATTTCTTCAACATCGTTCAGCCACTCTTTAACCCCTGCATTCGGTAGCCTCCCTTCTTTATCTGCAGATTCAAGCTCTTCATTTATGGTGGTTTTCAGATTCGCAAGTCGTTTCATGTACCGGTCAAGTTCTTCCACATTCGATCGGAATTTGATGAATATGGTGGCCTTGGAGAATATGAAGCCACAGAGGTATTTTCCTGCTTGGAGGATTATAGAACCTAAGGTTTCCATGGCCATTTCTCTCCAGCAACGATCAAGGATCGATCAGTCAACAACGAAGATAATTAGAGAAGAACGAGATTTCAAGGAAAGGAAGCAAAGAGTGTTGGAGATTAGAGATTGAAGGAGGAAACCAACATCAATGGTATGATTTTTGGACTTTACCCAGCTAGCTAGTTGACTTCATTGGAAATATCTTTCTTAGTTTGATCATATAATTTAGTTCCTGATCAGCCAAAACAAGCAATGCATTGGTTCTTCTTGTGATGGTGAGTCGCTCATCATGTGGGTCCCACTTGTAATGGATGGTGTGGAGAGCTAGGTCAGTATGATCATTTGGTGGGGCATGAGTTTACGTTGAATGTGATTCTCTTTGACTCATATGTTATGTGACCCACCTGATGATTGAAAATTCCTACAGTTGGGACCATCCATTAAGTGTCGAAAATTGAGGAGAGCAGTGTCCTCCGAATGGTCAGATCTTCAATATCTTACAATGGATTACTAATCCTCTTTTATAGACTGATCTACTGTCCTAATGGTCAGATCTTCAATACCCCGGAGAGAAAAGCCCCTCTCATGCTTTGAAAATGTTAATCCATATAAACCCCTGATTTGAGCAGTTGATAACCAATATTTGAAAGTAAATGATATTTAAAAACAGTTTTAAACATGTAGATTAGCAAACCCATTGTGGGGATTACAGAGGTCTCCAACACAAACGATCAGGACAAAGAGGGCCTCATTTCCATTGATCCAGCGATGACTAGACTAGCTTCTGAGTTTTGTGGACCATACTTGGTGATGTTGATCAGACGAACGGTGACCATGAGCACATCTGCCCAATGGCATTCATGGGGAGAGGAGTCGGACACCTACGTACGAGTGGCCTTTTTCATGGAGGTGTTCATGTGTTTTACCCATGCTGTCCATCCATTTGCCACCTCATTTTAGGGCATGTGCCCAAAAAGGGGCATATCCGAATCTTAGGTGGACCAAACCATAGAAAACAGTGGTAATTTAATGCCCACCATTAAAAACTTCCTAAGGCCCACTAAGGTTGCCATCCAACCTGTTGATTAGGTCACAAATATCAGCTTGATCCAAAACTTTTGTGGCCTTCCAAAAATTTATAATGGTGGATGTTCAATCGCTCATACCCTAAATGGGCCGACAAAATCAATGGACAGTGTGAATGTGAATTTAGAATTGAATTAATGTGGATGTGGATGTGGACATGGATGTTGATGTGAATGTAGAGGTGAATGTGAATGTTGAATTGAAGATGTGGTTCTGCATGAAGATATGAATATGAAAATGGATGCGGATGCCACTTGAGATACTTTACAACTCACTTGGGAGGGGTGGATCTCACTTAAGACGCTTTGGATCTCATGATAGGAGGTGTGGATCCCACTTGAGGGTTGTGGATCTCATATGGGATTGGTGGATCTCACTTGAGCACCATGGATCACACCTGGGAGGGGTGGATCCCCCATGAGCACTATGTATTGCATCTGAGACTCCCAGGTGAACTCCATAGTGCTTGGGGAGAATCCACCCCTCCCAGGTGTGATTCATAGTGCTCAGGGGGATCTACTCCCACAAGGTTCACATCCACATTCACCTCCACATCCACCTCTACATTCACATTCACGTCCACATTTGCATTCATTCAACTCAATATTCACATCCATATTCACTTCCACATTTACATTCATTCAATTTAACATCCACATCCACTGTTGCATTCCATGCACTTCCATATTTTCATTCATATAATTCAAAATTCATGACCACATTCACATGCACTTCTACATTTTTATTCATATACAATTCAACATTTATAACCACATCCACATACACACCATCCAATTTAACATTCACACCACATTCACATCCACAATTCATCATTCACATTCACTTCCACTTCCACATCTACATGTATTTCCACATTTGCATTTATACAACTCAATATTCACGTCCACAACCACATATACTTCTATATTTTTATTTATACAATTCAAAATTCACAACTGCATGCACTTCAACATCCACATTTATACAATTGAATTTGAATGAATGAAGATGTGAATGTGGGTGTTGATCGCACCTGGAGAGGTGGATCCTACCTGAGCACTGTGGATCTCACCTAGGGGTGGATCCCCCCTGAGCAGGTGCGATCCACAATGCTTGGGGGGGGGGGGGGGGGGGGCGCAAGTGTGATTCATAGTGGGCATGCACATGCACATGCATTTACACATTCATATTCTTTCAATTCAACATTCACAACCACTTTCATATTCACATTTACTTCTACATTTTCATTCATATAAATCAAAAATCAAATTCACCTCCACATACACATGTACTTTCATATTTTTACACTGTCCAATTCGAAATTCACAACTATGCACTTTTACTCCCATATTTATACAAATCCACCTCCACCTCCACCTCCACATCCACATCCACATACACATCTACTTTCACATTTTTATTCATATAAGCCAACATTCACATCCACATGCACTCATACATTCTCATTCATTCAATTTAAAATCTATATCCACTTCCACATTAACAACCACATTCACATTTGCATTCATAAAATTCAACATTCACAACCCACAACCACAACCATGTGCACATGCACATTCATTCATTCAACATTCACAAAGGGTGCCCAAGAAGGATTCCTAGTCACCAAGTGGGATCTATGGTGGGCTAGGTAGGATCCATGGTGCCCAAGTGGGATTAACATTGGCCAGGGGGATCCACAGTGCCCACGTGTGATCTATAGTGGTCACCCTTTAAATATACGTATTCTTACCTCTAACCACCATATCAGTTGTCAGAAATGAGGAAAAGCTTCAAAATGTCAATGGAATAACACTCATTGAGAGAAAAAAGCTTCAAAATGTTACTAGAATGAAGGTATTGTCATCGTAAACATGACAGACAATTGCCGAAGTGGGTCCCGGGAGGTGGAAGCAATGGTCTTAATTGCTTTTTTTTGTGGTGGTCCCCTCTCCCTCAAATCGTTAAGTGGAAAACACATCAAAACATATATCTAAAGCTTAATTTGTATAGATGTGACTATGTGTGGATCTCCCCTATGCATTGTAGATCTGACCCTTGGGGGGGGGGGGGGTGGCTCAGTCGCTAGAATGAAGAAAAGCTTCAATTTATCGCCAGAATGATACTCTCTGCGAGAAACTCTTCAAAATATCTCCAGAATGAAGGTACTTACACCATAAATGTGGGTGTTGATCGCACCTGGAGAGGTGGATCCTACCTGAGCACTGTGGATCTCACCTAGGGGTGGATCCCCCCTGAGCAGGTGCGATCCACAATGCTTGGGGGGGGGGGGGGGGGGGGCGCAAGTGTGATTCATAGTGGGCATGCACATGCACATGCATTTACACATTCATATTCTTTCAATTCAACATTCACAACCACTTTCATATTCACATTTACTTCTACATTTTCATTCATATAAATCAAAAATCAAATTCACCTCCACATACACATGTACTTTCATATTTTTACACTGTCCAATTCGAAATTCACAACTATGCACTTTTACTCCCATATTTATACAAATCCACCTCCACCTCCACCTCCACATCCACATCCACATACACATCTACTTTCACATTTTTATTCATATAAGCCAACATTCACATCCACATGCACTCATACATTCTCATTCATTCAATTTAAAATCTATATCCACTTCCACATTAACAACCACATTCACATTTGCATTCATAAAATTCAACATTCACAACCCACAACCACAACCATGTGCACATGCACATTCATTCATTCAACATTCACAAAGGGTGCCCAAGAAGGATTCCTAGTCACCAAGTGGGATCTATGGTGGGCTAGGTAGGATCCATGGTGCCCAAGTGGGATTAACATTGGCCAGGGGGATCCACAGTGCCCACGTGTGATCTATAGTGGTCACCCTTTAAATATACGTATTCTTACCTCTAACCACCATATCAGTTGTCAGAAATGAGGAAAAGCTTCAAAATGTCAATGGAATAACACTCATTGAGAGAAAAAAGCTTCAAAATGTTACTAGAATGAAGGTATTGTCATCGTAAACATGACAGACAATTGCCGAAGTGGGTCCCGGGAGGTGGAAGCAATGGTCTTAATTGCTTTTTTTTGTGGTGGTCCCCTCTCCCTCAAATCGTTAAGTGGAAAACACATCAAAACATATATCTAAAGCTTAATTTGTATAGATGTGACTATGTGTGGATCTCCCCTATGCATTGTAGATCTGACCCTTGGGGGGGGGGGGGGGGTGGCTCAGTCGCTAGAATGAAGAAAAGCTTCAATTTATCGCCAGAATGATACTCTCTGCGAGAAACTCTTCAAAATATCTCCAGAATGAAGGTACTTACACCATAAATGTGGGTGTTGATCGCACCTGGAGAGGTGGATCCTACCTGAGCACTGTGGATCTCACCTAGGGGTGGATCCCCCCTGAGCAGGTGCGATCCACAATGCTTGGGGGGGGGGGGGGGGGGGCGCAAGTGTGATTCATAGTGGGCATGCACATGCACATGCATTTACACATTCATATTCTTTCAATTCAACATTCACAACCACTTTCATATTCACATTTACTTCTACATTTTCATTCATATAAATCAAAAATCAAATTCACCTCCACATACACATGTACTTTCATATTTTTACACTGTCCAATTCGAAATTCACAACTATGCACTTTTACTCCCATATTTATACAAATCCACCTCCACCTCCACCTCCACATCCACATCCACATACACATCTACTTTCACATTTTTATTCATATAAGCCAACATTCACATCCACATGCACTCATACATTCTCATTCATTCAATTTAAAATCTATATCCACTTCCACATTAACAACCACATTCACATTTGCATTCATAAAATTCAACATTCACAACCCACAACCACAACCATGTGCACATGCACATTCATTCATTCAACATTCACAAAGGGTGCCCAAGAAGGATTCCTAGTCACCAAGTGGGATCTATGGTGGGCTAGGTAGGATCCATGGTGCCCAAGTGGGATTAACATTGGCCAGGGGGATCCACAGTGCCCACGTGTGATCTATAGTGGTCACCCTTTAAATATACGTATTCTTACCTCTAACCACCATATCAGTTGTCAGAAATGAGGAAAAGCTTCAAAATGTCAATGGAATAACACTCATTGAGAGAAAAAAGCTTCAAAATGTTACTAGAATGAAGGTATTGTCATCGTAAACATGACAGACAATTGCCGAAGTGGGTCCCGGGAGGTGGAAGCAATGGTCTTAATTGCTTTTTTTTTGTGGTGGTCCCCTCTCCCTCAAATCGTTAAGTGGAAAACACATCAAAACATATATCTAAAGCTTAATTTGTATAGATGTGACTATGTGTGGATCTCCCCTATGCATTATAGATCTGACCCTTGGGGGGGGGGGGGGGGGGGGGGGGGGGGTGGCTCAGTCGCTAGAATGAAGAAAAGCTTCAATTTATCGCCAGAATGATACTCTCTGCGAGAAACTCTTCAAAATATCTCCAGAATGAAGGTACTTACACCATAAATGTCGGAGGAGGATTATCGAAGTAGGTCCCATGGAGGTGTAAGCAACGGTTTTAACCACTTGATCTTCAATGGTGGTGGTCCTCTCTCTCTCTCTCTCTCTCTCTCTCTCTCTCTCTCTCTATATATATATATATATATATTCAATGGTAGTGGTGATCCCATCTCTCTTTTTTTAGTGGTGGTGGTGGTCCTCTCTTTATAAACAAAGCTCCGAAAACCTAAAATGGGTTGGAATGTGGGTCTAGCCCCACATATACTTATGGAATGATATTGTGGGGCCCATCGGGCATCTCCATTGAAACCCCACATGACCATTACCTTTGGAAAATAATTTCAAGGCATGGGCTCAAAAATCAGGGAAGAAGACATCATGGATAGACCACATCAGAGAAATCATGCCAACGGATAAAGCTATTGTTATGTCTATTTGGGGCCATGGAGGCCTCAGATGAAGATGAAATCAACGCCCTCCAATTTCTCAATATCTCCCGAAGATTAATATGAATGTTGAATTGAATATGTGGATGTATATGAAGATGTGAGTATGGGTGTGGATCTCCCCTGTGCAATGTGGATTCCCCCTACGTTTTCTTACATCTTCTCGGTATATTAGTCGCCGGAATGAAGAAAAACATCAATATGTTGCTGGAATGACTCTCTGCGAGAAACTCTACAAAATATCTCCGGGATGAAGGTACTACTGTCATCGAAAGTTTGTCGAAGTGGGTTCCATGGAAGTGTAAGAAAAAACAGTTTTAATTAACCACCTTCTTCAATGGTGGTGGTCCTCTCTCTCTCTCTCTCTCTCTCTCTCTCTCTCTCTCTCTCTCTCTCTCTCTCTCGATTTGGTGGTGGTAAGGTTCCCTCCCTCTAAAAAAGAAAGCTCCGAAAACCTTGAAATGGGTTGGAATGTGGGTTTGGCCCCACATAAGCTTACAAAATGATATCGTGGGGCCCATCGGGCATTTCCATTGAAATCCCATATGATCGTTACCTTGGGAAAATAATTTTGGGACCTGAGCCCAAGAATCAGGGAAGAAGACATCATGGATATACCACACCATAGGAATCATGCTCATAGAGAAAGATGAGAAAGCCACCGTTCTCTCTATTTTGGGCCACAGAAGCCTCAGATAAAGATGAAATTAACGCCCTCCAATGTCTTAGCATGCCCCGAAGAAAACAAACGAATTAGATCTACCAACTAATGGGCTCATATGTGGTTTTGTGGTTTTCGTAGACTCTCTTTTGAACTTCTATTGTAATTCAGGGCCGTGCGATGCAACAGGTGGGTAGAATGGTTGTTTCATTCATAAAAGGAACAAAATCCCAAAATCCCATCTCGGAGCTAAAAACGTATAGTCGCACAAGAAATTAGTCATTTTCACGTTTTGGTCATTCTATATGGTGATTATAATGAAATCACCCTTGATAAAAGAGGAATGGATTAGGTGTTTACCGGGCAACACATTAGTGGGTGTTACCCTTATTGTGGGGCCCATCTTGATGGTGGAGGATAATATGACTGTTGAATTGAATATGTAGATGTGTATGAAGATGCGAGTATGGTTGTGGATCTCTCCTATGCACTGTAGATCTGACCTGGGCAGGGAGATGAAGAAAAGCTTTAATATGTCGTCGGGATGACACTCTCTATGTGAAACTCTTCAAAATATCTCCGAAATGAATGTACCTTCACTGTAAATATCGTCGGAGGGTTTTTACCACCTTCTTTAATGATGGTGGTCCTCTCTCTCCCTCTATTCGATGGTACTGGTGGTCCCACCCCCCCCCCCTCTCTCTCTCTCTCTCTCTCTCTCTCTCAATTTAGTAGTGGTGGTCTCCCTCTCTCTAGAAAACAAAGTTATGAAAACCATGATATGGGTTGGAACTTGGGTCCGACCCCACATATATGCTTACCGAATGATATTGTGGGGTCCATCAGGCATCTCCATTTTAATTCCATCTTACTATTATCTAAGAAAAATAATTTTCTTAGATAATTATAGATGAAAAATAATTCCATCTTACTATTATCTTAGAAAATTAATTTCAAGACATGGCCTCAAGAATAGAGGAAAAAGACATTATAGATGGACCACATCAGAGGAATCATGCCAACATAGAAAGCCAAGAGAAAGCCACCGTTCTCTCTATTTTGGGGCCACGAGGGCCTTAAATGATGATGACATCAATGCCCTCCAATGTCTCAGCATGCCCCGAAACAAATAAATAAATTAGATCTACCGAGTAGTGGGCCCATATCTGGTTCCTAGGGTTTCACAATCTCTTTTTCGAACCTCTATTGCAAGCCAGGGCCATTGGATGCAGCAGGTGGGTAGAAGTGCAGTTTTATTCGTTAAAAAATAATAAAAAATAAAATAAAATAAAATCTCATCTCAGGCTAAAAAAGTATAGTCCCACAAGAAATTAATCATTTTCACCTTTTGGTCATTTTATAAGTTTATTATAATAAATATCACCCTTGATAAAAAAAAAAGGAGTGGATTAGGTGTTTACCGTCTAACAAATTAGTGGGTGTTATCCATACGGTGGGGCCCATCTTAATGTTGTATTGTATATAAATGTCATCCATCCGTTTCTCCAACCCATTTTAATACATTGTACTAAAAATTTAGTAAATCCAAATCTCAGGTGGACCACACTGTAGGAAACAGCGATGATTGAATGCCTAACCATTAAAAATTCCAAACGGACAATGGTAAGGTTTTGTTGATGTTTATTTGCCATCAAATCTCTTGATAATGTCAAGCAGACCTGAATGAAGGGAAAATACAAAGGCCATAAATTTTTTTAATGGTCATTCGTCACTGTTTCTAATGGTGTAGCCTACCTGAGATTTGGATCTGCTTTAAGGTTTGTGATTGCGTCCTAAAATAAGATGGGAAAATATATGAACGGCGTGGATATACAGAAAATATATCAAGGTGGGCCCACACGGTTAGGTAACACCCACTAAGATGTTACCCCGCTAACAGCTAATCCGCTCCTGCAAAAAGATATCCATTGCTAGCCCTAGAAGCACCACATCCATTTTACACACGTGTGACTCAAGATTCCATAACGGTAACATGGCGATCTAGACCGTTGATATGATGGGGCTATCTATAGATGTAGTATAGGCCGAACTCTTTCGTCGTTAGCTAATTCTATCCATCCGGTATATGAGGCAATTGGATAGGAGGAATATCCGAATCCGAACTCCTTAGAAGTCGGATCCAACTTTCTGGTATTGAATATATTGGCTAATCGGATAAGTGGACCTGGCTGCTGGTCGGTGCTCTGTGCGCCCCACAATGATGTATGTGTTTTATCCACACCGTCCATCCATTTTTTCAGATAATTGAGGGGCTTGATTCAAAAAATGAGGTAGATCTAAATCTCAGGTGGGCCACACCACAGGAAACGGAAATGATTGAATGTCTACCATTAAAAACGTCCTAAGGCTCACTGTAATGTTTATTTGACATCCAACCTGTTGATTAGGTCATACAGACCTGGATGAAGGTAAGAAACAAATATCAGCTTGATACAAAACTTTTGTGGCCCTGAGAAGTTTTTAACGGTGGGCGTTCAATCAATACTGTTTCCTGTGACGTGGCCCACTTGAGATTTGGATCTCAATAATTTTTGGGATCATGCCATAAAACTATCTGAAAAAAATGGATGGAGGGTGTGGATAAAACACATACATCATGGTGGGGCCCACGGAGCACTGACCAGTAGCTACCGGCTGCGTCAGTAGCTAAACCGCATCTCCCTACTTATGTGATTTTACGTAACGAGTACAGACCGCCAATCATCTGTTGAGCTGCGAATCGAGTTGAGTCGGACCGAGACTGACCCGACTTGATCTGGTTTTGAAATAGGCCTGATCGGACCTCGACCTGTCTAGGCACCAAGTCCAACATGCCTTACCCGATCCGAGTCTGGGTCTAGCCTGGACTAATCCAAACTAAGTCCTACCTAGTCAAAAGTACCGAGCCGGGTCGAGTTGGCATTGAGTTGGATCCAGAGATGAGGGAGGGAGTAGAGAGGAGAGAGAGAGAGAGGATGAGGAGGGTGGTGATGTTGATGGGCAGATACCAGACTCGGAAGAGGAGAGAGAGAGAGAGAGAGAGAGAGAGAGAGAGAGGTGGTAATAATGTTAGGGGGGGAGGGGGGGCGGAATTAGAGTTTTTTTTTTAAAATTAATTAATTAATTAATTATTACATATATACTCGAATGCAAGTTGAGTTGGGTTTCAAATTGAGTCGAGAATGAATAAATAGAGTTTCGGGTCGAGTCAAGTCGAGTTACCGGGTAACTCAAACTCGACTCGGTTTGAGTTCGGATTGGGCGAAGCCTACTTAGATCGGACCGACTCACCCATTCGGTTCACGCGGAGTCGAGTATGAATGAGTTGGACCTAACTCAGAAGTCAAGTCGTCCTGTGCCCGGCTCTAATCAGCAGCAACAATAATGGCCATCCTTTGTGATCCCTAAATATTCCGTATTTTCTTAATGTTTTCCCATTTCACCACCACATGACAGTTACACCAGTCGCCCTTTTATGATCATAATACCAATTCTCAATTCTTGGTTCAATCTGGACCGTTGGCAAGTCTTTGTAATTCGTATATTTTTATTTTTTAAAGAGTAGACTGCTTGTAGTTAAGTAGGCGGCCTTGATCTGCAATGTGGGGCCCACCTTGTGCATGATAAACATGTCCCATGCGGTGGTAGCCGTGTTTAACAGTGCATGTGGGGGCAAGCAAGCAATGGGATAATCTCAGCCAACCAGCCATCACCTTCATATATCATTTGCGGCCCACCTTTTCATGGCATACCAAATAACCACTCTGAGGATAGATTTCAGCGGGAGCGGATTGGCCAGTGACACTGCCACTAGCTATTGGCTAGTGGTCGGTGCTCTGTGGGCCCACCATGATGTATGTGTTTCATCCATTCCGTCCATATATTTTTCTAGATCATTTTATGGCACGAGCTCAAAATTGAGATATATCTCAATCTTAGGTAGACCACATCACAAGAAACAGTGTTGATTTAACGTCCACCGTTAAAGACTTCTTAGGGGCCATAAAAGTTTTGGATCAATCTGATCTTTGATTTTATTTTATTTTTTTTCCCTTCATCTAGGTCTGTATGACCTAATTAACAGATTGGATGTCAAAAAACAGTACAGTTGGCCTTAGGAGGATTTTAATGGTGGACATTCAATCACTAGTGTTTTCCTGTGCTGCTGTGATCCACCTGAGATTTATCTTCCCCTCATTTTTGGGATCAAGACCTAAATGATCTGTAAAAATGGATGGACGGCATGGATAAAACACATACATCATAGTAGGGCCCACATAGCACCGACCACTAGCCACCATGCTGGTGGCAGCGACACTAGCCAGGCCGCGTCCCATTTCAGCTGGGTTTTCGTTGTCCAACCAAACATTCTCGCGCACACAATCTGATGATGCTTCGTGGTACGAATGGGCGAAATAGTGATTTCAGGACCATCCAAACAGGCCCAATGCAGTATCCAGGAAGAGCTAGACTCCTGTGTTAGTTTTGCACCATTTAGGAAATTTTGTTGACAAGTCCTCTCAGATGTGCACTGGTGGACAGTTATCAATGCAGTCCAACTTCTAGATCCAATTGTGGATTGAGCGAGTCTCAAAAATCACACTGATGAAGTAATCCTAGTTAAATATAAAATAGTTAATCGTCCAAAATCTAAGGGAGAAATCTTTTACTTTTTTTTGGATGGTCTGGATTTCTTTAATTACAACTATGACATATTTTATATGAGAAAATGTCATTTGAAAAATTTAGAAAAATAAAGGGAGTGGTAAGGACATTTCCTCAATAAGAAATGCCACACGTGCATGAACACCACAAGAAAACCATATACAATGATGGTCTGTGAATCAAGATATCTTCACATCTCCGTTGAATATTCTGGATACATAAAGAATTGGATAAGTTTGGCCTTACAATGTTATTTAAAATGAACTTGTCTTCATCCACAAAAGGTCTATTTGATTTGTCGGAATTACATATAAATTAAGTTATGATTATTACACCCCGATCTATAGCCAACTGGAAGACTGAGTGGAGATACCTCGTTTCAACACTTACTCATTTTCATAGTAACCATTTTGTAATTAATAACTTATTATTATTTTGTTTGTATGTTTGAAAGCTAGTGAATATTTAGCTTCAAAAATTGGTTCGAAAAAGTTGACTTAAATTTGAGGGCTCCAGTGTATATGATATATCGATGTTGTCCATCCATTTTACTAGAACATTTTAGGACATGAGCCTAAAATGAGGCAGATCTAATGCTCAGATGATCCACACTACAAGAAATAGTGGTAGTAAACTTCCACTGTTGAAAGTTTTACCTCCTAAGGCTCGCAAATTTATTAATTTGTTATCCAACTTATTCATAAGGCCATAAAAACATGGATAAGGGAAAAACATAGATATAAGCTTAATCCAAAACTAATGCTGCACCTGAGAAGTTTTGAATGAAAGTCTTTAAATTCCACTATTTCCTATGGTATGGTCCACTTAAGCATTGAATTTACTTTATTTTTGAGTTCATGCCTTAAAATTGGCCAGCAGAATGAATGGATGACGTGGATAAGCCATGTACGTGGGCGCCACATGAAATTCACACCCCTTCTCGATATTAGTGTTAAAAAAGCAACCTGTCAACCTTTACATTGAAAATGGGGCTGGGATTACATTGGTAAATAATTATTATCTATTTATAAGTATTTATAAGTAGTGAATTAAAAAACAAAGAGCCCCCGGAAGGAATTGTATAATGATTGCAAATAGATTGTTTACTGAAATCAACTGTTTTTTTTACCATTGACTCTCACATTTAGTTTATTAGTTGTAAAATAATAATGATTACATTTTTATATTAGTTCAATGTTAAATTATCACTAAAATAAACTATTTTCATTAGTTGATTTAAAAAATTTCCTAATAATTATATGAAAAAGTTCAACGATTAAAAATTCCTTATTTCCTGAATGCATATGCATTTGATCAACCATTCTTATGTTTGATTTTGGCAATAGTAAAATTGCTATAATGACATATTTTTATTTATTTATGAGGAATTTTGATGAATTAAACAAGGATTAAAGAAGTACCTCAATAAGATCCATTCAACTTATATCAATTCCATATATGTACAAGAGCAGAGCATCAATAGAAAAATTATATATAATTCATAGTATAAAAAGATATATATTCCAACACATAAACCACAAAATTATAAAAAAAGAGCCCATTTATATATCAAAATAATATATGGGTGAGATTTAATCCATCATTGATTGACCTGAGTATGTAAATCCTCTTATTTATCTTGAATCCAACTTGAAACCGAGATCAAAATACCTGATGGTCAACCGAAGCCATCCAAAACTGATCAAGGTCTTTAAGGAGTTTGATTTGATGGTAAATGAGTAATCATTATTACCCATGTATTTACAATTAGTTGCCAGGTTGACATTGACAGCAGCTTGTTTGCAAAGATTACACGTGAAGATTACATTCAAACAATTTCCACATGTAAAAGTTGTTGGGTCCACCGTAGTGTATGTATCCTATTCATGCCATTCATCCCTTCCGCTAACTCATTTTATGTCATGTGCCCAAAAATGAGATAGATTTGAAGCTCAAGTGGACTGCACCATAGGAAATGGTGAGAATTAAATACCTGATGTTGAAAACATTTTTAGCGTCACAGAAGTTTTCTATCAAGCTTATATTTGTGTAGACTCTTTATATATGTCAATGTGATCTTATGAACACATGGATGATAGATGCACATCTCCATGGGCCCTAAGAAGGTTTCAAATTTGAAGGGAACATCGTTAACACTCCTGTGTCATGTGGTGCGGTTTATTTGAGCTTCTAATCTGTCTCATTTCTAAACACATGCTCAAGAATGAAATGGCAAAATGCATGGACAGTATAGATCACACACACACACACACACACACACACACACACACACACACACACACACACGATGATATCACACACACACACACATATATCATTAGGAGGCATATGGATTTTTACAGATACCCAATTCCTCTTTAATACCACGCGCTTCGTAATTATTTTCCTCTCAAACAAACACCTTTCAAAAGTAATTATTACCTTTTTACCCCATAAAAATGTGTACCTGTGGGAGTAAGAGTGAGGTTAGGATCAGACAAGATTAGAATAATCCAATTAAGCTAAGTACAAGTACTATAGGACCCAACTCTAACCAGACCTTAATTTGAGGTTTGACCACAGCTGCCAAATGAGTGCCGAAGATCTAGGAAGTGCCACATTGGCCCTTAAAAGTCCCCAGGTGACATTAGATATGTGGTCCTATTATAGCATCTGTAAGGTACTCTAGCTGAAGGGAACGAGGGGCAAGGTTGTTATTTACAACAGCTTCGTTGTCAATTCGTTAAGGAATCAGGAGATTTTTGTAATTTAGGCAGTGTTGCACCATCTTTTAGTATTTTCAGGGGCGTGTTTGGTATGACATGCACTTCACAAACACCATTTCATCGAATGAAAAATAAACCTTTTTTCTTCCTTCCGCAATCTCCATTTCAAGCCACACAAAAGCTAAAAAAACAGATAGCACATTCCCATCTCTCTCTCTCTCTCTCAAAACCAAGATCACATTATAAAATAGTTTATAGAAGAAGCCAGGTGTTACGCTGGACTACCATAACAATAGCACGTGTGACCTCCTCCATAAATGAGGCCCACCCAAAGGTGATCTGGACCGTTTATTTGGTGGACCACATCATGGATTACACATTGATGACAATTAAATGGGTTGGGCCTGCGTCTAGTCCAACCCAACATGACCCAGCCCACCCATATAGCACATCCTCAATGGGCTACACCGAATGACCTGACCCATAACCCAAAACAAAGGTATGCACATCCCTTCTAAATGCATGCCATCAAGTCAAGATCAATGGTCTACGAAGGAATGGTGAAAGAGAAAGAACCACATTGCTTTATATATAAGAAAGAAACCATGAACTGCATTTGAAGGAGGGCAGGTATGTTGAGCTGACCTGATTACTAATAAATTGGTTAGGTTGGGCTCAGGTTTAAGAAGTTTAAGTAGGGTTAGGTTAGGGCGAGATTTCTTGGCCTATCTGTTAAATGAGTTGGGATTGGATTGACCGTGACCACGGACACGGATTGCGTCCTACCCCCGCCAGTCTCCAGCTCGAAACGGGCAGGAGCTTTGAGTGGCCACTGTGATGTATGGGTCTATCCACACCGTCCATTAATTTTTTCCTATCATTTTTGGGTATAAGCCCCAAAATGAGACAAGTCCAAGGCTCAAGTGGACTACTCAATGGGGATTAAAATCCTACCGTTGAAAACTTCTTGGGGGCCATTGAAATTTTGGATGGAGCTGATATTTGTGTTTTCTCTTCATTCAAGTCCATGTAACTTTATGAATAAGGTTAGATGGCAAATAAACATCACGTGGGCCTTAGAAAAGTTAGAATAGTGATAATTTTTTGTGTTATGGCCTGCCTGAGCCTTTGATCTGCCTCATTTTTTAGAACAAACCCGACTTATTGTGAGGTCTAGTTTTGAGTCTAAAATCAAAGGCATGGTTATTGCACTATCTGGATCCGAACTTAATTCTCAAGCCCAATTAGAAATCATGTGTCAAATCCTATCCTGGCCTATGGTTAATACCATCAATTTTCTAATGAATGCAAATTTGGGTACTCTTGCAGACCACCAAACCAGTCCCAAAAAATAAAGTCTCCTATTCCATCTCCACCGAATCAACCTGATATCTCTCAGTCGAAAGTCCTTTTCTCAAACAACCTTCGCCAAACATACAATTTCTTGCTCGGAAATACATCGAACAACGGCGCAACATCGCCTCAGTACTAAGCAATGGTAGGTAACCGATAGCAACATTCATCACCTAAACTCCCTTCCTTTTACAGCATTCCAAACATTTTCTCACCATTCTTGAGTTGGGTTTCTCAAATTCAATCCAAACAATCATCCTACTGCTCCAAAGATCTAAGATTTCTACATTCATAACATTACATTCTGTCTTTTCCTCTATAGACCAAAATGCAGCTCCATATTTCTCCGAGCTTGCGGCATGTAACAGTTTTACCAGGCAAAGGAGTCAGGGATTTCATCAAAGTGAAGGTTGGATCGCGGCGTGTTTCTTATCGGATGGTGTTCTATTCATTGCTGCTGTTGACGTTCTTGCTTCGGTTCGTGTTCGTATTAACAGCCATGGATACAATCGATGGAGAAACGAAATGTTCGTCGATAGGTACGATGCAATGGGTTTATTTGTTTTTTGTATTCTAATTTGTTCTTTGGTTTAATCTATAAATGCATGGATTTTCAGTAATGGAAGACATTATCTTATTATATTGTGAGATTTGGAGTATTGCGTATAAATGGTAAAAAAAATTAGATGTTTCCTATGTATAGAAACTATAGAGTATAACTGGGTCTATAAATGTCTACATCAATCTGAACCTCCCATTGGATGGGCCAAAATCAAGAACACCCATACTGAGGGAAATCTATCCTAAGAACTCTAAAATACTAGTTTGACTCAGCTGAGTTCAGACGACTCAACCAGACTTCGTCAAGACAGAAAACTCGACAGTCATTAGGGTTCATTTGTTCTACTTGACTCGATGAAACTCGGCACAACTCGGATTTTTTTTTTTTTTTTTTAAATCAATATCTACTCATATTATTAGCGAGTCCTGGTATTTCGATGGAGTTCGAGTCAATGAAACTCAGAATAACTCGTTGTTATTATTATTATTATTATTAATTTTTTAAATGTCTTTTTAAAAATATCTACTTAAGTTAGAGTGTATGATATGGTCTTAACCATCTTAGAATTGGATTTTAATAAACAGGAAGCTTCTGATTAAATTAGTAGAATATGTAAGCTATGATCTATTGAGACAAGTGGCCCATTGTGATGGTTTGATGTACAAGCACTTGCTAAAAACAACTATATATTTAGCCATGCAAATGAGGAATATTACAATTATCTATAGTTTTACGTAATAAAAATAATCATCAGTCTGTGTTGACTACGTCCCCTCCTTTATTTACACTCACATTCAATACCACTAAAAAGCACTAATGATAAAGATGGCATTGAAAATAATGATTATACCCGTACAAATGAGTTTCGTTGAGCTCACTTGCATGTATGTGGCACCGCATATCATGGAAATTCACTGGGAGATTCTAAGATTTTGTCATTCTCTTGCCATGTTATTAGGAAAATCTTGCTGAAAATAAAATATTAAAAGTATTTGTTATAAATTAATAAATAAGTTAAAAAAATTTAAAATGAGTAAAATTGAATAAATTCAAGATTTTAAATATTTATTTTCTTCACATTGTGATAATTAACTTTGAGATATAATAGTGAAGAATTAAAACTGCCAATATTTTGAAAATATGGAGATTTCCTCATGATATAATAGTGAAAAATTAAAACATCCAAAAATTAAAAAAATCTTGCAATGTTCTTGCTATAATATCATTTGATAAAATTTCCACGAAAATATACTGATATATGCTTCCAAATCTCAGATATGTTTGTCACAATGCTTGCATCTGGCCTGGTTGATGAGTATCACGAAAAATACTCCTGAATTATAGTCTAGTCAATCGGTTCCAGTGATCACCAAAAGGACCATCCATGCCATTGGACGATTCACCACGTGTACTGAAAAGGTTACTGCAGTTCATAGATGGGTTTTGAAAGAGTGGATTTATCTGTATCATAGGTAGTATACATCCAAGCTTTTAAACTCTTATATTACATTTAAAGTTGATAAAAGATGGGTAACATGCTATTTTCTAATGACTACTAACTCATGCATTTGGATCGCACTTGTACTGTTTAGAAGCTAGAATGTATACTAGTTATGATGAATATGTACATTTATGCATTGTAGTAGTGTATGCTTTCATTCAACCGTTGGATCTTATGTAATATGCATGATTTGGTATGGTAAATGCCAATTTTCTTGATTAACTATCACATGGGATATCTGTGGTCCACTTGGAGTAATTTAACTACCTTCTTCTTAAGGTAAGGTTGTGTCTTAGCTATGATGCATACGAGTGCACTCTATCAAGCCTTCATAAAAAGATTTGAAGATTTTCACATGTTTTGTTATTGTAAAAATTAAATAAATAAGGTAAATTTATTTAAATTAATTAATATTTTTTTATTGATAATAAAAAAGAATATTTAATTGAATAATTCTAACTTTTTATTGTTCTTGAATTCATGTAGGGTGCGTTGGGAAAAGATTAGGACCAAGGTTTTGGGGAAGAAGGCTTGAATCAGCAGTAATCTTCAAAACCCAAATTCTAAAAATTGAATTTAAATCCTAATAACAAGGTTTTAGATAAGAAGGCTTTTTTAATAGTTTAGTAGTCCAACCTACCATCCTATTGGTAGTCCCTCCGGACTTATGCCACACGTGGGGCCCACCTTTGGCAATCAAAATGGTTCATTTTCTGGGCCTTGCTATAGATTGCAATTCTGATGTGAAAAAAAAATGTACCCATTGGTCAATCTCAACCGTTCAAGTAATGGAATTTTGGTGGTTGGATGTGATTGGTTCGCAAATCCCAACCGGTCCACCAATTGTTATAAGTGTTACTTTAGAATCATGAGCTTGCATTTAAAACTCGACTCGACCGAGTTGGGTGACTCAGCTGGGTGATTGGTGGGGTCCATACAGATCTGTTGGGCTGAGGCTGAGTCAGCTGGGATAGTTCGCATCCGACTCATCCGAGTCACCAATCCATGATCATGAACGTGATGGCTTACCAAACCTTTTGGTGCATCTACAATGGATGCCCTGCGGACTATAGTTTGGTGTACTCGTGCGAGTTACCCATCCTTTTCGCTGTTTGTAAATTTGAAAAGGTGAATTTGTTGTTGTTGATAAATGTTGAAGGTACCGGAAGAGATTTATAGAGTTTTGGAAGAAAGCGGGAGCACCGAAATAAAAGGTAGTACGGCGGATGTCCCACAATCACTTGAAGAGTTTGTAGCGGAAATGAAGAGCAACAGATCTGATGCTAAAACCTTTGCTTTAAGGCTAAAAGCTATGGTAAATCTGATTCTCTCTTTCGTTCTTTCGTTTGATGTAAGCTAGTCAAAGTGAAACCATCTCTAGCCATTGATAGGAGGATCCTTGGTGATCATAACGGTCCACTGCAGGAATTTTAACCAATGGTTGATATTCCTCCAATCCATGGCTATGATCATCTGAATGGTATGCTATCTGTGGTAGGGTGAAACAGATGAACGGCCTGGATCTCATATACAAGCGCTAGATGTGTATAGATATGGAGTGCTTTATAACTAATTGAGATCTTAGAATCCCTTCTAACGGATATTGCTGTGGATATAGATCAACCTTCCGGATTCTAAGGTGTGGATTCTTTATCTTTGGATTCAAACGGATCTGACCATCAGATGTCCACACGTGTGCATTGAATGTAAAGCATTGATTAGTTTCATCTGAACCATTCATTCCTCTTCTTTTCGAAAAACGAAATCCACCAAGTGGGGCCCACTCGAGTAAGGCTTAGATCAAGGACAGGCAGTCCCATAGTTTGAAATAGCATTTAAAAGTGCCACTGGACCCATCAAAATCGAAAATATGAGAATGGGTCCATCTAGAAGACCTTGGCCGGATAATCAAAATTGAGGCCTGGGCCCAGCCGATTGCTGGACCTAACTGAGATGGAGACTGAAACCAGTACTACTAGCTTATGTTTCACGTTTTAGCATTTTAATCATGTTTCCATCTGGTGGGCCACCGCAATGCTACTAAAACCAGAGGACACTGTTGAACGGTATGATTGTTTTCAAATATAAGTTGGCCATACCAGGGGAGGGATTACATGGCTGCGACCCGAAGCCAGCAATCGGGGTGAGACCATGACCGTGGGGTCCCACCTTGATGAATGCATTGTACATCCATGCCGTCCATAAGTTTTTTCAGCTTATTTTAGTACATGGTCTTAAAAATAAAGCAGATACAAATTTCAGGTGGACCACACCACAGGAAACAGTTGTCATTCAACACCTACCATTAAAAGCTTCCTACATCCACCACCCATAATGTTTATTGACCATCCAACCTGTTGATAAGGTCACACAAACCTGGATGAAAGGAAAAAAACAAATATCAGCTTGATCCAAAACTTTCATGCGTCACAAAAGGTTTTTAATTGTCAATAACCACTGTTTCATGTGGTGTGACTCACCTAGAATTTGTATTTGCTTTTTTGGTGACACGTCTTAAAATAAGCTGTAAAAAGTAAAAACCGATTAACGGTGTGTTTGGCATTGGGCTGGCCACCTCGGCTTTGGATTGGTTTCTATAGGCTTGGCCTGTGTGCCGAGTTGAGTTGACTGAGTCCGAGTCAACTCGGACGAGTTGGTAATCATACTTCAATTTCTAACTAGCCTTTCACCTTCGACTCCTCAGGTCACTCTCCTAGAACAGAAGACTCGGACAGCCAAAATCCAAGAATATCTATACCGCCACGTGGCATCCAGCAGCATCCCCAAACAGCTTCACTGCCTAGCCCTTAGGCTAGCCAACGAACACTCCAACAACGCCGGCGCACGCCTCCCTCTCCCTGCGCCGGAGTGCGTACCGTACCTCGTCGACAACTCCTTCTTCCACTTCGTCCTCGCCTCCGACAACGTCCTTGCAGCCTCCGTCGTCGCCGCCTCTCTCGTCTCCAACTCCCTCCGCCCCGACAAGGTCGTCCTGCATTTAGTTACAGACCGAAAGACGTATGCAACCATGCATGCATGGTTCTCGTTACACCCGTTAAAACCGGCTATCATTGAAGTGAAGGCGTTGCACCATTTCGATTGGTTTTCGAAAGGACGGGTCCCTGTTTTGGAAGCCATGGAGAAAGATCAACGGGTCCGATCTCAGTTTCGGGGTGGGTCATCAGCGATTGTAGCGAATGCGACGGAGAAACCGTATGTGATTGCGTCTAAGTTGCAAGCGTTGAGTCCGAAGTATAACTCGGTGATGAATCATATACGTATACATCTACCAGAGGTGAGGATTTCTAGCTATTTATTTCATCATTTGAGGTTTGTTAAGTCCACACGTGTTTAGAGCTGTGTCCATCTAGAGCCGAGTCACGACTCAGTTTGACTTAAACCGGTCTGACTCAGTCAGGTTGAATTATTCATGGTGTGGATCACTGATTAGATCTTCTGGTTATAAACTCAGGAGGTTTTGATTCCTGAGGAGTCTAATGGACGGCTAATATCTGTCCATGCGTTTGTTTTGTACAACGTGGCCCAAATGAGGAGTCAAATTCACTGCTCTGTGGGCCCCATCATGATGTATTTATTTCATCCATGCCGTCCATCTATTTTTTTTAGATCATTTTATGGTATGAGACCGAAAATTAGGTACATCCAAATATCAAGTGGGCCACATTACAGGAAACATTTTTGAATAAACATCGACCATTAAAAAGTTTTTGGGGGCCATAAAAGTTTTGGATCAAGCTTATCTTTGTTTTTTCCCTCCATCTGGGTCTGTATAACCTAATCTTGGATGTCAAATAAACAGTACAATGGGCCTTAGGAGGATTTTAATGGTCGATATCCAATCACTATGGTTTTCCTGTGGTGTGGTCCACCTGAGATATAAATCCCTCTCATTTTTGGTGTCAAGCTCTAAATTGATCTTTAAAAATGGATGAAACACATACATCAATGTAGGGTCCACAGAGCACCGACAGCCAGCCCGGTGGTTTCCGATTTTAGGTGGGAAGATCTACGTGGGCCGGTAAAGATGGAACGCTTGGTCTTGCACACGTGTCTTTTTTGGCACGTGTGCTTGGATGTGGATGGTCAATGCTCTATGTGCCTACGGGCTCAACAAACCTATATCTGGAGAAGAGAAGACGTGTCGGGTTGTGCCAAGAGGCTAGAATAGCGGTATCACCTTAGCAGGTGTTGACCTTACTATAGGCCCACCTTGATGATGTGTTTTATATCTAGGCCGTCCATCCATTTTCCAGCCTATTTTAGGATGTTTTGAAGATCCAAATCTCAGGTGGACCACTCCACATGAAACAGTGGTGTCTGAGTGCCTCACCATTTTTTCCCATCTTAAGGTTTTTTAACTTTTATTTACCAGGTTTTTAATAATGTCAAGAATAACTTATGAAGGTAAAATGCAAATATCAGCTTCATCCAAAACTTTTGTGGCTCACGAAATGTTTTTAATGGTTATTTATCATTGTTTCTAGTGGTGTGGTCTCTCTTAGATTTGGATCTTCTTAAGATTTGGGATTGGGTCGTAAATGGAGATGGAAAAACATATGGACGGCAATGATATACAAATAAATGCACCAAGGTGGGCCCCACACGGTTAGGGTTACACCCGCTAAAGTGTTACCCGAGTAACAGCTAATCCGCTGATTCTGCTCTGGACTGACGCGGATTTCGTTTATGGGCCCGGCCCAGGAGCATATAATCAAAATCTTCAATAGATCCAGCCCAATAGTTGAAAACATGGGCCCAAATCAAGTTCCTGGCCCACCCATTCCCAGCCTTTCATTCTTTTATTCTTGTATTTGAGAAGCTAACATTTCTACAAATTTCAAACAATGCAGCTGTTTCCTAGCCTTAAGAAGGTAGTCTTCCTCGACGACGATATCGTCATCCAGAGCGATCTGTCACTTTTGTGGGACATCGATCTCGAAGGAAACGTTAATGGGGCTGTTGAAACATGCAGTGGTGATGACAAGTTCGTCATGTCAAAGAGACTCAAGAGCTATTTGAACTTCTCCCATCCGTTAATCGCAGAAAACTTCGATCCCGATGAGTGCGCGTGGGCCTATGGCATGAATATCTTTGATCTTGATGCATGGAGGAAGACAAATATAAGCCAAACATACCATTATTGGCTTCAAAAGGTAAGCTAAATATCATTGAAGTTTCTTTTTTTGGGTCTGGGCCAATAATCACAGGCCCACCAAATAGTGGCTGGTCATGGGCCTTTCAAGCTAGGCTTACAAGTATCCAATGTAATTGGAGATTTACTAAGCCCACACGTTTGTGCAGCTGTCTTCATTACATGCCAGTGCACATACTATTGTGTCGCACGTGCAAGGTCTGAACAGTTCATCGGGTGGGCCACAGTGCATAGAATCAATGAACGGTCAGAGGGGACTCGTTTTATCCGTCCATTTGTTTCATTCACAGTGGAATACCTGATGAGTGGACCAACTTCAGGTTTGAGCCAGAATATCTACGAAGTGTGGGACACCTTAATGGACTGCTCAGATCTTCCACACGTACGCCATATGGGAAAATGCAAAGGCCTGCTTAGAGGAGCAGGTGAATACATGCACGTGGGCATTACCTCCCGTTTTCTATCTTCCTCCTGGATACATGGGGACACATAGACAGTCCAATATATCAATCTGAACTGTCCATTAGGCCCAAACCGTCCGGGTCGAACAATTCAACGGTTAGAAGGGAAAACATGTGCGATGGAGCAGTCCCAATCCGAAAACGGGTCATATAGTGACTTGATCCGGAAAGGCCACGGGTTCAGGTCCAAACGGGTCCGACAAGCCTGTCGGGTCTGGGTTTTGAGAACAACGTACATACCTGAAATATCAAACTGAGCATTTGTCATGATACTCCCAAAAAGAGAAAGATGTGGACCATGCCAATATTGCACGTGAAACCCAAGCTTTCCATGATGTGAGCCATACCGTATCCAGGCCGTTTGGGTGGATTCGGGCTTACTGTGATGTATTTTACTTAAATCCACACCGTTCATCCATTTTGACAGCTAATTTTAGTGCATGATCTCAAACACGAAGAAGATCCAAAAATCTTAGGTGACCATACCACAATAAACAGTCGTAACTGACACCCAACATTAAAAATTCACCATCCAACCCGTTGATGACTTTCGTGGCCCACGAGAAGTTTTTAATAGTCGATTACAACTGTTTCCTGTATTATGGTCCATCTGAGATTCAAATCTGCTGATCCCAAAAATGAATTTTGAAAATGGACAGACGGCATGGATATAAGCCACGTACATCACGGTGGGTCCCACCCACCACGGATCCACGGCTAGAAAAATATCAATCAGGCTGTCCATTTGTTTTGAACACTGCCTACCTTACGAGCATGATTTCAAGAATAGGGTGAGCGGGGCCCATATCAGCCCTAACTCGACTCAGGACCAAACAAGTCGATCCCAGCCACAAATCTTTTCATGATTATTGGGCCAGATGATCTAAGCAACGTGGTCCATCATAGAAAAAGCTTAGACCTTTTGAACATGCATCATATTCATCTTTTCACAATTTCTTTTAGATTTTTTTTTTTTTTCATTTGGTTTTCTTGTTTATCACAGAACTTGAAAGAAGACCTGAGCCTGTGGCAATTAGGAACATTGCCACCGGGTTTGATCGCATTCCACGGCCACGTTCACATCATCGAGCCTTTCTGGCACATGTTAGGTCTTGGATATCAAGATAACACTAGCGTCGTAGAAGCTAAAAGCGCCGCCGTTATTCATTTCAACGGCCGTGCTAAGCCGTGGCTGGAGATTGCATTCCCGAAGCTCAGGCCTTTGTGGGCGAAATACGTAGATTTCTCTGATAAGTTCATCAAAACATGCAAAATCACAGCTTCTTAGCACGCTCACGAAGAAAATGAAGATGAAGAAGATGAGACGACGACTTCGGAGGATGTTCATATATATCAGAAAAAAGGGCCTGAGATTGCTTGACTTCTTGTGTGAGATAAAGAAAGAAATTGGAGAAGAGAAATGGGTCCTTCTTTGTGTTATGGAATTGCATTCCATTCCCTTCAAAGCTATGCTTTTTTAAAAAAATTTGTTTACTACACAGAGAGAAGATTTCTAGAGTTTTTGGGCTAATCCAATTTTGGATTTCCATGCAATGGAGAGGAAGTCATCGTTGTATACAAGATTACAATCGAAGCATAACATCAATAACTTTGATCTTTTGATTCTGGCCATCCACACACGTGAAAACGTGCCAATGTGGTACATTTGTGCAAGAACTAGCTTTCCATCGGGTGGATAGAGAAAAAATTGTCTTAGCTGTTCATTTTCTTGTCCACTTGAGGAGTGGAAGGGCACTTTCTTTAAGCTATAAGATCCAATCAGTGGGCCCCACCTGCTGTACGCATCAAATTTAGCAGAACTATGCTATGTTGTCATGTGTTCTTGCATGTGAATAGCAGGGCCCTGCGTACGTTTGTGTTTAGCGTATCTTCATCATGTGCATAGACCATGCAGCGCTCGTATTTAAAGTTCAGCTATATGACTTATAATTGTTATTGTGTTATGCATTAAACCTTTGAAAATGGAAAAAGAAACAACATAAATAGAAAATTCTCATATGAATGCAAATATGCGCATTCATGTACACACGTGTGCACCAAAATCCCAGGTCATTACATGCATTATTAATTTTCATTTAGTATCTCAAAAGGGATTTCTGTCATCACATATAAGGAAGATCAACCTGAGTCTATAAACCAAATTGCTATGGTATTTATCATGTAACATTTTCTAATCTGATAAAATATCAACCAACAAAACCCCTATTTAAAAAAGCATATATATATGATGGACAAAAACTAATAAACTTGGTGTTTAATTATATGTTCTTAGAATCTCCTCTCTTTTTCTAGGTTTTTTTAATTATTATTTTTCGCATCTATTCTTCTTTTGTATCCTTTTCTCAACCAAAATTTAGGGTCGTTACATCTGTAGCCTTCAACACTTTACACCTTTAGAGAAACACTATGATAGGAATGGAAGCTTTTGTTGTATGTAGGCTTAAGGATTGAGCCCTATTTATACAACTTAGAGGGTTGAGGGGTTTAAAACTCATCAAAGTTCTCTCTCTAAGGCTCCACACGAATTTGATAATTCTATTCCAATTTAAACACTTTATGGTGCATTATTCCTTATACGATTTTAGATGTATTAGAACTGAGTAGAGTCCATTGATATTTTCAATCACATTATCTAATCGTTAGGGCAATCCAAACTCTTGATCAATAAGGCCTACCTTATAGAATTCTTATAGATATACCATTGTGAATAAAACACTTTGATCTGTGGTTTCCACATGTGCAAGTAAATGTGCACACTGCAAAGCTGAGCACACATTCATCAAGGTGAGTCCCACTGTCCTGGATGGATTCTTGACTCAACCACAGGGCTTGGTCCTCTCATCTCCCCCTCCCTCTTATTTATAAATAAATAAATGTAGGGTAATAGAAATGACTACCATTATGAAGGTAGCAGAAAAGGAGTAGCCATATGGGGCCCACCTTGATGTATGATTTGTATATCAATGCCATCCATCTGTTTCGAGCTCATTTTAGGGAGTGAGCCCAGAAATGAAGCAAATCCAAATCTCTTGTGGACCACACCGTATGAAACAGTTTTGATCGATTATTAAAACTCCTCATGGGCACAAAAATTTTGGATTAAGCATATTATTTGCCTTTCATCTAGGTTTGTTTAGCCTTATCAACAGGTTGGATGGCAAATAATCAAGATGGTGGGCTCTAGGAAGTTTTTATTGGTGGGCATCCAATATTATCACCAATGTTTCCTATGTTGTGGTCTACCATCTTACTACAGTTTATATGAGTGGCAACAACCCTATGAACGGTTAGGATGGCCTACAAACATCATGGGCCTCCGGGAATGTTTCAATGGCGTACATTTTAAATCTTGCTCTTTCGTGTGGTGTGGCCCACCTGAGTTTTTGATCTGCCTGATTTTTAGATTTCTGTTGTTTTGTGGTCTTTAGAAACTGATAGACGGAGTAGATTTGTCACAGGAATCTCTACGAGCCTCACATAGCTTCCGACTGCAGGAACTTCCCCTGTTGGGGGCACAGGCAACTACCATCCTCTGAATACTCTACTCTGAAACATGGCCCCCAATTGTGCAGACCGCAAACCTAATGTCCTTATGGCATTCGACTTTATTGCAATTCTCAGAGACACATGCATGAAGTGTATGAATTACCCGAGGCATGTGTTATAAAATACTAATTTCTGATTTTCCAAGACAATTAAGGCAACAATCCCATTCTTTGTCACCTATTGCTAATGGTTTTCCACACGCATGGTCCAAACTGAACCCTGCACACGCAGGACTACGTTCCAGTATGAAATAGTTGTGCAAGATCTGAGCTTTCCATCAGGTCACTTACACCGTTTGGATCTTCTTTGTTAAAATTCAGGCCTTTTTACATCTCAGGTGGACCACAGAATACAAAACAAATCAACAGCTACAAAAATTTCTAACTGTGCACCACATCTTCTGGCCCACGTGAGAAGTAGAAAGCCCTTTTGTTTAGAGGCAGATGATCTAATCATTATTTCCAATCAGATGAAGAGCTCAGATCTCACACATTGGCCCGTGCGCCTGTGCATAGTATTAGAAAACCTGTCCATTTCCAAACCATTAGAAGCTGACATGAGATGCTATGACCTGTATTTTCTTCCAAAACAATATTAATAAAGATAAAAAACATCTTAATCTCCCTTCCCTTATAAATACCTCCTCTATATGCATCAACTTCAAGTGTACCAATTTCATAGACCAAAATGGCCGAGTTTCATGCTTCAATGGCCCTAATCACATTAGTGAAATTGCATATGCTATTTTTTCTTATGACCATGATAGGTGGCTTGGATGGCCAGATCTTGGGTCCAAAAGAGACCCACATGGTATTCTACCTTCAAGATTGGGAGACAGGTGATAACGCGACCTCCATCCCGGTGGCAGGGACCAACGGCACCCTCTCGAGCGTCCTAAACTTCGGGACCATCATGGTGGTGGACGATGCCGTAACAGATGGCCCAGATCGGCAATCAAAGCAAGTTGGACGGGCACAAGGGATCTACGTGAACTCGGCCTTGGATGGATCCGATCTCCACCTTCTGTTCTCTGTTGTCTTTACAAATGAGAAGTACAATGGTAGCACTCTAGAAATCCAAGGGGCTGATAGGTTCTTTCTGAAGTACAGGGAGGTTTCTGTGGTTGCTGGGACTGGCTTGTTCCGTTATGCCCAGGGCCATGCAGTCTTAGAGACGGTCTATCTGGATCTTCCCACTCTCAATGCAGTGATCAAGTTCAATGTCACCGTCCATCATTATTGATTTTGGTCATTATGTTGGCTAATGTTAATCTATGAAATAATTACCTTTCAAGTTCTATAATAAATTTGAGATTTTTTCGCCAAAATTCCTCAAGGAATTGGATTTTACCAAATAGTGAATACTATTACAAGAGAAAGCACGTTACTGCCCCCTTTTTTCCTTTTTCTTTACAATAAATTGAAAAGTTGAAAGTTGTAGTGTGTCTCACATTCAACTCATCTAATATACACACCAACATTATTATTGGACAAACAAAAAAAATATGATAGATCCAATCATAAAGCGGACCAATTTATAAAAATTAATGTATACAGGCACGATTGAAGTTGAAATTGACAATATGTTTCATGCCATCAATGAGAGAACATGCTACCATGATTCACAAGCTTTCGATTTTCATCAGTTTAAAACATCAAATTCTCTACCTTTTTACTGCACAAGTGGTTCTTTTTTTTATTTTTTTTTATTTTTATTTTTAATGGACCGAAACCACAAATTCATTGATCCAGAGAAACTGTACAGTTTGTCAAGTGGGTCCTGACAAAAAGGTTCCGGGCCTCGCTCGTGTAGACAATCAAACAAACAAAAAAAAAGGAGAAATCTTGGCAGGGAGGAATGGAGGCCGCAACCGAGAGAAGGGGATTTCCAGATCATGAGAGTCTGATAGCCTCGATGCCAGCATTGTCTAAAATGATGGTACCCCTCACTAGCCTGGGTAGAACCGACCAGGAATCATAAATTCTGTTTGGGCATCCATTACTGGCCTTTCTAGCCAATACATCAGCCACCGAGTTCTCTTCCCTTAAAATGTGGTTGAATTTGATATTAAGGCTGTTGCACATTTACTGGATAACGCTTAGCTTGTACCAGATGTTCCAAGATGAGTTGGTGCATGGTTCATTAATTGCTTTAGCTAAAATTTTGGAATCAGTCTCAACAATAATGTTAGGCAGGCCCAGTTTGTGCTTGATGGTTTAATAATATGCCACAAACGGTAATCATTATTTGTTAGGCAGGCCTAGTAATCATTATTTGTAGAAAGTCTAGTCCATTACATCTTCTATATGAAACATCTTTCACTCTTTAAAGTTTTGTCAGAAATATATTTATGGTTGGAAACTTGCTTCCTGAAAAGATCTTTGTTATGTCATAAAAAATTGAAAGGAATTTATGAACTACTTTAGCTCTTATCCAATCATTATCAAAAGGCAACTACTAATATACACTATCAAGCTCCATATAGTGAGAAAATCCATCCCTGAATCTAACATTTTGTAAGTTGAATTCCAACGTGTCATGACATCCAACTTCATCGTTTTTTGAGGTGACGAATTCAATCATTTCACGATCTTATTTCATTTATTTAATCGTGAAGGTGACCCTCATATATAATTTACACTCTCTCGTATGTTATCGATCATTAGCTCAATTATTTTAAACACATTTTATACAATCAAATTTAAGATGTGGGTATAACACCTAACATAAAATATTTTTTCACCGAAATATAAGTCACTGGTGGCCCTAAACTAGTTTCATAAAATCATTATCACACTATTGTTTGTAGAGGCATTGTCTAAAGTTATCAAGGAGATTTTCTTCTCAATGGACTACTCCACAAGAAATTTATAGATGCAGTCTGAAATCATCAAACTAGTGTAAGGAGGCGCAAGATAGTAGAAGTTTATAACTCTTTTGCAGAGTCTACATTTAACACCAATGTAGTGGATAGTTACATATACCTCTTTCTTTTATTCGATGCCATCCACAAATCTGATATTAGGTTGATTAAGAAAATCAATGCCAACTATTATTTTAACTTGACCTTCTTACTTACATACATCTTAATGCACACTATCTTTATTATTATACGAAAGACATTCTCGTATCCGCGGTTAAGGCCTTTGGTTAATTTGACAAAAGATGAACTCTCTACTATCTGAAATGGTTTTTAATTTGTAATAATAAATTTGGTTGTTAACTTATTTATATGGTCCCTGTTATACTTATAGGTGGACAAGGTACCTTGCGATAGATCCACCAAAGATTGAGTAAGTAAAAATTTTTGTTGGCATAAGGTGTGACTTCTCACTTTGTTTTATGATACCTCAATAGGTATTTCTTCAAAGTTATGGTCAACTCGTTTACTTGTTTAGCATGTTAAGCTTTGTAGTACTTGCATTATATCTTCATCGTGTCGTTCTTTAGTATTACTTCTTTAAAATCTTCACACACTACTGATTTTTTCCTTTTACTAAACTCTGAGAGTCACCAATCTCAATGGGCACTTCTTCATATTGTAGATCTAATCCTTCATTTAAGATCATTAGAAAAGTGACTGATAAACTTCTAGGGCTATTGAGAATTTCCTCACCAGTCATTTACTAATTAAAAGATACTAAATCAAACTAGGACTATAATGCCTTAAAAGTATATACTAAATCTTAAATTAATCACTCATCCAAGGTTAAATAGATTGTAATACTTTCATATTCATATTTAAACGGCCACACCAAAATTCCAGCAACATCTCTTCATGTCTCTCTAGATAAGTTGATCTTCCATTTCATTCTCATGCCAAATATATAAACAATGTGAAGATATTTGACATGAAAAATAAATATAAAGAAACATATCTAGAGAGAAATGAGGAGATAGATCTTAGAATAAACATGAGCATTTAAATAGTTTAGATGAAAGCATACTATCTATTTAACCTTAAACTATCTAAAATGAGATAATTTAAGCAATTTTATGCTACCAAAAACACATTATATTTATGTCTGGCTACATAGAAATTATCAAATGGGCAACTAATTGTCTAATTCACAAAAATGAACTACATTAGACTAATTGTCTAATGCATAATAATAAACTAAGCAATAAGCAATGTAATCCAAAATTCACAAAAATAAACCATTAATTGTTAGTTCAAAAACTAAAACACATTAGCTATTTAGGGTTTCGGGATTAGGTTTTAGGTTTAGGGTTTAGGGTTTAGCTTTAAGGTTTAGGGTTTGGGGTTTAGGTTTTAAGGTTTATGGTTTAGGTTCAGGGTTTAGGAATTAGAGTTTGGGTTTAGGGTTTAGATTTGAGGTTTATGGATGAGTTTAGGGTTCAGGTTTATGGTTAGGGTTTAGTCTTTAAGTTTAAGGTTTAGAAATAGCTCAACCTAAGCCAACCTAGACACACCATAACCATCCCTGCCACACACGAGTTAGCCCAGACGCACCCGAGCTAGCCCAGTTGCACCACACATTCCACGCCTAGCCTATCCCCATTCGAGCCAACTCATTCCCTAGATGCACCCGATTTCAACCCTATATCCCTACCTGACCACAATTTCATAGTCCCTCCCCCAAAATTAGAAATTAATAAATGAAAAACTATGAAAATTAGTAAATTACCTTGATTAGAGGTAGAGCTGGGTGGCCAAGTGGGTGCGTTCTATCTGGACGAGCTACTACCTGAGTTGAGATGAGTGGTTATCGGCTCAGTAGATGAGAGAGAGAGAGAGAGAGAGAGAGAGAGAGAGAGGCCTGATGGTTGGTGGTGGTGGGTGACTGCTGGGTATGGTTGTGGTGGGTAGGGTAGGTTAGATAATTAGGTTACACACACACAACTTGAACCCGAGTCGATTCTAAATGAGTCATATTTTTAGGTGAGTCAAGTTGAGTTAATAAGTGACTCGATTTGACTCTGTTTGAGTTCGGATTGGGTGAAGTCTACTCAATTCCAATTGACTCATCCACTCGGTTTGGGTTGAATCGGGTTTGAACGAATCGAACAAGTCAAGTCTGCCAAGTCAACTCATCCCATGCCCAGCTCTAAGCTCGGGGATGTTGAATGTGATGTTTGATAAAAAAAATTCATGCACAAGTTTATCCCTTATGTAATAAAATAAGTATCCATAAAATTGTATAATATATAGAAAATCATAATTAAAGTAAGAAAAGGAATGTATAGTTACTTCGTCATCTATCTAATTGTGTTCTACCCACAAGCAGGCCAACCATGCCCATCCCTTGGTCCCGTAGGCCTTTCTACTTAATCATTCTCCTCAAGGGATATATGGGTCTAGAAATCATGTAGCAGGAACAACAATGTCATCATGCTCAATTTTAAGTGTTGTGTATAGAGTGAGGAATTATTTAAATGGATGTGTGTCCCACTTCGGCCTCGCCTCCTCTACTCTACGGATTAACTTAGGAAATGTTACGGTTGATGAGACCTCCTCAATACTAATTGATATAGGGGGTGGTACATAACCCCACCTCATCCGTGTGTGTAGGTTGGTCCTTGTCTCATCCAACTATGTAAGTTGGACCCCCTCATCCAACTGTGTGAGTTCAACCCCCGCCTCATCCAAATTTATAAGTTCAACCCCTTCCTTATATAACTTTGTAGGTTGAATCCTTGCATGATGCATTGTGAGGGTTGGTCTCCTGCCTCATCCAACTATGCAAGTTGAACCCCTTCCTCATCCATGTATGTGGGTTTGGCCCCAGCCTCATTGATGTTTGTGGGTTTGACCTCTGCAACATCCATGTGTGTGGGTTGGTACCCCAACCTCATCCATATGTGCGGGTTCGGCCTCTGCCTCATCTAACATTATGGGTTCAACCTCCACCTTATTCATGTCTACAAGTTGGAAACCTGTGACTTCCACATGTGTGTGCTCTACCCCCGTGCCAACCATGAGTGTGGGTTAGACTCCTCATGACCCTTATACTTTCTTAGGCATAAGAATTGATCATCTTTCATATAACATTAAGTCATTTATCACATTGATTATAGTTTAGGCTAATAGGCCCATAAATTCTTAACTTGAATTCAATCTTCCAATGTAAGTACCCAAATACCCAATTCCAAGATTTTATTTCCATGACACACTCACACTCCCGTTTAAGATAAGGATAAAGGCACAAATGACACTAAGTCGGCTTGTGACAATGGAGACCTTCCATCTTTACCCGAGTTAATTTGCTCACAAATGATGATTGTACATCCCATGATATGATGTCCGCATATATGTTTTAAGTATTTGTGCTGATAATGGATCAAAAAGGTACTGGGATCTATGAATCATGACTCTCGTTGGTCAATAATCGTTGTGTCTACTCTCAAGTTTTTGGTGACTAACCGATGAGTCGCTCCTCACATAACCTATATTTATATGTTTACGGTGACACCAAGCATTAGCCAAGCCATATCACATTTTTTGTAAGGAATCGATGATTACCAAGATCAAGAGTTGAGATCGACTTTATTATACATCCACATGACTAATGGATTAGGGCTTATATTATTTTTCCAGGACAACTTCAAATAGATGGAAGAACATCTTCACAATAGTGTTCTAAATCTGTTGGGCCATCATACACATCATTAACGGCGCACTAATACCAAGTTATATAGAATGAAGCAATCAACTCATGATAGTGAAATTATCGTATTTCCAATCTTCATATGATATATCTGTCCTTACAAGAGAAGTAGGTTTACTTCCTAATGTAGACTCTAATATCCTTCCCCCCTCCCAAATAAATCTTTATAAATTGTAACAAGATAATTGCGAGCATCCAATTTAATGGTGTTGATACATAGAAGGGTAATGGTTTATTGACCCCTTTCCTTCATACATATTACATGTGAATGGGTGCTATAAAGAACATAAGGTAACAAGTTAGTGTTGAATGACCACAAACATTAATGAGAGAGGGCATTGAACTGTCCTTCCACATAAAGGTAATAAACTGATGAGTCAGCGACTATAGTTAACAATAATGAAGGTGACAGGTGGATGGTGAAGGTGGTGGAAATCTGATAAGGGAGAATCGAATGATTCTCCATGATATTTGCCATATTCCATTTTAGATTGCCACCTAGAGATATGTACAAATATTTTTGAATATTTGTATTTGATTCTTTCCTATTATATAGGATTACCCAAGTGTAATTATTTTGTATATAATCAGAAGTTATCTCCTCAATGGAGAATTTCAGCCATTGATCATTGTTTTGTTAAATATCGTTATGGTATCAGAGCAAGTTTTCACCATGGCTGTTTTGGCTTCTTCATCTCCTACTCTTCCGCTTAACACAATGGTGCGTATGCTCACTATTAAACTGACCTCCTCTAATTACTTATTGTGGAGAAATCAGTTTGTTCCTCTGTTAGCCATTCAAGAGCTTTTTGGCTATTTGGACGGTAGCATGCCGACTCCCTCTGTCACGAATACTACCTCTGCTAGCACCATAACGCCAAATCCGCTAGCACCATAACGCCAAATCCTGCTTATACCTCTTGGCTGCATACTGATCAGACGCTGCTCAGTTAACTCTATTCTTCTCTTACAGAGGAGTTTATGAGTGAGGTATTGGGTTTACGTCATTCCCATGAGACTTGGCGTGCTCTTGAAGTCTCATTATCGCACCGGTCGAAGACTCGAGAACTGCAACTCAAGGATAAACTCTAATTGATGTAACGCGGCTCTCAGTCCATTGCTGAGTTTTCTCGTACCTTCAAAGGTCTTTGTGATCAACTGGATACTATTGGTCGTCCCATTGATGACACGGATAAAGTCCACTGGTATTTACGAGCACTGGGACCCAACTACAAGATCTTCTCTACCACCATGATGTCTCAGCTTTCGCTAACCTCTTTTGCAGAGATTGTTCTGAAAGCTTTGAGCCATGAGATTTTTGAACGGTCGGTCTTCCACTCATCTTCCAACTCTGCCTATTATGTGCAGTAAACTTACAAAGCGGTAGGAGCTAAGAAAGGGAAGAATCGGTCTTCAACCTTTTCTACAACCTCTGCCAATTCAAAGTCATCATCCACCTCCTTTGTTCACTATCAATTGTGTGACAAGGAGGGACACTTGGCCAAACGTTGTTGGAGCTTCTTGAAACTCAAGAAGAAGCAATCGGCTAATCTTGCTGAAGCACTTTCTACCTGCTTGGTTCAAGCTTTGAATGACTCTGAATGGTTCCTTGACTTTGGTGCAACGTCCCACATGATAAACGACACTGAGAGGGTGTGGATCAACTGACTGTCTACTCTGGTAATGAACGTGTCATGGTTGGAAATGGTTAATCTTTAGTAATCTCTCATACTGGTTCCATTTCATCTCTTGTTCCGTCCAATCCCCTTCTTTTATCAAATGTCTTAGTTGTTCTTGGCATTAAGAAAAATCTTATTTCTATTAGTCAGCTTATTAAAGACAATAATTGTTTTGATACTTTTTCTTCCTCTGGTTTTACCATACAGGATCGGGTCACAAGAATGGTACTGGGAGTCGAAAGATGTGAAAATGGTCTCTACGTGTTGGATTGTCGTCATTATGCTTTCGTGTCCACCACTTCTCCTCCACTGCGAGCCTCTGTTCACTTATGGCATGCTCGCCTTGGTCATCCAAGCTATCGTACTATTGCTTCTCTTTCTAGATTAGGATCTATTTCTTGTAGTAATAAATTAGTGAACATTGATTCTGAAATTTGTGTTGGTTGTAGACTTGGAAAAAGCCACCATTTACCTTTTTCTCTAAATGATGAACGTTGTGTCATGCCTTTTGATCGTTTACACTGTGACTTATGGGGTCCGTCACCAATTCTCTCTTTTACTAGATATAGATACTATGCAGTGTTTATTGATGATTGTACCAGATTTAGTTGGATATTCCCGTTGAAACACAAATTTGATTTTTTGATACTTTCATCCATTTACAACGTTATATTTAGACGCAATTTTCAACAAAAATTAAATCGTTTCAGTGCGATGGTGGAACTAAATTTACAAATAATAAATTCCGCTCCCATTTGCACTCTTGTGGCGTTATTCTTCGTCTAGCATGTCCTTACACTCCTAGCCAGAACGTCGTTGCTGAATGCAAGCATTGCCATGTCACAGAAACAGGTCTTACCCTTATGTTTCATGCGCGTGTGCCGCTCTCTTTGTGGGTTGAGGCCTTCTCTACTGCCGTCTTTCTCATTAACTGACTCCCGTCACCATCCCTTGATGGCAAAACTTCTTATGAGCTCTTGTTTGGTAAGCAACCAGATTACTCTATGCTTCGTACTTTTGTGTGTCTTTGCTTCCCTTATTTGAGAGATTACTCACCTAATAAATTATCTTCAAAATCTGCTCCTTGTGTCTTTTTAAGTTACAATACCCTTCATAAAGGATTCAGGTGCTTAGTCCGAAAGACACACCGTGTCTATGTTTCTTAACATGTGCAGTGTTATGAGAATATTTTTCCTTATAATGGTGATTCTGTGCAACATCTGCAGCCCAACATTGACTATATTCAATTTTTTGATTGTCAGGAGTGTGTTTCTAGTTCTTCTAATGTTGGTTCTTCTGATTCTTTGACTTCACCATCTTTTTCGAGTTCACCATGTCTGCCGTACAGTGATTCTCCTCGCCTGCCCTTGAATCCTCCCCTTAATCTGCAGGTTCCTCTTCCTGCAGAACCTCTCTCAGATTCTGCAGTTCCAGACTCAACTACTCCTCCACCCGTGTCTTCAGTTCCTCATGTGACCACTTCTAGCCATCTGATGATTACTAAAGGTAAAGATGGTATATTCAAACCATGGTTATATCATGCTATGATTGTTTTATCTTCTTCTTGGTCTTTTCAGGCTCTTCTTGCTATTAAAGAGCCTCGGGGCTTCAATTCTGCTACAAAACACCTTGAATGGTTCTCGGCTATGGATGATGAAATTCAAGCTTTGAAGAAAAATGATACATGGGTTCTTGTACCTCATCCTAAGCGTCATAATGTGGTTGGCTGTCGCTGGATTTTCAAAACCAAACTTTGCTCTGATGGGTCTATTGAGCGCCATAAGGCACGTCTTGTGGCTCAAGAATTTTCTTAGATTCATGGCCTTGACTTTCGTGACACCTTTAGCCCTGTGGTGCACCCTGCTACAGTCTGAATCATTTTGTCCTTGACAGTTACTTCTGGATGGCGTTTACATCAGTTAGATGTTAAAAATGCTTTTCTGCATGATTTTCTCAATGAAGAGGTGTACATGGAACAACCGCCTAGCTACACCAATCCACAGTTCCCTCGGCATGTTTGTCTCCTGAAGCGTGCTCTTTATGGCTTGAAACAAGCTCCTTGAGCTTGGTTTCATCTCTCTAGCTCTTTTCTGCTTCAACTTGGGTTTCTCTCCAGTCGAGTTGATTCTTCGTTATTTGTCTATCACTCCTCGCTTGGGACTATTTACCTACTTCTTTATGTTGAGGACATGGTCATCTTTAGAAGTAATACTTCTATGGTTCAAACCCTTATTACTCGGCTTTTCAAGGAATACTCTATGAAGGATTTGGGTGATCTTCATTATTTTCTCGGCATTGAAGTCCAAGCTAATGAGAAGGGTTTGTTTCTCAGTCAAATGAAGTATGCTCTTGATCTCTTGCAACGTGTTTCCATGATTGATGTTAAACCTATTTCTACACCCTTTGTCGTCGGTCAACACCTCTTAGCCGAAGGAAAGCTGTTCTCTGACCCTACTGTGTTTCGTTCTCTTGCCGGTGCTCTTCAATAATTGACTATCACCAAGCCTGATCTCTCCTTCAGTGTGAATTCTATATGCCAGTTCATGCATGCTCCCACCGAGGACCACTTTCATGCTCTCAAGCGTATTTTGCATTATGTTAAAGGCACTCCTCATCATGGACTTCAACTCCATAAATAGTCCACTCGTGATCTTCTTGCCTACTCTGATGCGGACTGGGCTGGATGTCCTGATACCCGCCACTCTACTACCAGCTATGCTATCTTTTTTTGCGTCAATTTAGTCTCTTGGTCCTCTAAGAAACAAAGCACTGTCTCTTGTTCAAATGCAGAAGCAGAATATCACTCTTTAGCTGTTGCCATTGCTGATATTGCCTGGATTATTCAACTGCTTCGGGACCTTCATGTTACACCTTCAACGCCACCTAAAATTCTTTGCGACAATCAAAGTGCAATTTTTATGGCTATCAATTAGATTACTCGTCCTCAGTCAAAATATATTGCGATCAACTACCATTTTGTTCGTGAACTTGTTGCTTATGGCACTTTGAAAGTTGTTTTTGTCCCTTCACATCTGCAGCTTGCTGATTCGTTGACCAAAGGCGTCACTAAGCCTCAGTTCTTTATCTTTCGATGCAAGCTCAGCGTTGTCCCTTCTATCATGCTCACCTTGCAGGGGGCTGATAAGGTAGAATCGAATGATTCTCCATGATATTTTTCATATTCCATTTTGGATTGCCACCTTGTATAGCTGTAGAGATATGTACAAATATTTTTGAATATTTGTATTTGATTCTTTCCTATTATATAGGATAACACTAGTGTAATTATTTTGTATATAATCAGAAGTTATCTCCTCAATACGGGGTGGAGAATTTCATCCATTGATCATTATTTTGTTAAACATCTTTACAACCATTAAGAGCAGAGGAGACAACTGACGATGGTGAAGGTCATGACAACTGCAGATGACAGAGGAAAGGACTGTAGCTGCTATTGACAGTGGCAATGACTATTGTTGTTGACGACATCAGGGGCTATTGTTGCTAGATGTGGCAGCGACGACGGATGTTGGTGGTGTTAACGACAGTGGTGGTTATCATCGTTATTAATGGTAGTGGAGATGATCACCATTGCAACATAGGTTGATGACAATTGGAAGAGAATCACCCCCTCTTTCCTAGGGGGTGATGGCAGATGCATGGCCTCCTGACGTATGTGATGGTGTCACTACATGTGGCCAAATGGAGAGAGAGAGAGAGAGAGAGAGAGAGAGAGAGTTTGGGCTTGGGTCATTCTTCCCCTCTCCCTCTTATTCACAAATAATAGACGCATGGTAGTAAGAAGATAAACCATTACGGATACAACACTTCCAACCTTGCTCTCCATGTGTGCAAGTATGCACACTGCATAGCCCAGCACACATTCATGAAGGTGAGCCCTGCTCTCAAGGATGGACTCCTGAATCCACCGAAGCATTAGGTCTTGTAGTTTGCCCCTCACTCTCTTATTTATAAATAAATAAATAAATAAATAAATAAATGTAGCGAAGTAGAAATGACTACAATTAGGAAGGGAGCGAAAAAGGAGTGGCATTATGGGGCCCACCTTGATATATGATTCATATATGATGTCAGGTCTGTTTTGACCTTATCAACAAGTTGGATAGCAAATAAACAATATGGTGGGCTCTAGCAAATAAATAGTATAGTGGACCATAGATAGCAAATAAATAGTATTATATATTTATCGCCATCGTTTCCTTATGTTGTGGTCCACCTGAATAATTTGGATCTAATTTGTTTTTGGAAGCATGCCTAAAAATGAGCTGTAAAATGGATGGACTAAATAAATATACAATACATGCACTAAGTTGGGCTCCACGGTTATAGAATCCACTCCACACAGGTTCCGTGACAAATCGACTCCGCCTATCAACTTCTAAAGACCACAAAATAATAATAATAATAATAAGGAAAATACAACATCACAGGAAATAATGGGGGATTGGATTGAATACTTACTATGGAAACTTCGTGGGGGCTACCTAAGTTTTGTATCAGGATGATATTTCTTAGTACAGTTTATCTCAGTGGTAACAACTCTGTGGATGGCATACAAATATCATGGTAGGCTATAGGAATATTTTAATGGTGTACGTTTCAATTCTTATTCTTTCATGTGGTGTGGCCCACTTGAGTTTTTAAATTTGCCTGATTTAAATTTTTGGACTACTGTCATTTTGTGGTCTTTAGAAACTGATAGACCGAGTCGATTTGTCACAGGAATATCTATGAGCCCCACGTGGCTTCCGACTGTATGAACTTCCCCTGCATGGGAGCATAGTCAACTCCCATCCTCTGAATACTCCCTCTGAAACATGGAAGAGAAATTTACAACTGTACGACCCATTTATGGCCCATTTACATTTTTAAGCCCACTTCTTTTTACCTCTTAAGAATAAGCCCCATACGTATGGACGGCTTCACAAAAGGTCAAAAATGCTCCTCCTATATCAATTTTACTCCATTCTCTCCTTTACGCCCAAATACACGTTCGGACTCACCTGTATCATCCCTATTTCTTAAATTCACCCGTTTTCTTCACTAAATCTTCATATAATCTCCATCATACTATCACACATCTTCCATGTAGCATTCTACTCAACCCTAAGTGCATTCTTTATTTGAGCAGATGCCAATGTATTAATAAACGTGAAATCTTGAAGACCTTTCTCCAAAGAACATGTTTCACATCAACACACTCTTATTATTTTTCTTAAATATGGATTTCATTGAGTGTCAGGGATTGATTGGAGTTCGCGGTCAATTACCTTGAAGTTTAAATTTTGGTAAATTCTTAAGTGTTTACTTAGAAGTTTCTGGTCAATTTCCAGTGGTCAATTTCATGCATTGCTAATTCATTTTACATGGCTATCCAATAAACTCGAACAAGTTTGCAGTCAATTTGACGAAGTTTCGTGGTAAATTTCACTTTGTTCTTGGTCAATATACTCGATTGATCGGTCAACTTCATGCACTACTTGGTCAATTTCATGTATTTTAGTAGTCAAATTGTAGTATATTTTTGTAATATGATTGTGAATTTGTAGTGCATTTTTTTTATAATACGACTGTGAATGGTATATATTGAATACATTTGTTGCTTTCTTTGAAATTGCAAATTTCTTACCGCTACTATTCAAAATTCCAATAAGACATTCATTCCACGGTCAATTCTATGCATTTCATGGTCAATTTACTTCATTTCATGGTTAATTCTATGCATTTCACGGTCAATTCACTTCATTTCATGGTCAATTCCATGCATTTATGGTTAATTCTATGTGAATCCCCTTCACTTCACGGTCAATTCAATTCATTTCACGGTCAATCCCCTTCACTTCATGGTCAATTCCATGCATTTCATGGTCAATTCCTTTCACTTCATGGTCAATTCCATGCATTTTACCGTCAATTCTCTTCCTTTCACGATCAATTCCATGCATTTCACGGTCAATTCCGGAGATTCCCCTTCACTTCACGGTCAATTCCATGCATTTCATGGTTAATTCCCTTCACTTCACGGTCATTTCAATGCATCTCACGATCAATTCCCTTCACTTCATGGACAATTCCATGCATTTCACAGTCAATTCCCTTCACAAAAAATGCATGGAATTGAATATGTGGACCCCACTATAATGTATATGATATATCCACATTTTCCATCTATTTTATTATAACATTTTAAGGCATCAGACCAAAAATGAGGCTGGTCCAACACTCAAATGGCTCACACGAAAGGAAACAATGACCTTAATTCTTATACCATTAAAAGTTATTTCCTTAACTGGGCCCACATTTAGGTGTTTTCATCATCTAACCCGTTCATAGGGTCACATAGACATGGATAAGGGGAAAACACAAATATTATCTATATGCAAAACTTTTATAGGCCTAAAAAAGCTTTTAATTGTAGGTGTTCAATTCCCGCTGTTTCCAATGGTTTGGTCCACTTGAGCTTTGGATCTGCCCCATTTTTTTGCTCATGCCCTAAATTCAGCTAGCATAACAAATGAGTGGTGTGGATACATCACGTACATCACGGTGGGCCTCACATTGATTTTGTAAATTTCTCGATTTATGTGTTAAAAAAGTAAGTTGTCACATCTACATTGGGAAAGATGTGGTAATTACCTAGGTGAATAATTGCTACCCATTTACATGGTAATTACAACCATTTACATGGAAATTACAATTGAGCTCAAAAATCAAACACATACTCACTTTGCACTCATTTTTAATCACTTCAGGACCGAGAAGTGAGTGAAATTCAATGCGAAGTGAGTGAACCTGCCCTAGAAGTGAGTGAAATTGACTGAAGCGATGGAAAATCATCACAAATTGAGTGGCATATTTGAGAATTTTAAAAATCTGACCGCTAAGTTGATTATATTTGAGATAGTACAATGGTCGATTTCATACTACTCGATCAAATCCGCCTTATACATGTGAATATTAAACGAGTTATATTATTGTGTTTGTTTTCAGAAAATGGCTTCGGTAATGATCATATCCTCATATGGTGAAGAGTTAGTGAAAATAATAATACATGTACAAGGGTGGTTACTTGAAACCTAGTGCCATGGGAGTTGACCCTATATATGAACAGCTTGTATCGAAAATGCACCGACTTGCGAAGACTAGACCTAAGCATTACGATATAAGGTTGAAAATATTGTACCCTTGCACGAACGAATCAGCCCCTCTAGCTATAATTGAAGACAATGAAGATGTAAGAATGTTCTTGGCAGTGCAGCTGAAGCATTCGAATCACTACATTCCTCTATTCATCGAGACAACGCAGTGCGTTAATGAGGCAATACTCGAAGACCCGGTGGCTTACAGTGCGTTCGAACATGATGCCCCGACTATTGTAAGTTTGGGTGAGGAACATTGATGGAAATATGAAGACATGACATTATCTTCACAGGTTCCTCTAAGCAACACTTCAACACCCAAGTTGGGTCAGACATCAAACCTCATGACAAGTCAATTGAGGGCGTCGGATGACGTGAATCTCAGAAATGAATATACGGCTTCACCTTCATTTATAAGAGTAGACTTGCCCTCAACATCCAACGCCAGAAACATAAGTGGAAGCGACATTTCATTGCCCGAACAGGCTCGAACATTAGACTTCACCATCAGGCTTCCCATTGTGCCTTTTGAGGATGCTGGTTACACCAATGCAGACCTGTCACTATTTTTATATCCACTTGATGACTCGATTGATATAGTCGTTGGTAAAATGTTTAAGGACAAGAGCCGGTGTAAGTATATTTTGAGCCAATTTGCAATTCGCAACAACTTTCAATACAAGGTCCTATGTTCCACATCCAAGAAATTCACTGTGGCGTGTATGGAAGATAAGTGTGAATGGAGGGTACACGCATCTAGGGTGAATGAAGAGGTGATATTTAAGATTAAGACTTTCAGGTCCATAAATACATGTGAAATGTCATGGATGAAGAGCAATCATCAGTAAGCAAGTAGTAAGATGACCAGTGAACTGGTTGTCAATCACATTAAGCAGCGCCTGGGTTAAGGTCGAAGGACATTATATTCGCAATGCAAGATAAGTATAATATTGTTATTGGCTATCAGAAGGCATGACGCGCTAAAGAGATTGCAATCGATTGCGTAATAGGTTCTTATGAAGACTCTTACAAAGAACTCCTGATGTACTTGCATGAGTTGAGGATGACGAACCCGGGGACAGTGACTGCCCTACTTGTGAATAAACAGACGATGAGGTTTGAGAGATATTTTGTTACGCTCAGACAGTGCGTTAAAAGTTTTCAAACATCTCTGCGAATGGTCTTGGCCGTTGACGGGACGCATCTAAAAGGTAAGTACAAGGGTGTTCTATTCGTTACTACAACTTTGGATGGCGACAATCATATCTTTCTAGTCACTTTTGGTATTGGAGAATCAGAGAACAACAATAATTGAAACTGGTTCCTTACCTACCTCAGCGATTCGTTAGGGGATTACCCTGGTCCTCTGATTATATCAGACTGGCATAAAGGTCTAATAAAATAAGTTCTCCAGGTCTTCCAAGCAGCAATCCATTGGTACTGCGCGTACCATATATACCGAAACTTGGTGGACACATAAACAAGTCATTAGAAATCTACTACTGTCAAGCAGTAAAGACTTGAAGGAGGGTTGAGTTCGAAAAATTAATGCATGATATTGAACATGTCAACCCCACGGTACATGCATGGCTGAGGAAAATAGGGTATGAAAAGTGGACATCTTCGCACTTTTCAGGAAAAAGATTCAATTTGATCACTACAAACATAGCTGAGTGCATTAATACTCTATTCAAAGAAGCACGAGAATATCCCGTTACTATGTTGCTAGAGACGGTCAGAATAAAAATTCAAGAGATGTTCTATTAGAGAAGAGAATCAGCATCATTATTTGTTGAACCCTTGACACCCTAGGCTGAGAAACAATTAAAGGATCTCATACCGAAGGCACGAGATTTTGTTGCCACGCAATTTTTCAGGACGAATATTATATTGTGGGAGACTATAATGATACTGTCAAGCTCAATCAGCTTTCATGTACATGTCGGGAGTTTAAAGTAAAGGGATACCATTATTTTCATGTTCTTTTAGCATGTATAAATTATAATCTTCCTCATTATTTGTATTACTCCCCGTTGTACATAGCCAAGAATTACCATATCATGTATGAAGATTCCGTGTACCTAGTATGGGATAAGAGTCAATGAAAAATTTCTTCTAGATTCAAGGAGTATTGTTTGAGTATCAAGCCCCTGCTATGGACGAGGTCAGCTAGAAGACCGAAGAAGGCACGGATCCTTTCCCATGGAGAGGTACGAATAATAAAAATATGCGGACGTTGCAAACAAACAAGGCATAATCGTTAGAGTTGCAAATTTCCAATACCTTCAAAATAATGTCTGTTGTAGTACATTTTTTGTAATACGACTGTGAATGTTATACATTTTTTGTAATATAACTGTAAATGTTATACATTTTTTGTAATACGACTGTGAATGTTATACATTTCTTATAATACATATGTGAATGTTATACATTTCTTGTAATACATCTGCTGTTTTCATTGAAATTGTGAATTTCTTACCACAACGATTCAAATTTCCAATAAGACATTCAGTTCACAGTCAATTCCATGAATTTCACGATTAATACCACGCATTTCATGATCATTTTCCTTCACGGACAATTCCATGCATTTTACGGTCATTTCCCTTCACTTCACAGTCATTTCCATGCATTTCATGGTCAATTCCGACAATTCTGCTTCACTTCATAGTCAATTCCATGCATTTCACGTTCAATTCCCATCACTTCACGGAGAATTTCATGCATTTCATGGTCAATTCCCTTCACGTCACAAACAATACCATGCATTTCACGGTCATTTCCCTTCACTTTATGATCATTTCCATGCATTTCGCGATCAATTCCATTCACTTCACGGTCATTTTCATGCATTACACGATCAATTCCCTTCACTTCATGGACAATTCCATGCATTTCATGGTCATTTCCCTTCACGGTCATTTCCATGCATTTTACAGTCATTTCCCTTCACTTCACGATCATTTCCATGCATTTCACGGTCAATTCCGATGATTCGGCTTCACTTCATGATCATTTCCATGCATTTCATGGTCAATTCCCTTCACTTCACGGACAATTCCATGCATTTCATGGTCAATTCCCTTCACTTCACGGTCATTTCCACGCATTTCACGGTCAATTCCCTTCACTACATGGACAATTCCATGCATTTCACGGTCAATTCCCTTCACTTCACGGTCATTTCCATGCATTTCATGGTCAATTTCGACGATTCTGCTTCACTTCACGGTCATTTCCATGCATTTCATTGTCAATTCCCTTCACTTCACGGTCATTTCCATGCATTTCATGGTCAATTCCTATGATTCCGCTTTACTTCATGGTCATTTCTATGCATTTCATGGTCAATTCCCTTCACTTCATAGACAATTACATGCATTTCACAGTCAATTTCCTTCACTACACGGTCATTTCCATGCATTTCACGATCCATTCCCTTCACTTCACAGTCATTTCCATGCATTTCATGGTCAATTCCGACGATTCTACTTCACGGACAATTCCATGCATTTCACAGTCAATTCCCTTCACTTCACGGACAATTCCATGCATTTCATGGTCATTTCCCTTCACTTCACGGTCATTTCCATGCATTTCACAGTTAATTCCCTTCACTTCAAGGTCATTTCCATGCATTTCACGGTCAATTCCTTCACTTTACGGACAATTCAATGCATTTCACGGTCATTTCCATGCATTTCACGGTCAATTCCCTTCACCTGACGGTCATTTCCATACATTTTATGGTCAATTCCAATGATTTTGCTTCACTTCACGGTCAATTCCCTTCACTTCACGGATAATTCCATGCATTTCACGGTCATTTCCCTTGACTTCATGGTCATTTCCATGCATTTCACGGTCAATTCCTTTCACTTCACGGTCATTTCCATGCATTTCACAGTTAATTCCGATGATTCCACTTCACTTCATGGTCATTTCCTTGCATTTCACGATCAGTTCCCTTCACTTCAAATCATTTCCATGAATTTCATGGTCAATTCCCTCCACTAACGGACAATTCCATGCATTTCACGGTCAATTCCATTCACTTCACGGTCATTTCCATGCATTTCATGGTCAATTTCGACGATTCCGCTTCACTTCATGGTCATTTCCATGCATTTCACGATTAATTTCCTTCACTTCATGGACAATTCCATGCATTTCACTGTCATTTCTCTTCACTTCATGAACAATTCCATGCATTTCATGGTCAATTCCCTTCACTTCATGGTAATTTTCATGCATTTCGTGGTCAATTCCAGCAAATCCACTTCCCTTCACAGTCAATTCCGACTGATGCATTAGTGAATTGAAACCCAACTTCCAGTCTTATAAAGTGGAAATAACCAAATTGCAGTTTTCTACCTTGGCATTCATGAATCCCCAAACTTGTCTCCAATTGCAATTGTGTTACTCTTAAGTTGAAGTAAAGAATGTAGCATGAATTTAAGGGCTATTTCCTCGTTGTGCAACATCATTATTTTTTGTCATTTCCTCTTTATGAATCTGAATGTTCCTGATTCAATACACTTGTGCTTCTAAACACAACCCAGGAGTCTAGGATTATTAGCTCATTACAGTGAATGGAAATGACCGTGAGCAAAACTATGAATTTTAGCAACTCAATCACCGGGTAGAAGGTAGCATCAATCTGAGGGCTATTTCCTTGAATTCCAACTATCATTAATTTTTTGTTTTTGCAATCGACTGGGGGTGCTTTTGCTTCCACAATCGATTTTAATTTCTACTATTAGTCTAATAAAATGGAAATAACCCATTTTCATTTTCCATTCTTGACATTCATATCGAGGGGCCAAGATCAAAATTGCAATTTTAGACTTCCAGTGGTTTGAGGGAAACTTCAATATTGGGTCATATCTCCCTGTATCAGGCCAATACAATGGATGAAACTAGTTTCATCAGGTGATAGATACTGGTTTCAGATGATACTGAACTCATCGGCACTGTTTGTATATAAAGGGCAATTAGAGTTAATACTGAGAGGTGGTAGAAACTCAGATAGGAAAGTCTGTAAACACTAAGCACTTTGAAGAAAATCGTTGATCCTTGAAAGTAGCATTGTCCCATAATTTAAATGTGAGCAATACAAGCATTGTCCTAAATAGAAAGTCCATGCAAGAATCAACCGACACAACGCATATAATTTAAAATATATAGTTGAAAACCAAAATTATCATCATTCATTCATTGATTCACCATGGAATAATCAAAATTACTACCCCAAGTTTGGGTAGTATAATCATCATCTAACAAAAGAAGAAGAAGCCCTTTACAGATATACAATATCTAAAAATTTACAATTAACAACATTTTTCAACTACGCATCAGGCTGGGCTGAAGGACCGGCATCGTGTGGCATGATGTCATCTTGTCTGCATGTGATCATTGAAATTAGGTCCTGTAGCTTTTTCTCCACTCGTTCGACAGCTTCTTTCGTCGCAACTGTAATCTTCTCGATCTGTGACAATCGTTGATCATGATGGGGAAGTCGTTCATCTTGCTGGCAAAGATGATATATAACTGAGGTTTGACGCTCTCGGTGGCTAGCATGACGACGAGTATGTGGGACTGGCGAGAACATTGGGTCACTGTATTAGGGCCTCTCATCTCCAGTGTCTGCTGCCTCGAGTCCATCGCTTCAGTCTCAGATCCTTCAGCTTTAGTTTCGGCCATAGTATCAAGCGGAGCGGGAGAGGAAGTTGGTGTGTCCAGCATAACCATTCTTTTTATGTTTAATTTGGTAAATTTGTGAGGCTCTTAGAGATGGTTAGTGGTGGGAAGCAATCCCACATGTCGAGACAATAGACAGATAAGATGAGGGAATGGAATGTACACCTGTCTAGTGGATTGGATTGCCACGACCAACTGATGCAACATGAGAGTAGGCAGACACAGTTTCACTTTTTGGCTGATGGCATAGAGAATCCCCAACATGAATGGGGTAAGATCAGACTTGTTGGTGCCCTTGGGATAAATGTTTGTACAAAAAATTGCGTGAAGAATGCAGAATTGTGCAAACATATGGGTGGCACACGGGGAGTTACCCTCATGCCAAGGAATGTCTTGGACATTGCATACATGTTTAGTAATTTTTGAATGAACTTTAAGTGAGTTGAAGTCGTAGTCTACAAAGCCTTGGGATTTACATGGAATTTCAATTAATTGTTTGATAATGGTAGGAGTGATGTGAGTTGTGGTTTGGCCAATGGTGACATCTATGGCTGGGGGGTTAAATACTGGGGAATGACAGTAAGTTAAAAACCTTTATATTTGTTCATTCCATGTCACTCCACCAAAGTCAAGCATACAAGACCAGCCAATGGCCTCGAACATTAGTACAATCCCATATGGAGCTAGACAAGACCTATCAACTTGTCTTTCATAGTCCATCTTCCTTGCCCTAAACTTTTGATACAGATCTTCATCAGGAGGTGGTGGCACATTAGGGATTAGAAGTTCAGGTGCTGGATCATTTCTAGGTGGTGGAGAGACATTTTGGGTCGGTGGTTGAACATTTTTTTTCTCCTGATAACTGTTTTAGCACGTTTTGTCCTACGATTGGAGGATTCTCCTTGATGAACCGATTTACTCTTATCCTTTTCCATGTAGATGAAAACTTTTAGAGGATATTCAAAAAGAAACAAAATGGAAATCTAGGAGATTGAAGAAAAGGACAACAAGTAGGATGAACAGTAAAAGAAAAATGTATGAAAATCTAGGGTTTTGAATGATTGACTAGACAAAGTGATTTACCAACCTTAAAAGCTCCAGAAAATGGATCGAATTCACCTTCACCGACTTCTGGGAGAGGATGCGTCACAGAGGAAGAAGAAAATGGAAAGAATGAAGTGGAAAGGACGCGGCGTATTTTAAATACACGCAAGCCTTCGATATATCGACGGATAATCGATATATTGAAGGGAGTCCAACGAACGGGCAAAGAGTTTAGGGTTTTTCAAATTTTTTTAATCGAGTCCACTTCGAGATATATTGAAAGTCCTTCGATATATCGAAGCGCAATTGCCATTGTCAACTTTGAGTTGGCAAAAAATTTCTCAATTTTTTGTAATTGAGTACAATTCGAGTGATATCGAAATCTCCTTCGATAAATCGAAGTGGTATCAATATTATCAATAATTCATTTTAAAAGAACAGCTTGTCTCTAGACAGTTATTTTTTTATTTTTTTATTTTTTTTATCATTTTCAATATATCGAATTTTAGTCGATTTATCAACACATGACATATCGAATTAGAGTTAATATATCATTCCATTGGAATGATGGTTTAGTTCGATAACATCGATTAAAATTCGATGTACTCAACAACTTAAGCCCGATGTCATCGATTAACATTTGATAACATCGATGAGTACTTTGTACTTTTAACTTCGAAAAATTCAATAGATTGTGTATTTATAATCGAGTGCATTTCGATTGATAACGAAATGTCTTCGATATATCGTAACTCACTTGATATAATCTTAAAATCATTTTAAAACAACATAATGTCTCTGGACACTTTTGGACAATTTTCAATATTTCGTCTACCTTTCGATATATCGAAAAGTAGCATATCGAAAGGGTATTGATATATCGAAGATGAATTTTTACTTTTACTTTTGAATTCAAGGTCTTTCTAATCGAGTATATGTCGATACATATCGAATAGTCCTTTGATATATCAGAAGTTAATCGATATAATCAAAAATTCGTTGTAAATGAACATAAGGTCTCTGGAGACTTTTGGACCTTTTTCAATATATCTAATCTTATTCGATACATCGAAGAAGAGTATATCGAATTGATTTTTATATGTCATGGTGAGCCGTGTCTTTTAGTTATGATAACATCGAATAATGTTTGATGTTATTGATAAATTAAGTTTGATAACATCAAATGTACTTCGATATAATCTATAATTCATTTTAAATTAACTCAAGCTCTCTGGAGTTATCGTAACTATAATCTATATCTAATTTAATTCGATATCATAAAATTCATTGAATTGAAGGGATTCGTAGTTGAGAGAAATCCAAATCATTCCAAATCCACTTGATTATGTATAGAATAAAATCCAGTTGATTCCATAGGAGTCCAAATCCACGGTGCCAAATGAGCCCTTGATTTTTCCTTCGTTTTGGGGCTATTACAACCTTTTGTTTCAGTGTTTATAGGGCAGGGTGATGAGATGATCACATCTGCTGTTAGTCTCGAGTTCATTTGCTTGTAGTGTGAATGTGGTCCAGGATCATTCCACAGGCACTATTCTTGTCATATTAATCTCCAGACATGTTTAGTTGTTTCACACTAAATATGCTAGAACTATGGATGTAAATAGAATAGTTGATGTTTACCTGCCCCTAGTCTTGTTGATCATAAGCTTCTACGCTCACCTCTTCGAGAGTGCGGAAGATGGTGTTTTTTGTGGGCGATAGTATCCCTAGATAGTTGACAAAGATGCAACATGAATAGTTTTATCATTTTTGTTGCACCTCCTATTTGTTAAAAAAATCTTTGACAAAACTACATTTGCTAGATTTTTTAGAACATGGGCCAATCCTGCTTGATTTATTCTACTGTCCACTTTAGTTTTAGCTTTTGAGAATGCTGCTTCAAAAATCTTAATACTTTGGAGTGAATATTGGGTTCACAATTCATAGGGAAATTAATTGGAGGTCACAAGGATCATCATCATCATAATCTAAAGTGTAAGACTTAGGGAAAGTAATTGGGGTTGCATGAATCCTGTTCTGCCATTCCACTCTATCAACGTTCAACTTTTATGCCCTAGCATGAGTTTGAAATGTCATATTGTTTGGATTCAGGGGTTGACCGTGAAGTGAAGGGAATTGACCGTGAATTGCATGGAATTGACCGCGAAGTGAAGGAGAATCACCAAAATTGACCGTGAATTGGAGGGAATTGACCATGAAGGTGAAATGCATGGAAATGACTGTGAAGTGAAGGGAATTGACCGTGAAATGCATGGAAATGACCATGAAGTGAAGGGAATTGACCGTGAAATGTATGGAAATGACTGTGAAGTAAAGTAGAATCGCAGGAATTGACCGTGAAATGCATGGAAATGATCGTGAAGTGAAGGGAATTGACCGTGAAATGCATGGAAATGACCGTGAAGTGAAAGGAATTAACCGTGAAATGCATGGAAATGACCATGAAGTAAAGGAGAATTGCCAAAATTGACCGTGGAATGCATGAAATTGACCGTGAAGTGAAGGGAATTGACCATGAAATGCATGGAAATGACCGTGAAGTGAAGCAAATTGACCGTGAAATGCATGGAAATGACCGTAAAGTAAAGGAGAATCGTTGGAATTGACTGTGAAATGCATGGAAATGACCGTGAAGTGAAGGGAATTGACCGTGAAGTGAAGGAAGTTGACCGTGAAGTGCATGGAAATGACCGTGAAGCTAAGGGAATTGACCGTGAAATGCATGGAATTGACCATGAAGTGAAGACATCATTGTCAGAATTGAGCGTGAAATGCATGGAATTGATCGTGAAGTGAATGGAAATGACCGTGAATTGTATGGAGTTGACCGTGAAGTGAAGATATTATTTACTGCAAAATGTATGGATTCACCATTCATAATGAAATCATTATTAGGAAGACATCATTTACTACAAAATTTAGACAAAATATACAATACATTATTTACATCATTTCACCATGAATGTTTTACAAGACATCATTTACTACAAAATTTAGACAAAATATACAATACATTATTTACATCATTTCACCATGAATGTTTTACAAGACATCATTTACAACAATTTACAATATTTCACAAAATTTTTTGATTCCTCTCATGCCTAAGACAAATATATCATATTTTGAGGTCACTCAGGTAATGATAGGCTATTAACTTCTTAGAGCTGGGAGTGAATTGCTGTAAGTTTTTCCATGACAAAATTTGATCATTGTACAAAATGTTGATATATTTCATGATAAAAATGCCATAATCATATCCGTTCGTCTACTTTGGTATAGAAGTATCTTCTCTAACCGTCCAAACATTTCCTTTTAGGGCAAAGATATTTCCTTCGGCATAGAATATTATAGGCAAGGCCTCCTTCATCAGCTCGATATGTTCCCTGTATTGACTGAGTGCCCTCGAGTATAAATTGTCAAGTATAATGATTTCTCGGTGTTGAAGGTGGATGACCATCAGGTACCAATGACTGTTGGTGTGATTGACTAGTACGTATGCCTGTCCATGTTTAACAAGATAAGATATCAATATCCAAAAATTATAAAAATGGATATTCCTAGCATTGATAACTTGTAACGACATCATTACCTCTTCATGCTGCCACATGGCCTTCTGCCCATCACGAGGCTTAACAATGCTGATTATAGTGAGTTTTTCAAGCCCTTCAAATAATAAACAGGCTTCGTCATTGCCAATATCCTGATACATTCTCAATGTCGACATTTACATATCGATACATGGCTATTGCAGATAACATATTAAATTAGAACATAGATCATATAATGAAATAACATAATAACCATGATCCAATTCATACAGTTACCAGAAAAAAGTGGGACAGAACTTGCAATCCTTTGTGTATAAAGTAGGAAATGATCGGTGCCTTCTCTCCAAGAAATCAACGTACTTGTCGATAGCATGATCAATAAAGATGGAAAATTAAGCTCTACTCTAATATAAGTGTTCAATAACCATGTATGCATGTGTGTGATTTACTTACCATGTTATCAACCCATGCATTTTTCTCCCGTATAGACTTGAACCAAACAAATTATGGTGATTCTTTGTTTGCGTTGGCCCAACTTTTTAATTCATTGTCTCCGATATTACCCTAAATGGATCGATCTTGGCCTCGAAGGGTATCGGAGAAGTAGAAAATTCTCTCCATTTCTCATTGTCAGCAGTATTGCTTGGAGTGGTTTGCACAATAAAGATGGAAATGAATGGAGAATGCTTATAGATAGACGGCTTCATCACCCTCTTAGGTCTCCTCTTATCTACCAGAATGGAATGCAGTAATTTCTCGCATTTATCAATGCCTAACGCATCCATCCTCCTTCTCAAACTCTTCCTTCTCATTCTCTAATTCCTCCTTCCAAAACTAAATCTTCTCTATACGAAACGCCTCCATCTGCCTCTTCAACTCTGCCTTACCCACCTCTAACTCTTCCCTCTACTTCTTCAGTTCTTCCTTCTCCCTGACTAGCATTTCCCTCTCATTATTCAAAATCGCCCTCTCATTTAACTCTTCCTTCTTTAACCTCAGGGCTTCTTTTAGTTTTAGCATTAGTTCAACCTCCTTCAGTACTACTTCTCTCTCCCTCTCCATTGATTCTCCTCTCTCTTTTAGCGTGCGTTCGAGAAGCTTCAACTCTTCCCTCTCTCTCTTCAACTGAAGCCTCTACACCTCCAGCTCCTCCCTATCCTCCCTCGACTCCCCGGTCAATTGCAATCTTGCTCCCTCTCCCCCTTCTTCTCCCTCTCCCTATCCTGATCTCTCTTCCATATCTTCATCATCTTCATCTTTAGTGCCCTACAAAATGAAGTAATGTATGTATCATATCTAATTAAATATAAAATATCAACATAAAATAAGACATTTCTGACATCTTACGTTAAATCTATCACGGACCAAATGAACGACATGTGTCTCCAGCTTGTCGGTGGTAGGCTCTAAGATAAGAACGATCTCAGTTTGTAATAAAACATCTTCGTTTTTATGTACAGAAACATATATATATATATATATATATATATATATATATATATATATATATATATATATATAGTTGAATGAATGACCACTTAGCTTCATAGAAGTTGACTTACATATTTGCTCTCTAGAATTTGATGAATCTTCTTATACCTCTAACCCTTTCATCCTCGATATTATATGAATTGTGGAATTTGGGAGGGAACGTATGAAATTATACATTCTCGGAGAGCCGTTACTCTCTCAAGGGCCCATATCCGTTACAATGAAATGACAAAACAATCTTAAATAAATATAGTTTGTTATAAACTATAAATTAAAATAGACAATGAAAGAATCCTTATTTGTAGGGAAAATATGCAACCGGTGACATTGTAATGAGGCCCCTATGATGTTATTAAGGGCATGTTTGATTTTCCAGTGAAATGGTAAATACCGTGTAAAAATGTAATAATTATTTCCCCATACATTTACAACGTACCTGATTTGACTACTTACTTTTTGACACGAAAATTAAGAATATTACAAAATATCTGTGGGTCCCACTGTGATGCATTTCTCTTATCCACACCGTTCATCCATTATTCCAGTTGAATTCATAGCATGAGTATAAAATTGAGACATATCCAATACTCAAGTGGACGACGTCATACAAAAAAGGGAATCAAATACTTACCATTAAAAACTTTGTGGGGCCACTATTTCTTTTGGCGTGGGCCACTTGAGTGTTGGATCCACTTCATTTTTTGTCTCATGCTCCAAAATATTGTAATAAAACATATGGATGGAATGGATATATCATATACATTACCTTGTAGTTCAAAAATTAAAATTATCTCTTTTGAACCAATTTCACAGGTACAAATTCCTATGAATTTTCAAACGCAGTGAAATCATAATAATTACCATTTACCATGTATTTCTCATTGCTTTGAAAAAACAAACAGGCCCTAAGGCACTCTCGATCGCTTCCATCATCGTCTGGAAGGCCAAACTACCCTAAGGGTGGATATTAAAGGCTACCAACGAGTCTATAAGGTTGATAAAGTATGTACAACATATAATCTTTGTGTCGGTTCTCCTAACAAACCACTCTACACATAATATTAAGGTTACCTTCATAACATCTTTGTACTTATTTCTATCAACCATCCCATTAAACACTTCCTGTATATGTTTTTTTTAGGATAAGATATTCATTGAAATATTTTTCTCTTATTGACTTCTTCGAACAATGGATATTGGGTATGGAGAGGTCACCAGTCTTCAGCCTTGTTATTATATGGTGAAGTCCATCTCAAAAAAATTTACACGGTTCCCTTGTATCTTAAATACAAGATTGCCTATATATCTCTCAATAAGTGAGTGAAAAATGGCTCCTACAAACCTAAATGATAGAATATGTAATAAAAATGAGAATGGGGTCTGCCTAAATATATTTAATCTAGTGTTATTCATCTCCAACCCACACTTCACACTATCAAACAACTATGTTAAAGAACATCTGCATGAGATGGTGGGGGCTGACTCACTAAACTCCTTATGTAAGGGTTTGTCATTTGCAAGGATGAATTAGAAATTATATCAACAATAACATTCAATATTTAATGAAACATAATGTGAAAGTTGACTTGTTGTTATAAAAATTCATAAGGTATGGTGTGAGTCTGCAGAGTCGACAGTCAGTTTTTGGTGATTGCCAAATGGAAGTATAAAACTTATTAGTGAATTTTCACAAGTTTTAGGCCTATTTCACTCGTTTTGGGCTTGTTTCACTCATTTATCCGTCAATTTCATGTAGTTTGTTAGTAAATTTATACCAAGGTTATCAGTGAAAAACATGTTAATATCAAGCAGTCATCAGCCATTTTGAAGAATTCCATGTCAAACGGTCGACTTATAAGTGACATTCAACAAGTCGACGACCAATTTCACTAAGTTATGGGTTAATTTTTAGAGTTATATGTTGCATTTTGATCGAGAACGTCGTGAAATTGACTGTGAATGGAGGGATTGACCGTGAAGTGAAGGAAATTATCCGTGAAATGAGTGGAATTGAACGTGACATGAAAGGGATTGTTCATGAAATGCATAGAATTGACCGTGAAGTGAAGGGGAATCACTGGAATTAACCGTGAAGTGAAGGCCAATCACCGGAATTGACCGTGAAATATATAGAATTGACCGTGAAGTGAAAGGATATGGCCGGCAATGACCATGAAGTGATTGGAAATGACCGTGAAGTGAAGGGAATTGACCGTGAAATGCATGGAAATGACCGTGAAGTGAAGGGGAATCGCTGGAAATGACTGTGAAGTGAAGTAAATTGACAGTGAAATGCATGGAAATGACCGTGAAGTGAACCGTGAAATGTATGGAAAAAACCGTGAAGTGAAGGGGAATGGCCAGAAATGACCGTTAAATGATTGGAAATGATCCTGAAGTGAAGGGAATTGACCGTGAAATGCATGAAAATGATCTTGAAGTGAAGCAAATTGACCATGAAATGCATGGAAATGACCATGAAGTGAAGGGGAATGGCCGCAAAATGACCGTGAAATGCATGGAAATGACCGTGAAGTGAAGCGAATTGATCGTGAAATGCATGGAATTGACCGTGAAGTGCAAGGGAATGGTCGAAAGTGACTGTGAAATTATTGGAAATGACCGTGAAGTGAAGGGAATTGACTGTGAAATGCATGGAAATGATAGTGAAGTGAAGCGAATTAACCGTGAAATGCATGAAATTGACCATGAAGTGAAGTGAAATGGTCGAAAATGACTATGAAATGCATGCAAATGACCATGAAGTGAAGGGAATTGACCGTGAAATGCATGGAATTGACTGTGAAGTGAAGGCATTTGACCGTGAAATGCATGGAAATGACCGTGAAGTGAAGGGAATTGATTGTGAAATGCATGGAATTGACCGTGAAGTGAAAGGGAATGGCCAGAAATGATCGTGAAGTGAAGGCATTTGACCGTGAAATGCATGGAAATGACCGTGAAGTGAAGGGAATTGACCGTGAAATGCATGGAATTAACTGTGAAGTGAAGGGGGCCGGAAATGACCGTGAACTGAAGGGAATTGACCGTGAAATACATGGAATTGACCGTGAAGTGAAGGGAATTGACCGTGAAATGCATGGAATTGATCGTGAAGTGAAGGGAATTGGCCGTGAAGTGCATGGAAATGACCATGAAGTGAAGCGAATTGACCGTGAAATGCATGGAAATGACCGTGAAGTGAAGGAGAATGGCTGCAAAATGACCATGAAATGCATGGAAAGGACCGTGAAGTGAAGCAAATTGACTATGATATGCATGGAAATGACCGTGAAGTGAAGGGAATTGACCATGAAATGCATGAAAATGACTGTGAAGTGAAGCAAATTGACTCTGAAATGCATGGAATTGACCGTGAAGTGAAGGGGAATGGCTGGAAATGACCGTGAAATGCCTGGAAATGACCGTGAAGTGAAGGGAATTGACCATGAAATGCATGAAAATGACCGTGAAGTGAAGCGAATTAATTGTTAAATTCATGGAATTGATTATGAGGTAAAGGGGAATGGTCGGAAATGATCGTGAAGTGAAGGCATTTGACCGTGAAATGCATGGAAATGATCGTGAAATGAAGGGAATTGACCGTGAAATGCATGGAATTGACCGTGAAGTGAAGGGGAATGGACAGAAATGACTGAGAAGTGAAGAGAATTGACTGTGAAATGCATAGAATTGACTGTGAAGTGAAGGGGAATGGCTAGAAATGACTATGAAGTGAAGGGAATAGATCGTGAAATGCATGGAAATAATCATGAAGTGAAGCAAATTGACCGTGAAATGCATGGAAATGACCGTGAAGTGAAGCAAATTGACCGTGAAATGCATGGAAATGACCATGAAGTGATGGGGAATGGCTGTAAATGATCGTTAAATGATTGAAAATGACCGTGAAGTGAAGGGAATTGACCATTAAATGCATGGAAATGATCATGGACTGAAGTGCATGGAAATGACTGTGAAGTGAAGGGGAATGGCCGGAAATGATCGTGAAGTGAAGGCATTTGACCGTGAAATGCATGGAAATGATCGTGAAGTGAAGGGAATTGACCGTGAAATGCATGGAATTGACCGTGAAGTGAAGGGGAATGGACAGAAATGACTGAGAAGTGAAGAGAATTGACTGTGAAATGCATAGAATTGACCGTGAAGTGAAGGGGAATGGCTAGAAATGACTATAAAGTGAAGGGAATAGACCGTGAAATGCATGGAAATAATCATGAAGTGAAGCGAATTGACCATGAAATGCATGGAATTGACCGTGAAGTGAAGCAAATTGACCATGAAATGCATGGAAATGACTGTGAAGTGAAGGGGAATGGCCGGAAATGACCATGAAATGATTTGAAACGACCGTGTCGTGAAGGGAATTGACCATGAAATGACGGGGAATGGCCGAAATTAAGTCAGTTCACGGTTAATTTAACTCAGTTCACGGTGATTTTAGCTCAGTTCATGGTCATTTTAGCTCAGTTCATGGTGATTTTAGCTCAGTTCACAGTCATTTTAGCTCAGTTCATGGTCTTCATCAATAACTCAGTGGGTCCTCAGTCTGTTAACTCAGTCGGTGCTCGGTCTCTTTCACAGTTTTCGTTTAGTTTCACATCTCATTTCATTCTTTGTTTAAAAAACCCTCAATGTGGGCCATTTGATCCTGATTTCGTTCATTTATCAGGACATGTCATACCATTCAGTATTTTTAAAAAATGAAAATAGATTAGGGACCGTGCACATATATAGTATAATATATAGTGGGGTCCACACAAAGAAAGCTCAATATTTTTTAAAAATGAAAATGGATTGTCGACCGTGCGCATATATAGTATAATATATAGTGGGTTTGTAACAACTCGGAAAAATCCGTACAAAGACCTGAGTACCAACTTAGGCAGATATCCCTCAGGACTAAATCCCTTAGAAATTAGACGAGAATTAACTAAGTACTAACCTAGATTACCTGTGAAATTAACACCAATCACTTTAAATACGATCTGTAAGATCCAAAATTTGTAGAATTAGTAACGCTACGTTATCTTAAAATCTAGGATTTAACTCTAAACCCAGTTGCTCTCGGGAGCACATTAAAACTTCGTAACGGACCTGGACCGCACGTTGAAAGTCCGATTACGATGAACTTAGAAGATATTGACCGCATAGTTGGACTTGACAATCACTGTGAAAATCATGTCCAAACGATGTCCTGAGACTGTTTCCTTGAGTCCAGAGTAAAGAGTGTGAGATGCTGGAGAGTTTTAAGAAATTAAATATGATTTTAAGTAATCTGAGTCGTGTCACTTGTGCGTCATTTATAAGCATTCTGACCGTTGAATTTAAACTCAAATTCACTCTCGGATCAGGGATGATGGCCCACACTTGTCAAAGTACTTTTGGCCTTGATCGAGTTTCGGTGATCGCTGAACTGAAACTAGCCCACCATGGTCGATTTGGAAATTCGATCGAATTGAAAACTTAACTTGATCAAGATCCAGCATCTATGAGCTTAAGTCCGACCGCACTCAGTAACAGGACCTTTAGAAGTGCTCCGTTGGATCGGAACAAGGTCGATTTGGTTATAACCTAAGTATACCTTTGCCTTAGGGCTATTTCCGTCGATTTAGAGCTTATATAAAGACCTTAAAACCTCTCTCACATACACCATACGAATTTTGAAACCCTAGCTAAGAAAGAGAAAAAAAATAGAGAGAAAGTGAGAGAGAAGTGGTGTTTTCATCTTGGGATTCCACCTAGCTGCACTACATGCTGAATCTATCCATCTGAATCGTTATTTTGACGATTCTGATTCCATACTTAGGTAAGAAAATCAAACCCTAACCTATTTTAAGGCTTGGTATAGATGGAGTAATGAAATAGCTAACCTAGTTCGTGTTATAGGTTGCTAATCCGCCGTTGACGAAGGATTATCGCTTAGAATCATATCAGTTACGCTTCTACAGCGTAAGGTGTGGATTATAGACGTATAGGTTATGGTTTTCAAAGCTTTCAATGTCAGATAATGATTTATCACTGACGTGGATGCTATTACACATGCTAGATGCACTATCTGATCTGCTTTCTGATTATGTATAGTCTATGTTATAAATAAAGTATTCCATGTGTTTGTTAAAATGTTTGTATGCATATGAAATCTGATGTTGTGATTGCCATAATAAATCATTGTTAGTACATGCTTGTTATGTATGCGATAACTCCTTAGCAAAAGGATTTGCCTAAATATACAATATGTCAACATACGTGATGTATGTTGAATAGTGTAATCTAAGTGTTTGTGTAAATGTCTAAATGAGTTAGAAATAGGTAAAGTATGATTTTTAAGGGTATTGAGAGATGAATCTCAATCACCTTGCTTGTATGTATGATTTCCTTCATGTGATGTTTAGCTTATTTCATTCCTACTAATTGTGTGTATGATTTCCTCCATGTACAGTATTCATGCTTAAGTTCTATTTCATACCATGCTCATATGAATGTGAAAGTTGAATCAAATGTCTACTATTGAGGTTGTGTGTGATTGGGGCCATATTATGGTCCAGGCATTCGGTAACAGGCTTGAATTTGTGGTTGAGAATGATTTGCTACGTAAGACGTGTTTAACGAACCCGGGCCGCACTAGAGTTGTCGGCAGTGGTTTGGCCACACGGAGTGCTTATGCATTTCATGTCGATCAACTCAACGTGCGATCGAGCTAGTCGAGCTCGTCAAGTAACCCGATTGACCTGATGTATGTTCACCTTGTTTGGATGCTACTGTTTGAATTTAGGGTACCAAACTTACCAGTGCAATTTTCATCAACCTTGGTACCTCGATCCTTTAAGACTCATGAGCCGGACATAGTGGTATGGGACACCGTGGTCGAGCTGTCGGCCTACGCTGGGGCGACGAGCCTCCCCGTAGTGACCAGTGAGCACCTATACTTGTGAACCGATTATGGTAGTATGGGACACTATATTCGAGCTTTTGGGCTACTCTGATTGGTGACGAGCCCTTTGTAGTGACCTCGAGAATATCCTGAAACTGTATTGGGGCGACGAGCCTTATTGCAGTATATAAGATATAACTAGACCTGTATTGATTGATGACGAGCCCTTTACAACGATCTATAACTATACTATCGTATGAGATTGTCTCGGACTGACGACTTGAGAATGGATTATCGTTTGGGTAATGCTATAAAGGAGGTACCTTAGCTTTCCAATCTTGTTGTATGAAGAGGACTAATAATACTCGGTAATCACGTTCATAACATCGTACTGCATGTACAGTGGTTGAAGTGCACAGAGGGAAGAAAGCATGCCGCGAACGTAAGATGATGTCGCACGAGGGAGTGTAGGCGAGGGCATGCATCATGAAAATATCTCATCCCTGCATTAATAAGAGTATTTAGGAATGTTTGCTATGTCTGCTTTATCATTACTGCTTGACTGAATTGATAACATGTTAATCTTTACTCTATGATTCCACTAACTTGATCACTCACTCCCACATTCTGGGACGGTGTTCTGAACACCCACCAGACTCTGTCTTAGTTGCAGATGACGATGTGACTCAGGAGGCGGAGCCTGATTACTACAACGATCAGGACGGGTTCTCATATATGCAGTTCTCGAACGGTTTCGCTTAGGCCGTTCTAATTAACGGGGCTACAGGGCATATCATTGTAGTTGGACTATTTTTGACATTTTGTTTCTGGACTATTACATGTATATGGTGACTCAGTGTTATATTCATACTCTGGCGATCAACAGTGATCTTTTGATTTCCTATTCGTTTATATACATCTTTCAGTCTTCCGCTTGCGTTATATAAACTGATCTGGAGTATGAATTACTGTTTTGGTGTAATCTCACTCATGTTTAATACACTACCATGAACAACATTCAATCATCTTTATCTATGTTGCATAAGTGATGCATTGGAACTCGGGAGATGAGCTTCTACTCGACCCTCGAATTTCAGGGCTTATAGGGGTCAACAAAACGACAGCAGGGATTTGAATATCCCTGTCATTCGAAGCTTCTTAGTTGGGGGGACCATTTTTCGTCCTATCTTGGGTTCAAAAAAGTTGAAAAGGACGTGTGTGGGGTGTGTATTCTCGACCAAATAAAAGGAAAAGAAGAAAGCAGTAAAAGAAGAGTTTTACTGCTAGGGTGGACAGTCACAGAGAAGGAGAAGTAATCAGAAAATGATAATCTACGGCTACGATGAAGGATCAGGGAGAGGAAAGAAGAAAAAACTAGGTTTTTTGGGTGGAGAAGCGGCTGGCAGCATGAATAAGGTGCGTCTGATATAAGAGGGGCATTTTCGACTTTTGGGAAGCCTTCCTTACATATGGGGCTTATTCTTGAGAGGCAAGAAGAAGTGGGCTTTAAAATGTGAATGGGCCATAGATGGGTTGTACAGTTGTAAATTTCTCAACATGTAAACGGATTTGATACTCCCCCCACACCAGCCCGTGGCTGGTGGTCGGTGCTTTGTGGGCCCCACCATGATGTATGTGTTTCATCCACTCCGTTCATCCATTTTTAAAGATCCTTTTAGCTCTTGATCCTAAAAACGAGAGGTATATAAATCTTAGGTTGATCACACCACATGAAAACAATAGTGATTGGATATCCACCATTAAAATCATCCTAAGGTCCACTGTACTGTTTATTTGACATCCAATCTTTTGATTAGGTCATACAGGCCCAGTTGAAGGGAAAAAACAAAAATCAGCTTGATCCAAAACTTTTATGGCTCCCAGAATGTTTTTAATGGTCTGAGGCTCATTCAACACTGTTTCCTGCAACGTGGTCCACTTGAGATTGGGCTATAACTCTTTTTTGGTCTCATACCGTAAAGTGAACTGTAAAAATAGATTGACGGCATGGATGAAACACATACATCATGGTGGGCCCCACAGTGCACCGACCACCAGCCATTGGCTGGTGTCAGGGGGAGTAGCAAATCCGTTTCCCTGAAACATGGCCCCCAGTTGCGCAAACCGCGAACCAAGGTCTTTATGGCATTGGACCGTATTCCAATTCTCAGAGACACATGCATGAAGTGTATGAATTCCCCGAGGCATGTGTTATAAAATACTAATTTCTGATTTTCCAAGACAATTAAGGCAACAATCCCATTCTTTGTCACCTATTGCTAGTGGTTTTCCATACGTGTGGTGCAAACTGGACCCTGCACACGCAGGACTACGTTCCAGTATGAAATAGTTGTACAGGATCTGAGCTTTCCATCAGGTCACTTACACTCATTGGATCTCCTTTTTCAAAATTCAGGCCTTTTCACACCTCGGGTGGGCCACATAATACAAAACAAATAAACAGATACAAAAATTTCTGACGGTGCACCATATCTTGTGGCCCACATGAGAAGTAGAAAGTCTTTCGTTTTCTAGGCAGATGATCTAAGCATTATTTCCAATAAGATGGACAGCTCGGATCTCATACATATTGGCACGTGCACCTGTGCATGTGTACTAGAAAACCTCTGCATTTCCAGACCATGAGAGGCTGACATGAGATGCTATTACCTGTATTTTCTTCTAAAACAAGATTAATAACGATAAAAACATCTTAATCTCCTTTCCCTTATAAATACCTCCTCTATTAATTGCATCAACTTCAAGTGTACCAATTTCATAGACCAAAATGCCTAAGTCTCATACACCAATATCCCTAATCACATTACTGGAATTGCATGTGCTATTTTTTCTTATGACCATGATAGGTGGCTTGGATGGCCAGATCTTGGGCCCAAAGGAGACCCATATGGTATTCTACCTTCAAGATTGGGAGACTGGTGATAATGCGACCTCGGTCCCGGTGGCTGGGACCAATGGCACCCTCTCGAGCGTTCTAAACTTCGGGACCATCATGGTGGTGGATGATGCCGTAACGGAAGGCCCAGATCGGCAATCGAAGCAAGTTGGACGGGCACAAGGGATCTACGTGAACTCGGCCTTGGATGGATCCGATCTCCACCTTCTATTCTCTGTTGTCTTTACAAATGAGAAGTATAATGGGAGCACTCTAGAGATCCAAGGGGCAGATAGGTTCTTTCTGAAGTACCGGGAGGTTTCTGTGGTTGCTGGGACTGGCTTGTTCCGGTATGCCCGGGGCCATGCTGTTTTAGAGACGGTCTATCTGGATCTTCCCACTCTCAATGCAGTGATCAAGTTCAATGTCACTGTCCATCATTATTGATTTTGGACATTATGTTAGCTAATGTTAATCTATGAAATAATTACCTTTTAAGTTCTATAATAAATTTGGGATTTTTACTCCAAAATTCCTCCAGTAATTGAATTTTGCTAAATAGTGACTACTTTTAGAGAGAAATTATATTATTATTCTCTTTTTAAAAAAATTTATTTTACAGCTAAATAAAAAGTTGAAAGTTGTGGCTTATGTGTTATGCATCTCACATTCAACTCAACCAACAGATGTACACCAACACTATTATCGGACAAACAAAAACAATGATGGAGCCAATTGTAAGGTGGGCCAATTCATAAATATATATACACACACACACACACCATTCAAAATATAGCAATACACACACACACACACCATTCAAAATATTGCAAATCAAGTGTAGCCCACCAGATGATCTGAATGACCTGATGTTTGTGGTGCATATTTATACACATATCATGTGAGCCCCACAAATTTGGAGTCTCATTACTTTTAAATAAAAAAATTTAATTGAGGGTATTTTTGTAATTTTAACCCTTAAAAGTACCTCCAAAGTGATTTCTAATTGTAGGGGCACGTATTATTTGATAAAATACTCATATACACCATTCAAAATATCTCAATTCAAGTATGGCCCACCTGATGATCTGATTGGCCTGATGTTTGTGTTGCATATTTATACATATATCATGTGGTCCCAACTAGTCTGGAGTCTAATTACTTTTAAAGAAAAAAAAATTTATTGAAGGTATTTTTGTAACTTTAACCCTTAAAAAGTACCTCTAGGGTGACTTCTAATTGTAGGGGGTATTATTTAATCAAATAAACCCCTCCCCTCTTTTTTTTTAATTAAAATTAGGTAGATTCAGTGCTCAAGTGGACCACACCAAATAGTGAGCTTGTGTCGCATTAAATGCAAGAGCCATCTCTGGTGGGGTCCACTTGAGCATTGGATCCGCCTCCTTGTTGGGCTCATACTTTAAAATAATATGAGAAAATGGATGGACAACGTGGATAAACAGATACATCATGGTGGCCCCACAAGAACCCTTATATGGATAGATTATTGTCCTCAGATGCAATCCGCTTCCCGTGCTTGCAGCTTTCAGTGGCATATTATTCAGTAAGACTGAGCCCGAACCCGTTTAATTTCAAGGGATGACATGACTCCCAGTCTCAACCGCTCAGCGCTGAAAGCTATAAATTGGTATGGACCTGTCTCAATGTGGGCCCATAAGCTATAAATTGGTATCAGACATGGCCCAACCCACAACTTTCATAAATGTTCCTCTTCCTTCATTATATACCCATGATCAATTAAGGACCGAATACAAGAAGTCATCAAACATTAGTCCAACCTGAGCCATTTACAAATCAGGCTTGAAATCCAGGCTCAGACATTTGGGTTCTAAAGAAGACCAAAGCCATATATGGTTGGGCTAGGAGATCGATGGGTCAGCCCAACCATTGCACAATGGACGACCAACCATACTGGCAGAATATATGTATATCAATCAAAACCATTCAAATTGTCAGCCTCATTTGGAATAGAATATAACCTGAAAATCGCATAATTGAAACTATGCATTTGTTAGCCATCAATTGGACCGTTAAAATTATCCTAAGTGTTATTTTCTATCTCAATTCAAACACAGTGCCCTCATGATTTGGACCATCTGGATTAATCATCATCTCATAGCAAGTAGACTGCCATCATTTCCCTTACAACGAATCCACTTTCCATTTAAGTTGATAGTGAGTGGCCAGCGAGAATTTTTGTAACACGTGTTGACAGTTGCAACAACATATTCATATCCAGGCACCAATGATAGAAAACTAGCCGCATATGCTATCGTTGTTTAAGAATGTTGCTTTTAGTAAAGAAATAAAGCAAAAAATGATAAATATCACAGACAGAGTAATGGGAATGTAATTTGAGAAGCTGAGGCACATTACAATAGCTGTATTGAAGACAAATATACCTTTACAAAAGTGAGTGAAATGGATTTCAACAATACAATTGCTCGCATCCGGGATAAGCCATTCGGATGAGGTGCAGGCACGATCTCTCTTTTTCTTTTCTTTTTTTTCTTTTTTTTTTTCTTTTTTTATTATAAAAGTATATGCAGAGAGAAATGAGAAGCTTTTACAAAGAGGTAGTTAGATGTAAACTCGAGGAGCGTGTAGGTGATGTCATAATGACCTTTAGGTACATGTCAACTCATTTATTATTGTATTAGTGCATGGCAGCTCTTTGCTAGTGTGTGTGTATATATATATATATATATATATATATATATATATATATATATATATATATATAGAGAGAGAGAGAGAGAGAGAGAGAGAGAGAGAGAGAGAGAGAGAGAGAGATGCTCACACAACTAGTTGGACAGTGAGATTTGGTCCAATTAGCTGGGCATTTAATGCTAATTAATGTCGAGAGAGAGGGGCGTTTGCTTCACGTTAGCCTTTTAAGAGGTCTTTTGAAATTGATTTCTGACTTGGGTGGGCCCCACTATGCTGTTAAAGTAAAATTCACCTTGACCATCATGTGTGTCACTCAATATTAAATTTAAGAACAGAAAATCAACTCCATCCATGGTTCAAACAGACCACACAATTGAAAATAATGTTTAAAAAAAGTTCACCTTTTGAAATAATTCCTTTCACGAGGCACACTTAAATCTAGTATGGGCCTGAATTTTGAGTTCCATGCCTAGATTTTGATGTGACATTTAATGGTTGGAATGAATTTAACATACTCATGATCGTGGGTACTGTAAAAATCAAAGATAGATATCTCTCCCTCTACCTTTTCTATTGGTGTGTCCTACCTAAATCAAAAGTCTTCCTAATGTTTTGTCTCTAGATGTAGAATAAGATCACACATTTGATAGTCGTAGTAGATCTAACATGCACGTTAAGACATCATGGTGGGCCTAATAACAATAAGGTTAGAATTCCTCTTCCACCGTTAACCATCTTCCAGCTTCCTTATAAGAAAAAAAAGAGCCAGGTTCGGAAAAATATCAAGAGTAGATTAAGTGCAGTCCATTCCTTACGCAACACAGTTTGTCCCTGACCATGTCACCCACCTTCATGTATGTAATGTATGTCCATGCGGTCTATTGGTTTTTTCGGCTCATTTTAGAACATTGGTCAAAAAACGAACCAATTATAAATCTCGAGTGGTCCACACCAAATATAAAATAGTGAAAATTGAATTTTTATCATTAAAATTTCCTAGGGCACACCGTAATTTTTTACATGCCACCCAACTTATTGATAATGTCACAAAGACCTTGATGAAGGAAAATAAAATTAAAAATAAATTTCAGCTTAATCCAAAACTTTTGGCCCACAAAAAGTTTTTAATGGCCAACCACTACTATTTCTGTGGTGTGGTCCACCTGAAAGATGTATCCATTTCTTTTTTGAAATCCTTTCTTATCATTAGCTAAAAATATAGATGTAGAGAATGGATATACAATACCTTTATCAAGGTAGGCCCACGCAGAGGGATGCATAGAACTGCATATGTACAGGCTGCACCCAATGTCCTCCTACTTTTTTGGGAACAGGCACCTTTTCTCTCGTGGAATACAAAAAAGTTTAACGGCAGGAGAGAAAGCTTACCTCGATTTTTTATATGGCCCACCTTATCATGTAGTTAAGATCCACTCCGACCATTAGATGTGCAATCTCATTGTAGGGCTAAAGAAAAAATATAAGATAGATTTGTAATTCAGGTGAGCCACAACAATGGAATATTTGAAGGGAAGACATCCACCTTTGATTTTTACCGGACCCCAATCATGAGCATGTGAAATCAGCTCCAACCATTAGATTCAAAAGTAAAGACTAGGTGGGGAACTTAAAAATCATATCCCTAAGTGATTCAAGTGGGCCTCATCAAACAATCATTTTAGAGGGTGAGCCTTTTTAGCATACTGTTTCCAATTGTGTGTTCCATCCGAGCTAACAATGGGGTTTATTTTCAGTCTGTAAGTTTAACATGATGTAACACACGTGATGGTCAGAGTAGATTTTACATTAATAGCACAGTGGGGCCCACCCAAGTCAGAGATCATTTTCAAAAGACTTCTTAAAAGGATAACCTAAAGCAAACGCCCCTCTCTCAACATTCATTAGCATTAAATGCCCAGCTAGTTGGGCCAAAACTTATGGTCCAACTAATTGTGTGTGAGCATTACTATATATATATATATAGCGTGACTTATGCAAGAAAAAAATAAAAGAGGCTGAGTCTAAGACATACAAATCATGCTGTGCATGGCTCAAAGTTGCTCTCGTGGCATATCCTTATTCGTAATAGAAACAATAAACTAAAGATTCTATTATAAAAATTTTAAATTTTCAACTCTTTTTCAACGAGGTAGATCCAAATCTTAAGTGGACCACAAATAAAAAAACAGTATTAACTGAATTTCCACAATTAAAAACTTTTTATAGCCCACTATAATGTTTATTTGCTATCCAACATGTTGATAAGGTCACATAAAACTTATTGGAAGGAAAACACAAATATCTACTTGCTACGAGCATTTAATCCCTAGTGCTTCCTTTGGTGTAGTTTGCTTGAGATTTGGATCTACCTCATTTTTGGTATCATAACCTAAAATGATTTAAGAAAATGGATGGATGTATTGGATAAAAGGGATAGATCATGGTGGGCCCACAGAGCTTTGATATCTCCTAATTGCGTGGTGTTGGGTCGGTTGTGTCATGGGAATATATGATCAGTATATTTTAATTAAACTGTTCACCCATGATGCATAAGTAGCATACAAACTGTGCATCTTGTCCGAGTATGAGCACCCTCCCAAAATAATTCCTAAAAGTATCCTACTACTAGATGGTTGGATAAAAATAATTTTTTTTTTTTTTAAAAGGGTTCCTATCTAAGAAATCAGGTGGAAACAAGGTACCATCACACAGAAAGTGTGTATATTCACTTTCTATCGCCCCGCCTAAGGTTTTGGAAGAACAGCATGTCTCCTCCGAACCAGCTATGTGGTTCGTACATGACCACACGCCCACCCTGATATATGGGTTGTATATCTACACCATCCATGTGTTTTTCCAACTCATTTTATGATATGACCCACCACATGAAACAGAGGTCATTAAATGCCCGTTATTAAAAGCTTTTTGAGGCCTGTTATAATGTTTATTTGCCATCCAACCTCTAGGGTCATAAAGATTGGGATGAAGGGAAAACTAGAATAATAGCGTCTTCCAAATTTTTTTGTGGCTGATAAAATTTTAACTGGTCATTGACCCCTGTTTCTCGTGATGTGGTCCACCAAAGATTTGTATATGAGTCATTTTTGGGCTCGGGCCATAAAATGAGTTGGCAAAATGGATAATCAGGGTAGATATACAAAGCATACATTGACGTGGGCAATGGTCTGGGTATTATCCACATAGCTGGTTCGAAGGTCCTATCCAATCTAGCCATTTTGGAAGCTCTCAGGTTCTAGCGTCCCTTCATCCAGGTGGAGCGAACCTGATGATTGGGATAGACTACAAACGCACGACATGGTGGCCTTACCTAATCAAATTTCATCTCATAAGCTTCTGTGGCGACCATCCTCCTCCTCAGCGCCCCCATTCTTACCATGGCAACGTCACATTCTTACCTACTTTTAAAAAATAAATAAATAAAATAAAATTTATTTTAATGCCCTAAAACTTTCCCCAAATCTCGATCTGTTACTCTTTACTCAGGTCGTTTCTTGTTCATATACCTCTGGCTCTCTATTAGACATTCTTTGGCCAGTAATGTTGTTACCTAGCAAGGGTGGCTTGTGGTCAGTGCTATGCGAACCCATGTATGTGTTTCATCTACAGTCCATTCATTTTCTAAGATCATTTTCAAGGTTGAAACAAAAAAAAAAATGAGGTTGACGTAAATCTCAGGTGAGCCACACTATAAGAAAACAGTAGTGATTACGTCCGCCATTAAAAACATCTCCAAGGTCCATTGTAATGTTTATTTGACATCTAACTTGTTGATTAAGTCATACCAACTTGGATAAAGGGAAAAAAAAAACAAATTTAAGCTAGATCCAAAACTTTCGTGGCTCCAAGAATTTTTTAATGGTAGAAGTTCAATCAACTCTATTTTTGTGATGTGGGCCACTTGAGATTTGGATATATCTTATATATGGACTCATACCATAAAATAATCTGAAAAAATTAATGAATTACAAGAATGAAACATATACACCATTGTATGGTCACAGAGCACCTACTACTAAACATTGGCTAGTGGCAGGGTCACTGGACATTCTTACCATGTGAATCCTAGTCCCCCATGTAATTGACAGGTTGGATGGGTATAGCCAATTTCTGCACCAGTAACTTAGGTGTGGCTATGGTAATGTTTGTGATAAATCCAACTCATTCATCCATTTTAATTATGAGTTCATTTTAGGATATAATTAAAATTTAAAAAAAAAAAAAAAACTGATCCAAGTGGGCTGCAATAGAATAAAAGTTGAGTAGGAGCCATTGAAACCTACCAGTGGTTTACAGTGATGTCTACATTCCATTCAATATTGTTCATAGGGTCGTTACAACTAGGATGAGCTGATATGACAAATATTAGCCTAGCTCATAACTTCCATTCCATGGCCTGCAAATATTTCAACCATGGAAGTTCAATCCCATCTTTTTCAGCCCACTTAAGTACTGGATCTGGTTCCTTGTACATCTTTTTGTATTAAAATGAACTCACGAAACAGTATGAATGAAGGAATTGATTTATCACAAACATCCCGGTGGGCCCTACCTAGATTCCTCGGGCAGGGCTTTAACAGGAAATCCGCGTGTGTTGGGTGGCACTCATACATTACAGTTCATCCAACACAGCTAGAATGCATGCCGGCTAATGATCTAACGAGCGATGATTCAACGTTCCATGCACGTTATTTTCCGCTTTTCACCGTGGACACGGATCTGACGGAAACAGATTGGCTACCCCTGCCACCAGCCAATGGCTGGGGTTGGTGCTCTGTGGGCCCCATCATGATGTATGTGTTTCATCCATGCTGTCCATCTATTTTTTTAGGTCATTTTATGATATGTGACAAAAAATGAGGTATATCCCAATCTCATTTGGACTACATTACAGGAAACAAAGTTGAATGAACCTCTACCATTAAAAACATTTTGGGAGCATAAAAGTTTTGGATCAGGCTGATCTTTGTTTTTTCCCTTCATCTGGGTCTGTATGACCTAATCAACAGATTGGATGTCAAATAAACAGTACAGTGAGCCTTAAAAGGATTTTAATGGTGGATATTCATTATTATTTTCCTATGGTGTAGTCTACCTGATATTAATATTCCTCTCGTTTTTTTGAGTACGCCATGAAATAATCTGTAAAAAATGGATGAACGGAAAGAATGAAACACATACATCATTGTTGGGCTACAGAGAACCGACGGTTAGCCACGGAAACGGATTGGCTACTCCCCTTGACACCAGCCCCGGGGCTGACGGTCAGTACTCTGTGGGCCCCACCATGATGTATGTGTTTCATCCCTTCCATTCATCCAATTTTACCGGTCATTTTATTGCTTGATTCCAAAAATGAGAGGTATATAAATCCCAGGTGGACCACACCACATGAAAACAATAGTGGCTGGATATTCATCATTAAAATCCTCGTAAGATCCACTGTACTGTTTATTTGACATCTAATATTTTGATTAGGTTATACAGGCCCAGATGAAGGGAAAAAACAAAAATCATCTTGATCTTCAACTTTCATGGCCACAAAATATTTTTTAATGTTCCACGCTCATTCAACACTGTTTCATGTAATGTGGTCCAATTAAGAATGGGATATACCTCATTTTGGTCTCAACCTATAAAATAATCCGTAAAAATAGATGGACGGCATGGATGAAGCACATATATCATAGTGGGTCCCATGGAGCACCGACCAACAACCATTGGATGGTGTCAGGCGGAGTAGCCAATCCGCGTCCGTCAGTCACGGGCTGGTGGGACGCGGTTCATGCGCTGGGAACTCATGTGGGACCGACTGCGTTGTTTGTGCGAAATCCTCCTGTCCATACGTTTTGTGAGTTCATTTCAGAAAAATGAGGCTAAAAATCAACTGTATCCAATGCGCAAGTGGGCCGAAAAAGTGATAATTGAACGTCCACTGTTGAAATATTCGTCGGCCCACAGATGTTTTGAATCATGATAATATTTGTTTTTTCAGTTCATCCCAGTAGGAATGACGCTATTAACGGTATGGATGTCATGTAAACATCACTGTCGAACCCAGGGAGGTTTCAACAGTAAGAATTTACCTGACCACATTTTCCTTTAATACGGCCCACTTAAGTCTTGGATCCTTGTCACTTTTGGTTTCATGTTCTAAAATGATCTCAAAAAATGGTTGAACGGAGTGGATTCCTGAAAAACATCATGGTGGGCCCCACCCACAATCCCAGCGTAGGAACTTCCTGCGAAAGGCTTTCGCAGGAAATCCGCGTCCGGGCTGGTAGCGGAGGAGTAGCCAATCGTTCTCGGATGTGACACCCCACGTCGGACTCGGTTCTGTCATTCAACCACTGAACGTGGACACGTGGCAACACCTCAGCCACTGCTTTCCCACACCTCTTAGAAGCAGCTTCCAAGCACGCACTCAGTTTTGTAAGTGTACATGGGTGCCCTACATACCAAAAAAAATATACCTCTTACTTCGGCTAAAATAGAAATAACTAATTTCAACTGAAAAAGGTCTAAATACCGATAGTCAGATCTTCAAATTCTCATCCTTTTTTAGTCATGTACATGAGACTCAATTATCAATTGCATGGATTATTGAATTATTGGTCCAAATTGAAATGTAAACCAGTGTCTACCTTTGGGAGGCAGATTGGGTACTGTAATGTACGGGTTTTATCCACACTGCTCATTCATTTTTTCATATTATTTTAAGGTATTAAAGAAAAAATGAGGCAAATCTAAATCTTAATTGGACAACACCACAAGAAGCAACTGTGATAATGACAACCACCGTTAAAACATTCCTAGGGGCCACTGTGATATTTATTTGTCATCTAATCTATTCAAAATCACATAGCCCTGGAGGGAAATACAAATATTATTTTGATCCAAAACTAGTTGCTATCAAAAAAAATTTAATGGTAAGTGTTTAATTCCTACTATGTGGCCCACTTGAGCATTGGAACCCTCTCTTTTTGGGCTTGCATATTAAAATGTTATAGAAAAATGGATGGATCGTGCTGATAAAACCCAAGGGGGCCCTCAAATCCCCCGTGCATTTGTACCTTCGGCATCCAGAATTCAGTTCGGGTGGGCCAAGTATGTACGGTGATGCTGACCTATGGGCCCGTGAGTAGAGCTTTAATGACATCTATCCTATCTATCACATATATAAGGTACACTGCCTCATGTTCACTCAGGAACCTATGAATCATGATAATAATAAAAAAAATCAATTAGGCCGTTATCAGAAACAGTTGAGGATTCCTTGAAAGCCAAGGAGGGTGGGGGCACTGTGATGTTTGTGTGAAATCAATCTGTTAATTCATTTCTCGAGATCAATTTAGTAAATGGGACAAAAAATATTGCGGAGCCAAAACTAAAACGAGCTCCGTGGGAGTAAAAAGTGGAGATTTAGTGACCACCATTAAAATATTTATATGGCCATCAAAGTTGTAATGGTCTAATTTTGTTTTATTTTATTTTATTTATTTATTTTGTGTTTTCACTTTCATCCGGCATCTTTTTAAAGGATCTAAAACTTACCTTGTCAACTTAGACCTTGCACATACAAACAAAGCATTTGAGGACAAAAATCCCTTTCTGACGATAACTATGGCTACGGTTCATGGCCAAACGTCAAAGAAAATGAAAACTCACTTTGAAAAGTAAAGGTATTTTTGTCCTCGAATGCTTTGACAGTACGTGGAAGCTATAAGTTGGAAAGGTAAGTTTTGAATTTATCATAAAAGATGTTGGACTTTAGGGCTTTTTTTTTTTTTTTTTTTTTTTAAAAGTTAAAACTTAAAACTTATATATATATATATATATATATATATATATATATATATATATATATATATATATATATATATATATATATATTATGAGGCATGCTCTCGTATGCACCTACACACGTGTGAACCTTTCCACATATGTCATGGGTGTCGAATCCGAACGGTCCATAAGATGCGGAATCCCATGAAACCTTAGGAGGTGAATTTTCACCCTGATCTAAGATTCTAGTGGGCCATAATAAGGAGAAATTCAAATCAAGGGAAGAAACTGTTTGCATGTTTATGACCCACCAAAGTTTTGTTTCAAAGTAAAAATTGGTACCAGGGGGTTTTATGACGTCCTGCTTCATGTGAACCGTTCGAATTTTTGAGAATCATCAGATATGATGAGTTTTCAAAAAAGTTTGTAGGTAGTCCGTGCGAACTGGTTCACAGGTGAGTGTTTCTGCTATATATTATAATATTTAATATATATTATATATAATATTTAATATTTAATATATTTATTAATCGAGCCTAGTAGAGCTCGAGTTCGAGCTTCGAGTCGAGTTAAAATGCCCCTCGGTCAAACTGGGATTGAACTCAACTCAAGCTTCAAATAATTAGCTTGGCTCGGCTCGAATCGATCATTCAAGCTGAGTCAATCCGAGTTGAGTCGAGTCGAGCTGAGAGAGTTTTTCAAACTAACTCGACTCGTGAACAGCCCTACCTAAGCGCCAGAATGTAGTTATATGGAAATTTTGTGAAAGGTGAACCAAACTTTATAAACCCAAAAAGAAAAAAAGACAAAAAAGAAAAAAAGAAAGAGCAAGTCTACAGATGTCGATCTAACCATCCATTTATTTCATTATTTATGGCCCCACCTTGTCTGAGTTTTTGCACACATGATCTACTGGCTGCTGTTGTCCTCGCGAGTGCAACAACCTTGCACGAGTTTTCAGGGAAACGGATCGGCTACTCCCCCTGCCACCAGCCACTTGGTGGTCTATACTCTGTGGGCCCTACCGTGATGTATGTGTTTCATCCATGCCGTTCATCTATTTTTCTAGATCCTTTTATGGTATGAAACAAAAAATGAGGTATATCCCAATCTCAAGTGAACCATGTTATAGGAAACAATGTTGAATGAACGTCTACCATTACAAACTTTTTGGGGGTGATAAAAGTTTTGGATCAGGCTGATATTTGTTTTATCCCTTCATCTGGGTCTGTATGACCTAATCAACAGATTGAATGTCAAATAAATAGTACAGTGGGCCTTAGGAGGATTTAAATGGGGGATATCCAATCACTATTGTTTTCCTGTGGTGTGGTCCACCTAAGATTTATATGCCTCTCATTCTTAGGATGAAGTCCTCAAATGATCTATAGAAATGGATGAACAGAACGGATGAAACACATACATCATTGTGGGGCTCACAGAGTACCACCATCAGCCACAGGGCTGATGGCAGGGAGAGTAGCCAATTCATTTCCATTAATTAGCACGTTTAGTGGATAAGCGGATTTCCTACGAAAGCCTTTCGCGGTAAGGTCCTGCGCTGGGAACTTAGGTGGGGCCCACCGTGATGTTTGCCAGGAATTCATTCCGTCCGTCCGTTTTGTGAGCTAATTTTAGGGATTAAACCAAACTTGAACGAGATCCAAGACTCAAGTGGGTCGCACTAAAGGAAAAAGGTGGCTAGGGAAACTTCTACGGTTGAAACTTTCCTGGGTTCAACAGTGATGTTTACATGCCATCCATACCGTTAATAATGTCATTCCTACGGAGATGAACTGAAAACAAAAATATTAGCATGATTCAAAACTTCTGTGGCCCCACGAATATTTCAACTGTAGACGTTCAATTATCACATTTTCCAGCCACTTGGGCATTATATACAGTTCATTTTTAGCCTCATGTCCTAAAATGTACTCACAAAATGAATAGACGGTGAAGATTTCTCACAAACATCCTAGTGGGCCCCACCTGGTTCCAGCGCAGGAACTTCCTGCGAAAGCCTTTCGTAGGAAATCCGCGTCCGATAAGCAGACTGGTATGCATTTCATGCTACTTCTATCCACTCGACACGTGGCAACCCGTAGAGGCTAATTTGGTTCACCCTCAAAACTGGCAGCGAAACAGCTTGTGGTCAGGAAGGACGCAGATTTCTGTGAAAGCCTTTCACAGTAAGTTCCTACTCTTGGAAATTAGGTGGGGCCATCATGATATTTGTCAGAAATCCTTACCGTCCATTCACTTTGTGAGCTAATTTTAAGAGAGTAGGCCAAAATTGAACAGAATCTAAGACTCAAGTGAGTTGTACTAAAAGAAAGGTAGTTAGGGAAATTCCTACTGTTGAAACTTTCATGGGTTCGACAATAATGTTTATATGTCATCCATACCATTAATAATGTCATTCCTACTGGGATGAACTGAAAACACAAATATAAGTATGATTCAAAACTCCTGTGGCCCCACGAATATTTCAACTGTGAAAGTACAATTATCATGTTTTTGGCCCACTTGAACATTTTATTAGGGTTCATTTTTGGCCTTATGTCCTGAAATGAACCCACAAAATGAATGGACGGTGAGGTTTTCTCACAAATATCACAGTGGGCCCCGCCTGCGTTCCCAGCGCAGGAACCTCCTGCTTAAGCCTTTCGCAGGAAATCCGCGTCCGGTCAGGAAACGCTCTAAAACCCAGTCAGCATACAACCACCACGTCAACAACCTTTTCTCTCGACACAAATCGAATCCTGCCCACCCCGACATTGATCGCGACTCGAGCCAAACACGACGTCTCGTGCGGGCGCCATTTTTGTCAACACCTGACCGAATTCGCTTAGGTCGTGACCGTGGGGCCCACCTTGATATATGTGTTGTATATCCGCACCGTGTATCCGATGTTCAATATTATTTTAAGATTTTTAACCAAAAAGGAAGTAGACCCAACTCTCAGGTGAACCACACCATAGGAAACAGTGGTGATTGAACGCATACGATTAAAAACATCCTTCGGCTCACCCTAATATTTATTTCCCATCCAACCTTTTGTTAAGGTCAAAATGATCTGTATAAAGGGAAAGTGCAAATATCAGGTTGACCCAAAACTTTTATGTATCACAAGAAGTTTTTAATGATCAACCCCATTGTTTCCCTTGGTGTGGTCCACCTGAGATCTTGATCTGCTTATTTTATGGACCCACAAACTAAAATGAGCTTGAAAAACAAATGGATGACGTGGAGACAATATATTCATTAGGTTCCCCACGGTCACGACCTGACCAAAATCGGTCATTTCCCAACGAGACTGAATCCGTGCCCCTCGGCACATTCACGTGCTGACGTGTAAGAAAGTTTGTGGCTAGAAGAGGAGCCTTTCGGTATATCACAATGGACATCGCTCTGTCAATCTCACTTATCACGTGTGTGCTTACTAATTAAATCCGACCATCCATCAGGTTCTCCAGACACCAAAACAAACAAACTACGAAATGGAGATCCAATCATCTGATTGAAATCCTCCTTTAGTTATGAAATCTGTTTGAAGAGCATGGATTGGCTAGATGGGTCTTTCTCATATAAAATAAACCATCCGTAGATGAAATAAGTAAAGCCCATTGGAAGAAAAATAAAAAACGATTGATCGTATATCCATTAACGGTTGAGATTACTAAAGACGACTCAAACCCTCGTTTCAGCTCCAAAGCTCACACACCAAACACCAAAAGTTCACAGAAAGAGAGAAAGAAATCTGTGTGATCTTCAGATGGGTCCTTTTTAATCTGATCTTTGTATGTTCATATCAGATGGCCGAGAAAAACCCACAAAAAAATCGGCATTTTTTGGTGTTTTTCGGTGCTCTCACGCTCTGTTCCTCTATTTCTTCCCTGAACTGAATTTCCCAATTCATATTTTCTCTCCATGAACTCATCAAGAGAAATCTCAACCGTATAATCGAAGATTTCTTTCATGGGTCGTGTTGGGGAAAAATATGTTAAGTCCGAAGACTCGGATTTCGAGTAGGTCGGCTCCGCTGGTACTGCCCGAAGAGTCCGAAACAACGGTCGGAGCCGAGTGAATAATGAAAAGGCCAAGAGGCATAAGCATAAGATGGCCAAAGTTACTCGGTCGGAGAGATAGCTGAGTCTGCGTAAGCCTACAGAAGGCCGAGTAACTTAAAAGTCGTCCGACCAAGAGAGAAAAGCCGACATGGAGTGTTGGTTCCGTCGGCCACAGAATAAGGAAGGGTGACGAGTAAACACAGAGACTTCCATCCGTAAGGAGGCAGAAAACTTACTCGCTTAGGCCGACCGAGACTCTTTCAGAGTCGGTGACGGTCGAGCCGAGACCAAAAAAAGCGTGTGAATATAAATGCCGCCCCGAAAATCTAGAAACACAGGTGTCCGATCCCGAGATTCTCGAGATCGGACGAAATCAGTTGAAAGGATTAAATCTCCGGATAACCAGGAGAAGAATCCTCATACGATGAAGATTCTTAAGATCTATAAATATTCAAGTCCTTTACAGAAGCAGGTACGGGATACAAAACTCAAAAAACCCTTTGCCATTGATCTGAAGACTGACTTAAGCATCGGAGGTTCCCCGGCTTTAGCCAGGGTCTCCTTTTTATTGTTGATTGTGCAGGTGGGAGACGATCCGACCCAGAGAGCCGTCCCGTAAAAATACACCAACAGTTTGGCGCCGTCTGTGGGAAACGGGCAAAAGGCCATTTTCTACGATCTATTGAATGACAAGAACTAGGAGGGCGGATCAAGATGAAGCGGGGGAGGCCGCTGCCAGCACAGCTCAGGGAGCTCCCCCAACGACACCTTCGACAACACCGCCTGCGACTACCAGCTAACAGAACCGAGGGAACGCACAGTTGGATCGAGAAGTCCAAGAGATGTGTTCCGAGATGGTGTTATGAAACACATGTTGGAACAACTGTGTAATCAGCAGATGCAGCAGCGTCATAAGTCAGCGCATGTTCTCCCGCCAGCATCCGTGGCACAGCCTACTGCTCCACAATCGCCTCGAGAGCCGAGTCAGCATTAAAGACCGAGTCAGCCAGCGCCGGCTCGTTCTGCAACGATCATTTTGCCTCCCTCTGATTTGCGGCATAAAATAGATCAGAGGAAGCGAAGTCGGCTTCTTGTAGAAGAAATGGAGGAGAGTGCAGAACCGTGGAAAGCCGATATATAAGACTTCAAAAATGAGGTCCGAAAAAAGATGGAAAGAGGATGGCAGACATGAAGCACGGTCGGAACACGAATCCGACCATATTCGAGGAAAAAGCTTCTCCATTTGTGGACGAAGTAATGCAGGCACGGTTACCGGAGAGGTTTCGCTTACCTCAGATAACTCCCTTTTTCAGAAAAATCGATCCGACAGAGCATATTGAATGCTTCAGAACCTATATGGAGTTGCACGATGCTTCGGATGTTGTTATGTGTCGAGCCTTCTCTCACACACTAACTGACGTAGCCCTGCATTGGTTCAAGCAATTAAAACCGAAGTCAATTAAATCATTTGTTGAACGCAGTGACGCTTTCCTCAACAACTTCATCGGCGGAAAGAAAAAGCTAAAGCCGCCCGCGCATCTAAACAACATAGTTCAGAAGGAAGGAGAGCTGTTAAAAGATTACATCAAGCGTTTCAACTTCGAATCTCTGTAGGTTCGGAGACACTCGGAGGAGACAACGCTTAACGCTCTCATGCAAGGGGTGAGAGATAAACCTTTTTTGGCGTCCCTGGACAAGAATCTGCCCGAGACTTTGGGTGAATTTATGGTTCGTTCGGACAAATATGCCGATGCCGAAGAGACCCGACTCCTGCGCGAGAAGGTCCAGAACACAAAACCCTCGGCTAAAGAGTCGGTCGAGAAAGAAACCGACTCAGCCAGGGGAAAGAAGCAAAAAGATGATCGGGCACGAGATGAAGGCAGGTCGAGCAAACGACCCGACAGAAGATTTTCTACATACACCCCTCTGAACAAGTCTCAAGAACAGGTGTTGATGAAAAGCAAGAACGAGGGTTTCGTCAACTGGCCTGGAAAACTCCGAGGGAACCCGAATTGACGGAATAAAAACAAGTACTGCCACTATCATCGAGACCATGGTCACAACACAAGTGATTGTTATCACTTGAAAGATGAAATCGAGCGGCTAATTAAAGAAGGCCAACTCAGAGAACATATGGAAGGATCTGATGCTCCAGCAGGACCGAGTGAAGATCGGCCCATAGAAGAGATCCGGACGATTATCGGAGGGCATCAGGGCGGTGGAGATTCCAACAATTCATGAAAGAATCACCCCAGGAGCATCAATCGTCCAGAGTCCGAGATTCTTCTGTTGTCCCGGCCTTCCAAAGAAAAGAAAAGAGATAAATATTGCATCTCATTCACTGAGGAAGATGCTCGAGGCATCCATCATCCTTATGATGATGCGCTCGTAATCGCCCTCACTATCGCCAATAAGAAAGTGTTCCGAATACTAGTGGACACGGGATCGTCGGCAGATGTGTTGTTCACCCAAGCATTCGACAAAATGGGCATAGGACGATCGACCTTACGACTGGTCCGAACCCCACTCATAGGATTCTCGGGTGGACAAGTACTTCCAGAGGGAATCGCTTCACTACCACTCACTGCCGGAACTGCACCTCACTAGACAACTGCGATGGTCGACTTCCTGGTCGTGGACCAACCATCGGTGTACAATGCTATACTCGGTCGATCATCTCTAAGCCTCCTTCAAGCCGTGGTATCTACGTACCACATTTTCATGAAATTTTTGACTGAGTCGGGAGTAGAAATTGTAAAAGGAGATCAACAAGACTCCCGGCGATGCTATGCGACCGCAATCAAAGCGCCGACGGAAGTATCGATGATCGAATCGCTGGACCCTCGAATCGAATCTCACAAATGAGGGCAACTGATGGAAGAACTCATCTCGGAACCCTTAACCAAAACAGACAAGTCGAAAGTAGTGTAAATCGGCTCGTCTCTGAGTTCACCTCTTAAAGAGGAACTGATCGCCTTGCTTCGGCGGTGTGCCGATATATTCGCTTGGAGCCACGAAGATATGTCCGGAATCGATCCCTTGGTCATAACGCACCGACTCAACATCGACCCGACTTACAGGCTAATCCGACAGAAGAGACATGCTCTCGACCCAGAAATGTACACTATCATCGAAGAGGAAGTTGACAAGCTCCTTAAGGCCAAATTCATTGAAGAGATATATTATCCAGAGTAGATAGCCAATGTTGTGCTCATGAGAAAAGCCAATGGGAAGTGGCGTCTCTGTATAGATTATACAGATTTGAACAAATTATGCCCCAAGGATAGCTTTCCTCTTCCCCTCATTGATCAGTTGGTGGACAGTACTGCAGGACATGAATTGCTTAGTTTTATGAATGCCTATTCAGGCTACAATCAAATTGTAATGCATGAAACTGATAAATTAAAAATCACCTTTGTCACCGACAAAGGCCTTTACTGTTACCGAGTGATGCCATTTGGTTTGAAGAACGTCGGAGCAACGTATTAAAGGTTATTGAACAAAATGTTCGCTCGGTAGATTAGCCGAACTATGGAAGTATATATAGATGATATGCTCGTCAAAAGTATACACGCAGCCGACCATGTGACGGACCTAGAAGAAATGTTCTTGACTTTACGTAAGTACAAAATGAAGTTGAATCCTAGCAAATGTGCTTTTGGTGTGAGCTCGGAAAAATTTCTCGATTTCCTCGTTAGTCAGCGAGGAATCGAAGCGAATCCCGAGAAGATCAAAGCTTTGCTTGATATGGAGTCTCCGAAAATAATTAAAGACATTCAAAGGCTGACAGGGAGAATAGCTGCCCTTAATCGCTTCCTGTCTCGAGCCACAGATAAATGTCTCCCGTTCTTCAAGCAATTGAAGGGACGACAGACGATAGAATGGACAGAAGAGTGTGAAAAAGTATTTCAAGAAGTATAGTCTTATCTCGGGTCTCCACCACTATTGTCTAAACCCGAGACAGGAGAAGCTTTATTGTTATATTTGGCTGTATCCGATGCAGCAGTCAGCTCGACCCTAATACAAGAGAGCGAAGAGAGGCAATTACCAGTGTACTATGTCAGCAAAGCCTTACTACCGGCAGAGACAAGGTATCCTCAGCTCTAGAAAGTAGCCCTAACTTTGGTAGTATCCTCGCGATGACTCCGGCCATACTTTCAAGCTCACACCATCATCATTGTGACCGACTTACCACTGCGCCAAATTCTTTAAAAGCCAGAGGCTTTCGGCCGACTCACAAAGTGGGCTGTCGAATTGAGCGAATTCGACATACAGTACAGGCCGAGGACGACCATAAAAGGACAAGTTGTCGCCGATTTTCTTGTTGAAGTGACCTCCAAACATAACACAATGTCTGATTCTGATGAGGTTATTGAATCAGCGGCTTCTTCTTCTTTCGGCCCATCACCTGATCCGGCTCCTTGGAAGTTATTTGTCGACGGCTCATCTAATTCTAAGGCAAGCGGGGCCGAGGTAGTATTGGAAACTCCTGATCAAACTTGAATGCAGTATGCCTTACGACTTGGATTCCAAGCGTCGAATAATATATCAGAATACGAGGCCTTATTACTCGGCCTTCGACTCGCCGCAAGTTTAGGTGCAACTCATTTCAATGTTTTCAGTGACTCGCAGCTGGTCGTTAACCAAATCTCTGGTGTTTATCAAACTCGAAAAGAACAACTGAAGGCATACATGGTAAAGGCCAAAGAATTAATCAGCGGATTCCAGAAATGTGAAGTAATTCGGATACCCAGGATCGACAATGCCAAAGCTGACTTGTTAGCAAAGCTCGCCTCGATCGACGAAGAGGACATACCTCGATCGGTTCCCATCGAATACGTAGTTAAACCGAGTATAAATGAGCCGATAGACATACTTCCTATCGACTCAGAACCTACTTAGTTTGATCCAATCATCTGTTATTTTAACGATGGAGAACTACCGGAAGATCGTACCGAGGCACGACGGCTAAAGGTTCGAGCGTCGCGTTACACCGTCTTGAATGGGGTATTGTACAAGAAAGGGTTTTACGCTCCCTTACTAAGTTGTGTGGACTCCCATGAAGCCGATTATATTTTATGGGAGATACACGAAGGAATATGTGGGAACCACTCAGGAGGACGTTCGCTCGCCAACAAAGTGTTACGGCAGGGGTATTACTGGCCGACTATACAACATGATTCTAAGAGGTTCGTCCAAAGGTGCGACAAGTATCAGCGATTTGCGGTTATCCAGATGCAACCCCCCGAGGAACTGACTCTGATGTCTGGACCGTGGCCCTTTGCACAGTGGGAAATCGACATCATCGGACCCTTCCCCAGAGAGGGAAGGGTCAGATCAAATTTGCTGTGGTTACAATAGATTATTTCACGAAGTGGGCCGAAGCCGAGCCATTAGCAAAGATTACCGAGTAAAAAATCACAGACTTTGTTTGAAAAAATATCGTATGTCGGTTCGGGATACCTCGGACCATTATTACCGATAACGGAAGGCAGTTCAATAACAAACAATTCCGCGAGATGTGCAGCAATCTCGGGATCCGGAACGTGTATGCCTCGCCTCATCATCCCCAGACGAATGGACAGGTCGAGGCCGTTAACAAAATTATAAAGCAGCATCTCCGAATGAAGCTCGATGAAGTAAAAGGAACATGGGCCGATGAACTTTCAAATATACTGTAGGCCTATCGAACTACAACACGGACTGCCACGGGAGAAACTCGCTTCTCCCTTTGTTATGGCTCGGAAGCAGTTGCCCCGGTTGAGATCGGTATTGGCTCCGCCCGAGTCAACACGTTCAGTGAACAGGAGAATAACGAACTCCTGTCACTCGGGCTCAATTTGTTGAAAGAGAAAAGAGAAAGAGCTCGATTACGAATGATGGCTCGACAGAGGCAAGTGTCTGGATTTTACAACAGTCGAGTTAAAGTCAGACGATTCCGAGCCAGGGATATGGTCCTCCGAAAAATGTTTCCAAACATGAAGAAAGTTGGGGCGGGCACATTGGGACCCAACTGGGAAGGCCCCTATATCGTCTCGAGCACCATCCGCCCTGGAACGTATCGGCTGTAAGACGTAAATGGGCAATTGTTGCCTCACCCATGGAATGCTGAACATCTCAAGATCTATTACCCGTAAGGCAGAATAGAAAGTGTTAAAGAATAATGGAAGAGAGATATAATTGAAGTCAATTCAATAAAACTAAAAGTTTCATTTTTTCTAAGTGTTTAGCGTCGAATTACAGCCTATGGTAAAGTTACAAAAAAGAGGGATGACACAACTTCTGGTAGAGTGAATGATCACCCTCGGTCGGGGACCACTCCTTAGACTGAGCCAGAAGGACCAGCCTCGTTGGCAGCAGCGTCCGCAGCAGGAGCTTCTCCGTCGGCAGCATCAATGCCAGCAGCCTCGGCCTCAAGACTATGAGCTTCAAAAGTCAAAAAGTCGAGGTCAGGAAAGGCAGCCTTCATCTCCAAAATACAGGCCCTGTAACCACTTTGATAAAGGCGGTTCCTCTCTTCCTCAAATTCTGAGGACTCAAGGAAGGTGTCTATGGCCCGGTCGTGTGCCTCCTTGGCTCGACGGGCCTCCTCTTAAGCTTCCTGGATGAGGGCTGCAGTGTCGACCCTTGTAAGACCCGTATCTTGGTCCGTACACTTCCGCGGTCTTACCGGTCGAATTCCAACAACTTTCAACCCTTAATCATTATCGACGCGCGACCCTGATTCATGTGCTGACAACCCAAGTCGACTCAACCCGAGACCAATGCCATAGCGACCGCACCGTCGCCGCGATTCCGATACCGTGACTCGCGCGCCGAGGCGATACCCTGATCAAGAGTTATGGGCCAACGTTCGGTGCGAGAAAACGCCGCGCGTTGCGAAACCCAATGAAATCTCTACAATGTGTCGATTTGGAGCGAAGGGCAAGCTTGCCCCGAGATTCATAGGACCTTTTGAGATCACTGGGCGCGTTGGCACCGTGGCCTATCGGCTTGCCTTGCAATCACAGTTGCCTGGCGTCCACGACGTTTTCCACGTCTCCATGTTGAGGAAGTGTGGGTCAGACATAGTTCCCGTTATTGATTGGCAGCCGCTTGAGGTTCGTGAGGACGCTTCTTACATTGAGCAGCCAGTTCGTATCCTTGATCGGAAGGAGCAGGTCCTTAGAACCAAGGTCATTCCTTTGGTGAAGGTGTAGTGGGGTCACAATTCTGTTGAGGAGGCTTCTTGGGAGCATGAGGCTGAGATTCGAGAGCGTTATCCTCATCTCTTTGATGGTTGATCATGTGATGTATTTTGTGCGCCGTTCCTGATTCTATATGATGATGTTATATCGCTTCTTTTTCATGGGTAATGCTTAGTTGCGATGCTTGTGTAAATTTCGAGGACGAAATTTTTATAAGGAGGGGAGAGCTGTAAGACCCGTATCTTGGTCCGTACCTTTCCGTACACTTCCGCGGTCTTACTGGTCGAATTCCGGCAGCTTTCGACCCTTAACCAGTATCGACGCGCGACCCTGATTCATGTGCCGACAACCTAAGTCGACTCAACCTGAGACGAATGCCATAGCGACCGCACCGTCGCCGCGGTTTCGATACCGCAACTCGCGCGCCGAGGCGATACCCTAATCAAGAGTTATGGGCCAACGTTTGGTGCGAGAAAACGCCGCGCGTTGCGAAACCCAATGGAATCTCTACGATGTGTCACATCAATCACATCAATCACATCAATCAATCACCCATCAACCCATCACATGTCAAGTACACATCACTCTCACCCAAATTTCCAAGCAACCACAAAAGTCTTCACATCCCATACCTCTCTTACACAAAAAGCCACAAAAGTCTTCACCACCCATACCTCTCTTACACAAAAGCCACAAAAGTCAAGTTTTTCTTACACAACCATCACTCACCCATCCATCCATCACTCTCTCTCTCTCCCTTTACATCACTCTCTCTCTTTCTCTCTTTCTCATTCCAAAATTTCCAAGCAACAAAAATTCCAAGAGCCCCATACGTATGGAAATTTCCCAACTTTCCTAAGCTCTAAGTGGCCCACCTTCCTACCCCAAAATCTCCCATCTCAACCCTCCATTCTTCATCTTAGCCATTGAAGTTGAAGACAAGGTGCCAAGGAACCTCTAGGAGCAAGAAGATCGGACGGTGGGTGCCTCTATAGGACAGTTTTTCTCATTTTTATGATGGGCCAAGTGAGGCCTACCGATCAATGGTGTGGATCTCACTTGGGACCCTAATATGTGGTGGATGGACCACATGGATCATCATGATCATTCCATGATGGGGCCATTCTCCATGGACCCCATCATGATGTTTATTTTCTCTTCAAAGGTCATCTAGACCGTCCATGTTGGTGGGGAAAGGATCCCCACCGTTGATTTTAAATTTCGGTGGTCCCACATGTTTTAAGGCCCACTTGTTGTATGATTTGTTGCTAGGGAGGGCCCATAATGACGGGGTCCCTCCATCACAAGCCGTGTCCCACTCTCCATATCTCTCTCTCTCTCTCTTTTATTTTATTTTATTTTATTGCAATAGGAGGGTGTGGTCCACTTGAATGGATCCCACCTTGATGTAATTTTTATTCAAGTGGGGCCCACCTTGGACATTGAGCCCATGACACCCATCAGTGGTGGCCCACTCCATCAGGGCCCACACTAAAAAAAAAAAAAAAAAATTAACAAAAGACCGTCCAGCGTCTGGGACGCTGGACGTTTCAACAGAAAGGGAATAAAGGAAGAAAGAAAAAGAAAAGGGAAATGGTGGGCTGCTCCAACATGGCCCCACCTTGATGTATATTTTTAATCCAAGCCATCCATTTTATTCTCGGGATCGTTTTAGGCGTTGAGCCGAAAAATGAGATCGATCCAATTATCTGGCGGGCCGTGGCATTAAGAATACTATTGTCTTCCTTTAAAACTTGAAAAAAATGATTTCTGGGGTCCACCAGAAGCTTGGACCTACCTGAAACTTGTTTTGGACCCCTATTTTTGTGGGAAACATGCAATGGACGGGATAGATTTGTTTAATGTGGGTCCCACCTAGGAAAACAAAATTAAAGGAAATCCATGCATGCGTTTGCTACTTGACGTCCAGAGGTGTCTGGACGTCCAACCAAAAAAAAAAAAGAAGAAAGAAAGGAAAAGAAGGGAAATGGTGGGCCACTCTTGTAAGCCCCAACTTAATGCATGGATTTAATCCAAGCCTTCCACCATCTTCCTCAGATTAATTTAGGCGTTGAACCAAAATTTGGGACCAATCCGGAACTCAGGTGGGCCATACCATCTAAAATCATGAGGAGACATGCCTGAAACATACAAAAGCATTTGGTGGGGCCTACCTGAAATTTGGACGTGGCTGAAACTTGGTTTGGACGCCTAATTTTTTGGAACACATGCAATGGGTGGGGTAGATCTGGTTAATGTAGGTCCCACCTAGGATAAAAAAATAAATTTTTTTTTGGCATGACTTTGTGCCATGAGTCCAGAGATGTCCACGTTAAAAAGGGTGGCCGCATTGGCCCACTTGTAGACTCCACCATGGTGTATATTTTACATCTATACCGTTCATTTAATAGGTCCCCTTGAATGGTGCGTTGACTCCAAAAATCATCCACAAACTGAACTCAGGTGGGCCATACCATCCAAATCATGTGAAGACATGCCTAAATCATATAAAAACACTTGGTGGGGCCTACCTGAATTTTGAATGTAGCTGAAACTTGGTGTGAACCCTCAAACAGGTGGGACACACGTAATGGACGGATTGGATTACAAATAAACACTTTGGTGGGCCCTATATGGGACCCACTGTGGTATGTGTGGCTTACCATACCGTACACAACAGTGGGTGGTGACACCCACTGTGATACAAGTGTTCACTCACGCCGTCCGTCCACGACGGTGGCCCCCACTCAGATGTATGTATTGTGTCCACGCCGTCCATCACGTGGGACCCTGGCCACGTGACGTTATGAACAGGTTTGGATGGCAAGAAACATTACAGTGGGCCCTAGGCCATGTGATTCAATGAACAGTTTGGATGCAAATAAATAGTGCAGTGGGCCCAGGTTGGGTAGAAAATATACATTACGGCGGGCCCTGGGTCTATATGACCTTATCAACAGGTTTGAATGGAAAATAAACATTTTGGTGGGCCCCTTGCTACATGGCCTTATCAACAGGTGGGATGTAAAATAAACATTTTGGTGGGCCCCTTGCCACACGGCCTTAACAACAGGTTGGGCGGCAAATAAGCATTTCAGTGGGCCCAGGATTGGCTGGGAAATAAATGTTATAGTGGGCCCACATGGGAGTCTACCATGATGCATGAGTTTCATCCAAACCGTCCAACCATTTTGAGATCATTTTAAGGCCATTGTTAAGGCCCATCTTAATGTATTTGTGGCCCGCCCACTAAGGCGCACTTTGTTATTTATGGGCCCATGTGTGTAGGCCCAATTGATGTATTTGTGGCCCATTGTTGAGGCCCACTTTGGTATAAGGCCTATGTGATTAGGCCCATAAAGCTCATGTGATTGGGCTCATTTTTTTTATGAATTCTAAGGCCCATGGGTTATGACCCATTGCAAAGAACCTCAGGCCCATTGGTGAGGCTCATTGAGGTGATCCGCTTGATGAATGTAAGGCCCATATGATACGGCCTAATTGATGTACTTAAGACCCAATTGAGTTCAACTAGGTCCATTGCAATGCGTGATCCCTCTATGGCATATAACGATATTTATAGTAAGTAATGCCTTAGGAACAATGATGGTTAGATGCCCACATTGTAAGGATGACGTCGGTTAAATGTCCGCATTGTCACTCTCCCTAAGGCACACTAATAGACCCATACTTGTATTAAGTAGGCTATCTCGGCCCATCTCAGTTATACGCAAAGCCCATCTTGATTATAACATGTTAGTACAGTTCCATGACTCATGATCATACGCATCATATGTATGCTTGACGTGAGAGTTGTCTGATCATAGCATTTGCCTTCGGGCAGGTTGTTTATGGGCTCCCGGTTAGGCGGTGTTGCCCTACATGAGCGCACGATATGCGCAGGATTGGTTGCATGACTGGATAGTGTGATTCATGCATTCCGCATTTGTGTGACATGGTTACTGTACGCCCTAGCGACATCAGGGCCGTAGCCTCCATAGACAGATCGTAGTTGGCAGGATTGGATACCGAAAATCTTGTTCTACATGGGGTACTATAGATATCCCTGGGTGAAAGTCCCTAAACCCTTATGGTACCAAGAGGTTGCTCCAACGTCTAGACCGAGTGGGTAGATGAGCACTGAGTGCCGAATACCAGTTGGCTGTGCTCTCCACTGTGTCGTGGTCGGTTGGAAGGGGGTGCGGCCTTACCCGTCCGAGTGTAGGGGGCAATGCTAGGCTGAGTTTGACCAGCTCAAGGAATGGGTCTGCTATCGACGAGTCGCGCTCGATATTGGCAGACGGATAGTGAGGTCTTTTCCACTTACCTTATTGTGCGCGATGTGGTGGCAATTTGGTTTAGAGTGTATTAGACCCCGGTGATATTCCATACTTTGAGCTGTATTGATGTGTGGACATAGATAAGGACCTGTATGCTTGAGCTGCATTGCACATCGCATGTCCTTGGGATGGCCGATACCATTCATGTCTTGCATCGCATAGCCTTGTTACGGCTCATGATATTATAGATTCATCTGTATATTCTGCTTTACTCTGACATTGCATGTTCATATTACTACCTTGCGCACACACTTTCACCACCCTCTAAGCTTTCTGTAAGCTTATGCACGACTGTTGCGTGCAGGTGACGTTGGATCGCAGCAGCGTTGAGACAGGAGCACGTTGCTGAGCATTTTGGAGTTTTTGTACTTTACCTTTGTATTTCCCTTTATGCTCATTGTACTTGTAAAGTTTTTGATCATAGTGGAAATGTAATGGATTTCTTGGTTGTTGTTTGTGGGTTATGCCTTTGGTTATGCTTATTACGAATCAAACTGATGTTGAAAATCCTCCTCGTAGCATCCCAGGATCGGAACCTGGCGAATGGGAGCTAGGAGCCGAGAATGGAGTTCTACGGAGGCTGTCGGCGCCGGATTCGGCGATCGGGAATTTTGTAAGCCCGATTTCTGAGTTTGGGGCGTGACAACCCTAACCCGAGCGAGAGTGCTCTCACAAGCGCTGTGAACTTGAAGAAGATACTGATGTTTTTTCTCGACCTCCTTTAGAAGTGAGGTCAAATGGGCATTGTCAGCTTTGGCTCCTTCAAGAACCATCCTTGCATTCTCGGCCTCTTTCCTGACATCCTCAGCCGCCTTCCTGGCAATTGACAGATCGCCGGTCATAATGCCGATGCGACCCTCGGTGATCTCTCTGCGACCCTCTGCCTCGGCCACAACTCTCTTCGCTGTCTCTGTCTAGTTCGCGAGCTTTTGAGCAGCGGACAGCTCTGAGCAGGCCTTAACGATGCAGGGGGCCAACTGCGAATGGAAGACAGTAAGTAATAAGTAAGGACTCAGTCGGGAATAACAGAGAAGAGAAAAGAAAGAATTTTACATCAAAAAGTGGCCTCGCCATATGTCCAAGAGTCTGCAGAGTCGGGCCATTGTAGAAGCTGGCAAAATCTCTCTCACTCCCGTGCGCGATGGCCCAAGGGATCATCCCCGAAATGACCTTGGAGAAGGGAGACTCCTGTTGAGTCATCTCCCCTCTCGAGGGTTCCCCGCTTGGGACCTCTCTCAGCCTCTAGACCTCTTCTACCATGGGTCCTGGCTCGGGAACCGACTGAGAGACGGGAAGACTCGGCTCCACTTCTTCGGCCCTCTCATCAGGGTCGAAAAGTACGACTACCTGCGGGGCGGCAGGGACAGGAGCAAACGGGGCAGCTGGCTCATTGGCCTTTGCAGCGGTCTTCTGTTGCTTGAAAGGCCGAGACCTCGACTGGAGAGCCGACCTCGGAGGGGCTTTGACCTTGGATATTGGCTTCAGGGACGGGCGAGACTCGGTCATGCTGTCAGAAGCCGACTTAAGATATGGGCGAGCCTCGGGAAGGTCTGAAAAGAAGAATGAAGATGGGTTAGACAGGAAACCGAAAGAATGAAACAGAGCAGGATGAATTACCTGAGACAAATAAGTCTAAACCCGCCAGATGAAGACGCTCGGGTTGTAACAGCAGTTTTCAAGATCGGTCTTCTGCACTTAGCTTCTTTAGCTCTCTGATCCGAGCTAGAGCGCCGGACCCGAGCTTCCCTCTTTTCTTCAAGATATCTGCAAAGCGTCATGAGGTCAGGATCAGCATAAGACGATGAGGAAGAATAAAGATTATAGAGCCGAGTCACCAAGTCACCTGGTTTCCGAAACGAGTGAGAGACTCGAGGTTCGTACGGCCACGAATCGGCCAACTCCCATTGTCCGCACGCCCAAAACCACCTCTCCTTCCAGTGTTTGTTAGAGGTGGGTGGGTCGGTGATCAGAGACCCACCTTTGCCTCTCCATGCACTCAGGAAGTATAGGCCAGGAAAACTTGAGTTTGGCCTTACTTGGTATAGATAGAGGAATTCGTCAACGGTTAGTGGGGGTTGCTCTAGCTCGGCCCATAACACAATGCACCCAAATAAATTCCTCCATCCGTTTGGAACAATCTGACCGAGAGCGAGTTTGACTCGGGATATAAAATCGCGAGCAATGAGTTGGAGTGGCAGGCGCAAGCCACAATGCATCGCGAGCTGAAAAATCGCGACTATCCCCGCAGGGGGATGGTCAGGCGAGTCTTCCGGATGAGGAAGATGAAGCACGACCGAGTCTTGGACATGGAACCGAGCTCGGATTCGGTTTAGGTCGGACTCAGTCAAAACCGAGGCAACAAGACCTCTCGGATCGTCTTTGGCTCCTTCTCCCTTGGAAGAGGATTCAAAAGCTTCTACAATCTGGTTTACAGGATTTGGGACAGCCACTCCCTCGGCTATAATGTTTCATCTTCTCCCTCTTCCTCCTCCAATTGATCCATCCCGAGATTAGGTCTCCCTGGACGGGTCACTAAAGACACTCCACCACGGGAAGACCGGCTTGAGCAGGACGCTCAGCCGATGAGTCATTGGACCCCCTTACAAGCCGGAATGCGGAATCAGCGCCAACGGCGAACTCCGTCAGTAAAGAGGGTGGTTCCAAAACATTTCAGAAATGTTGGGACACACCATCATCTCCGGACATCCCCTCCCGGGGGCTCTGGGAGCCACGCACAGCCATTAACGACTATAGGAATGGAGGGAAAGAACTCACCGGCGAAGATAGCAGCGGATGCAAAAAGAGTTAACTGAGGAAGGAACAACAGCGGAGGAAAGGAAGAAGGAGAGGTAGGAAGAAGATACAGGGGCGGGGGGAAGGAAAGCGAAAATAAAATTTGTACGTTCCTCCCGCCCGGCCTTCTTATAGCCAAGCCACGTGGCAGGACATTTAATAAAAAAGTGAAACGACGCTTCCTTCGACTCCCCCGCTCGACATGTGGCACGCTCTGATTGACGACAACAATTCCCTCGCCACGCGTCCGACTCCCATAAGCGGGCGAAAAGACCTGGCGGCCGGCCGGCCGTGCGACCTCGGGAAATGCACCGTCATACGTTAGGGATGACGCAAAGGGCATTAAATGTCTCATCATGACCTCAAACTCTAATACGAACTGACCTAAAAACTCATTACTCCTTGGTGTCGTGGATGACACAAGGAGTAAGGGGGGCTCACTGTTGGGAAAAAATATGTTAAGTCCGAAGACTCGAATTTCGAGTAGGTCGGCTCCGCTAGTACTGCCCAAAGAGTCTGAAACAACGGTCGGAGCTGAGTGAATAATGAAAAGGCCAAGAGGCATAAGCATAAGACGACCAAAGTTACTCGGTCGGAGAGATAGCTGCGTCTGCGTAAGCCTACAAAAGGCCGAGTAAGTTAAAAGCCGTCCGACCGAGAGAGAAAAACCGACATGGAGTGTTGGTTCCGTCGGCCATGGAATAAGGAAGGGTGACGAGTAAACATCGAGACTTTCATCCGTAAGGAGGCAGAAAACTTACTCGCTTAGGCCGACCGAGACTCTTTCAGAGTCGGTGACGGTCGAGCCGAGACCGAGAAAAGTGGTGTGAATATAAATGCCGCCCCGAAAATCTGAAAACACAGGTGTCCGATCCTGAGATTCTCGGGATCAGGTGAAATCAGTTGAAAGGATTAAATCTCCGGATAACCAGGAGAAGAATCCTCATACGATGAAGATTCTTAAGATCTATAAATATCCAAGTCCTTTACAGAAGCAGGTACAGGATACAAAACCCAAAAAATACTTTGCCATTGATCAGAAGACTGACTTAAGCATCAGAGGTTCCCTGGCTTTAGCCAGGGTCCCCTTTTTATTATTGATTGTGTAGGTGGGAGACGATCTGACCCGGGGAGCCGTCCCATAAAAATACACCAACAGGTCGGATACATTCATTCTGCTGGTGTAATTATGGATCCATTGTGCGATTTCTGTGGAGTGCAAAGAGCAGTAGTCTATTGCCGATCGGACGCAGCCTGCCTCTGTCTGTCTTGCGATGGATTCATACATTCGATGAATGCGCTCTCCTGCCGCCACCTGTGGTCGCTTATATGTGATGGGTGCAGCTTGCAGCCTGTGATCATTAGGTGTTTGGATGTTCAGGCCTCGCTGTGCTAGAACTGCGAGAAGACATGTTGCTCAGGTGCGGTGCCGGCACACTAGCGGCAGATGGTGAATTGCTACTCAGGTTGCCCGTCTCCTACAGAGATTTCTGTTGAGGAGAAGCCTTCAATCTTCAAGTGTTCATGTTGCTCTACCGGTCGTGGGACGCGCTCGACCAGTCGTAGATTCAAGCCCTAGTTGTGCTATTTTTTTCTGGGGCCTCGGACCAGTCGTAGGAGAGCTACAACTAGTCGTAGGTTATGCAGTTTATTCCGCGATTTTGCGTGAAACTGTGGATTTGAGTCCTTTCGCAACCGGGATGCGAAAGGGAAGTTTCCTAAACTATAAATAGGTGTACTTAGGGCTTTTTTAGGGTATGGGAAAGTTTTTTAAAGGGGTTCCAAGGAAATTAAAGGGTGTAGCAAGGGTAAGATTCGAGGTTGTTCGAATCGGGTAAGTCCTTTCTCTTTGTAATTTCTGTTTTCATAGTGGAGATCTGTCGCTTTGTGCTGTGATTTTTTTCCGCAAGGGTTTTTCACGTTAAATTTGGGTGTTATCTGTGTTCTCTTGTGTGCTTGGTGTCATTGAATTGCTATCCTAGATCTAGATCTGTGTGATTTCGCAGGTCAAAATCCCCAACAAGTGGTATCAGAGTTATCGTTGGGGCACAGATCTGAATCTGAGGGATTAGTAATAATGGCAGATTGAGAAGTACTCAGAAAAAAATAATTTTGAGTTATGAAAGGTTAAGATGATTAGCTTGTTAACCAAGCAAGGCGAAGATGGTGCTCTTGAGGAGCGGAAGTCTACTATGAATGCTGCTGATTGGAATACTCTTGATAAGAAAGTTTTATCATCGATCCGTTTATGTCTCACGGATGAGGTTCTCTACAATGTCATGAGGGAGAAAACTGCAGCTGGTTTGTGGGCGAAGTTAGAGGATGTCTATGCGAAGAAATCCTCAGAAAATCGCCTACACCTGAAGCGGCAGTGGTATAACTTCAAGATGGCAGAGGGTGGAGATCTGGAGGCTCACATCAGCAACTTTAATAAATTGGTTTGCAAATTGCTGGATATGGAGGAAGCGATGAAAGATGAAGAACAAGCATGTATGTTGCTGAATTCTCTCCTGGTGTCTTATGAGTCATTCAAGGACACTATGTGCAGCATGAATAAAACCCTGAGTGTCGACACAGTTATCTCAGCCCTTCAAGGGAAGGCTATGAGACAACTAAACAACAACATGGGGACATCTTCTGATGCACTGTTTACAGTGGGTAAGAATTCTGGACAAGGTACAGGTTCTTCAGGTTCTAGATCCAAATTCAAGGGCAAGGGCAAAGGAAAGGTAAAGTGTTGGAATTGTGGGAAGGAAGGACATGTGAAGAGGGATTGTGAAAATCCTAATTCGAAGAGGGAAGATTCTGAGGCTTCATGCAGGGAGGCCAATGTTATCACGTCAGATGGATCGAGTGGATGTGATGGTGATGTTTTATCTGTGTTTTTGCTCAGACGGTCATACGATGATTGTAAGGATGAGTGGATGCTAGACACAGAGACATCTTTTCATATGACTCCTCATCGGAGTTGGTTCACCAGCTATAGGGAGTGCAATGGTGGATAGGTATTTATGGGCAATGACATTGCCTGTAATGTTGTGGCTATTGATTCTGTGCGCATCAAGATGTTTGATGGGGTGGAGCGTACCTTGACAGATGTGAGACACGTTCCTGATTTGAAGCAGAATCTGATTTTTCTTGGTGTACTTGAGGCAAAAGGATGCAAGTACTTGGGTATTGATGGTGCTCTTAAAGTATCAAAGGGGGCATAGGTAATCATGAAAGCGCAACGACTCGGTAACTTGTACAAGTTGATCAGGAGCACTTCAAAAAGTGGAGTTACAGTGGATGTAGCGGATTCCACCTATGCACGTGTGTGGCATGTTGGGCATGACCACATGAGCGGGCAGGGTATGAAGGCTGAGATGCGCGGACAGGAATACAGAGCAGGTGGAGCAGCTACCTGTGAGAAGAAACACATGACATGATCGCGGGATATCGGCGAGGTACATGGACGACTCCAATATCGCAGGAGTATTCATCTTCTATTCAGATGGCTCTAGGTGAGCCTGGTGCTGAGAAGTGAAAGGTGACTATAGGCGATGTGATGGATTCATTGTACCAGACTGACATATGAGAGCAGGTGGAGCTTCCACTGGGCCGAAAAGTGGTTGGATGCAGGTGAATCTTCAGGACGATACAACATAGATACAGAGCGAGGTTGGTGGCGATGGGTTATGCTCAGGGAGAAGGGATCGGCTTCTCAAAGATATTCGCGCTGACAGTATAGCAGGTGTTTATTAGATCAGTGATTGGTGCTGGTTGGCCGATGTGATCTTGAGCTGGAAGGAAAGATGTGGAGTTTGCACTTCTGCAAGGGAAAGTGAAGAGCAGATCTACATGAAGCAACCAGAGCGGTTCGAAGTGAATGAGGCTAAGAAAAGACTTTGCAGGAGGTCGTTGTTCGGCCTGTCGCATAGGCAGTGGTTTGATTCCTTCATGGTGGGTCAGGTATTGTATGTTGATGACGTGTGGATCGCCAATTGTAACATGTCTGAAATCAATGTACTGAAGACTCGGGACATCCAGGATGAAGGATCGAGGGGTTTGCAAAGATGGTTCTTAGCGTTGAGACTGAAGAAGGAGTAAGCTTTGGTAATCACAGGAGGAATACCTTGTGTGTAGGTATTGATCCAGGATGTGATGGGCCAGGTAAAGCCGGAGAGCGTTACCTACGTTTCTCTCCTCAAGTTTTCCTCTGGATTTGTCCCAAAACAGATGAGGAAAAGTAGGATATCTCATGAACGTTATTCGAATGCGCTGGGCAGTGTATGCCATGGTCTGGTTTAGATCGGTTATTTCACAGGCTATCAGTGTTGTGAGCAAGTACCCCGGCAAGGAATATTGGGTAGCGGTGAGATGGTAAGAAGACTACGTTTTTCTTTTTGAGAAGACAGGAGCAAAGGTGGTTGAGCACGTGGATCTTTGTCTGTGAAACTTCTCTGGGCTTGGCGATGGCGGAAAAGAAAGACGGAGTGTGCACAAGGAGCTATGATGAGATGCAGAAATAAGAAAAGAGGTCACATAGCTACACGGTTAAAGAATGAAGACTTGGTGGAGATTGTTGAGGAGAAGCCTTCAATCTTCAAGTGTTCATGTTGCTCGACCGGTCGTGGGGACGCCACGACTGGTCGTGAGAGGCGCTCGACCGGTCGTAGGTTCGAGCCCTGGCACGACTCGAAGTTCAGCGAGTTGTGCTGTTTTTTTTCGGAGCCTAGGACCAGTCGTAGGAGAGCTACGACTAGTCGTAGATTACGCAGTTTATTCCACGATTTTGCGCGAAACTGAGGATTTGAGTCCTTTCGCAACCAGGATGCGAAAGGGAAGTTGCCTAAACTATAAATAGGTGTTCCTAGGGTTTTTTAGGGTATGAGAAAGTTTTCTAAAGGGGTTCCAGGGAAATTAAAGGGTGTAGCAAGGGTGAGATTCGAGGTTGTTCGAATCGGGTAAGTCCTTTCTCTTTGTAATTTCTATTTTCATAGTGCAGATCTGTCACTTTGTACCGTGGTTTTTTCCCACAAGGGTTTTCCACGTTAAATTCGGGTGTTCTCTGTGTTTCTTGTGTGCTTGGTGCCATTGAATTGCTATCCTAGATCTAGATCTGTGTGATTCCGCAGGTCAAAATCCCCAACAATCTCGAGGTTGTGGTCTAGTGTGATTGATGTTGGCAATTTGAAAGAGGCAGATGGAAGTTGGGGAATGGAAATTGTGGCAACGAATGAGAATTACGGGAGCAGCGGATGGGCGTAAGATGAGAAAGGAAGTTCGGTTGCGTTGAATGATTTGGATTCTTGTGGGAAGTTGGAAAATTGGAAAGTTGGAAAACCAAAGCTTCGGTTGCGTTGAATGATTTGGATTCTTGCGTTGAATGATTTGGATTCTTATGATGAATGATTTGCTAGAATTATAAATGACCGTGTTTGTTCGTTGGCTATGCCTGCGTTTGGATTCTCAATCAAAGTAAATTGAAATATATTCAATTTGTTATAATGAAAATGGGCAAATTGTGGTGGCGCCATTTTGATTCATGATTACAAGCCGAGCCTTATTTGCAATTCTAAGTATTCAAGACTCACTTGCAACTATAATTATTGCAATTTGGGTGCGAATCCGTCTATCATAACATAATGAGGCAAATCTCGCTCCTCGCTTTGGTTATTTACTCCATTCAATTGGTCTATTGCAATCTATTTCAATTGAACATCCAAACACGGCATAGAATGAAGATGTTGTTATGCAATTTCGGGAGCTGCAACGGCTTTGTGTTCTAATCTGTTTATGATTTAAAATACAGTGTTTGTTCAAGCAATTTTCTGAGCCAAATAAACAGTATAAGTGGGGAAAATTTTCTCTGATCAAAATTGTTCCCGTGATGGGCCCCATTGTGGATTGAAGATGCATCAAAATCTTCCAATTGGGTGATCCTAACCATCCAATCAATCCACCCTCAAATGTGGACCTTTGGTTGTAGTTACCCATTTGCAAGCCAGTAATGGGATCGCAACGAGCATCCATTTTTGGGTAGATTTGCTCACTCTCATGATCGAATGATTGAGATTCACAAAATTGGGCCCCCTGCCGAACAAACTCTGGTTTCCTTTTACAGAGCAGAGCTTGGTGCATGTTGTTTATATGGTGCCTTGATTCTGTTTCTATAATTATAAAAAATCTTCAAAAAATCATGTTTGATATGTTCATGTGTATTGCTAGAAAACTCTGAAATGATCAATGAAATGACAGTATGTGTTACAATGTACTGTGGCCACAAATTTTATTTTATTTTTAAGAATCCGAACAGACTTGGTTAATCTATTTATTAGATGTTGATATCTTGGTTTGATCCGAGCCGCAATTTCTTTGACTGTAATGTGCAGTTGGGTTGTCCTCCTGTTAAAGAGCTTGGGGTATTCGATGATGATGATTTTTGTGAAGGTTTTAACATTGATGACATCGATTTTAATTTCAATAACAGCAATGAGATGTTTGGCTGTGTACAAAGTCAGTCAAGACATCTTTTCGAGGATGCGGGTATGGACTGCTTATTCATGGATAACAAATTCTCAGTTTCTGAGTCGAGCGGCCGAATGAAAATGTTGTAGAGGTTTGCTTCATTTCTCAAATTTCATGCAGTTCATTTACTTCTTTCAGCTATCTTTTTTCTTTTTTGGGGCTCAAGCTTTCCCATTTTTCTGACATCAAGACTTCAATACTCTATTTCACATCTTTATTTTCACAAATTTCTTGAAATTTATCTTCAATAGTTTCATTTAATTCTCCAAATTAGCTTTCATTTTGGATAGTTTAATTACTTGTCATTTATCTTACCTGACGTATGTGTGCTGTTCGACATTTCTTTTAATTGGATGGTTAGGAACTATGTCTGAATTTACTGGATATGCTTCACCCATGGGGTGGACCCATGATTTGGATGGGTCTAAATCAATGTGCATGTATTCTACATTAGTGAGTCATCCGCAGTCAAGAAATTGTAGAAAATGCACAATAGTAGTCTATCCCATTTTGAATTTGTTCCGTCTTCTGATGATGTTTGGATGGTTTCAAGGATATTGTGTACTCAAAATTGTGATATTGTCCTCCAGAATAACTCGGAATAGAGAGAGGTCTTATGCCAAATAAAGGGAGAAGAACAAAGAAAGGGTACGAAATTAGAAGAAAGCACACATGCAACCTGTACGGTGGATAACAACAAATAAAATCTCTTAAATTAGATTATTTCCACCATTTGAAATTTGGCCTTTTTCTTTGAAAAAGGGATGGTGACTATAACCTTTTTGAAATCTAAGGTTTGATATATTCAATCTAAGAAATGTTTTGAGCATTCCCAATCAACTTGGAGCCCTATCAAATAAACAGTTTGAGTTATTGGAAAAAAAAAAAAAAAAAAACCCAATTGTAATGGATAAAAGCCCTGACATATCACATTGCAATACGCCTGCAAATACAGATGTATTCGAGCAAACAATTTCGTCGAATCTCAAATGCTTGTCTATTTGTGGAGGAATCACCTACAAGCTAATGGGCCATAATATAAATCCTAAAATTCTACCTGATTGGGAGATCCCAATCCTTCAATTGATAGTGATGGCTAAAGAAATATACAAGAACGGTCCAACTTAAGATTCAGCCAGAAAAAAAAAAAAAAAAAAAACAAAGATTGATGGCTAGAATCTTCCAATCTTGGTGAAATTTGGGGCATCCTCCATCCATGGTGGGGCCAATCAGACCAACTTCTGGACTCCTGAATTATTATGGGTCCTATCCCCACCCTTCAATTGATGGCAAACAACTAGATAGCTAAAGAAATATACCACATTCAGCTTCAGAAAGAGCTCAATTTCAGATGGTAAGAATCTCCAATCTCAATGACATTTCAGGCATCTCTTATCCGTGGGGCCCATTGTACCAGCTTCTGGAGTGCTGAACTATGGACCCTATCCCAATCCTGCTATCAATGTTCTACAAATAGATGGCTAAAGAAATATACAACAATGGTCCAAATTTCACATTCAGCTTCAAACTGAGACAAAGATTGGATGGCTATAATCTTCCAATCATGGTGACATTTGGGACATCATCCATTGATGGTGGGGTCCACCAGACCAACTTCTGGACTACCAACCTATGGGCCCTACTTGTAAGAGCAGAGGTGCTGTAGGACAGTAAACATCCTGCAGAAAGAAATAGGATGCTTATGTAGATTCAATTATTTGTGCAATTGGAACTTGGTTGTGGAGTTTTCCATGATTCCTCATCTAAAGTCTTGATAAATGAAATCTGTCATAGCTAAATCTTCTATGAGTAGTTTCATGTTTCGACGTGCCTTAGGAAATACTGAAATCATTGGACTTTACCTTATATCATATATGGCTGATTTTCACTCTTCTGTTTTCTATCAGGCATCCTCTTCAATCCAACATGATTGCATCGGCCTTCAATCTTCCCATGTTCTTGGGCCGGCCGGTACTATTCAAGCTGTTTCCAGTGGTGCGGATAGAGTTCTGTTCAATCCATGTGGAAATAGAAACTTCAACCTCTGTTTCACTACCACACAAGTCCAGTCAAGCATGTCGCTTTCAGTCTCCAACCTCACTGGAGAGAGCAGTGCCACTGATTATCAGGATTGTGGAGTATCCCCGATGTTTTTCACACACGAAACACCTTGGGATTTGAACTTGGAAACTCCTTGCCCACAGGCCAGGGACAAAGCAAAGATGAGATACAACGAGAAAAAGAAAACCCGAACGTATGTATCTCAACCTCATGGTAATAGATCTAGTTGTCCACTCTCATTTGAAAACCATTTTACTATGATTTCTTCTAGAGATTTGAATGAAGATGCTTGAACATGATTTCTGATAGATGATTGCAGACGCACAATATCCGGGCAGTTCACCAGTGGGGCTCAATGTAAACATACCCTGGCCCAAAAATCAGACTGGCCTACTCATGAGGTTGGTCACACATGAGAAAAACGACTGACTAGAATGAAATGGAGACTGATCCATATTCAAGGCAGATGTGTGGCCTACCAAATGAAGGACGAATATGAATTTGGGCCAGGGCATTTTCACTGCAGACCTCCTGCTAAGGAATTACCTACCGATTTGCATGATGCCACGATGGCACATGTGCAGTGAAGAAAACCTTTGATATCTTCATCTGAACCTCCATAGCGTTACACATATATCGAATTTTTTGTTTCTTACCTTTCTACTTATAAGAATAGCCTATCTGTAATAGGCTATTCATTTCATATTAAGCATGACTTTTGAAATTAAATTTCATCTTATTACTAAAGACTTGCTTGCACACAACTTCCACACAAGGGGTTTTCCAGCAAAAGAAAGTCCATATTGACTCTAACAAATGATTTTCTGAAATCGCAATGGGAAATTTGGCTCCTATTTCAATGAGTGGGGAATTAAATGGATTTTTTTAATGTATATGCAAACACAACATGAAAATGGGTCTGGCTCAGTAAGGACATTTAGGCATCAAACTCCCCTTTTGAAGGGGTGTCCAAACCGGCCCTAAAAGTAGGAAACAACAAAAATCCAATTATACATTAACAGTAGTGTATGCATTTTTGAAAATCTGAAATATTGGGAAATAACAAAGTACTTTTTTACTTGATTGTCCTCAAAACTAAAAGCTTAGGATGTTTTTCATCTCTCCAAGTTCATTTCATAATCTCTAGAAAACAGAGAAATCTTAATCCATATGCCTAGTTTTAGTTGCCAAAACAGAAGTACGGCACATTTGGGGCAGTGTGCTGGATCTGTTTTTGATTACCACATTTCTGTTCCTTTCAATTTGATAGTAATAAAAAAAGAATATATCCAGTCTACTTATCAGGTAGGACACACCTGTATGTAGAAATGGATGTCTGGAACATGTTAACCAATGGTCTACAATCAATATGCATGTGATGTTCATCCAATGAGTGGGCTGCTCTTGAGTTTTAAGACAGATCCCAAATAAGTGCCATGATGGCACGTGTGGTACATTTGTATTTTGTACTTGCAGATGAATCCTGTGGAATTAGCATACATCCTAAAGTGCAATCTTAGTAAAAGATTTGAAATTCTGCCTTTTTTTCCCCTTTGGGATCACAAGATGTTAATCATGTTCAACTCTTGCTTTCAAAAAGCCGAAATACTTGCAGAATCTGCTAGTTGTAAAATAACCAATTCTACTTCTGTGACTCCATATAATAGTTTGAACGAGGAAATCTAAGCCTAATTTGGATGATTGGTGAATTGCCCAAGTGCAGGGGAACTTTTGTGATATGGGAATGGGCCCCACATGGGCACTTGATCAATCATGGCAAGCCTAGATGCAGTTTCAGAGGCGCAAGATTTGAGCTTAGATATGTTGTTGGAAATTTGGTCATCTTCATGAAGATTATGATACCGTATATCATAAATTCTGCTCATTAAGCTTCGTAAAAATAGCTTATGTATGCCATTTTTACAGGTTTGGAAAGCAAATACGGTATGCTTCTCGTAAAGCAAGAGCGGATACCAGAAAGCGTGTGAAGGGCCGGTTCATGAAGGCTAGCGAGGCTTACAACTATGATCCTCTAGTATCAAGAAATTGCTGATTTACAAGATTTCTTTGCCTTAGATTTTATTTTTTTATTTTTTCTTACTTTTCTTTTTGCAAGGCTTGCTTGGATGGAGGTAGCAAAACCGCCTGCCGCCAACAAGTCTCAAACATTCATTCTCATCTCCTCTGTAGTTAAAAATAAGCAGTAGGTTCATCTGGAAAAAGTAGTATCTTTAACCAAAAAAGACAGAAGACGATTGATTCCTAAGGTAGCTTTATTCATTTAAGCTTGTAAGAAGGAAATCCAGCTATCTTTCTCCTCGGTTGGGATATAAAGCTTTTAAAAGATGTTTTTTGTTTCCCAAGTGTGAGTCACTTCTATTTCATTGATTTTTGGGTGGTTGTCCTTTTTTAAAAAAAATAAAATAAAATATTTTGGCTTGCCTATTGGCTCGGCCTGGCTTTTGGGGTGTCCCAATTTCATGGAGGGGCCTGTTAGACTGATTGGATGCTCCACACACACCATTTTTGGTCCACATTGTTATGCAGCACGCCAACAACGCAGTGGGCCGAGATCCAATCTCGGGCCTCACCCACAAACGATAAACAGAAAGAATATAAACTAGAAACAGATCAAAACAATCCAAACAAACCACAAGACAAGATATACGTGGAAAAACTCCAAACTAGGGTAAAAAACCACGGATGCAAACTTCCACTATGAAGAAATAAAGATTACAAGGTAATATATTAACCTCTCCCTTGGAAGAATAGAGAAATCCCTTAGCCCACACCTTAGAATTACTTTCCCCTCTTGCTCATCTACCTAGAAAAGCTCTAGGAACCCCTATTTATAGTTTAGGTAACTTCCCTTTCGCACCCTTGCGAAAGGCGACACCAAAATCCGAAATCCGTATCAGTTTCGGAAACAATCTACGTAACCTACGACTGGTCCTAGGAGAGCTACGACCGGTCCAAAACAGCAAAAAACAGTATCGCTGAACTTTGAGTCGAGCCGGTCCACGACCGGTTGAGCAGGCCCTTACGACCGGTCGAAGACGTCCTACAACCGGTCGAAGGCGGCCCAATGTGACTCCACATTCTCAACACACATACAATTAGTTACATAAACATTTCATGTACAACTACAGTGTTGATGTTTTAGAGTTGAGCTGGTTCAGAACTATTACAGAAGCCTGGGGCTTTAGCTATCTACAGAATACTCTTGAGAAAATGATTCGAATATGGTGATTTGAACTTTAAGTGGGCATTTAGGTCCATGACAAATTACAATTCATGTATTTATATTTTGTTGGAATGCATAACCGTCCAAGGCACTGTGGGCCCATTTGGATAGTTCAATATGGACCTACTTATAGTTTATATAATAATAAGGCATTATAGTATAATGCATTATACTAATGAAAGGCATTGGGAACAGTTGTTATGATTATATTCTTAAGTATGTATGTCTACTGACTTATTTTCTTAATTTCTAGAAACTTAATTGGAATCTTAAGTCATTTCATATGTTACTCTTTCCTCTTACCTCATCTCTCTCATCCACCATCTCTTTCAACCTCTCCCTAGTGGACCCACATTATGTACGCACTACAACAAAACTGTGGAAAACCAGCACTTAGAGTGCATCATACACCGACGCTATTTAAATGTGGGCCACGGATGTTACATAAAATAAAAAACAAGACGCGATTTCTATTTCACTCCCAGCTCTCTTTCTCTCTCTCTCTCTCTCTCTCTCTCTCTCTCTCTCTCTCTCCCTCCCGAATCTATCTCTCTCTCTCTCCCTCTCCCTCTCCTGACAACTCTCTCCCTCTCCCAACTCTCTCTCTCTCCCTCTCCCAACGACTCTCTCTCTCTCTCCCGACTCTCTCTCTCCCTCTCCCGACAACTCTCTCTCTCTCGCGCGTGCTGCCATTAATTTTAGGGCTTATATGAAGATCTGAAATAGGTAAGAGTCTAGATTTTATCAATTTCAACCTTAGTGATTTCCTAATTAGGGATATACAATGTTGAAACCCTAATTAGGGATTTACTATGTTGAAACCCTAATTCAATGTTGAAACCCTAATTAGGGATTTTTCTATGTTGTTTGATGCGAATACATAGAAATGATTTGTTGTGTGATATAGTTCTAATTTGTTCGATACTTCGATTTGCAGTTTTTCGATCCAAATTCTGTTGGATTTCGTGATGGGTGGAGTTTTTCAATCTGAATTATGTTCGATTTGCAGTTTTATAACCCATTAGGTATCTAGATCTGCTACTCTCTTGTTTCCTAGGGTTTTGGATCTATTTTCTGCACTTTGCAAGGTTTTTTGACTGGTTGTGGTGGGGATTTACTAGATCTAAAACTAAGGTTTGGATTTCAGAAAATTTAAGTGAGAAGATGCTTTTTCTTTTTCCATTTTTCATCTGTGGATTTCAGAAAATTCATGTGACATTCTGCTTGATGAATTGTAGTTCTTTCTTTCTTTGTTAAGTATTTTAATTGATGTGCTTCCCCTGTTTTGAGAAAATATAAGTAAATGTCAAGCGTAATCCATGCTCATGAACTATCCCATCCTGTCTTGTAAATGTTATGCCTAAATATTTAGCAATTATATCTTTGCAGCTCTTGTTGCACTGTAGTGGTTGGACTTCATATCACACATGCAAATTGTCTTTCATTAAATGCATTTATTTACATTTATATGTTACCATTTCATTTTCCAATGTTGAAAAGACAATGATTTTGTTTTTTTATGTTTTCATACGCAGGCTGTTGGTGCTCTGTCAATAAAAATTGGTGAGTTTTGAAGGCATACTTGGATGGTATTGACTTTTATATGTATATTCTGTCCAATTCATTGGTCATGATTTTATTAATTTGTCACCTCCCTTGGCGCATGTGGAAGGCTTTCAACATCTACTTGGGTTGTTCTGCAGTACCACTAATTGGTCAATATATGTTGTTTGTTTTGCATAGCCGATTTCTGTGAAAATGTTGAAAACTCAATGTTTAACTGTCAAAGGCTTCTCTCAGTATTATGGAAATGCCTGTGGTTTAGTTTTTTGGGAAGAAATCAATTTACTCATTTTTGGAGGAAATAATTTCCACAACTACCTTTTCGACTCAAAGTCTGGTGTAAACACGATTAATCACCCTCAAAAAGACAAAAAAAAAAAAGGAAAGTAAAAGTTCAAAACCATTAATCTATCTCTGAAGTGCCATCTGTATTAAAGAGTTCTAACATCCATAAACTTGCCAAAACCATGTGTAACCTGGATTTCAACAGCTGCATACATAGTTGCAAATAGGTTACTATACACAAACTGCTATGCATACAGATGCTATATTTTAGCATGCAAACCTTTTCTTTTTCTTTTTTTTTTCCTGACTGGATTGGGCACTATCAGGGCACTTGCCAACATGTATCCGAATAAAATATCATTCGAAACTCAAACCTCGATAGAGTGGAATGGCGGAAAAGGATTCACTTGCTTTTAACAAACAACTCACTTGCGTTTCTCTTACATTTCATAAACATTTCACAAGGGTTTCACAAATGCTTCAAAACGGGATTTTAGGCATTTCATTGTGTTTAAAAAAAATTCTTATGCCTTGCAGGAAAGTTTTTAAAGATGAGTCGTTTTGGTTTTGGAAGTGTTCTTCCATAGAGATTTCATTGCATAAAATAGAGAGTTGGTCCATGGAGACTTGGGGTCATAAGGTCACATTCTTTGGAGCATGACAGTTCATGCTCTGCGATTTCTATGCAACAGATTTCATAACATTAGGTGTGCCATTTATCCAGAGAGTCTTTACCGCTTCGCTATTCACTGTCCTTCATCCAGAGAGGTTACTGGGATTCATAACATTAGGTGTGCCATTTATCCTTCCTGGTTCCAAAACCGTCAGCAAAGATCTCCCCAAAGGCTTCTACATATCGAGGTGGCATGTAACGTGGTTTCCCTTTTATTGTGTCGTCTTGGGAGTAATTGGTACTGAATGAAATGTGCTATGCTAATTGTTGGATCTGAAATCTGCTAGAGAAGATTAAAGCTGCACACAACATCAACCATACTGAAATTGAATTTGAAAAAAAGAAAAAAGAAAAAAAAGAAGTGCAAGCACTAGTGCAGATTTCACCAAACTAAGGCAAATGATGCTTGTCACCTTTAACGCATTGATTGCTTCTAACAGAAGCAAATCGGAATTTCTCTGTAATGTAGCTGTTAGATTCCATGGGTTTCAACTTTTTACACCTTAAAATTAAGGGTTGATCCAACCACTCCTTTACCGCCTTGGTTCATGAATGATGATCTTCTTGTTCCTATTTTTGTTGATTTGGAGGGGAAGACTTTTGGTCTATTGTCATTCATATGGGTGGGGAAAGTCAACTGGCTGAGGTGGATGGTATTCTTCGGAGGGGAAGACTTTTGGTCTATTGTCATTCATCCCAAGACTCCCTTCTATTCCTTGTAGCCAACTACATGCTTATGCCTTGGTCCAACTTGGGTTGGGTGTTTATTTTTTAAGAGGTGAACCCAAATTAATAGGAGAAAGGCTAAGATGATGTTGACAACGATGATGCCATCTCGGGCAGGGCCAACCAGATGAACAATGTAGAGCAATGAAAATGGTGTATGACGGTTGCCAATGAGTGAAAACATTTGCAACAAGCTAGATGACTTCTTCTTTTGTTTTTTCCTGGTGGTCCAAATTTATGTTATATATTGGAGAGCTTATATATTCGACGTTGTAAGGGTTGGTTGTCATACACATCTCACAGTGAGCCCCAAATTGAAATTGGAATGTTCGAGTTGTTGTTGATTCTTATCTATGGTGTAGTCCTCATGATGATTGGGTCAGCCTGATTTTTGGTGCTTCCCTACCCAATGATTGGATCAACCTTTTTGATGGTTGTATTGCATACTTACAGTACATGTGCCCACAACTGCCCTGTTGCATGTTAATATTCAACTCCATGTGACATTCTGCTTGATGATTTGTAGTTCTTTCTTTCTTTGTTAAGTATTTTAATTGATGTGCTTCCCCTGTTTTGAGAAAATATAGGTAAATGTCAAGCGTAATCCATGCTCATGAACTATCCCATCCTTATTTTATTTTTCGTTCGATAGAGAAAAAATGCTTAGGACCAGTAACAACTATACACAGAGATACCAAGAGAAATTATACAATGCATAGGCTGAACATTTGTATGGTACTGTTTGGCTTTCAGTTTTTACAGGTGCAGCCCATGGTCCACTCTACAGATGGCCTGCACTAATAATCTCCCAGATGGAACAATCCTAATGCTTCAATAGGTGGCCCAACAAATAAACAGTTAAGAAGGAAATCTCCAAGATTTTCAGCCTCCAGAAGCTCTCTTTCTGGTAAAGTTGCAGTTTTTCTCAATTGGGTCTTTTTCCTTTTTGATTTTTATGAATTGGGTTTTCTTTTCTACTGATTTTACTGTAGGTGCTTTCCTTTTTCTATAAAAGAACCCATTTCTATCTTCGGGCTTGTTTTTTGTTTTCTTTGTTTTTTTATTTTCTTTTTTGATATTGGAAGCAAATGGAAAGTGGGTCTTTTTTAATGTAGATTTTTTCTATTTTTTAAGAAAATTTTGGAGCTTTTGTTAATATTGTCCATAATCTGTTGTAGGAAGTGAATTAGAATTATTCGTCATGGAACAATGAAATTGGGTTTGTATTATTATAGAATTATGAAAATGCAGAGTTGGGTGCATGTCGATTTGGAAATGCAGTGGACTTTTTCTTTAGTAAAATAAGATTGCTTTGTTTCCTTTACGAAAATGCATTGTTAGCAACTTCTTGAATTAGATACGCATGTGGGTATAAGAAAATGTTGGCATTTTAGCTATGCCAGAGAGGAAATTTTGAGCTTGTTTGGATGCTCAATTGAAATGAATTGTACTATGGGAATGCTAGTGCAATTTGGTCATTTCCAGTTTATTGGACTAGTAATTGCAGTTCAGTTCAATAGTGCAAGTCCAAAACACACCCTTGATGTTTTCGTGAGTTTGCCAAGTAAGACAGAGCTGTTGGCTTGGATGACCAAGCAGCATTCTCCATTTTCCAGTTATGTATGTATGAATGCAAATTGTACTGCAGCATAGTTGCCTGCTTCACCATCATTCCAGTGTATATCGTTCGCAGCTTTGCACGTCCCAATAAAACTGAGGAATAATATGAACTGACTACTCGGTTTGCCAAGTCAATTCGTTATTCATAGGGGTCAAAAGCATGGAATTAAATAATAATTTTGGAGATTTTGGAGTGCAACAACTTGGCCTGGTAGGCTAGGGGTTATACACTTGACTCAGCTAGCATTGTGTGTATATGATAGCGGCGGTTCACTTAGTTCATCAATACTTACAGCTACATATGTTTTTACAGGTTAGAGATTTTTTTGGTGGTCAGCGTTCAAGAGTAAGACGGCTTGTTTGACTGTCACAGGAGAAGACAATTAGATTTAGTTAGCAGGTTCCTCTCCATCTATTTGTTTTTGTTTGGTAGTCTTATTTTATGCTTATACCTATGAAGACACTTAATTTAATGGATTTGATATTGAATTTGGTATGCTTATAGGAGTTGAGGCTAGGGACTTTATATTTTGTGTTAGTGATTGGTGCAAAGTTTGTTCCCTTAAGAAAATCAAAAAAATTGCCAGGTATTATTCATCTATATCTTCCATAAATAATTGATCTTGCTTAATTTATATTTTTGTCACTTTATTTATATGATTTCCTAGAGGCCCAATGTAAAACCCGTATCCTAATTCGTACTGTTCCTTAGACTTTTGCGGTCATTCCGATCGATTTTCGGCGACTCGCGATCTGTAACCGGCGTTGCGCGAAATCCTGAAACGGATTCTGTCGGTCTGAGTCAGTTCGACATGAGACTTGTACCAGTGCGACCGCGCTGTCGCCGCGGTTCCGATGCCGCGTCTCACGCGCCGAGGCGATACCCAGGCCAGGAGATGTGGGCCCGCGTTCAGTTTGAAAAAACACCGCGCGTTGCGGATTACGAGAGAATCTCTACGAGATGCCCCATCAATCAATCAATCACTCATGTCAAGTACAAGTCAAGTCACTCCATACCCAAGTACAACTAACCCATGTCATGCCCATACCTTTCTCTTACACAAGCAACCCAAAGTCCACTCTCACATCACTTCATCCATCACCAAACCCATCACACATCACTCCATCACCCTTTTTCACCCATCACTCCCCTCTCTCTCTCATTCATTCTCAAAAAAAAAATCTCTCCAAGCAAAAATTTCACACGTCCAAGCATTCCCAAGCTTTCCCAAAGGCCAAGTGTGGCCCACCCTCTCATCTCTCATCCACACCATCAAAGGTCCATCATCCACCGTCCAAGGCGAAGGCAAGGAGCATTGGAGGCCAAGGGAGCAAGGAAGAGGCTCAGAGGTGGGTGATTGTCACGCCCCAAACTCGGAAACCGGGCTCACAAAATTCCCGATCGCCGAATCCGGCGCCGACAGCCTCCGTAGAACCCCACTCTCGGCTCCTAGCTCCCATTCGCCAGGTTCCGATCCTGGGATGCTACGAGGAGGATTTTAAATACCAGTTTGTTTCGTAATAAGCATAACTAAAGGCATAACCCACAAACAACAACCAAGAAATCCATTACATTTCCACTATGATCAAAACTTTACAAGTACAATGGGCATAAAGGGAAATACAAGGGTAAATAACAGAAAAACTCCAAAATGATCAGCAACGTGCTCCTGCCTCAGCGCTGCTGCAGTCCAACGTCACTTGCACGCAACGGTCGTGCATAAACTTACAGAAAGCTTAGAGGGTGGTGAAAGTGTGTGCGCAAGGTAGTAATATGAATGCAATGTCAGAGTAATGCGGAATATGCAGATGGAACCAAAACGTCATGAGCCGTACCAAGGCTATGCAATGCAAGACATGAATGGTATCGGCCATCCCAAGGCCATGCAATGTACAATGCAACTCAAGCATACAGATACTCATCAATGTCCACACGTCAATACAGCTCAAAGTATGGAATATCACCGGGGTCTAGTACACTCTAAACCAGATTGCCGCCACATCGCGCGCAATAAGGTAAGTGGAAGAGACCTCACTATCCGTCTGCCAATATCGGGCGCGACTCGTCGATAGCGGACCCATTCCTCGAGCTGGTCAGACTCAGCCTAGCATTGCCCCCTACACTCGGGCGGGTAAGGCCGCACCCCCTTCCAACCTACCACGACACAGTGGAGAGCGTAACCGTCTGGTAATCGGCACTCAACGCTCATCTACCCACTCGGTCTAGACGTTGGAGCAACCTCTTGGTACCATAAGGGTTTAGGGACTTTCACCCAGGGATATCTATAGTACCCCATGTAGAACAAGCTTTCCGGGATCCAATCCTGCCAACCACGATGCGTCTGTGGAGGCTACGGCCCTGATGTTGCTAGGGCGTACAATACCCATGTCACACAAGTGCGAAATGCATGATTCACGCTGTTCAGTCATGCAACAATCCATGCGCATACCGTGCGCTCATGTGGGGCAACACCGCCTAACCGGGAGCCCATAGGCAACCTGTCTGAAGGTAATGCTATGATCAGACAATCCTCACGTCAAGCATATATATGATGCGTATGATCATGAATCATGAAACTGTATTAGACATGGTATAATAAAATGAACTATCTTAATATGCAGATGGTCCTGGACGGCCTAAATATGATAAGTACGGCCCAGCAATGGACCCAAGGAGAGTCGTAATGTGGACATCCAACCAACATTAGACTCGCAATGTGGACGTCAAACCAACATTGTTTCTCAGGTACGATCTTCTTAAAACACCGCTACATAATCGGTATTGGGTTTACACATTGCAATGGACCTTATGTTCCTCCCACTGGGCCTTACATATATATCAAATGGGCCATAGCTTATGGGCTCTTATTCATCAGATGGGCCACAGAAATGGGCCAAACCAATGGGCCTTAAGTGCATTGCAATGGGTTAAACCCGTGGGCCTTGGATTGCACCAATTGGACCTAGTCACATGAGTCTAATATGTATCAAATGGGCCACACCAATTGGACCCCCAAATGTATATCCAATGGGCCTCAACCCAGAGGCCTTATATGAGTCGAATGGGCCCAAATCCCTAGGCCTTAAGCAATTTAAATGGGCCTAATCCATGAGCTTGCACGTATGTCGAAGTGGGCCTAAACCCCTAGGCCTTACATATGTCAATTGGCCTACCTCCATGGGCTTTAATTTCAACAAAAAGGGTCCAATTACATGGGCCTTGAAGTACATCAAATGGGCCTAGTCCCAAGGACTTGCAACACATCAAATGGGCCTAGATCTAGGCCTTAAATGAATCCAATGGCCTAGCCCATAAACATTCCATAAACCAAATAAGCCTAGCCCATAGCCCTTTCTAAATTCAATTGGGCCTAACCCATAGGCTAAAAATGATCATTTCAAGTGGACGGATAGTCTGGATGCATCGTCTGTGACAATGGTGGGGCCCACAAGGAGGTGAACTATCGTATATATTATATAATATATAAACTACATATAATATGATATATACAGTATTATATGTAATATATATATATATAATATAATTTATATATACACACACATGCGGCACCCAGCACCCACACGTGGGCGTGGGCCCCACCGTTCAGTGGGGACGGTGTGGATTCAGCAAAAATCACCGTGGGCATCACCGTCCACGGACCGTGGACGGTGTGAATAAAATACATAAATCACTATGGGTCCCATGTATGTGGCCCACCGTAATGTTTATTTGAAATCCAACCCGTTCATAAGGTCACTCAACCTGGATGAAGGGAAAACATAAAATTTCAACTTGATCCAACACTTCTGTGGACCCCAGGAAGAGTTTCAATGGTGGATGCTCATTCACACTGTTTCTTGTGATGTGGCCCACCTGGAGTTTGGATTGTCCTGAAATTTGGAGGGGGCCCACCTGAGAAGGGGACCCACCTAATGGACGGTTTCGATGGCATACAAACATCAAGGTGGGGCCCACGGCTGGTGGCCGTGGGTCCACTTCGTCCGCCCGCCTGGCAGCCGTGCGGCGCTGCCAGCGCTTCTGGCGCAAGCAGCCTCCCTGCTGCCACATCCTCTCTCTCTCCTTGAATTTAGTTTTTTTGCCAAAGATCATGTGTGGGGCCCGCCACCTGGAAATCCACTCCAGCCATAATGTTCTACAGCTCGCAACAGACAAAAAGAGTCCAAAGTTCGAATTTTTTTGATGCATGGACAGTAAAATAAAACGAAATAATGATTTTGAATGGTAAAGGTGCAACCTTCTAATGTCATGGCCCACCAGACCTTCCAATCAGCCCCATCACTTGGCTCAACGCCTAAAACGGGATGGGTAAGAGGATAGACGGCTTGGATCTAGAATAAACATCAAGGTGGGGCCACCCAAAAGCTCCCTTTCTTTCTTCTTTTTTTTTTTCCCTTTTTTTTTTTTCTTATCACAACATCCAGCGTCCCAGACGCTGGACGGTTCGCTGAAAAAAATTTCTTTTTTTTTTTTGAAACGGTGGGCCCTAATGAAGTGGGCCACCACATGATGGGTGACATGGATACACATATAAGGTGGGCCCCGCTTAAATAAAAAATGTGAATGAAATAGTTCTCAAGGTGGGATCCATTCAAGTGGGCCACACACCTCTAGCATAAAAAAATATATATAAAATAAAATAAAATAAAATAAAATAAAATAAAAGCAATAAAAAGAGAGAGAGAGACATGGAGAGTGGGACACGGCTTGTGATGGAGGGACCCCGTCATTATGGGCCCTCCCATTCGTGAAATCATACATCAAATGGGTCATTTTGCACATATGACCATCAAAACTAAAGATCAACGGTGGGGATCCTTTCCCCACCAATATGGATGGTCTAGATGACCCTTTTCAAATGAAGATAAACATCATGATGGGGTCCATGGAGAATGGCCCCATCATGGAATGATCATGATGATCCAAGTGGTCCATCGGCCACGTATTAGGGTCCCAAGTGAGATCCACACCATTGATCGGTGGGCCTCACTTGGTCTACCATAAAAACAAATAAGTCTACCCTATAGAGGCACCCACCGTCCGATCTTCTCGCTCCTAGGGGTTCCTTAGCACCTTATCTTCAACTTCAATGGATAAGATGAAGAATGGAGGGTTGAGATGGGGGATTTTGGGGTAGGAAGGTGGGCCACTTGAAGTTTAGGAGGTTTTGCAAAACTCCATACGTATGGTGCTTGGAGATTGCTTGGAGATTGAAATGAGAAAGAGAGAAAGAGAGAGAGTGATGTAAAGGGAGAGAGAGAGAGTGATGGATGGATGGGTGAGTGATGGTGGTGTAAGAGAAATTTGACTTTTGTGGCTTTTGTGTAAGAGAAGTATGGGTTAAGAAGACTTTTGTGGCTTTTTGTGTAAGAGAGGTATGGGTTTGGGAGACTTTTGTGGTTGCTTGGGAAAAGGGATGGAAGTGATGTGTACTTGACATGTGATGGATTGATGGGTGATTGATTGATGAGATTGATGTGATTGATGTGACACATCGTTGAGATTCCCTTGGTTTTCGCAACGCGTGGCGTTTTCTCTCACCGAACGTTGGCTCATATCTCTTGATCAGGGTATCGCCTTGGCGCGCGAGTCGCGGTATCGGAACCGCGGCGACGGTGCGGTCGCTATGGTATTGGTCTCGGGTTGAGTCGACTCGGGTTGTCGGTACATGAATCCGGGTCGCGCGTCGATACTGGTTAAGGGTCGAAAGTTGCCGGAATTCGACCGGTAAGACCGCGGAAGTGTACGGAAAGGTACGGACCAAGATACGGGTCTTACAGTGATCCACCGTTAAATTTCTTTTTAGGGACCACTTATTTGTGGGACCCATTTTTTTTTGTGTGTAATTTGTATCATGTGGGGCCCATAGTAGCGAGGCCCCACCATCACCGTCTCTTATTCTTTCTTTCTCTCTCCTTATCCTTCTCCTAAAATGAAGTGGGCCCCACCGATTCATGATAAATCTACTCCATCCATCAAATGGTGTGGCCCACTACATATTAGATAAATGATATTTATTATATATATATGTACATGCAAGGTGGGCCACGATCATGTGGGACCCACCTTGGTGAACGTGGACCATGTCCCTGTGGGACCCACCGTGTTGTATCTGTTTAAAGCACGCCGTCTAGCGTCTCTGGACGCTGGACTGGCAGCGTTAATACACTGCACAAAAAAAAAAAGAGGGGAAAAAGTATACTTTTACAGTGGGCCATTGATGCAGGCCCCACCTTGAGGTATTTGTTTGATCCAAGCCGTCCACCACCTTTCTCAGACTATTTTAGGCGTTGAGCCAAAGTTTGGGACCAATCTGATTCTCAGGTGGGCCATACCATCTAAAATCATGTGGAGACATGCCTGATCATATAAAAGTACTTGGTGGGGCCTACCTGAAATTTGGATACATCTTAAACTTAGAATGAACGGTCCACCACATGAGACACATATTAGACGATTTGGACCATCTTATTGTGGGCCGTATATTTTTTTTAAAAAAAAAAAGAGAGAAAGAAAAGGGAAAGGAAATGGTGGGCTGCTCCAACATGGCCCCACCTTGATGTATATATTTAATCCAAGCCATCCATTATATTCTCGGGATCATTTTAGGCGTTGAGCCGAAAAATGAGACCGATCCAATTATCTGGCGGGCCGTGGCATTAAGAATACTAGTATTTTCCTTTAAAACTTGAAAAAATGATTGCTGGGGTCCACCAGAAGCTTGGACCCACCTGAAACTTGGTTTGGACCCTTAATTTTGTGGGACACATGCAATGGACGGGGTAGATCTATTTAATGTGGGTCCCACCTAGGAAAATAAAAATAAAGAAAATTCATGCATGCTTTTGTCTACTTTACGTCCTGAGAAAGAAAGGAAAAGAAGGAAAATGGTGGGCCACTCTTGCAAGCTTCAACTTAATGCATGTATTTAATCCAAGCCTTCCACCATCTTCCTCAGATTAATTTAGGCGTTGAGCCAAAATTTGGGACCAATCCGGAACTCAGGTGGGCCATACCATCTAAAATCATGTGACGACATGCCTGAAACATACAAAAGCATTTGGTGGGGCCTATCTGAAATTTGGACGTGGCTGAAACTTGGTTTGGACGCCTAATTTTGTGGAACACATGCAATGGATGGGGTAGATCTGGTTAATGTGGGTCGCACCTAGGATAAAAAAATAATTTTCTTTTTTGCCATGACTTTGTGCCATGAGTCCAGAGACGTCCACGTTAAAAAGGGTGGCCGCATTGGCCCACTCGTAGACTCCACCATGATGTATGTTTTACATCTATACCGTTCATTTAATAGGTCCCCTTGAATGGTGCGTTGGCTCCAAAAATCATCCACAAACTGAACTCAGGTGGGTCATACCATCCAAATCATGTGAAGACATGCCTAAATCATATAAAACACTTAGTGGGGCCTACCTGAATTTTTAATGTGGCTGAAACTTGGTGTGAACCCTCAAACAGGTGGGACACACGTAATGGACGGGTTGGATTGCAAATAAACACTTTGGTGGGCCCTACATGGGACCCACTATGGTATGTGTGGCTTACCACACCGTACTCAACAGTGGGTGGTGACACCCACTGTGATGCAAGTGTTTCACTCACGCCGTCGTGGACGGTGGCCCCCACTCAACTGTGATACAAGTGTTTCACTCACGCCGTCCATCCACGGCAGTGGACGGTGGCCCCCACTCAGATGTATGTGTTATGTCCACGCCGTCCATCACGTGGGCCCCTGGCCACGTGACGTTATGAACGGATTTGGATGGCAATAAACATTACAGTGGGCCCTAGGCCATGTGATTCAATGAGCAGTTTGGATGCAAATAAATAGTACAGTGGGCCCAGGTTGGGTAAAAAAAAAATATACATTACGGTGGGCCTTGGGTCTATATGACCTCATCAGCAGGTTTGAATGGAAAATAAACATTTTGGTGGGCCCCTTGCTACATGGCCTTATCAACAGGTTGGGTGGCAAATAAGCATTTCAGTGAGCCCAGGATTGGATGGAAAATAAATGTTATAGTGGGCCCACATGGGAGTCTACCATGATGCATGAGTTTCATCCAAACCGTCCAACCATTTTGAGATCATTTTAAGGCCATTGTTGAGGCCCATCTTAATGTATTTGTGGCCCGCCCACTAAGGCCCACTTTGTTATATATGGGCCCATGTGTGTAGGCCCATTTGATGTATTTGTGGCCCAATGTTGAGGCCCACTTTGGTATATATAAGGCCTATGTGATTAGGCCCATTTGATGCACATAAAGCTTATGTGATTGGGCTCATTTTAAAGCATTCTAAGGCCCATGGGTGATGGCCCATTGCAAAGTACCTAAGGTCCATTGGTGAGGCTCATTGAGGTGGCCCACTTGATGAATATAAGGCCCATGAGATACGGCCCACTTGATGTATTTGAGGCCCAATGGGATGTACCTAAGGTACATTGCAATGTGTGATTCTGCCATGATTTATTTAATGATATTTAAGGCGAACCGAGCCTTGGGAGCAATGATGGTTTGACGTCCACATTGTAAGATTAATGTTGGTTAAATGTCCGCATTGTCACTCTCCCTAGGGCCTACTGATAGGCCTAACTCTTTGTGTATGAGGCTCATGTGCAGGGCCTACCTGTGACGTATATTAGGCTCAGGTGTAGGGCCCACCCATTAAGTATTGGGGCCCGTGGATTGTGATGCATCTTCGGCCCAGATGGCAAGACCTGATGTTATGTGTGAGAGACCTAAGGGATGTGGCCCATTACGATGTGTTCGGGGCCTATGGATATGGTCCATTATACTGTACATGCGGCCTGTATATGGGGACCATTATAATGTTACATATGGCCTTATGTGAGGACTAATGTGGTACATGTCAGGCTTAGGTGATAAGGTCCACTTTGATATACTTGTGGCCCATTAGTGCGCCCCATTGATGCGACTCACTTAATGTGTATGAGGCCCATTAGTACGGCTCATTGATGCAGCCCACCTGTTGTGTACATGTAACCCTTGAGTAAGGCCCATTGTGTTATATATTAGGCCCTTGTGTGAGGCCGTGGGCCCATTATATGTTTGGATCTGTGAGGGTCACTTCTTGGGGCAATGTTGGTTAGATGTCCACATTGTCGAGGTCGATTGTTGATGCCGGATATTGATACCAATTATGAGTATGTGACTGCATAGCATCATGATCCATGCCCATACGCATCATCTGCATGTATGTTATGAGATATGATTGACCATTGCATATGTCATAGTGCTGGTTGTTACGAGACTCCCTGATAGGCAGAGATTGTCTCACATGAGCGCACAGTTTGCATAGGATTGATGCATGATTGGATTGTATGACTCATGCATCTTGCATTGTGTGCTGTGATTACTGTATGCCCTAGCGACATCAGGGTCGTAGCTTCCACAGGCATATCGTGGATGGCCAGATGGGACACCGAAAATCTGTTCTACATGGGGTGCTATAGATATCCCTGGGTGAAAGTCCCTAAACCCTTTTGGTTCCAGAGGATGCTCCAACGTCTAGACCGAGTGGGTAGATGGGCGCCGAGTGTCGATTACCAGATGGCTGCGCTCTCCACTGTGTCGCGGTCGGTTGGAAGGGGGTGTAGCCTTACCTGCTCGAGAGGAGGGGGCAATGCTAGGCTGAGTCTGACCAGCTCGAGGAATGGGTCCGCTATTGACGAGCCGGGCCCGATATTGGCAGGCGGATAGTGAGGTCTCTTCCACTCACCTTGTTGCGCGCGATGGGGCGGCAATCTGGTATGGAGTGTAATAGACCCCGGTGATTTTTCAGAGAGAAACCGTACTAATATGTGGACTTATTGAGTAGGAATTGCATGTTTATTCATTCATTCGTTCATTCACTATCCACTCGGGCTGGTGATGCGCAATTAATTGTTGTGTACCTTCGTTATGGCAAGAATTTCAGTTGGGCGAGCGACTAACTTGAGATCAGGAGTCTACCACATTGAGTCTGACTATCCAAATTTAGGTATGGGACTGGTTTGGATAGAAGTCCTTGTGGTGGACCCCGTAGCCTGCGATACTATGTACTATCATCCCGACTTCACACTCCAGCATGGTCATTTCATTCGCATCGCATATTGCATTACATCCGCAGGCATATGGCATTTTGGGATGCTATATTTCTGTACTTATATGGCTTAGACGAACTTAGCAGGATTTGTATATTGCATTACATCCTCGGCATCTGATATTTGACTCTTTATGACTCCTTAGTGCATATCTGTTTTATATTATGTTTCTGATAATTGACTGACTTATGAACTTGTCCATACTTTCGCTTACTCTGTCATTGTATGATTTATGATCTTGTCAGTATTTCAGGTTATTCCGATAATGTACGATTTATGGATTACCAGTAATTTCGGTATTGTATGATGATGGTATTGTATTGAACATTTGATACTTACCTTGTGCACACACTTACACCACCCTCTAAACTTTCTATAAGCTTATGCACGATAGATGTGTGCAGGTGATGTTAGGTTGCAGCAGTGTTGAGCTTGGAGCGTGCAGTGGTCTTCTGGAGCTTGATTTTTCTTTATTTATGTATTCCCTTTCAGCATTGTACTCAAATGATTATATTAGTGGATATGTGATGATGATGTTTCCTTTATAATTTGGGTAAACTTGTGGTTATGCTTATTACAAGATAAGTGTACGTTTGAAAAATCTTCCTTGTAGGATCCCAGGATCGGAATCTGGCGTATGTTGCGCTGGGAGCTGAGAATGGGGTACTACGGAGGCTGTCGGCACCGGATTCGGCGATCGAGATTCTTGTGAATCTGATTTCTGGGTTTGGGGCGTGACACCCAACTTGTAACTTCTCAAAACCCGCTCTGCCGTAAGATATTACGATGTATGACGGTTCTCAGCTGGTTAAGTTGCAAGTTATTATATAGAGTTGGTTGGATGTCTTTTCTTTTTGTAAATGCTGTTATTAGTTAGTTGGATGATGAATGATATCTGTGATTGTGAATGATAATAAACAACTTATTTTATATATATATATATATATATATATATATATATGTTATCCTTGGAGGATTTATTTTTTAAGGGGACATGATATTCTTGCAGCCTATGGTATGGTGCCCCAATATTGCTCGTATGTTACTAATATATAGTAGATATTACTAGGTTAATTTATCAAAACAAAATTCATTTCTTTAGTTTAAAATTCATTCTGTTATTATTTAGCTAGATGATGAATGCCAATTGTGATTGATTATGTAATTGTTTGAGTATACAACAATCAGTTGCCCATTTGAGAATTTTTATGTGGCCAAGTATAGATATAGTGTGCTTTTGGAGGCATAAAAATTCTCAAATTGTCCCATGTTTGGACAATTCAAGGTTTGATAGATTAGAATACTTTTGGTTCCCTGATTTAAATGCGCATGCTAGTTCTGCGTTGTATCTATCATTTTCTCTCTGGTTACGTTTCTTATATTTATTTCTAATGTCAAATATCCTCACATTATGTGGATACTTGACATGGGAATCAAATGCAAAATCAACATATTCGGAGAGACATGGGGAGATGCTGTCAGAATTTTGGTGTGGGCATTTAAATAGGAACATGAAAGTATTACAATCTATCCAGTCTTAGTTGAGTGATTGATTTAGTTAGTCAGTTAAAAATACCATTAAAGATTCTATTAGATGCCTAAATCATCGTCGCTTGTAGGGTGTGCAATAATGGTGCTTGTTTCATTATAATTTCCCTTTAGTACTCTTCCTTAAATTTCTCTTATACCCATTCTAGTTTCTCTCCTAGGAAGCTTTGTCGGGCTCATGTTGCATTTCAACTAACTTGTCAAAGTAGCTGAGGAACATAGTGATGAATAAGAGTTGGATTCATTTGTCAAGATATCTCATTAATTTTTCCTTCCAGTTGTTGTTGCCCAATGGTTAAGATGCATTGTTTGATATGTCCTCCAATTGCATTGAATGATTTAGGGTAAGCGATGCATACTTAAGTGGAGCTACGGAATTTCTAGACTTTGCATTTACAAATGCAAGTGATAGAGGGAGGATCCTATGTCCATGTAAGAACTGCAATAACAATTTCTAGGTATCTCGACAAGAGGCATATGATCATATCGTATGTGATGGATTTAATACGAGTTATACTCATTGGCATTCTCATGGGGAAGCCACATCTTCTTCTATGCTTAATCTGGATCCAAATGATGAATATAAATTTTTATCAAACCAAATGGATCTTAAGCCCTTTTTTAACTCCGCCAATGCAACTACTTGCATTGCCGATCCCAAGCCTAGTAAAGGAGGGAGAAGGGCTTGATTGGCAGTTACAACTGCAACCTTCCTTACTATTCATAATGAGGAAGTAGTCCTCAATTGGCAGTTACATCTGAGAGCTAGTAACTTATTAACTGCTAGTGACTTAATATAATGTGTTCTTGTCTTTTGTAAGACTACTACATTTGTCAGTTGGGTTCTGATAACTCTGGGTGCAATGCTACAGCTCTCGATCAAGAAGCTGTATATGCTGGTGGAGATGGCTGCTAATGGACCAGAGGGAGGGAGTGCTGAAGCTATTTACTTTGGCAGAGCAAAGATTAACATTAACCATTTCTTCGATTGCCTTGGTGATGTTCTATCATTTCACTAATTTCCACTGATATATCACCGCAATCTTTGAGGACTGAACTTTTCTTTCTAAAGCTTTGCCTTAGTGAGTGCAATGCTTTAATCTTTATTGTTTTCTTTTGTTTTTGATTGGTTTATGTGAGTGAATATAGCTATTGCGAGCATGATTTTCCCATTTTAGCCTTCTCATGTTGTTGTTGTTGTTGTTGTTGTTTCCCCCCTCATTTTTCCTATTTGTTATATGGTGATCTGGCTTTTTTTTTTTTTTTTTTTCTTTTGCATAATCTATTTGATTATCTATATTGCTACTTTTGAGCCTGTGTTTCTACATTTTATAAAGCAGTTGTATATCGTAACAGGTACTAAACACCTTACATTTTGACAAAGCTTAACACATTTCTTTTCTCTTAACTTTCAAGGAAGTCATTTTTATGTAGGTTCTTCATTTATAACCATCAGCAATGACTATCCGGTGGGCCCTAGGTTCTCACAGTGATCAATGGATTTCTCATCCCATTGAATGTGGAATGCTTGAGATTATCCAATGGGTGTACTTATGTGACGTCCATCCAATTGAGTATGGACTTGTTGAGATTAACCCATTGGTATGTTTAAGAGGCAGTTTACCGCCACAGTAGGGTCCATCAGATGGGAGGTTCGGATGTTGTAGAATGGAAACAACTCTTCTTTGTGCAATTTCATTATCGCTGTCATCATTTTCTTCTTTGTACAATTTAGAGATGAATTATCCAACCATCCTTGGTTTGCAAGGCAACCGGTAAGTCTTTCTCAGCCAGGGTTTTATTTTTATTACTAGTGGATGTTACGTGTATCAGAGAATCAGAGATAGGGGTTTGCAATTTTCATACACTATGCCCTTCTTGTTGCCTACGAGGCTCGTTCTTCAGAAAATTTGACAAATTTCCTCGGTATCCCATTGTGTTGCAGCTGGTCATATATTTTCATACACAAGATGATTGGATCAGCCTATTTTTGGGGTGTCTCATTTTCATAGTTGGGCGACTCTGTTGGACAGGCTTTATATACACCTACAGTGGACCCCAGATGTAGGTAGTTGCACAAAGTTCTCATCTGCACTATTCGTTACAGCTGATACAATAGCATGACGCTATACATCCTTTGGTCGCCATGTGTGCAGGATTTCTATTTGTACAATAGAAATGTACCAAGTTTCTATTTACATTGCTGCAGAAGAAGCTCAAGGTTTACCTGGCACCTTTTCTCCACAGCATGCGCTATACATCCTTCGGTCGCCAGTTCACAAAAGTGGAAAACATTAAAGAGGTATGGGAAAGGTTGTTATTTGTAGCAGTGAACTACTTTACTGTGCCATGAATCCAAATTCCTTCTGCAGTTTAATGCTACTAGTTTATTTCTATTTCTTTTACAACATATCAAACAAAATCAGTTATGCTTCTCGACCTGATTTAATAGTATTTGCCATGATATTTGTTCATTTGAGAATAAATCTTAATTTGTCTTTATGCTTTAGCTCCCACAGAGACCTGCATATATTTCATACTTAACACAGTTCCTTGCTTCTCTCTTCATATATTATTTGCAACTGCAATTGAAGAGCTATAGGCAGTTCAGATGTAGCTTTATTTTGTATTGGATTCTCATTTTCATAATTTTTGTCAATTTTATATAATTTATGTGTCCTGCCTTTAGTGTGACACCAATAGTTGTTTGTGTTGCAGCTGGTCATATATTTTCATACACCATGCCCTTCTTGTTGCCTACGTGGCTCGTTCTTCAAAAATTTTGACAAATTTCCTCGTTATCCTATTGTATGAACTACAACTCTGCTGCTTAAAATTTTATCAAAGAATAAGATTATATTATTTTGATACTTGTTGATTGTTTCATCATTTTGAAAACTGTGCTAACTCTATAACTCTTTTTTGGGTGACTCTTCCATTGCTTTGTGTGGTGTGGTGCACAAGATGATTGGATCAGCCTATTTTTGAGGTGTCTCATTTTCGTAGTTTGGCGACTCTGTTGGACAGGCTTTATATACACCTACAGTGGACCCCAGATGTAGGTAGTTGCACAAAGTTCTCTTCTGCAAGTTGCAGGCGAGGTGTTCACACACACGCATGCTCAAATTCAAACCTATAAATATATATTCCTATCCGAAGTCATAGTCTCAACATTTTGTTGCAGTGCTGATGTAATCACCCAAGATCAACAAAGTTTCAAAGAATTAATTTCTGCACTATTCGTTACAGCTGATACAATAGCATGACGCATGAATCCTAAGGTTTGTAAGAATATCCATATGATTATCCTTGTGGTTTCGGTCATGTTTATGTTGTTTTCTCATATGTTAATGTCCATGTCTTTCTTGAACTAATAAAATGCCTTGAAATGTAGAGGGAGTGAAAGTTGATATTGGGATTTTTATCAAATAGTTACAGGTGCTTAAAAGGAGCTTTAACTGACTCATGCTTGTCAACAGTAATTTCTTTTACCCGGAATATTCTGCCTTTGTTGAAGAAACATTTGGGAGGTACATATCGCTGGAGTTATTGTTTGTTTGTCTTATTTGTGGAAGTATCAGATTTTTCTTTGATTCTGCATTCATGAAATTTGTTGCAATGTATGTACAGAAACCTCTTTGCCTCTCATCGAGAATTACTTTTGTTAGACGATCTTATCATCCAATACAAAAAGGATTGCTACAAAAAATAAGGGCAAATCAAGCATGGATTGGATCATCCAGTCAATGCCATTTTTGCATGGTGGCTCATGAAATGTGTCTTAAAATTAATTGATTATTTTCCATGCATCAATTTGTTGAATGCAACTTTTTGACTTTTTTTTTTTGCCATGTGTGCAGGATTTTAATCAATTGCGCCTAAATTTAGGCTTACAAGCACTTAAGCCTTTTGACGCCACTCGTGCTAGGAGTATACCATACAGAGGATTTGTTTGTTTATTTATTTATTTATAATTTAAGACCATTTTCAATTTATTGTAATAAATATTATATTTTTTTATTGTATAGTAATATAAATTTTGTGTAATATTCAGTTTTAATTATGTTGCAACATTTTTAGTTACAAATATTAAAAAAAAATGCAGGTTTCAATAGAATTATATATAACAAATATTAAAAAAAAAATACTGGCCAGTACAAAGATTTTACCGGCGCTTGTACAGATCTTTCGCGGTGCTTTTACGAAACTAAAAGTGTTTGGGAACTATTATAGCGGCGCTTGTATCGAGTTTTAGCAGCACTTTTGGAATTTTAGCGGCGCTTTTGCAGGAAATTCCAGCGCTAAAGCGTGCCGCCAAATGCTTAATGTTGAGCGGCGCTTAAAAATACCTTAGTGCCGCCAAAACATTTACCAACATACCCCTCCGGCGGCGCTTGACTAGCGCCATTGAAGGGTATTTTCGGCATTTGTTGGGGTTTTTACTGGCGGTTTTGGCCGCCCGTAAATATAGATTGTCTTGTAGTGACGGTCCAAATCAATGTCTACCTTTATTAGAAATATTATGCACCATTAATTTTCCTGTCCAAAGTCTTGATGGATAAGAATCAACTTTAGCTGACTTTTAAGAGGGATTGCAATCTAAGGTAGGAATCGGAACAATATCGATGATAAACAATCTAATTGGGTTAAAATTGGAGATGAATGTTTGACTGGGTTGATAGTGAGGATCAACAATCTTGTTTGACAAATGTTGACTGGAATGGTACAGTCTGAATGATAGTAAAGATTAAGGGATTGATTTGGTTAAAATTAGAGATGAATGATGTTGGGGAACCATGGGAGCACACAAAGATGAATCAAGCAAAGAACTCCAATTTCTTAACCAAGTTTAAACACAAATAAACTGAATTTTACGTGGAAAAACTTTTGCGTGGAAAAACCACGGCACAAAGTAATAGTAATGCACTATAAAAATCTCCCTTACAAGCCAAGCTATGCTCTTGAAACCCTAGGACCGAATTAGAAAGACCTCTTGATACTCCCACATTTGGATATATATATATATATATATATATATATATATATATATATATATATATATATATATATATATATATATATATATATATATATATATATATATATATATGAGAATCACAATCAAAATCGAAAACAAATCCCACACTTACACAATTCTGCGCTGCACTCGATGGCACCTTCAATGGGACTTTGATGGCATCGATGGTTTGTTGATTGTATCGAACCTCTTCGATGGCATTTGAGAAAACACCAAAATATTCCAATAATAAAATATAATTTTTTTGAATTTTTTCGATGGCATCGACGGACCTGTTAATTTTCATTTTTGAGACATTAATAACAATCTCTACCATGTCTTCAATTTACACTCTTCATAGCTCATTTTTTCTCATATCTAACTTTGCATTACATCATAGCTCCACCATCATTTCTCGTGCATACTCCGTCTTCCTTTATGCCTTCACTAAGCCTATAGAAGTTGCACAAAATTTGAACTTCTTTGTGAGAACAACCTTAGTGAGCTTGTCAGATGGATTCAAGCTTGTGCAAATTTTTTTTAGAGTCATGCCTTATTTCTCAAGTACTTGTCATATAAAATGGTAACGCACGTTAATATGTTTAGTACATGAGTGATAAAACAAAATTTTTAGCCAAATTGATTGTGTTTTTGCTATCACAATTAATTGGAATGGCCTCCTACTGAAGCCCAAACTGATTTATCATCCCAGTAAACTAAATATATTCCTTGAATACCTTTGTCACTGACATATACTCAAATTCGATTATGAAAAGAGCCACCACAGACTGAAGCTTCGACATCCAACTAATCGCTCTACTTGCTGGCACAAACAAGTAACCAAAATTTGACCTTCTAGTATCCACACTGTCTACATAATCAGAATCCACATAACTTACTAACTTTGTCCCTGATTTCTCGAATGTCAAGACGTAACCCTATACACCTTGAATAATTAAGTAGTCATTTCAACACTTCTATGTGTTCCTTTCTGTGGTTAGACATGTATCTGTTAATAAAACCTATTGCATGTGAAATATCCGGTTTAATACACATCATGACATACATCAAGCTACCAACTACACTCGAATAAGGCACACAAGACATCTCATGCTTTTCTTCATTGGTTTTAGGACACTATTCAGAAGAAAGTTTAAAATAAGCCGCGTGAGGAACGCTAACCGGCTTTGCTTTGCCCATCCCATACTTTACCAATACTTTCTCGATGTATTCCTTCTAAGATAAGCAAAGTATGCTCATTTTCCTGTCTTTTTGTATATCAATGTTAAGAACTCTCGTTGCAGCCCCTAGATATTTCTTCTTGAATATCCCTGATAACTGAGTTTTTCGTAAATCGATTTCAGACATGCTATGACTGGTGATAAGCATGTCATCGACGTATAAAACTAGAATAATGAACTTCCCATCATTCAGAGTCTTGTAACAGACACAATGATCATATTCACTCCTATTAAATCTTTGACTCATCATAAAAAAAAATTAACTTTTCGTACCACTGCCCAGGCGACTGTTTTAGGTCATACAACAACTTCTTTAAGCTACAAATGTTGTTTTCTGCCCCTTTTACTTCGAAACTTTCTGTTTGCTTCATGTAAATCTACTTTTCTAATTCCCCATGTATGAAGGCATTCTTTACATCCATTTGCTCCAGCTTGAAATTGTATTGGGCAACCAGCCCCAACATGAATTTGATAGATACTTACTTCACAACCGGCATGAACATCTTAGTGAAGTCGATGCCTTCTTTAAGCATATTCCTTTGCTACCAACTGCTCCTTGTACCTATCATGTTTTTTCTTGAAGATCCATTTGCACCTGATCGCTTTTCGATAAATAGGAAGCTCTACTAGCTCGTATGTCTTGTTCTTGTACAAGGAGTTAATCTTATCATCTATCGTAGCTTTTCACTTTTCGGCATCTAGCCCATCAAGAGCCTCCTGAAGAATAGATAAATCCCTAATCATCTATAATGAGGGAAAATGCGATATTTAAATCATCCATGTATCTTGTCGGTAACCTATTATCTCGCGAAGGATTCCTTCTCACAGGTGGCTGCTCCATCTGTTCTTGCACCTTTGCTTGCGTCTCTATCTCTGCTTGTGTCTCATATCTGTCTCACGCCCTAAAATTAAGTTCTCAAAATTTATACATTTTCATCTAAAGGTATATTATGAAAAGAGATCATTTTGTTAATGGTGAGATTATCATAAATTATGTTTCTACTCATAAGATGTTAGTTAACGTTTGACTAAAAAATTGTACATGACCTTAAGACATGGAATGCATTATATTATTATAACACCCTAGCTAACCAGAGCGGCGTCCTGGGGCGTCCACTAGCGGATTGTCGTAGGACCGTACTAGACAGTTGCACTATGTGCACGTGCGGGACCCACCATCGATAAGCTAGGACAAGCTAAGTCGCTAACGTGTACAAGCCTGAGCATGTTCAGGACGAGCACGGGTCGAGGAGTTAGTCTACCTAGTAGTACATTATGACAAACTGTAATGGTCGTGCAATGCCCGTAAAAGGTTCAATAAAACTGAAACCATGGGAAACTGTGGACTTCACTGGGCTTGTGGTCTGTTACAGGCGGTAGACCTAAATGACGCCTTAAAATGGACAATCTAGACCATCAAGTCGGCACTTGCAAGGCGCAACTCTCCAAGTATAAAACCTAAAAATCTGAAATTTAAACAATTGGCTCTGCCACTAAAGACAACGAATTATGACTTCCCGACCATTAGAATTCCTCCAAACCCAAGCCATAAATTAGGGATATTTCTCTGCCCCTATCCGCCAAATCAGACCCCTGATCGAATAACAGTGACCGTCAATCACAAATCAAATCCTTGCGATCAGTCGCCGCATTTGTTTACCACTAAATTTGGGACAACCCCTCATCAGACTATGGGCCACCTATCCCATGGCACGGATGGGCCTGGGGCCATTAGGACAACCCCAAGGACCATAAATGTACCCCCTAAGGTCATATACATTAAGACTAGCCACCCTAGGGGCATTTGAGCTAAGTTTCAGACTATATAAACACAAAACACTCTCTCCCTCACTCCCATCCGAATTTTTCTAGCAAAGAAGGGAGAGAGAGAGAGAGAGAGAGAGAGAGAGAGAGAGAGAGAGAGAGAGAGAGAGAGAGGAGGGATTAGAGAGAGTGGAAGGGGAAGGAGCTTAAAAGGGGTGGAATTGAGGAAATTCACTCTCCTACCATGATCTCATGTCGAAAACCACTACTCCGCCGCCACAGAGGCGATTTGCTTGTGATTGAGAGGTAACCATCCCATCATCTCCCAAATTTCAACAAAAGGAGCCACATGCATGTGTCTTAACCTATAAATCTATTTGGCAAAGGGTTCCGATGCGTCAATCCACGAGTTCGGCACCCTTAGAGATGCTCCCTGATCCCTCGGCAACCCTTAGGTGGGGACCATTAACTATAGGTAGCCGTTATCAAATCTAAGCTAAATTTAGTGATTGTGAGTGTAGAATTCACTTTGCATGTTAGTTGCATGTATGGTAATAGTAGACTTAGAGTATTGCCTCGGACAAATCCCGATTAGGGGGGGAACTTGGGCTCTCAACCACCCAAATCCTTGCTTTGCCTGATTTCCTGTTTAATATGAAAATCAAGGTATGTCACACCCCCAAATTCTGAAACAAATAGGAAATCTTGTTGCATGCCCCCTATATATGTGACTAATTACCAATTTCATTCTATGCATGATTAATTTCTCTAAAATTGAACTTGTTTACATGCTTATTTAAAATTTTCCTATATTTAGAAATCCTTGATGAATCATGATGACAATGTCTGCAATTTATTGCTATGTATGCCTGAATCCTTCACAACTAAAAGTAGATCGACATCTACTTTAACATTATTCATTTATACGTTCCCCCCTTTGCCGGATTGGCAAGCAATTTCAGAACCTGTATGGGCAACCCCTCCAGTAGGGCTGTTTAAGGGCTAATTTGACCTAATTGGTCGAAATACGGATAGTCGACAACAGTTGGACTATGCGGGACATTGCTCCCAATGTCGTACAATTCGTAGTTTGTTTAGAAGGAATAAATTAGCTCATAAGTTGGCTAACCAAGTCTGTTAACCATGTATGTACATGCCTGCTTGAACCTGAGACACCATGAGTTCACTGGTAACCAAATTTTTATGGCCCACAAGTATTAGGAGCTGGGCATGGTGGAATGGGATACTATGCCCAAGCTGTCGGCTTACGCTGGGGTGACGAGCCTCCCCGTACTGACTGCGAGTAAGAACCCTTCCTTACAATTATCCCTCTTATGTTTTTATTATTAAGAGTGACGAACCTAAACGGGCCAAGGATCATGAGAGCAAGTTTGCCACGACTACTAGGTCTGCGTGATCGAGATAGGGCATTGATCTGTTAGGGTGTTCCAGTTTCCTGAAACTGCTAGTTGAATGAACGTAATTAATCAATACAGCTAATATGCTCACCATCACATTGCATTAGTTAGGTTGGCGACTCGACAGTTGAGGTCGCACTGAGGGAGTGTTGGGCATCACGATTGTTAGACGTTGTCGCTCGAGGGAGTGTTGAATGTGAGGGCATGCATCATATCATGGAACCATGCATATGCATTAATAAGAGTAATTAGGACCTTGTAAATGATTGCTTTTCACTAACTTTATCTATGGATTTGATAATATGCATAACTTATTGTTAATGGTATCGTTGGGGAAAAATGTGTTAAGATCAGAGACTGGGATAAAAGTAGGTTGGCTCTGCTGACACTGCCCGAAGAGTCCGAGACAACACCGACGGAACAGAGGATAGGCCAGGAGGCGTAAGCAAGGGACGATTAAAGTCACTCTGTCAGAGTGATGACATCGCCTGCATGAGCCCACTAGAGGCCGAGCGTGTTCAAGCCACTCAGCTGATAGAATAAGACCGACTCAACGAGTTGGTTCTGTCGGTAACGGAACAAGGAATGACGGATAGGCATCGAGACTATTCCGTCCGTGAAAAAGCCGAGAACCCATCCTCCTGCGTCGGCCGAGACTCCCCCAGAGTCGATCACGACCTGGCCGAGACTCCCCCAGAGTCGGTAACGACTTGGCCGAGACAGCGAGTGGCGGAACGAGAACAGACGCTGCTCTAAGGAAATCCAGGGATACGGGTAGCAAATCCCGAGATTCTCGGGATTTACAGCAATCCGTGGAAAGGAGTAAACCTCCGAATAATCAGGAGAAGAATCCTCTTAGGATGAGGATTGACAAACAGTATAAATCTCTAAGCTTAAGACGGAAGAAGGTACGCAGTACTGAACTGAGACAAGCTCTTTGCTATTGATCAGATTGCTGACTTAAGCATCGGAGGTTCCCCGGCCCCAGCCAGGGTTCCCTTGACATTGCTGATTGTGCAGGTGAAGGAGGGTCCGCCTTAAGGAAGCCATCCCATAAAAACACAGCAACAGTTTGGAGCCGTCTGTGGGAAACGGACAAAAAACCGTTTTCTTCGATTTTCTGAATGGCAAGAACCAGAAGGACGGATCCAGATGAAGCGGGGGAGGCCGCTGCCAGCACAGCTCAGGGAGCTCCCCCGACAGCACCGCCTGCGACTACAAGCCAGCCTAATCAATCGAACGCACACTTGGACCGCGAGGTTCAAGAAATGCGTTCCGAGATGGCTGCCATGAAACACATGCTGGAACAACTGTGTAACCAGCAGATGCAGCGTCAGGGGTCGGCACAAGTTCTCCTACCAGCGTCTGAAGCGCAGCCTCCTGCGCCATAGTCGCCCTGACGACCGAGTCAGCCTCGAGAACTGAGTCACCCGGTGCCTGCCCGTTCAGCAACAACCATTTTGCCTCCCTCTGATCTGAGGCATAGAATAGATCAGAGGAGGCAAAGTCGGCTACCTGCAGACGCTGAAGAAACGGTAGAGAGCGCTGAACCCTGAAAGGCTGATATACAGGACTTCAAGAATGAGGTCCGAGAGAAGATGGAAAAGGAGATGGTGGATATAAAGAATGGTTGGAACTCAAATCTGACCAAATCTGAAGAAAAAGCTTCTCCGTTTGTGGATGAGGTAATGCGGGCTCGGTTACGGGAGAGGTTCCGCTTACCCCAAATAACTCCTTTCTCTGGAAAGACTGATCCGACAGAGCATCTTGAATGCTTCAGGACTTACATAGAGTTGCACGACGCCTCGGATGCTGTTATGTGCTGAGCGTTCTCTCTAACCTTGACCGACGTAGCTCGACTTTGATTTAAGCAATTGAAACCCAAGTCGATTAAGTCGTTCGCCAAACTTAGTGACGCCTTCCTCAGCAATTTTATCGGTGGAAAGAAGAAAATTAAAGCCGCCCGCGCATCTGAACAATATAGTTCAGAGGGAAGGAGAGCTACTGAAAGACTACATTAAACGCTTCAACTTCGAGTCTTTGCAAGTTCGAAAGCATTCTGAGGAGACGGCTCTAAACGCTCTCATGCAGGGGGTAAGAGATAAACCTTTTTTGGCATCACTGGACAAAAACCCGCCCGATACTCTGGGCGAGTTTATGGTTCGGTCAGACAAATATGCTGATGCGAAAGAGACGCGACTCCTCCGAGAGAAGATCCATAATACAAAACTATCGGCTAAAGAGTCGCCCAAGAAAGAAGCTGACTCAGTCGGAGGGAAAAAGCGAAAAGAGGACCGGGGGCGAGACGACGGTAGGCCAGGAAAGCGACCGGACAGGAGATTCTCCACATACACCCCCCTAAACAAATCTCCTGAACAAGTACTAATAGAGATCAAGACCGAAGGCTTCGTCAACTTACCCCGAAAAATGCGAGGGAACCCAGATCGTCGGAACAAGAACAAATATTGTCACTATCATCGTGACCATGGTCACAACACAAGTGATTGTTATCATTTAAAAGACGAGATTGAGCGACTGATTAAAGAAGGCCGACTAAGAGAACATACAGAAGGGTCCGGCACTCCGGCAGGACCGAGTGAAGAGCGGCCCCAAGAAGAAATCTGAACAATTGTCGGAGGTCACCAAGGCGGTGGGGACTCAAATAACGCCTGAAGAAATCACGCTAGAAGCCTCAATCGCCCTGAGTCCGAGGTTCTTCTGCTGTCTCGGCCTCCCAAGGAGAAGAAACGAGAAAAATATTGTATCTCGTTCACTGAAGAAGATGCTCGAGGCATTCATCATCCTCATGATGATGCACTCGTGGTCACCCTTACCATCACCAATAGAAAAGTATTCCGGATACTAGTGGATACAGGATCATCCGCGGACGTCTTGTTCACCCAAGCGTTCTAAAAAATGAGCATAGGTCGGTCGGTACTACGACCTGTCCGAACTCCACTCATAGGGTTCTCGGGCGGACAGGTGCTTCCTGAGGGAGTCGTTTCACTACCGCTCACCGCTGGGACTGCGCCCCATCAGACGACTGCGATGGTCGACTTCCTGGTCGTGGACCAACCGTCGGTGTATAACGCCATACTTGGCCGACCATCTCTGAGCCTCCTTCAAGCTGTGGTATCTACCTACCACCTTTCCATGAAATTTTCAACCGAGTCGGGAGTAGAAATTGTGAAAGGAGATCAACAAGATTCTCGAAAATGCTATGCCACCGCAGTCAAGGCTCCAACTGAGGTGTCGACGATTGAATCACTGGACCCCCGTATCGGATCTCATGAGCGGGGGGAGCCGATGGAAGAACTCATCTCGGAGCCATTAACTGAGACAGACGTCTCGAAAGTAGTCCGAATCGGCTCATCTCTGAGTCCGCCTCTTAAGGAACGAATGATCACCTTGCTTCGAAGGTATACCGATATCTTCGCCTGGAGTCATGAAGACATGCCCGGGATCGATCCCTCGGTTATAACACACCGACTCAACATCGACCCGACTTATAGGCCCATCCGACAAAACCGTCGCCCTCTCGGCCCAGAAAGGTACGTTATCATTGAGGAGGAAGTCGGCAAGCTCCTTAAAGCCAATTTCATCGAGGAGATATATTATCCGGAATGGATAGCCAATGTCGTACTCGTAAAGAAAACTAATGGGAAGTGGCGAGTCTGTATAAACTATACAGATCTAAACAAAGCCTGCCCCAAGGATAGCTTCCCTCTTCCTCGCATTGATCAGCTGGTTGACAGTACCTCGGGTCATGAACTGCTAAGTTTTATGGACGCCTATTCGGGCTATAATCAAATTATAATGCATGAGAATGATAAATCAAAAACTGCCTTTGTCACTGACAAAGGCCTTTACTGTTACCGAGTAATGCCGTTTGGATTAAAGAATGCTGGAGCAACGTATCAGCGGTTAGTGAACAAAGTGTTCGTTCGACAAATAGGCCGAACGATGGAGGTTTATATTGATGATATGCTCGTCAAAAGTAAACGAGCAGCCGACCATGAGACGGACTTGGAAGAAATGTTCTTGACTCTACGTAAATATAAAATGAAGCTGAATCCCAGCAAGTGCGCGTTTGGCATGAGCTCGGGAAAATTCCTCGGTTTCCTCGTTAGTCAGCGAGGAATCGAAGCGAATCCCGAGAAAATCAAAGCCTTACTCGAAATGGAGTCTCTTAAAACAATCAAAGACGTCCAAAGATTGACAGGGAGAGTGGCCGCGCTTAATCATTTCCTGTCCCGAGCCACAGACAAATGTCTCCCGTTCTTCAAGCAATTAAAGGGACAACAGACGATGGAGTGGACGGACGAATGTGAGAAGGCATTTCAAGATCTGAAGGCTTACCTCGGATCCCCACCGCTGCTATCTAAGCCCGAGCCTGGTGAAGCATTGCTATTATATTTGGCCGTATCTGAGGCCGCAGTAAGTTCGGCTTTAATACGAGAGAGTCAAGTGAAGCAGTTGTCAGTCTATTACGTCAGCAAAGCCTTGCACCAGCAGAAACGAGGTATCTTCAGCTCGAGAAAGTTGCCTTAACTCTGGTAGTATCATCATGATGCCTCCGTCCATACTTTCAGGCCCACACCATTGTCGTTGTGACCGACTTACCACTTCGCTAGATTCTCCAAAAGCCGGAGGCTTCTAGCCGCCTTACAAAGTGGGTAGTCGAATTGAGTGAATTTGACATACATTACAAGCTCAGGACAGCCATAAAAGGACACGCCGTTGCCGATTTCCTTGTTGAAATGACTCCTAATCGGGACAATATACCTGAATCGGAGAAAATTATTGTACCTGAGGCTTCTCCCTCTCTCGGGCCGGTACCTTGGAAGCTATTTGTCGACGGTTTATCCAATTCCAAGGCAAGCGGGGCAGGGGTAGTATTAGAAATTCCCGATCAAACCTGTATACAATATGCCTTGCGACTCGGCTTTCAAGCGTCTAACAATACAGCAGAGTACGAAGCCTTATTATTAGGCCTTAGACTCACCGTGAGTCTAGGCGCGACCTATTTGAATATTTTCAGCGACTCACAGTTAGTCGTTAACCAAGTTTTCGGTGTTTATCAAACTCAGAAAGAACAACTGAAGGCGTACATGGAAAAAGCTAAAGAATTGATCGATGGATTCCAGAAGTGTGAAGTAATTCGAATACCCAGGACCGACAACGTCAAAGCCGACTTATTAGCAAAGCTCGCCTCAGCTGCCGAGGAAGACATACCTCGGTCAGTTCCGATTGAATACGTCCCTAAACCAAGCATAGATGAGTCGACAGTCTCGGCCCAATTTCCCATCAACTCAGCGACTGCTTGGTTTGACCCACTCGTCCGCTACCTCAACGATGGTGAATTGCCAGAAGACCGCGCCGAGGCACGGCGGTTAAAAGTTCGAGCCTCGCGCTACACCATCTTGAATGGGATTCTATATAAAAAAGGCTTTCATGCTCCTCTACTAAGGTGCGTCGACTCCCAAGAAGCCGATTATATCTTACGGGAGATACACGAAGGGATATGTGGAAACCATTCAGGAGGATGCTCGCTCGCCAACAAAGTGTTGCGGCAGGGGTATTACTGGCCGACTATACAGCATGATTCTAAACGATTCGTCCAAAGATGCGATAAGTGTCAACGGTTCACAGTAATCCCGAGATAACGCCCTAAGGAACTGACTCCGATGTCGGGACCATGGCCCTTTGTGCAGTAGGGGATCGACATCATCGGGTCCTTTCCATTGGGGAAGGGTCAGACTAAATTTGCCGTGGTTGCGGTGGACTACTTCACGAAGTGGGCTGAAGCAGAACCATTGGCAAAAATTACCGAGCAAAGGATCACAGCTTCGTTTGAAAGAATATCATCTGTCGATTTGGGATACCTCGGACTATCGTTACCGACAATGGAAGCCAGTTCGATAACAAACAATTCCGGAAGATGTGCAGCAATCTCGGGATTCGAAACGTGTGCGCTTCGCCTCATCATCCTTAGACAAATGGACAGGTCGAGGCGGTCAACAAAATTATAAAGTAGCACCTCCGGACGAGGCTCGATGAAGCAAAGGGAGCATGGGCTGAGAAACTTCCGAATATACTGTGGTCCTATAGGACCACGGCACAGACTGCCACGGGAGAAACCCCTTTTTTCCTATGTTACGGTGCGGAAGCCGTCGCACCAGTTGAGATCGGTATTGGCTCAGCACGAGTCAACTTGTACAGTGGACAAGAGAATGGTGAACTCCTCTCATTCGAGCTCGATTCGTTGGAAGAGAAAAGAGAAAGGGCTCGATTGAGGATGATGGCCCGACAAAGACAGGTGTCTCGGTTTTATAATCGCCGAGTTAAAGTCAGACGATTCCGAGCCGAGGATATGGTCCTCCGAAAGACCTTCTCAAACACAAAGGAAATTGGGTCGGGTACATTAGGGCCCAATTGGGAAGGTCCCTACGTCGTCTCAGGCGTCATCCGACCGGGAACCTATCGACTAGAAGACCTAAATGGACAACTGTTGCCTCATCCTTGGAACGTCGAGCATCTCAAAATTTATTATCCGTAAGATAGAATATAAAGTACTGTAATTGAAGACGATTCAATGAAAAATTCTATTTCGTCTAAGTACCCGATGTCGGGTCAATAACAAAAAAAAATCACAAAAAGAAAGTACAATATCCGACTGCCACATTCAGTCGGAATTCATCTCCTAGGCGGCGCCCGAAGGACCGGCCTCATCAGCAACGGCATCTCCTTTAGTGGCTTCGCCCTCAGCAGCCTCGGCGGACGGACTGTCAACTTCGAAGGCGGAGAGGTCGAGATCAGGGAAGGCCGCCCTCATCTCCAAGACGCAGGCCTTGTAACCACCTTGATAAAGGTGGTCCCTCTCCTCTTTAAACTCGAAAGATTCGAGGAAGGCGTCTACGACTCCCTCTCGTTCCTCTTTGGCTCGACGCGTTTCTTCTTGAGCTTCTTGAACGAGGCCGGCAGCCTCGGCCTTCATGCGAGCAAGAGCACCCTCAAGGTGTAGTTCTCTCTCCTCGGCCTCCTAAAGGAGCGAAGTCAGATGAGAATTGTCAGCCTTAACTCCTTCAAGAGCTGCACGGGCGTCCGCGGCCAGCTTTCGAGCGATAGAGAGATCGCCGGTCATGATGCCGATCCGGCTCTTAGCGATCTCTCTGCGACCCTCAGCCTCGGCAGCGACCCTCCTCGCAGTCTCTGTCTCGGATGCGAGTTTCTGGGCGGCAGTCAGCTTCGAGCTTGCTTTGACGAGGCAAGGTGCCAGTTGCGACAAAGAGATAATAAGCTATGCTGTAAAACTTAGTCAAGGGCGACACAGGATTGAAGAAAAGTTTACCTCAAAAAGTAACCTCGCCGCATGTCCGAGGGTCTGGGCAGGCGGAGCGTTGTAATAACTGGCGAAGTCTCTTTCGCCCCCGTGGGCAAGCGCCCAAGGAACCATCCCCAAGATGATCTTCGTGAAGGGGGACTCCTGTTGAGTCATCTCCCTTTTCAGAGATTCTTCGTGCGGGACCTCCCTCGCCCCTGGGACCTCCTCTGCAATAGGTCCCGACTCGAGAGTCGACTGAGTCACTGGAGGAGTTAGCTCTGCTTCCTTGGCCCTCTCATCAAGGTCGGAAAGGACGACCACTTGGGGGGTAGGAGCAGGTGGAACGACCGTTTCCTTATCCTTGGCCGCAGTTTTCTGCTGCTTCGAGGGCCGAGACCCGGATAACAGAGCCGATCTCGGGGGGGCCTTCACTTTGGAAAGTGGCTTCAAGACGGGGCGGGGCTCTTCCATGCTCTCAAGTGCAGGTCTTAGAATGGGGCGAGCCTCGAGAAGGTCTGCAAGGACAAATAAAAAAAATGAGGAGGCGAACAAAGAACCGAAAGAATAAAGAAAAGGAGGATGAGCTACCTGAGACGAACGAATCTAAACCTGTAAGATGGAGGCGCTCGGGTTGCAGTAGCAACTTCCAAGATCGCTCCCTCGCGCTCAGCTTCCTTAGCTCCCTTATCCGAGTCAGAGCCCCGGACTCGAGTTTCCCTCTCTTCTTCAAAATATCTGTAAAACATTGTGGAGTCAGGATTAGTAGAAGATGGTATAGAAACAAAGAGTAAGAGAAGGAAAGACCATCGGGCCGAGTCACCGAGTCACCTACTCTACGGAACGTACGGGGTACTTGAGGCTCGTACGGCCACGTGTCGGCCGACTCCCACCGACCGCACGCTCAGAACCACCTTTCCTTCCAGAACTTGTTCGAAGTGAGTGGGTCGGTTATCAAAGACCCCCCTTTGCCTCTCCACGCGCTCAGAAAGTAGAGGCCAGGGAAGTTTGGGTTTGGTCGGACTTGGTACAGATAAAGGAACTCGTCGACCGTGAGGGAAGGTTGCTCTAACTCGGATCAGAGCACAGCACACCCGAACAAATTCCTCCACGCATTCAGAACAATTTGACCAGGAGCTATTTTAACTCGGGACAGAAAGTCACGAGCAATGGGCTGGAGTGGCAGACGCAAGCCATATTGCATCGTGACTTGAAAAATTGCGACCATCCCTGCAGGGAGATGGTCGGGTAAATCACCCGGACGAGGGAGACGGAGGACGACCGAGTCAGGGACATGGTATCCAGCCCTGATTCGGTTTAAGTCGGATTCATTTAGAATGGAGGCGACGAGATCGCTAGGTTCGTCTTCTTTCCCTTTTGAAGACGACTCAGAGGCTTCCGTGGTTTGGTTCGCAGGGCCTAGAATGACTGCCCCTTCGCCCGTAACTAATTCATCCTCTCCATCCTCATCCTCCAGTTGGTCCACCCAAGGGTTAGGTCTCCCTGGACGAGTCACCAGAGACGTCCCACCCCTGGATGGACCGGTCTGGGCAGGACGCCCGGCCGATGAGTCGCCGGTTTCTCTGACAAGCCGGAATGCGGCGTCAGCACCGACGACAAACTCCGTCAATAGTGAAGGTGGTTCCGTAACGTCCCAAAGATGTTGGGACACACCCTCATCTACGGACATCTCCTCCCGGGGGCTTTGAGAGCCGTGTGCGGCCATTAAAGCTTATAAAAGGAGGAAAGGACTCACCATAAAGATTGACGAGGAAAGAAGAAACAGCGGAGGAAGAGGAGGAGAAGAAGTAAAAATGAACTCGGAATCGGAATCGGACACAGGCGGGAGGAAGAAGAGCGAAAATAAAATTCGCACAGTCATCCCGTCCGGCCCTTTTATAGCCACACCACGTGGCAGGGCAATTATGGCAAAAGTGAATCGACGTTCGCTTCGGCTCCCCCATTCGACGCGTGGCAACCGCAGACTGACTGCTGTAACTTCGTGGCCACGCTTCTGCATTTCATACGCGGACGAAACGAAACGACGGCTGGTCGCACGTGCGGCCTTGGAAGCTGCAGCGTCGTACGCAAGAGACGACTCAAAGAGCATTAAATGCCTCATTATTGTCTCGGATGCTAATACGAACCGACCGAGAAAATCGTACTCCTTGATGCCACGGACGACACAAGGAGTAAGGGGGGCTCACTGTTGGGAAAAAATGTGTTAAGATCGGAGACTCGGATAAAAGTAGGTCGGCTCTGCTGACACTGCCCGAAGAGTCCGAGACAACACCGACGGAACAGAGGATAGGCCAGGAGGCGTAAACAAGGGACGATTAAAGTCACTCTGTTAGAGTGATGACATCGCCTGCATGAGCCCACTAGAGGCCGAGCGTGTTCAAGCCACTCAGCCGATAGAATAAGACCGACTCAACGAGTTGGTTCTGTCGGTAACGGAATAAGGAATGACGGATAGGCATCGAGACTATTCCGTCCGTGAAAAGGCCGAGAACCCATCCTCCTGCGTCGGTCGAGACTCCCCCAGAGTCGGTAACGACTTGGCCGAGACAGCGAGTGGCGGAACGAGAACAGACGCTGCTCTACGGAAATCCAGGGATACGGGTAGCAAATCCTGAGATTCTCGGGATTTACAGCAATCCGTGGAAAGGAGTAAACCTCTGAATAATCAGGAGAAGAATCCTCTGAGGATGAGGATTGGCAAACAGTATAAATCTCCAAGCTTAAGACGGAAGAAGGTACGCAGTACTGAACTGAGACAAGCTCTTTGCTATTGATCAGATTACTGACTTAAGCATCGGAGGTTCCCCGGCCCCAGCTAGGGTTCCCTTGACATTGCTGATTGTGCAGGTGAAGGAGGGTCCGCCTTAAGGAAGTCATCCCATAAAAACACAGCAACAATATCCACTGAGTTGATCACTCACTCCCACTCTCGGATGGTGTTTTAAAACACAACCAGAACCTGTCTTAAATGCAAGGATCATGGATCTCGACGTGCTTGATAGAGCGAGCGTGGACGATGAGGAGGAGTGGTCATATTTTCAGATCTTTCTCAGATCCCAGTAGATCGCCTTAGGATAGTCAGGGGACTCAAGGCAGGCATCTATTCATCTTTGGATTATATATTTTGTGGGACGTGGTCCCCCATGTTTATTTACATTATCTTTTTTTGTTGGATACAAATTTTATATTAGTTACACATGAGCTCATCACATTGGTTTTGATTTATGCTACATGGTCCACTACACTTTGTCACGGCCCAAACTCGGAAACCGAACTCACAAAATTCCTGATTACCAAATTGGGCACCGATAGCCTCCGTAGTACCCCATTCTGGGATCTTACGAGAATTTCAGTGTAAATTTATTTGTAAAGGAGCATAACTACAAGTGTACCCAAATCATAAGAGCAACATCATCATCACATATCCACTAATATAAATCGTTGATTACAATGCTAAAAGGAAATACATGAATATACTAAAATCTCTACAAAGCTCGGCCTCCACGCTCCTGCCTCAATGCTACTATGACCTAACGTCACTTGTACGCAACGGTTGTACATAAGCTTATAAAAAGCTTAGAGGGTGGTGTACGTGTGTGCAATGCATGTGCCAAGCATATAGATATCAAAGTAAGCGAAAATACCATGAATATACTAAAATATCTACAAAGCTCAGGCTCCACGCTCCTGTCTCAATACTACTATGACCTAACGTCACCTGCATGCAATGGTTGTGCATAAGCTTATAAAAAGCTTAGAGTGTGGTGTATATGTGTGCAATGCACGTGTAACACCCTAAATTTTTGCCAACCTAGGGTTAGTCGTCCTTAGGCAACAGGTCAACTATAACACATTAGTAACCTCTCAAAATTCGATTCCAAAGCCAAAGAAATCATTTAGAACCAAAATCTTTAGAAATTAAGCATAAGTTAGCTAGCGCTACGCTAGAGTAGCTGTGAAATTGTCCCTGAACACTTTAAATACGTTCTGCAAGACCTAAAACTTGTAGAATCAATGATGCTATAATACCCTGAAACCAAGGATCAAACTCTAAACCCGATTGCTCTCAAGAACCCTTTGAAACTCCGTATTGGATTTAGACCGCACGTCGAAAGTCTGATATCTACAATCTTAGACCGTTATGACCGCTTAGCTAGACTTGACAATCGTTTCAAAAATCAAGCCCAACCGATGTTCAGAGGCTATTTCATTGAGCCTGGAGCAAGGAGTGTGAGAAAAAGTTAAATTTAAATGGGATTTAAATCAATCTGGCACGTTTCGCTTGCGTGATCAGTATAAGCATTCAGACCGTCGGAATCTGACCCAAATACACCCTCGGATCAGGAAACATTTCCCACTCAGGTCAATGTACTCAAAATCCCTGATCGAGTCACCATGACCGCTGAACTAAAACTGGACTGCCACGTGCGATCTGCGAACTCTACCGGTCTGAAAACTTCGTGTGAGCAAAATCCGGTATGCATGAGCTTAAGTCCGACCGCGTTCGGCCAGGGGACCTCCCAAAATGCTCTTTTGGATCGGAACAGTCCCGATTTGGTTATAACTCAAGTATACCCTTGTCCCAAGTCTGTTTTGGTGAAGTTTTAGCCTATATAAGGGCTTGAAACCTTCTCATATCTCTCCCATCCGAATTTGGATTAAGCCCTAGAAAGAAAGAGAGAAAAATTGAGAGATTGTGAGAGAATTGTGGGAGGGATTTCCTGCCACTTGCACCAGCTTTTTCACGTGTCAAAGCAACGTATTCAAATCACTTTCCTGGTGATTTCCAACGCGCTCTTAGGTAAGAAAACCCTAACCTATGGCTATTTTAGGGAATCCTTTGATGCAAGTAGCGGTGTAGCTTATGTAACTTGTGATATAGGTCGCCTTAACGCCGTTGACAAAGTGTACACGTTCTATTCGAATCGTTACGCTTATACGACAAAAGGTGCAGATTTTAGACGCTTAGATTGACTGATTTCAAAGCTTTCAATGTCGTTTAATAGTAGATTATCGATGAGAACGCCGTTTGACATGTAAAACATGTTGTTCGTTTTTCGTTTCATAAACGTACGGTAAATATGAGATTTAGGGTATTTTAGGCATTTATAGAAAATACTGTATACGTCCATATTTTGCTGAAATGCTTGATATGTAAATTCATCGTGTTATGATATTATGTATGTGTGTATAATCTGTTTGGCGAAGAGATTTGCCCTAATGCGCACTTTGGGTCGACATATGCTATGTAGACTAAAGTGTGTAGATTAAGTGTTTGTATTAGTATGTATTGAGTAAATGGTGTTGTAAATTAGTTTTGAGAATGAATTCTCAATCCATATGATGTTGTATATGATTTCCTACATGTTTGCTATATGAGTTGATTTCCTTATATGTATGGAATACATGTGTTGGTTAATTTGCTTACATTGTATGTTATAACATGTGACAACTTTCTTGTAATGTTTGAACTTCAATTCTAATACCCTCATGTGATTACTGATATGGATTATAAATGTTTGGGGCTATGACCTAGTCCAGGCAGCCGGTAATGGATTGAATTCGTGGTTAACTTTTATTTCCCACGAAGGACGCGTCGATGAACGCGAGTCGTGTTTTGGGTTGGCGGCAGTGGTTAGGCTACACGAAGTGTTTCATACACTTCATGTCGCTCAGCTTGAGATGCGCTCGTACTAGTCGAGCCCGTCAAGTAACCCGATTGGCCATTGTATGTTCACCATGTATGAGTCATAACTGCTTGAACCTAGGGTACTGAACTTACCATTGAAAATCTTGTCAACCATGATACCTTGATCCATAAAGACTCATGAGCCGGGCATGGTGGTATGGGACACCGTGGTCGAGCTGTCGGCCTACGCTGGGGCCACAAACCTCCCTGTAGTGACCAGTGAGCACCTATGACTCGTGACCCGATTGTGGTGGTATGGGACACTACATTCGAGCTGTCGGCCTACACTGATTGGTGACGAGCCCTTTGTAGTGACCTTGAGCGTATTCTGAGTCTACGGGAGGCGACGACCCTTCCGTAGCGACAAGAGTACAAGTAGGCCTGTATTAATAAGGTGATGGGGGAGCGGTGTAACGAGTGCGAGCAACAGCCCTAACAGCCCTTGCAGCGACCTACAAATATAACATCGTATGAGATTACTAGGAGTGACGACCCTAAACAGGATCTGTGTTGGGATTGATATAAGCAAGGTACCCTAGTTTCCCAATACTACTGTATGAAAAGGACTAATAACAACTTGGTAATCATTATCCATATCGCATTGCATGTGCCTGGAAGATGTGGAGCACTGCGGGAAGAAAGCATGCTGCGGGCATAAGATGGTGCCGTATGAGGGAGTATGTCGGTGAGGGCATCCATCATGTCATTTCATGCATACATTAACAACAGTATCTAGGAATGTTTGATTGCTTGCTTTACTATTAACACGTGATTGATTTGATAACATGTTAACCTTTGCTTTATTATCCCACTGAGTTGAACACTCACTCCCACGTTACGGGATGGTGTTCCAGACACCCACCAGTCCCTATTTGAGTTGCAGATGATGACGCTGCTTGTAAAGTGAAGTCGGACTTGTATGATGATGAGGAGGATTTCTCCTATATGCGTGTTCTGATCGACGAGACTACAGGGAGGTTGATTAGATGCCTTGACACTTGCCATTTTATAATTTTGAAGCACTCATGTATATTCTTTTCTTTCCATTTTTGGAGTATACATGTATTTAATTAACCTGGTAACATGTTCACACTCTAGAGACTTACAATCAATTATATATTTTATGTATTTATCACAGTCTTCCACTTGTTAATTTAACTGTCTCTGGAGTATGATATGTTGTTTTGGCTTAGTCTCAATCTTGTTTAATGCCATTCTACAGACAATATGCATTCATCATTACCTATGTCGCATGAGTGACGTTCCTGAACTCGGGAGTTGGGTCTCTACCTGACCCCCAATTTTCGGAATGTTACAGCATGTGCCAAGTATATAGATATCACAGTACGTGAAAATACTGACAATTCCATCAATACCATCAAACTTATCCAGACTATGCGATGCAAAGACATAATAAGGCAAATTCATATGCTGATGAAGCAATGTAAATCGATTACGCAATGCAGAGATATAGTAAGCCAAATGTCATATCTAGGCGGTATAGTGTAGAATCATAGTAAACCTAATGTCATAAGTTGAGGGTGCAGTCCAATATGCAAATATAAAAGAAATGATAAAGCTGGAGTGTTTAATCAGGATGGTAGTACGTAGTATTGTAAGCTGTGGGGTTCATCACAAGGAACTTCTATCCAAATCAGTCCTATGCCTAAATTTGATAGCTAGACTTAATGTGGTAAACTCCTAAACTCAAGTTAGTCACATGCCCCAGCCGAATCCTGGCCATTGTGAAGGTACACATAATGATTTAGTTGTGCACCACTAACCCGAGTGGATAGTGAATGAATGAATCAATCAATCAAATACTGAGTACACAACTCCTGGTCAGTAAGTCAACATATCAATACCGTACATCTCTGGGATCATCACCGGGGTCTAATACACTCTACATCATCTTGCCGCCCTATCAAGCGTACAACTGAGTAAGTGGAAGAGACATCACTATCCGTCTGCCAATATCAGCACGTCTCATTGATAGTGGACTCATTTATGAGCTGGTCAGACTAAGCTTAACATTGCCTACTGCCTCGGATGGGTAAGGCCAAACCCCCTTCCAACCGACCACGACACAGTGGGAAGTGCGACCTCCTAGTATTCGACACTCGGTGCTCCTTCATCCATTCGGTCTAGACGTTGGAGTGTCCTCTAGTACCAAGAGGGTTTATGAAATTTCATCCAGGGACATCTATAGCACCCCATGTAGAAAAAAATTTTCGGTGTCCCATCTAACCATCCACGATATGCTTGTGGTGGCTACGACCCTAATATCGCTAGGGCATATAGTAGTCATGTTACGCAAATGCGAGATGCATGAATCATGCTATCAGTCATGCAACAATCCTGCGCATACCGCACGATTATGTAGGGCAACTCCATCTCACAATGAGTCCCATAATAAACCAACCCAATGTCATATGTTATGATTAATCACTCCTCATAACAAGCATACATATGATGCGTATGGGCATGTACCATGATGTAATAAAGTACATAGGCATGATTATCTGATAGGGCAGACAACAATACTCCACAATCGACCATCATCGGCTTGTCACATACTACGAGTATAAACTGAACGACATGCTCCTTTGACAATTATAAGAGCCTATGTGGTATGTCTTACATTAGCCTTCCAAGGCTCTGCATGATCCAAGACGGGGACAATGGGTCTAGTCCATACGTCAAGATAGGTTTTACATAGTGGATATACCAAACCTAATACTATATATTCTTCTATCTACGGCAAGGGGTGATGATGTATAAAGTAACAGATAGCCTAGATGATACACTAATGTCTAAGATGGACCTCATACTTGTCTCAACAAAGAGACGGACGATGCGGATGATATGTATATGTCACGAGGTCTTAGTAAATGGGTACAGGGTAGGATACACCTCTCATGGTGAGTCAAGTAGGTATATGACAAAGTGAGTTCACAAGGTGAGCTAACAGGGTGAACAATTGGGCTTCCTAAATCTCTATATTATGTAATAAATTGGGCTTTCCTATGGGAAGCCCAATACATACACAAACTGGGTTCGGTGGAGTACCTACACCTAGGACTGTGTCCTTTCAAGCAAATTGGGTAGCCCACTCAACACCTATGTGGGCCTTGGGTATGGTCACTAAAATTGGGCAAAACATGCATCTAGATGGGCTACCTTTTTATGGAAGGCCTAGTGTGAACACAAGGTGGGCTTTAAAATTTGGGCAGTAGTACAGGGCATGGCAGGAAGCACCATTATTAATGGGAGCCTCACGGTTTGGGTTAGCCCACTAAGGGAGATGAGAATGGGCCTAACAATGGGCTTTAGGGAGAGTTACAATGTGAACATTTAACCATCATTACTCTTACAATGTGGACATCTAACCACCATTACTCCTAAGGCATGGTCCATTTAGGATCAGAATCAAAATCATAATGAGGCTCTCAACCCTCCAATTATCTAGGAAATGGATGGACGGCGTGTGCCCATCACTTATACATGGTGAGCCTACATAGGGTGGTGGGGCCCACGACCTATTAATGAATAAACGGTGTGTATATAACACATACATCATGGTGTGTCTCACACGCATAATGGGCCTCACTCATACAATGGGCCTCATATAATCACAATGGGCCTTGCACATATAATGGGTCTCATATACATCATAATGGGCCTCGCACATGGGCCTCATATACATCACATGGGCCAAAACCCATGGGCCTAAAATACATCATAATGGGTCACATCCAATGGGCCTCCAATACATCACAATGGGCCACATACCTGGGCCTCAAATACATCACAATGGGCATCATATCTGGGCCTCAAATACATTACAATGGGCCTCATATCTGGGCCTTAAATACATCATAATGAGCCTGATACCTAGGACTCATATACTTCACCATGGGACCATAAAACAAGTGGGCCTCATATATATTAAGTGGGCCTGATGGGGCAACCTATGGTTTAACAAAAGCAGATGGCAGCGTGCCTACTATACACACATCAAGGTGGCCTTATGCATCACAAAGTTGGCCTAATGGGACAGCCCATAATCTAGGAAAAATGGATGGGCAGCCTGAATATACAACGCATACATCGGGGTGGGCCGCTGCCCTGGACAGTGTGAGTATACAGCACATATATCATGGTGGCCCCACGTCCCATCGATAGTGCAGATAAAATGTGTGCATCATGATGGGTCCACATCCAGCCCATCTGAATGGATGGGATGGATAAAACACATACATCGCGGTGGAGTCCCATGGAGGGACGATGTGTGCAACACATACCTCAAGGTGGGCCCCACATGTCCAGCCAATAGATGAACAACGTGGCACAAAACACATACATCATGGTGTATCCCACCATCCCTACTTGGACGGTGTGGATGAAACACATATAGCAAGGTGGGTCCCACCGTCCCAGCTAGACGGTGGACGGTGTGGATCAAAACATACATCAGGGTAAGGCCCACCGTCCTAGTTGGATGGTGCGGACAGAACACACATCTGGTGGTTCTCACCATCCTAGCTAGACGGTGAGGATAAGACACATAAATCACGATGGATCCCACTGTCCCTGATGGATGGTGAGGATATAACAAATACATCAAGGTTGGGTCCCATGAGCGTAGTCCACCAAAGATGTGAATCTACTACATTCTTGGACGGTGTGGATAAATCACACACATCCAGGAGGATCCATGTAAGACCCGTATCCTAGACCATACCGTTCCGTAGACTTCCACGATCTTCCCGATAAAATTTCGGTAACCTTCGACCCTTAACCGATATTTGCGCGCGATCCTGATTCATACACCGTTAATCCGAGTCTACTCAACTCAAGACTTGTACCCTAGCGACCGCGCCATCGCTGTGGTTTCGATGCCGTGACTCTCGCGTCGAGGCAATACCTTGGTCAGGAGATGTGGGCCAGCGTTCGGTGAGAGGAAAATGTCGCGCGTTGTAAAATCCAAGAGAATCTCTACGACTTGTCACATCAATCAATCCCATCAAGGGTCAAGTATATGTCAAGTACACATCACCTTTCACCCAATCCCAAGCAATCACAAAAGTTAAAAAGTTCTTACAAAGCCCATACTTTTCTTACACCATTTGCCACAAAAGTCAAAAAATCTCTTACACCCATCACTCACCACATCCATCACTCCATCACCCATCACTCTCTCTCTCCCTTTACAACTCTCTCTCTCCTTCATTTTTGAAATCACTTTCCCAAGCTAGAGAAAAACCACATGTCCAAGCCCCTCCAAGCCTTCCAAGCAACAAGTGTGGCCCACTTCTCCACCCGCTCATCTCCCATCTCAACCATCCAAACTCCATCTCCTCTGTTGGAATCGAAGCTAAGGAGCAAAGAAAGCCAAGAGAGCAAGAAGATCAAGTAGTGGGTGCTTTGATAGGATAATTTTCATATTTTTTAAGATGGGCCAAGTGAGACCTACGGATCAATGGTATGGATCTCACTTGGGACCCTAAGATGTGGCCGATGGCCCACTTTGATCATCATGATTATACCATGATGGGACCAATGTCCATATACCCCATCATGATGTTTGTTTCCTTGCATTAAATAGGTCATCTAGACCGTCCATATTGGTGGGGAAAGGATCTCCACCGTTGATTTTCATTTTTGATGGACCCATGTGTAATGGGCCCCACTTGATGTATGATTGAATGCAAGGGAGGGCCCATAGTGTCAAGGACCCTCCATCACACGTGTCCCATGTCTCTTTCTCTCTCTCTCTCTTTCCCTTTTTGTACGATGACGTAGTTGTGTGGCCACTTGGATGGACCCCACTTTATATAGGGGTTGTATCCACACCATCTATTATTAGGTGGCCCACCTAAGCAGGGCCCACCTTAAGATTTCCATACGCCCTAACAAAAAAAAAGAGAGTCCAGAGACGCTGTCTCTAGACGTGAGGGTGAGAACATCACTATTGAGCCTTGGTTTAAGGCCATTTCGGTGGGCCATTCATGTAGGTCCTACCTTGGTTTATGTATTCAATCCATGTTGTCTATCCTATATACCAACTCATTTTAGGCGTTGAGCCAAAAAATGAGGTTGATCGGTGCATCTGGTGGGCCATACCTTAGCAAATAGTGATCTCCACTGTTTAAAGTCTCCCAGATTTTCTCTACATACTGAAAGATGCCCAATATTAGGCTTGATGGATTCGTAATGGACTGTAAAATTCATTGGCTGGGGTGGATTCATTTGAGGCGGACCCCACACATGAAAAAGCATGAAAAACCCTATTTCAAATATATATATATATATATATATATATATATATATATATAAAATAAGAAGCAGCGCCTGCTGCCACTGACGCAGCAGCAGGACGCTGCTGCGTTTTGACGGACGACAGCAGGGACCCACGGCCCAAGCTATGGGCCCCATCGTAATGTTTATTTATCATCCAACCTGTTTAAATGGTGGGCCACTTCCAGCAGTGGGCCCCCTACAAATATTAGCCACATCCAAAGCTCAGGTGGCCCACATCAATGGAAACAGCGGTGATTGAACGTCAGCCATTGAAACCCTTTTGGGTTGATCCAGAGGTTTTGGATCAGTTATGAAATTTATTTTTCCTCTTCATTTGGGTACGTGTGACCCTATCAACAGATTGCATGGAAAATTTACATTATGGTGGGCCCCACGTGGGACACACATTGATGCATGTGTTTTGCTCACACTGTCCATGGTAGTGGACGGTGGAACCCACCATTTGTGTGTCTGATCATGCCATCTAAGCACTTGTCGGACGGCCAGTAGGCCCCACCTTTGGTGTGTGTGTTGTATCCACACCTTCCATCTAATTGGTGGGCCATGTTTGTAGGCCCCACCATGATGCATGTGTTGCATTCTAACCGTCTAACCATTTGCCAAGCTTACTTGTCGACCCCACCATGATGCATGTGATACATCGAAGCCATTCAGCCCCTTTGGAAGCTCATTTGATGGCATGGGCTAAAGAATGAGCCAGATCCATAGTTCAAGTGGACCCCACTTTGGTATATGTATGGGGCCCATTTTGAGTTATTGTGGCCGTCCATTGAGACCCCACATTAATATATGTATGAGGCCCACCTTGTTATATGTAAGGCCCATGGGTTGAGGCCCATTTGATGTATTAGGGGCCCATGGGTTAAGGCCCATTGAGATGTACTAGGGCCTATGGGTTGAGGCCCATTTGATGTACATATGGGGCCCAATTGGTGTGGCCCATTTAATACACATAAGACCCATGAGATTAGGCCCATTTGATGCATTCTAAGGCCCACGGGTTATGGCCCATTACAACGCACATAAGGCCCATTGGTGCGGCCCATTGATGTGGCCCACTTGATGAATATAAGGCCCATATGATATGGCCCATTTGATGTATTTAAGGCCCAATGGGATGTACCTAAGGTCCATTGCAATGTGTGATCCCAACACGGATTATGTAATGATGTTTACGACGATCGTGCCTTGGGAGCAATGTTGGTTTGACGTTCACATTGTAAGTATAATGTTGGTTAAATATCCGCATTATGACTCTCCCTAGGGCCCATTGATAAGCCCATACTTGTTGTGTGTAGGCCATCTAGGCCTATCTGCGTTATAAAGATAGTTCATTACTTTATTACATGTTTAGTATAGTTTCATGACTCATGATCATATGCGTCATATGTATGCTTGATATGAGAAGTGATTGATCATAGCATATGCCTTCAGACAGATTGTTTATGGGCTCCCGATTAGGCAGTGTTGCCCTACATGAGCGCACGATATGCGCAGGATTGCTGCATGACTAGATAGTGTGATTCATGCATTTCGCATTACGTGACATGGTTACTGTACACCCTAGCGACATCAGGGTCGTAGCCTCCACAGGCATATCGTGGTTGGCAGGATTGGATACTGAAAATCTTGTTCTACATGGGGTGTTATAGATATCCCTAGGTGAAAGTCCCTAAACCCTTATGGAACCAGTAGATTGCTCCAACGTCTAGACTGAGTGGGTGCACGAGCGCTGAGTACCGATTACTAGGAGGCCACGCTTTCCACTGTGTCATGGTTGGTTGAAAGGGGGTGCAGCCTTACTCACCCGAGTGGGGGAGGCAAAGCTAGGCTGAGTTTGACCAGCTCAAGGAATGAGTCCGCTATCGACGAGTCGAGCCCGATATTGGCAGACGGATAGTAAGGTCTCTTCCACTTACCTTATCACACGCGATGGGGCGGTGATCTGGTTTAGAGTGTACTAGACCCCGGTGACATCCCAGATTTGAGCTGTATTGATATATGGACTTAGATGAGGACTCGTATGCTTGATTTGCACCTCGCATCACATGGCCTTAGTACGACCGACATTATTCATGCCTTGCATCGCATGGCCTTGGTACGACCAATAGTATTCATGGATCCATCAGTATATTCCTCATTACTCTGACATTGCATGATCATATTACTACCTTGCGCACACACTTTCACCACCCTTTAAGCTTTTCATAAGCTTATGCACGACCGTTGCGTGCAGGTGACGTTAGACCACAACAACGCTGAGGCAGGAGAGCATAACAGATCATCTTGGAGCTTTTTATCCAGTATTATTGTATTTTCTTTTATGCTCATTGTAATTGTAATATTTTTTATCATAGTGGAAATGTAATGAAGTTTTCGGTTGTTGTTGTGGGTTATGCCTTTAGTTATGTTTAATACGAATCAAACTGATGTTGAAAATTCTCCTCGTAGCATCCCAAGATCAGAACCTGACGAATGGGCGCTGGGAGCCGAGAATGGGGTTCTACGGAGGCTGTCGGCGCCAAATTCGGCGATCGAGAATTTTGTGAGCTCAGTTTTCGAGTTTGGAGCGTGACAGTCCATGTGGTGGACTGTGTGAATGAAACACATACGCCATATGGACCCCATGTCCAAGCAATGAACGGTAGTGTGCTCCACCTGATATATATTTGAATCTGTCTTGGATAGATGGTGTGGATAAATCACACATACCTCATGTGGGACCCAGAACTTACTGACGTCACATACAGTAACTACCTAGCTGGTGTGAGGTACTCCAGCCAATCAGCTTCCCACTGTCCAGGGATTGGATGGTGGGATACAATACATATATCATGGTGGTCCACGACTACGTCCAGATAACTGGACGGTCTAGATGAAACAGATGGATAACGTGGATGAATCACGCATCAAGGTGGGGTCCACGTCAACGTGGCCCACCCGTTTTGAATCAAGGCTGATATTTATTATTTCCCTTCACCCAGGCTTGTCCAAACGAACAGTGGGGAGGGCAGCAAGGTGGGCCCATTGTGGACAATAGTTGGGCCCACTAAATGGACAACTTGGATAAAAATCATGCATCGGGGTGGGCCATCAATCGGGGAAAGAGAGAGATAAGGAGAGAGAGAGAGCGAATCGGGAGGTGGAGAGGAGTTCCACCAATATGAGATCCTCTCTATCATACACACATGCATCAATTGGGTCCCACTGAATATGGGCCCTAAAATCATAAAATCCATGATGTAAATCCCTTTCCTACCAACACATAAAAGGTCTAGATGACCTTTTACAATGGAAATCAAAATAAACATCATGATGGAGTCCATGGAGAATGGCCCCATCATGGGATGAACATCTAAATCATGATGGGCTATTGGCCACACCTAGGGTCCAAAGTGAGATCCATACCATCAATCGGTAAGCTCCACCTGGCCCATCATCAAAATCACAACCTGGTCTTATAAACACCCACCGATTGTTAATATTCTTGGTTCTATGGCTTCCCTAGTTCTTTGGCTTCAACTTAAATGGAAGATGATGAAGATTGAAGGGTTGGGATGAGAGATGAGGGGGGTAGGAAATGGGCCACACTTGGCTCTCTTTGGGAAGAGCTTGGATGTTTTCTCCCTTGGGTTGATTGGGAAATGGATTGAGAGAGAGAGAGAGAGAGGTGATGGGATGAAAAGGGATGGGTGAGTGACATGAGGGTTAACTTTGGGGATGGGTTGTGTAAGAGAAGGATGGGTTGTGATGGGAGGTGTACATGACTAATATTGATTGATTGATGTGATGGATTGGGTAGAGATTCTCTTGAAATTCGTAATGCCTAGCATTTTCCTTAAGATGAACGTGAGCCCACAACTCCTGGCCCGGGTATCACATCGTTACAAAAGACGCGACGTTGGAACTGCGGTGACGGCGCGCTCGCAATTGTACAAGTCTTGGGTCGAGTTGACTCAGATCTATATGACGCGACTTAGGGTCGCGCGCAAATGGAGATTATAGGTCACGGTTTGTCAAAATTTAACAGGGAGGATCGCAAGTCTATGGAATTGTACGGACTAGGATACGGGCCTTACACACTTCCCCATTACTTATGAAATGAACAAACTATAATAATTCTGAAACCCAAGAGGGCATAAGTGACACCCGAAAATTCGGGAGCTGAGCACCTACTCGACCCCCAAAATTCAGGGCGTTACAAGTTGGTATTAAAGCATGGTTTGAGGTTATGTTGGGTCATGAGCAGTGAGCCTGTCATAACGCACTTCTTGACTTAGTTGGGAGTGTTTGAACCCAGTGACATGTAAAGACCCTAGGACCGAGCCCTCTAACTATTTGGAACACTGTAATCATAGTCTATAATTTAGATTTATGGGGGATTTAAGCTAGAAGGAACGTTGGGGATAACACTGAGGACAAGGCTTAGGACGCTAAAGGATGATCCGAATCACACTTAGTCGAGAATGCTAAAAATTTTAGCATCACGACCGACATAGAAGAGTTAAGTGATTGAGATAGCTCACCCTACCCCAAATTCATATATCGCTCACCCGATAACCCGCTCCAATATATGACATACGTCCATTCTAATTCTAACGGGCTAGATCATCTCTGCCTTGAGTCTGAAGGACTTCTAGTCTACCTGGACCATCAAGCGAACGGCCTCTTAAGCCCAAATGGGCCGTTGCCAACTTCGAATAAACCTTCTTAGCCCATTTTGAACATAGGCTCGCACTTCTGATGACTGATGAGCCATGGGATTACAACAAATGAGTCGCCTCCACCCAATATATCATGAAATGCTCAAAGGATTAGCAGACCACCACCATTTGGGCATGTCCCTCTTGAAAAAAGGACATAAGGTGGTAGAGCCATCGCCGTTAGGGGCGGGCCACCTCCAAACATCATAGAAGGTGGCGAGGCCACCCCCAGATCGGTGGGCCACTGTCGATCCCTCCAGGGGATGGCGGGGCCATCACCAAATTAGAGGGCCGCAACAGGACATCTTAGAGGACTGTCGGGCCATCGCCGCCACCCAAGCTTTAGTGGGCCCTATCACACGTGTGGACCCCCTCTCCTTGCCCCTCTTAGTTATTAAACCCTTAGGGCCCCCCTTCTAAACCCATTCCAACCCTAACCCATCTTTACTCTTACCCCATTTCAACCCCAAACCCTCAAAAATGAAATCTCTAAACCCTAAAACCCTCTTTCCAATCCACCTCAATCCTCAATCTCACTAACCACCCCCATCAACAACTCTAGGGCCATCCATTCCTATTCCATTTTGACCCAAAACCCACTTCCTTAAGGGCTAATAGATCTTTTCTCTCTAAACTAACTACCCAAACCATCTTTCCCTTAAGACTCCTCATCCCTTGTCCCATCTCCTTCCAAGGAAGAAGAAACCCCATCCTCATGGCCTTCCTTGAAGTAATCTCCTCATTCTTCTCCATTTCCTTGGTTATTTCCCTTTTGGGGAAGAAAAGAGTGGCCCCCGACCAAGCGAGGCCAAGCTGCGAGAGAAGGTCGAGGAAGAAGCAAGACGACCATGCGGGGCCAAGCCGCGAGAAGAGGTCGAAGAAGAAGTAAGACGACCTAGCAGGGCCGATCTTCGAGAAAAGGTCTAAGAGAGACTTCAACCCTCTCACTTTACCCACATAAGTGGCTCTACCAGGCGTAGAGTTTGGTAGATTCAAGAGTCGGAAGATTGTGTTTGAGGCAAACATGGATGACAATTTGTTCGGTGAGTATCAATTGCTTGACCACCTTTTAGAAAATGGATGGGGACCGATATTAAAGGGAAATTATCGTGCCAATGAGAATCTAGTGAGAGCATGCTACGCACGAATGCAAAATCGTAAGCTCGAACCACTTGGATTCGACATTGGCCTTGATAGACAAGAGGCCCACGTTGGCGTGAAAACCATCACTTAAATACTTGGTGTGGAGTGTGGAAATGTGCATGCCCATGAGGATAACCTTAAGGAGAAGCAACAAAGAGACAAGCATGCCCGCCACCTGTGTGGCCAACTCGTCGAGTGGCAAAGAGGAAGCAACATCAAGTCCTCAGATCTGACACCTGACTACCACCTGCTCCATCACATTTGTACATACAATGTGTACCCGAGAGCCAGTAATCATACATAATGTTCTCAATTTATGGTGGATTTTCTCTACCAGGTGGGACAAGAGGAGAAGGTGTGCCAACCCACCTTTGTGTTGACCCAGTTCGTGAAGGCTGCGTTGGCACCCCGTGGAAATCTGGAGGTTCCATTTAGCCGACTAATCTGTAAAATAGCACACAACTACGGATACAGACAACTGGATGAACTCCCCTACCCGATTAAGGTGATCAATGAAGACACCTTAAACCATATGAAGATGGGTCCTAAGTAGCGTAGGTGTTCACACCCCAAGTATAGGGTTGTGATGTAGTAATAAACTTGGTAAGACCGAGATCGAATCCGTAGGGACTGAAACCTGTACGTAATCTCAAATTAAGTAGAACTAGAACTAGAATAAGATGAAATCTAAATCAATTGTAATTTGAGAAATAATTATGAAGTATTAATCTAAAGTTAATGAATTCAGAGGAGGGAAACCAAGGATTCAGATGATCCACTTGTAGAGATCAGAGAGATCTTATGCTTGCATCAAGAACTTAACTGGACTTAGAGTCCCATCTTCATCCAGTTAAAGAATGTAACCATGGAAATCAAGACTGAACTTTCTTTGATATAGTTTTCAAGAGATGAAAAGTGTATGAATTAGAATGGATTCCATCACCAAACCATGCCCAGGAGACAAAGTAAACAACAAAATTAAACTAATTACCAACCAATCAATAATGAGTGAAGGTTAGGAAGGGTACCGTCATCCGACTATGCCCATGAGACGATGGTGAACAACAGGGCTTCCTAATGTCATAATCATAAAGGAAAGGAACATGCTCAAAGCTATCGCAGACCCATTGTAATTTTAGTCACAACAGACCATTAAAAATTAAAAACATTCCCATGATCAAACTAATATCAAGTTCAATTCAGTGTAAATAAAAAACACAAGAAAAAAGTTCTCCCATCACGCTACAAGCTTCACCTCTTAGCCCTAGCTAAGAGGTTTAGTTGACTATGATTAGGCTATCCTCAAAATTAATCATAAAGAAAAATAGTAAATAAAACTAAGAAAAATCTTCTCAAACTCTCTCTCTTCTGACGTCCCTACTTGGTTCCCCCCTCACCTCCATTTCTCCTTCTCTTTATAGAGGTGGAATGCCGGTGGGAGCTGCGTAAGGGTGTGCGAACAACAGAATTTACGTAACTCAACTTATGTTGATGTATTGGTGGGGCCCACTTCAGCTGACATTTGGGAAATCCATGCCGTCCACCTTGTTCCCCTCAGAATTTCAGTCGGAAGATGTGTTTTTGGCTTTCTGTTGATGAGACACAGAGCTTTTGACTTCACCGTCGGTTGTCTTGTTTGGACGGTTTAAAACCAATCTTCATTAACTTTTGCCATTTTGTCACATAGGCTTGGGTGAGAGGGAGTGTGGGCTTCTGATGGACGGTCCAGATCAAGCCGATGAAGCACGATAGTGGCCCACAAGATTCGTCTGCAGGCTCTGTTGCGAGACAGAGCCTGCGCATTCGCGTTGCGGTAGTCGGTGGACCCATGATAGATGTTGGGCAGTAAATTCATTCCGTACATTCGAATCTACTTGAAAAGCCATTCGGGTATTGTAGTTTTCGGATTGAATTCCCACTGAGATCTTCTACTCGATCGTCCATCCTGCGTTTAACAGCTGGGAACGTGTAGACGTTTACATGAGGCCAAAAGGACATCTAGGTGTGGGTTGTGGCTGCCTCACGGGACGTATGGACGGCTCTGATCTTTCAAAAGAACGGCGAGTGGGGCCCACAATTAAGACTCGGCGTCGGCAGCGAAGACGTTGTTGCGTCTTTTATTTTTTTTGAGAGAAATCATCGGTCAGCGCAACGCTGACTGACTTTGCTTTGTTCGGTGCACGGTGCTTGTGCGTGTGCTGTGTACACGCACCATGTAAGGTGGGTCCCAACTTAATGTATACAAAGAATCTGCTCCATCTTAAGGGGTTGAGACCAAAATTGAAGCATATCCGGATACCATGTGGGCCCCAAATCACTGATATGTGGGCTGATCTGTTCGTTGGGCCACTTTCACAAGGATCAAATGGATGATTTTTGACATGTACGGTTAATTGATAGTCTCCAGACCATTTATGAAGTTTCTAGCCGAACGAATGGTGGAAACATTGTGATCTTGCATTCTGGATGACTTTTAGGCCACTTGAACTTCAGTTTCTCGAATTTCTCGGATCGTTGGCATGTAAATCTATCGATCTTGGTCCTCTAGGGTCTGTCCCATGCTTTGGTGAATTTGGAGTGTCAAATCCATGCATTTAGCACCCTTTTTTAGTCTAAGCTCTTAAAGTCACCTTGCAACACAAACATGAGTAAAATAAGCTGTTAAACAGTACTATATTCATAAATTCAGGCAATAACTGGGTCTGATATGCAATATTTAACCCTCAATAGTAGGGCCCACATTGAAGAATTTTGGGATGAAGAAGAAGAGGAAAGTGGAGACGAAGGAGAAGATGAGGAGGAAGAAGAGAACAAAGAAGAAGAAGAAGAGGAAGAAGTCCAAGAAGCTAGCGAAGAGCCACCCATCGCTCAAGGTGGACTTGAGGGCTCAGACGCCCTCAACGCCTGAATGGCCATGATCGAAGAAAACTAGGGGAACCTGGAAAGGAGAATCAAGAAGCTATCTCGCATGGTGAAGGTGATATTATGCTGTGTCAAGAAGGAGGGAGAGCCCCCTCCTTCACCTGACTCAAAAGACCAATAGCTTAGTATAGGAGTTAGTTGTTTCCCAAGTTGTTTGAAGTAGTTAGATTCGCTTCTTTTGTTAGGCATGTAGTGGTTAATTCCTGTTTTAACTAGGTCATAGTTTCTTTATGTTTTTTTTCGTCGACTGGTAACTCTTGTATTCCCTGTGCAAGTAATGTAACAACCCATGTATCAATGACATTTAACCATAATGAGAATGCTTAGAGTTTCCTATATTTGCATAATACTTGAAATTTCTGATACATGGCTGTTAATACTTCGAATGATATCTCCATTAAAATGTGTGTATGCTTGAATGTATGTATTTGTGGCTCTCTTGTACAAAACTCTTCAAGAATGCCTTTTAGGAAATGGGATCTTAGGGAGATGGTTGTTTAGTCTGCCTGACTCATGGCAGACTAGTTGAGAGAAACCATCCTGCTCCTGACGAATAGCCGGGCGGCCAGGGGATGGCCGATTAACCTAATGCAAGGAATGTTGTCCAAGAAAACATTCCAGAAACGCAGCCGACCTAGGACACGACTTCCACACCCCGAACGGCTTGGGCCACAAGCACAATGGAGCAAATGTTACTTGTTATGCAACAGTACCAGTAGACACTAGCTACTTTGGTGGGGACTTTGACCCACAACATGAACATGCACTCACCAGAGCAATCCGTGTCGGTGGTCGCCATAAGCAATCCATTCGAGCGGTTCTAGAGGCTCCGGTTGCCTACTTTTGTTGGCATCCATCGCCTCGAAGAAGTCAAGTTCTGGCTAAATCGGGTCACCAAGACGATTCGGCCCTTCCATTGCACCGAGGCCGAGAAGGTCGAGTTAATCTCCTACCTCTTTGAGAAAGAGGCTGACTGATGGTGGGCGAGCATGTTGAGGGCCGTCCGGCCAATTTTGTTTGGACATGGGAAGAGTTTGAAGTGCGTTTCTTCTAAAAATACTTCCCACAGACCTACAGGAATGAGAAGGAAAACAAGTCATTGCGCCTCCAACAGGGGGATGTTGGATACCAAAAAAAAAAAGGATCAACAGTTACGGACTATTAGAGATTATTACTACGGTTTTAATCTGTAGCTATACTTCTACGGACTTAAACCTTAGCTAAAAGAGACTCACGTCCCATAAGGGCCTCTATGAGGCCCATCGAAATGAATGCGCTTTATCTAATCCGTCCATCCGTTTTATAGATCATTGTAAGGCATGATCCAAAAAAATGAGAAGAATCAAGGGCTCAAGTAGACCACACCATAGGAAACATGGATATTAAGTGCATACCGTAGTTCTTTATTGTGGTCTACTCGGCCCTTCGATCATCCTAGAATAATGATCTAAAATTACTTTTCAAAATAAATGGAAGGAGTTGATAAATCACATACATCACGGTGGGCCCCACGGGTCCTTAGCTAGACCGTCCGCCTCATCTCACTCTCCTACGGTCCCCAAAACACAACAGAGCCCGTTCCACACCCCCCCCCTCTCTCTCTCTCGTGCTCCATCGCCCTAGCCCTCTCCCTCTCCCACTCCCACTCCCTCTCTCGTTCCCTCTCCCTCTCGCAATCTTGCTGCCACTCTTCGATGATCCATAGTCAGGTAAAAACGGAAGGTTTCTTCCCGTCAGGTAAAAACGGAGGGTTTCTTCCCCAAATCCGATGATCCATCGTCGTTGGTCTCTCTCTCTCTCTCTCTCTCTCTCTCTCTCTCTCTCTCTCTCTCTCTCTCTGTCTCTCTCAAACATTGAATGTCCAAACCCTAGCCGTTTTCTTTTATTTGTTTTCTTTCATTTCTTTCTCTTTATATATATTTTTTCTTTTTAATGCCCATTTGGTTGATTCAAATGTCATACACTTCCATGAGATTTTGTACCGAATAAGACTGATTAATCATGATATTTGGTGCATTTCTGTCTAATATCTCTGTGCATTTTCATCTAATATCTCTGTGCATTTCATGAGATTTATTTTTACTGCCCTTTGGTTTATTCGACGGCTCATTGAATCTTGAGTTTCGTCTAATATTCCCTGCCAAAATGTGATAGTGTTGATGATTATGGCAACAATAGCCAAGTATTTGTTAAGCAAATGTATGGTTGTTTGATGCATAGGATTGTATATGTATAGGCCAATGGATGATGTTCCAGACTGTGGACGGTTGTTGCTTCAAAAAATCATATAGACTGGAGCATTTCAACGTTTGGAGCAGATATAGATCATCGGCATCATTTAAGTCTTTCTCTCAACAACTGGGGTCTGCTATAATACTCTTGTTCTGCCATTCTGCTCAATAAGCTTGAAATGTAGATTGTTAGGATTTATGAGAAAATGTTATGGCAACATGATACAAGACCCTCCTTTATCTGGGTTTGGGACCTGCAAGAAGAATGCAAAACTCCTACTGATGGAATGTTTGGTATAGAAATAGACAGCTTCAGTCTCAATGAGAAACATTGCAAAAATGGAAGTTTTAGAATCTTCAGATACAGAAGATTTTTGGTATTGGACAGTTTGCTGTTGTCTTGGAGGTATCATGTGTTTCTTTGCAAAATTTAGAGCAGTTGTCATTGTATTCGAACAATCTCTCAGGGGAAATACCAGCTTCTTTAGGAAATAAATGTTATGTTCTTAAATGCAGATATCTCCATTTGCTCAATTAGTTTTCACATGAACTTTTTGTTGTCAGCATGGTATGCATATCTAGAATGCTCCTTTTTACTGCATCGTCTAGGTAGGATTTATCTGAAGAAATATACAGATTGTAGAGGCATTCTACTTATTTGATTGAACTTTTGATTAAATGTTTAAGTACCTTCATTGTATGGAACTCATTTTATAGTTCCATATCCAAGTATGAGTGCCACTTCAATAACATCCATTGATTTTGTTTTTGAATGAACAAATCTGGTTGTCTTCACTGAGTTCTATAACAATCAGATTCCTGCTCAATCGGAACATTATATTAATTTAGCAAGTGACATCCTCACAGGTTGCCGAGTTAGTTTTTGGAAAGAAAAAGTGATATTTCAGGCATCTCAGAAGCCATTCCATATCTCTGTGGTCATTCTTAACAAAGTTTTGAATGTTCCCTAGCCCTACTAATCCTACACCTGATTCCTAATATGTTAGATTAGCTTAATTTAATTCAGTTTTACTATTAACTTTTTTGCTAAGTCCTATATGTGCTACAAGATCTTATCCGTTTCCCATAGCTCACCCCAATTTGTTAATCAGTTACTTGTTAGTTTAGATTACTTGTAATTCATTTTTATTTGGGACTTTGTGAATATTCATTTTTAATTGTTCTTATTCTTGTCTAATTTCCTTTGTTTTAGTGTTTCCATCGTCTAAATAAATATTATTTGCAGAAGTGTCCTCATGCCTAGGATTTTTGGAATTTGCTATGCCGGACACTTTAGGACGATTTGAAACTTGGCAGTTGTGCCACGTGCCCAAGTAACACTGACAGGGACCAAGAATTCATTGATTTTCTGTTGCTGTAAAAAATGAAAAGGAAAACTTAACAACTTGTTCTAAACATCCCAACAATACATAGAAAATTAAACTCATATGGTTTAACAAGAGAGTAGAACAATGCAGAAATTGGCGTTGCGTTTGTCTGTAAGTAACCATTTCAGAAAATTACAAAAGCAATCCTCATTCTCACACATGATGCAAAATGAGAGATATTTCTAATGGTTGGATTTCCCAACAGCTTACAATGGATGTTCCAAATATCATGATTCAAACTGCCAAATACTCACATATAAGAGAAACGGATTAGAAAATATAAGTCCTTAAATTTATTTATTTATTTATTATTTATTATTTATTTTTTTGAAAAAGGCATTAGCCATGGATTTCATTGAAAGTATGGATAGATACTTACATCAAAATATTCACATGTCAGAGCAACATATTTAGAAAATATTGAGTCTTTTGGAAGCACAAATACTTAATTGATCTGCTATGGATAGATACTTACATGAAAGACTAATGTTTTGCAATTTGTTTCAGAGGACAATTCCTGCAACAATTCTTTTTTCTTTTTTGTCCAATTTGATTTGAATCAACTAGCCAAATCATGGATCGTCCAATTTTAGTAACAATGCTCTACTCTTATGTCCCACTAGTGTGCATGTAAAAAGGCCAAGTTTCAGATCATTGTACAATGCTTCTTTGCTGGGGACCTATCTTGTGGAGATTGAACTTCTCTCCATTTATGCAATGAACAAGCATATTCCTACAGGGATTATCCTCTCTATCTCTCACTTAAACCTGTTGTTTCTGTCTTATGTTATCTCATCATATTTGCTTTTGCAGTTACCTATGTATAGTTGAGTTGTTTTTTTCATCCTCTAGAATTGCTCACTTTCTTTGACTGGTGTTATTGCCTCTGCTTTTGCAAGTGGTGAATAATATGCAATCATGTCCTGTATTTTAGATTTCATGCACTGTATATGCCACTCAGATGTTGCACCGTTACACTGTGCATGCCACTGTATATGCTACTTGGATGTTGCACCGTTACACTGAAAATTGTAAATATCGCTTCTAAACATGTCTTGAACTGTCAAACATGATTGTACATTTGGAAGACCCCATTTAGATACCAAAATGTGTTTATTTACATTCCCTAGTTGGGATGTCTATGGCTCACACGGCTAAGATCAATTTTTTCTTTCTTAGTTTTGGTAGTGAATTCTTTATCCCAAGGAACTTGTTTTTCTACCATGCCTAGGTTTGAGAGTTCTAGTATTGTTTCTGCTTTGGCCTTGCTGATTTAGGTTGGCCTATGCATGCATTTTTTAGCAACTCTTGTGACTTTCGATTTCAACTCCTAAGGTCATCTGTTGGTGGAGTTCTGATTTTCCCCCATTTTCTTCGTGTTCTACTCAATATCTTTTGTATTATGGGTGCTCATGTGAGTACTGATTTGTATAATCTTTGGATATCATCCTGCTGGCTTGGTGTATGCTTCTCAATGAAAAGGTCTCTTTTAGGATGCAGTGGCCACAGTATTCAGATTTACAGGTTAATGGTATGGTGGACTTCCACTCATCTATTCGGATTTTACTACTGACAGTCTTGGTGTATGCTTCTCAATGAACTCATTTTTTTATTTTTTTGTTTTTTGTTTTCGTTTTCGTTTTCGTTTTGTTTTTGTTTTTGTTTTTTTTTTTGTTTCTGATTTTGTTTTTGTTTTTGTTTTTGTTTTTGTTTTTTGTTTTTTTTGTTTTTGTTTTGTTTTTGGCGTCTACCACAGTCTTGGGTGGATCGTACTTGAAAATGTTGATTCAACCATCAAACATTCTTTTGTTAGTCATCTTCTTTTCCCTTAACAACAATGGTGTTGACATAAACAATGTGTCATATGCGTGGGACATCCAGGTTGTATTAATTATGTTGCATTATCTTGGATTGCTGTGTACTATGTTTCCTTATACTTCTATTAGTTGCCTTGATTATGTTATACTTTCGTGTGCAAAATTTAAGTTTACAATGTGTGGAGCCCATTTTAGTAATTCTTTTTCTGCTTATAGTTTCTCGAGTGCTTTGCATGACAGTGAAGTTGTTCTATCCCCATTTTGAGAAGGGAACCTCAAGGATCGATTCACGCATGATACCCAGAAGTGCATTAATAAGTTTCAAATAGATTTCCAAACTTCAATGGTAGATGACTTGCATACTTCTGGATTCATTGAAGGTAATATATTTTCTTTGAAGACATCCTGACGATCATGCATCTTTTGATGGGGACATTTCGCGCACATGCACGCCCCCCCTTCCGCACGTACACAAGGAGGAGGGCCCACCATCGATCTGGATCGATGACGACGTCCAGGGAGGCCTCCTAGTTAGAGGGCTATGTTTTGGTTCGTTGGAGTGGACCCGATAGTCATATGAATCCCACCATGGGTTCTTATGATCGTGGCCAACTATTTTAATTAATCTAGTACTTTGAGTTTTGTTTATTATTGTTATTAGGAATATCATGGACGGTTTAGATTGCTTTGATTAGTCGTTATTTTTGATTACTTTGTTGCCACGTAATAGGTCGCACACATGGCACGAGTTTTGGGGTATATGGTTTTATTATAAATAGGCACCCCTTGTAGTCTTTTTAATTCAATGAAGATTAATAAAATTTCTGCATTTTTCTGGTCCTCTAAATTCTTGAGTTGCGGAGATTCAATTGGGTGTGAAACTCTCCCTTCCTCGAAGGGCTGACTACCGTGGTGCGAAGCTACACTTATACCGATTCGCCCTTACCTTATACCATTCATATTTCTCTTTTCCTACAAGCATGCCATCTACAAATCTATTAATATTTGCAGGCGTTTCCCCATTTACAGGAGATTTCTAGAATTTGGCCTTGCAGGAGGGCTGAAACTTCGGCGGAACAGCACACACAAACTATTTATCGGATCGAGCTGAGATTTGGAAGTTTTGGAGTCCATCCCTAGCTGATCAGGGCTAAGGTGACCTTTTTCTGTATAGTGAGATCCACATGTGCGGCCGGGATCACATGTACGTGTGTCTGGGTCATTATTGTTGTCCACGCGTGCGGTACTTCTCTGGTTCAACTCTCCTCTCTTTCACTCCGCTTTCACCCAAAATCCCTAAACTTAACCCTAAATTACTCAAATCTCCAATTTTATGCCCTTTCTTCAACCTTAGGGTTCCCCGAATTGAAATTTCTGAATCCCTTGGATTGAGAAAATTATTTTTGTGCATGTGTGGATGAATTTACCCTTCTTTGATTCTTGTTCAGTATATAATTTTGATTGATCCGGCCCTAGCATGTGTAGGCCTGGACCTGCATAGATTCCCCTTGATTGAATGCTTAAACTTTTGTGTGGGATGTGGAATTTTGTGTAATTGTTTCTGAACTATCATGATCTAAAGCTTGACAATCTTGCACATCATATTTGAATTTCATATCCTGCATCACCTTTCCTGTACTAGAGTATGTAGGATGCATTTGGCAGAGCTTTGACTATTCTCTCTCTAACAGAAGTAGAAGCAGTAGTTACTGATTCAGTCTCTTGTTTTTTTACACAAGCACACACTTTTTTATTTTTTTTTACACACACACACACCACCACACACACATGCTGTAGTGGGATTTCACCACCTATGGGTACTCGAACCCTCAACCAGGTGTTGATACTCCTGAGAGTCTACCACCGATTCAGTCTCTTGTTGTTTTGGAGAAAGAAGTAAAATTATTTGTTCAAAATATTACGGGGCTTTTGTCATCTTCGACTTATTCCGAGGTATTTTATACTTCTAATCATGTGATGTGCTAGGATCATATGAGAGGTTGAAAGCACCCAAAATAGGATTCAGTGAAGCGCCTTTGAGTAATGAAATTACAAAATTGTTTTCAAATTTTTTTCCTGTAAAAAGTTATGAAATTAAGAATTGCGGAACCGATGTTGTACAAGTATGACATCTAACCCATCCAACATACGAATCCTGTGATCTAGTTTCAAATGTCACAAGGTAACTACTGTTGATCCTTACATATCTTATTTTCATTAGATACTTACTCACACGGTACAATCCATCCATCAGACTGGCACCATTGTATCGATGACGTAGCCAAAGTAACAGGCCGATCCATTGGTCATGTGGGTCATAGTTTGCAAAACAAATGTATGGTTCTGAAAATATTAGCTGAAGTTTTCTAACACATCCACCTATTTCCAATACCAGGGTGCACATGCCGATTGGACCAGATTTTATTTTTGGGAAAACTTGTACAAGGTTGGACCAACGTGATGGATGGATTAGATCTTGCTTGTATGTACTGCCATGTTGGTGCATGTGTATAGTGTACACGAGCTTTATTACACATGTATGTGCACTTAGCGAAGCTTTGTTCTTGATGTAAAGTTTTTCCTTCAAATTAGAAGGAGGTTTCTAAGTTCTTTCTTTTCTTTTGCTCTGTTCTTGTTGTATACTTTTGTTTGCTCAAATTGGAAAGGAGGTTTCTAAGTTCTTTTGTTTCTTTCTTTTCCTTTTCTTTTAATAGGCTTGTCAGTTGATGGCAATTCGCAAGGAGTAGAACGACTATATGGAGCTCTTTTTGCTTATTTGTGGCCGGGGATGATTTGTAAGGAGTAGAGGTGAACTTTTCTTTATTTCTATGTTACCTTTTCTTTAGGGCATGTTTGATTTTTCAAATTCATTGTAAATGCCTAGTAAATACCTACTTATTACAAGTTCACCCTGTTTGGAAATAGGCAGGTATTTCTACTTAGGAAAACGGTCTAAAAGGATTAACTTAAATTTGTGGGCCCCACCATGATGTATATGACATATCCGTGTTGTCCATCTGCTTTACCATGACATTTTGAGGCATGAGTTGAAAAATAAGGCAGATCCAATATTGAAGTGGCCCACACCAAAGTAAACAGTGGCCCTAAGAAGTTTTTAACGGTGGGTGTTCAATTTCCTTTTTTCTGTGGTGTGGTCCACTTGAACTTTAAATCTGACTTATTTTTTGGCTCATACCCTAAATTTAGTTGGCATAACGGATGGACGGTGTGGATAACCCACATATCATCGTGGGCCCCACAAATATTTGGCAGCATCCTTGATTTTAGCGTTGAGAAAAGTAAGAGTCAAATTAATTCTCGAAAACGATACGGTAATTACACATGGAAATAATTATTACCTATTTACAATGCAATTACATTTACTTTAGAAAACCAAACAGGCCCTTAAATTTTTTAATTAATTGATTAATTATTATTATTATTATTATTATTTTTTGGTTCTTTCTCCCTTTCTAACGGAATTGTCTAATCATATGTGAGAGACATGATGGCCCTTGTGTGAGCTTGTAAGACAGAATACTCTCTCGTTGTGCATGTAATTAAGTGTGATGTATGTCTTCTATTATTATTTATCTGGATTAGTTTAGATGGGTTTGTAAGCCATGAAGTCTTTATCCTTATTAGCTTAGATGAATTGATATGTCAGGCATGTATTAGCAATGGTAAGAGGTACCATTATTATAAATTCTTAAAAAATAAATAAAAAGGAAATAGCTACAGATATTGCTCATAGCCCTTGATCTAGCAACCGCAGCTGTTGTTAACTTCCGCCTATTGCTACGGATCGCTTGCTACTTTTCGTTATAAATATTATCCGTAGCTATACATTTAGCTACGGAAAGTATGGCTACGGATTGAATCTGTAGCTATTAGTTCTATGGCTCGTTAGCTACGTATTAAATCCGTAGCCATAGATTTCAGACCTATTGCTACGGTACCTATTGCTACAATTGTGCTACGGATGATAACCGTAGCCATACGTCTTTAGGTACGACTTTTATCCATGGCCGTTGCCTCGTTTTCTGGTAGTGAGCTGAATACGAGAACCGCTTCACTGAATTGTCATACTTCGCACCCTGAATTTCTGCGGATGAGGACACCCGGATGCGGCGTTTCACCGAAGGCCTAAGGGCCAGCATTCGCACGAAGATGTGCTGCGCGAATATTTGTTCTTATGCTGACCTGGTGGAGATGTTCATGCGTTTTAAGCAGGATGGAGAGCGGGTCTCTCGAGCCCATCTACAATTAGGCTCGTGAGGCAGGGCAGAGCGGCAGTCTTCATCGTTCGCAGGGAAGAGGCCACGCCCAAACTCGCTTCCCAGACTCGTGACTCCACTATTCGCCTATGTGCGAGCTGATCGTATTTGCGAATATTGCAAAAAGGTGGGTCATTCAGAGTCCTACTTCTCTAGGATAAGGGATGACGGCTACGTACCCCCTCAGCGCATCAGCCGACCGCCTCAACAAGCCATATGGACTCCCCCTCAGCGGGCCCTGGGTCCTGCCCAGCAGTTCCTCCGCCCACTTGCGCCTTAGAATAGGCTGCCACAACAGCCTATGCATCAGCCCAACCTGCCACAACAAGCCTGGGTTTATACAATGGCGACAAATAGTCTGGATGCGCCCATGCCCACGACATTCGAAGTAACAACTCATGTCTGAGGTACCCTTGTATTCCTTTTGGTGGACACTGGGTCCACTATGTCTCTAATATCATGTATCGCAATCAAGCATTTAGAACTACCCACCGTTCCCATGTCGGGGGTGAGGATCATCGTGGCAGCCGAGACTTTCTCGAAAGCTACAAAAGTGTGCCGAGGCTGCCCTATAGACTTGGGGGGTAAGAGAACACACATAGACCTAATCGTCACAAAGGTCTTCCATTATAACGTCATCTTGAGCATGAAGTGGCTCACTGCAATGAAAGCAGAAATAGATTGCGAAACTCGGACGGTGACGATCCATGAGACGATGACACTTCCTTTACGTTTTCGGTCTAGGTTAACTACCCCCATCGAATTCTATGTTATGCTTCCTTAGAGGAAGGCTACGACGAAGTTTCACTAGCGTGTACGCCTGTTGTCTGAGACTACATAGACGTATTCAAACCCATACCTGGGCTCCCTCCTCAGAGGGAGATTGATTTCACCATTGAATTGCTACTAGGTGCTACACTCATTTCTTTACCGACCTATCGCATGCCCCCATGCGAAATGGAGGAGCTTAGGACTCAAATTGATGATCTACTAGAGTTAGGCTTCATCCAGCCCATTGTCTCACCTTAGGGAGCTCCAGTTCTATTTGTAAAGAAGAAAGACGACACCTAGCGGTTGTGCATTGACTACAGGAGGCTAAACCACATCATAGTGAGAAACAAATACTCGCTGCCTAGGATCGATGACTTATTCGATAAACTGAGAGGTGCACAACATTTCTCAAAGATTGACTTACAATTAGGGTACCACCAATTACGGGTCAGGAAGGAGGACGTACAGAAAACAACCTTTATGACAAATTTCGGACATTATGAGTTCCTAGTCATGCCTTTCAGGCTCATGAATGCACCGGCCGTGTTCATGAATCTTATGAATAGAGTCTTCAGACATTTTCTATATAGATTCGTGTTCATCGACGACATATTGGTGTACTCGAAGAGTCAAGAGGATCATGAAGAACACTTACGAGCAATCCTCGAGACACTCAAGCGAAACTAACTGTTTGCCCAATTCCAAAAATGCAACTTCTGGAAGGAAGAGGTCAAATTTCTAGGACATGTGGTGTCTAAGGATGACATTTCCGTGGATCTCGCCAAGGTGGCAACCATGCAAGACTGGAAGTAACTATTCTCGGTTACCGAAGTGAGAAGCTTTCTTGGGCTGGCAGGATACTATCACCGGTTCATTAACGATTTCTCAAAAATAGCTCGACTATTAGTCCTAACTCACTCGGAAGGACATCAAGTTCTCCTGGAACGAAAGGGAGGAGGAGGCCTTTGAGGAACTGAAGGATAAATTAACGTTAGCACCAGTGCTCATCTTGCTTGAATAGGGAGTCAAATATACCATTTATACGGATGCCTATCGAGTAGGCTTGGGCTGCGTACTTATGCAAAAGGACAGAGTCATCGCCTACGCCTCTCGACAATTAAGAAAACATGAAGAGAACTATCCTACTCATGACCTTGAGTTGGTAGCGGTCATCTTCGCTCTGAAGCTATGGAGGCACTATCTTTACAGGGAAGAATTCAAACTCTTCCGCAATCATAAGAGCCTTAAATACATATTCACACAGAGATTTGAACATGAGGCAACGTCCCTGGATAGAGATGTTGAAGGATTTCAAATTTGAGGTTTCCTACCACCCAGGCAAGGCCAACTTGGTGGCAAACGCCTTGAGTCACAAAAGGGCACTGGAGTTTGCGGCCCCAATAATGGTGGAAGAATGGAGCATGGTGGAGTTCGTACGAGACTTCGACATGAAGCTGACGATGGAAGAACTGTACGAGGCTATAGCCCACATCCACGTTCAACCATTGATTGATAGTCGAATCATTGAGGCCAAGGGAGTGATGAATTGCTAAAAAGAATGAAGGGAATAACGGGAGGCAATGATGAGTCTGAATGGAGGGTCGGGTCCGATGGAGGCTTGTGATTCTAGGGCCGCTTATGTGTCCCCAACCTTCCTAGACTAAGGGAAGAAGTTTTGAGTGCCGCCCACAACTCCAAGCTAGCAATACACCTGGGAAGCACTAAAATGTACCGAGACCTTAAGCGGAACTATTGGTGGAACAATATGAAGAGGTAGATAGCAGACTATGTGTCGCGATGTCTCACCTGCCAATAGGTCAAGGCAGAGCACCGCTGGCCACCAGGTCTTTTGCAGCCCATGCGTTTGACCGAGTGGAAATGAGATTTCATATCCATGGATTTCATTTCTGGCTTGCCCAAAACAAGGAAGGGACACGATTTAATTCGGGTGATTGTGGACAGATTAACAAAATTGGCCCACTTTCTCCCAATCCGGGCTTCTAACTTAGCCGATGGTCTAGCTAAATTGTATATTAAGGAGATAATACGGTTTCATGACGTCCATTTGGAAATTGTGTCGGACCGAGATACCCGTTTTACATCACTATTCTGGACACGGATACAAGAAGTAGTGGGGGTAAAATTGAAATTCAGCACTGCTTTCCACCCATAGACAAATGGGCAGACGAAGCAGGTGAACCGCATATTGGAATATATGTTGTGGGCTTGTGCATTAGACTTCTAGGATAGTTGGGATGATTGCCTCCCCTATGCCAAGTTCGCCTACAATAATAGCTTCCAAGCTAGTATTGGCATGACACCTTAGAAGCTTTGTATGGGCGCCCATGTTGGACTCCACATTGTTGGGCAGAAATTGGCGAGAAAAGCCTGATAGGGCCTGACCTGGTACGAATGACTATCAAGAAGATTAAAGTTATCCAGCATCGTCTCTTAGCGGCCCAAAAGTAGGTAGAAGAGCTATGCGGACACAAGGCGAAGGGACTTGGAATTTGAAGCAGGAGACTGTATTCCTAAAAATTTTACTAGTGAAATGAGTCCTACGTTTTGGCAAGAAAGGGAAGCTCACTTCGCAATACATTAGGCCTTTTCAAATCCTTGACCACATAGGCCCTGTTGCATATTGCCTGGCCCTACCCACACCTCTTGCTGGGGTACACAATGTATTTCACATTTATATGTTGAAGAAGTACATCCCCGATTCCACTCGTGTCATCAAGTGGGGGCATGTGGAGCTTAAAAAAAATGACGCTTATATCCTCCGACCCTCTCAGATTCTAGATAAGAAGGAACAAGTGGTTCGAAACAAGGTCATCTCGCTAGTAAAGGTGTTATGGACACACCATGGTGAAGAGGAAGCCACTTGGGAGACAGAAGTGAAGATTCACAAGCATTACCCAAGCCTACTTAAGCAGTACGAACGTGTACAAATTTCGAAGATGAAATTTATTTATAAGGGGGATTGTAACACCCTGGCCAACCAGAGCAGCGTCCATTAGCTGATTGTCGTAGGACCGCACTAGACAGTCGCATTGTGTGCACGCGTGGGGCCCTCCATCGATAAGCTAGGACAAGCTAAATTGCCAACGCGAACAAGCCTGAGCATGTTCGGGACGGGCGCGGGCCATAGAGTCGGTCTACCTAGTAGTACATTACGACAAACTGTAATGGCCATGTAACGCTTGTAAAAGGTCCAATAAATTCGAAACCATGGGAAACTGTGGACCTCATTGGGCTTGTGGTCCGTGCGAACGGTAGACCCAAATAACGCCTTAAAATGGACAATTTAGATCGTCAAGTCGGCACTTGCAAGGCGCGACTCTCCGAGTATAAAACTTGAAAATCTGAAATTTAAACAATTGACCTCACCACTAAAGACAACGAATTACGACTTCCCGACCTTTAGATTTCCTCCAAACCCAAGCCATAGATCAGGGATATTTCCCTGCCCCTATTCACCAAATTAGACCCCTGATCGAATGATAGTGACCGTCAATCGTAAATTAGACCCCTGCGATCAATTACTGCATTCGTTTTCCACCAAACTTGAGATAGCCCCTCATCAGACTATGAGCCACCTATCCCATGGCACAGATGGGCCAGCGGGCCACTGGGACAACCCCAAGGACCATAAATGTACCCCCTAAGGTCATATACATTAAGACTAGCCACCCTAGGGCCATTTGAGCTATGTTTCAGACTATATAAACTCAAAACACTCCCTCCCTCACTCCCATCCAAAATTTTCCAGCAAAGAAGGAGAGAGAGAGAGAGAGAGAGAGAGAGAGAGAGAGAGAGAGAGAGAGAGAGAGAGAGGAGCTTAAAAGGGCTGGGAATTCAGAAAATTCCCTCTCTTACCACGACTTAACGCCGGAAACCGTTACTTTGCCGCCACAGAGGTGATTTGCTGGTACTTTGCGAGCCACATGCATGTGTCCTAACCTACAGATCCATTTGGCATAGGGCTCTGACACGTCAATTGTTGAGGGTCAAATATTGCATATTAGACCCCAGTTATTACTTGGTTTTACGTACATGATAATGCTTAAACGTTCTATTTTAATCATGTTTTTGGACTGAAAAGAATGCTCAAAGCCTAGATTTGATGTTCAAGAATCACCAAGGCAAGGGATAGATCTTATGAGACCGAGATTGAAGAATTCATTCGCTAAAGATTCGAGAAAATCAAGTGATTAACGATAAAGAAGCCTGAAAATCGTCATGAATGCAAGATCACAGGGTTCCCACCATCCGTTTGGTTTGAAACTTAATATTTGGCTCGAGGATCATAAAATAACTGTACACGTAAAATTTCAGCCATCAGATCTTTGTGGAAGTGGCCTAACGGACATATCAGCCATAAGCCATCGATTTGGGGCCCACCTGATCTTTGGATTTACTTCAAATTTGGTTCAACCCCTTAAATTAGATGAAAAAATGGATGAATGGAGCAGATTACCTAGAAAACATCACAATAGACCCCACTTACAAGTGTGTGTGCACAACTCACACGCACTAGCCGCGCACCGGACCAGGGAAATCGGTCAAAGTCGGGTTGACCCGACCGATCTCCCTTACGCAAACAGCTAGCGGATGTCCGTCCGCTGGGCATGTTGTGGCCCACCTCAGTCACTCAGATGACTAATCGGGACCGTCCATTCGATCCAGGGGGTGGCCATGACCTTAGCCATGGAGACCTTTTGGTCCCATGCACGTGTACACGCAGATCGCTGTCAAACGCAGGATGAATGGCGGTAAGATTTGATCCTTTGGGCCGCACCAAACTCGACAAAAACTACCACTTTCCGACTAAAATCGCGCCAGGAATCCAATGGATGGGGTGGATTTCTCCGGAAACAACACTGTGGGGCCCACCGTGCATCTCAGCGTAGCTCCCATGCGCATGGCCTACGCTTGTGACAACCGAAAATTCCGGGATTTTGTGGTCCGCCGTCTTTGATCGTTTCGACGATCTGGACCGTCCAAATGGAGCACAGGCTCGTCCGACCCCAGCCATGGAAAAAATCAGGTTTTGGGACGATTCGTCATCCTAAAACTTGCATCCAAATGCAACACGTTATATGCGTTTTCTGTTACGCATGCTGCTGCGAAAGGTTGCTGCGTAACTTGTATCATCGCCTTTAGCACGCATAGCCGACCTCCTGCTGCTGTTATAAAAGGAAAGGAGAGAGAGAGGGAGAGATCATTAGCTGATGTGAGGAGAATGTGTGAAGAGCAAGGGAGAGAGTGAGAACGTGAGTGGCTGTTTAGAGTTTGCTTCCTCTTTCTTATTTTCTATTGATTTCATGTTTTTCTTTTTTAAGAGATTTTAGTCAATCATGTTTATGATTGGCTAAACCTCTTAGCTAGGGCTAAGAGGCGAGGCTTTTAGCGTGATGAGGCATTGTTTATGGCTTTGATTCATGTTACGTTGAACTGTCTTTGATTTTGGTTTGATTATAAGGAATATTCATAATTTTTAAAAGTTTATTGTGACTTAAATTACAATGGATTTGCGATAGCTTTGAGTATGTTCTTTTCATTATTATGATTGTGAAGTTAGGAAGCCCTGTTGTTCACCATCGTCTCATGGACATGATTGGATGATGGAATCCTTCATAACGTTCATAACTCTTTTAGATTGGTTGTGGATTGGTTAAAATCTGTTGTTTGCTTTGTCTCATGGGCATGGTTTTGTAATGGAATCAATTCTAATTCTCATACCTCTCATATCTTGAAAACTGGATCAAAAGAAGTTTAGATTTGGTTTTTAACGATATATCTTTTAACTGGATGAAGATAGGACTCTAAATCCAGTTGTGTTCGTGAATCAAGCATATATTTTCCTAATCTCTACAAGTGGATCCTCGGAAACCCTAGTTTGCCACCTTTGAATTTTACAAGCTTTAGTTTAATATTTCACCATTATTCTCTTATATTCTTCTAATTTAGGTTGCAGCTTCTTCTAGTTCTAGTTCTGGTTACTTTAAAAATATGTACAAGGTTCAGTCCCTGTGGATTCGACCTCGATCTTACTGAGATTATTACTACATTGCGACCCTACACTTGGGGTTGTGAACATCAATCCACGAGTTCGGCACCTTAAGAGCCGCTTCGCGAGCCCTCGGCAACCCCTAGGTGCAGACCATTAACTATAGGTGGTCGTTGTCAAATCTAAGCCGAATTTAGCGATTGTGGGTGTAGAATTTGCTTTGCATGTTAGTTGCATGTATGGTAATATTAGACTTAGAGTGTTGCCTCAGATAAATCCCGATTAGGGGAGAAACTTGGGCTCTCAACCACCCAAATCCTTGCTTTGCTTGATTTCCTATTTAATATGAAAATCAAAGTATGTCACACCCCCAAATTCTGAAACAAATAGGAAATTCTGTTGTATGCTCCCTATATATATGACTAATTACCAATTTCATTCTATGCATGATTAATTTTTCTGAAATTGAACTTGTTTACATGCTTAATTATAATTTTCCTGCATTTAGGAATACTTAATGAGTCATGATGACAATGTCTACAATTTACTGCTATGTATGCTTGAATCCTTTGCAACTAAAAGTAAATCGACATCTACTTTTACATTATTCATTTATAAATTGCCCCATTTGCTGGATTGACTAGCAATTTCAGAACCCGTATGGGCTGCCCCTTCGATAGGGCCACCTAAGGGCTAATTTAACCCAATTAGTTGAAATACTGATAGTCGCTAGCAGTTGGACTGCGTGGGACGTTGCTCCCAATGCCGTACGACTTGTAGTTTGCCTAGAGGGGATAAATTGGCTCATAAGCTGGTTGACCATGTCCGTTAACCATATATGTACATGCATGCTTGAAGCTGAGACACCCTACGTCCACATGCACTCACGGGTAACCAACTTGTTGCGGCCCACAAGTCTTGGGAGCCAAACATGGTGGAATGATACACTATGCCTGAACTGTCAGCCTACGCCGGGGTGACGAGCCTCTCCATAGTGACCGTGAGCAAGAACCCTTCCTTACAATTGCCCCTTATATGTTGTTATTATTGGGAGTGACGAACCCAAACGGGCCAAGGATCGCGAGAGCAAGTTTGCCACGACCGCTAGGGCCGCGTGATTGGGATAGGGCATTGATCTGTTGGGGTGTTTCAGTTTCCCCAAGCTGCTAATTGAATGAACATAATTAATCAATATGGCTAACGTGCTCACCATTACATTGCATTAGTTAGGTTGGCGACTAAGTGGTCGAGGTCGCGTTGAGGGAGTGTTGGACATCGTGATCATTAGACATTGTTGCTCGAGGGAGTGTTGGATGTGAGGGCATGCATCATATCATGGAACCATGCATGTGTATTAATAAAAGTAATTAGGACCTTGTGAATGATTATTTTTCACTAACTTCGTCTATGGATTTGATAATATGCGTAACTTATTGTTAATGGTATCCATTGAGTTGATCATTCACTCCCACTTTGTGACGGTGTTTTAAAATACCAATCAAAACCTGTCTTAGATGCAGGGATCACAGAGCTCGACGCGCTTGATAGAGCGAGTGTGGATGATGAGGAGGAGCTGTCATATTTCCAGATCTTTGGTGGATCCCAGTAGATTGCCTTATGATTAGTCAGGGGACTCAGGGCAGGGGTCTATTCATCTTTGGATTATATATTTTGCAGGACGTGGTCCCCTATGTTTATTTACATTATCGTTTTGGCTGGATACAGATTTTATATTAGCTGCACATGAGCTCATCACATTGGTTTATGCTGCATGATCTACTACACTTCCCCATTGATTATGAAACGAATGAACTATACTAATTCTGAAACCCAGTAGAGCATAAGTGACACTCGGGAATCCGGGAGCCGAGTACCTACTCGGCCCCTGAAATTCAAGGCGTTACAATTATCTTACATTTATGTACATAATATTCATATTAAATGTTAAGTAGCTAGGTTTACTTACACGAGTAACCAGCTTGCTTGATTTCTAAATATGTTGCAAGTATTAGATCCAAACCCAACCGAAAACCTTAAGTCCAAAAATGGATCAAGTTTCATTTATTTTATGCCAATTAACTTAGTAGCAAATCTGAGCACTCATTAGCAAACCTAACTTCAAGAAACATACCTTTAACTGTTTCAAGTCTAGAAGAAGCAACATGTAATAAAAATTGACACCCAGATCCATAGCTCAACTGGCAGACTGAGTGGAGATACCTTGTTTCAACACTTGAGGTCATGGTATCGATCCCTAGTGGGGGTGGCTAACATGGAGTGTGTACTAACATGGGTTTGTACTAACAAGCTAACCCATAAACATGTAATAAAAATTGGAAACAAATATGGAGAAGTTATCCTTGTGGATAATTAACCATGGTACTTCGGATCTGACCCATCAATACATGACGCTAACCCTTGGGCTGAGCCCACTCACCTGGGTTCGAGAGTAGAGATAGTTACATCATTGTTAGAAATGATTTTAGCACTTGCAGAAGATTTATCTGATTCAACAACAGCCCTTGGAAAGAAAAATCCTGGCTGTGTAGGTTGGGGAAGTTTCATAGATTCACTTCCGAGCATAAGAACGACGGAAGACATGGTGGGCCTATCTGCTGCATCTTGTTGAACACATAACAACCCAATGTGGATCCATCTGAACGCCTCATTGGTGGGACATGACTCTGCTAACAAAGGATCAATCAATTCCATCGCTCGTCCATCGCACCACAATCCCCATGCCTGCAATGTCAAACTTGATGTGAGAAAATAAGATTAAAAAGGCAAATTTAATTTCTTTTTTAGTAAAGCCTACACAAATTAGGAGGCTTTGAGCGCCATTGGGGAGATGGTGACTGTTGTTCCTTTTTCCGCTTATGATCTCCAACAGTAGAACTCCAAAGCTGTAGACATCAGATTTCACAGAGACTAGCCCTCCCATTCCATACTCTGGTGCCATGTAGCCACTGTTGGCAATGAGCAAATGCAAACATGGATTAGAAGCATCATAGCTATCAAAGGGGAAATGGACCTTAGATTCATTCACATGTGATAATATGGCAGAAGCGTCTTCCCATTTATCAGTTGAATCTCACTATTTCAATACCATGGTTAGGAAACCAGACAGGTACAATCAACTAGCATGTTACACGTTTATGTTGAGTCACATAGGTTCAATCAGCTGATGAGAAATGAGTCTTGCTAGCAAAGCTCATGGGGCATTAAATGTATGTGGGAACTAGAAAGTTGCATGAGAACTTACTATGTTCCGACGGGTCTATTGGTATTGACCTGACTTTGATTCCCACCCAAAAATCGAGCCATGCCAAAGTCAGAAATCTTCGGGTTCATCTCATGGTCTAACAAAACATTGCTAGCTTTTAAATCCCTGTGGATGATTCTGAGTCTTGAGTCTTCATGGAGATAAACAATGCCCTTTGCAATTCCACCTACTATGTTATGGCGAGTTTCCCAACCTAATTGAACACTCTTGATTGAATCTAAAAACAGCATGCAAAACAAGTCAGATCATGTTTAAGTTGTGTTTCTTAAAATGCAAGTGTTATTAAATAATTTTAGTCGTGTATCTTAGAAATGCAAATTGAATCAAGAGCATGTTCAGATATGTGGAATCTGTGCTATTTGGATAGACAGAAACCCATGGATTTCATGACACAATAGTTGGAGTTATCTATATTGGCAATTCCTTGGCAAAATAAACATGATGGGTGGTGTAATAGAAGTAGAATTTCCACTTGTATCCAAAGTACTCCCTTAATTTTTGAATCAAAATTTCTATATTAATGATATAAATTGTAGCAAAAGTTTTTGGCGTGAAATAACCCTCCTTTCTCCGGGATTCGGAGTGGCAATTAGAGCACAATACTCCCATGAGCGCTATGTAATATAGTCTATTACATAGGTTGATTAAAATCAATGACTTTATGATCAGATAATCATTACGTTATTCAAAGAATCCGAGTCACATGTATCAGTTGATTTTGGACAGTATATTCCGCTGCTATATCCACCTTTCAAATGGTCATATAGAGTGATTAGAACCAATCATTTGGTAGCTCTCAATTAGCAGCAAAAAGAAATTGCATCGTATAGTCATTAGTGCATAAATGGAGGCTAAGGAAATTGCCTAAAGTTCATTAATTTATAGGTTAATCATCCTTAAGTTGGTACAACATTTAGTTGCATACACTGGGTCCTTCCGGATGATTGGTTCTATATATTCATAATACAATGGTACAGTTGCAAGAGATGCGACAATTCAGATGATCTGAGCAAACTAGAGTTTTAGTGAAAATCAGGTGTTGTGTTGTTGAATTTGGGAAATTTCATAGAATAGATCCTGCATCAGGAAAGTCATTATGATTAGACTCTACGTTGGTAATTATACTACAGGTGGTGTTCTAGCTCTCAAATGTTGTCCCAACTACTGCAAAACATTGCCAGTTCTGCTATCATTTCTAAATAACCCAGCAATAGCTGTTGTTGCTAGCTTTTCTAGTGTGATTTGAGGCCCTGTTCGAGTATCTCCCGTCTACTCATAATTGGGGCTCCTGGCTGTTGGTCTAATTTTTATTTTTCTGTTTTGTTTTGTATAGCCCTGTTATGAGGTGTGGCACAACTCTTTTGCCGGGACGGCCATTGGAAGTAATTAAGAGGTTTGGCTGCTTTATATGATTAGTGAGGCCCATTTTTTTTGTGGCGCCCGCCTGAAGATTCGTAGAGGTATTTTTTTTTTTTTCCTTTCAATTAACAAAATTACAGCTGGTGTGCTCCCACCTTTCTCCAAAAATAAAATAAAATAATAAATAAATTAACAAATAAGTGGTTTTTTTTTAAACACTAGCTATGTTGTGAATATTTTAGGCTCCATTTCACTTGGATGTGTTGTTTGTGGTGAAATTCAGAAAATGGAGAAGGGAGAAAGAGTCCAAACCAAAGAGGAAGACATCAAGGCTGGTATTTGGCATGTATTCATAAATGAGCAATTTCTCTCCTCTCTCTATGCAGCAATACAAGAGCCTCACAAGGTTCCTGTGTTGAAGTTTGGCAATCAATGTGACTTCATTCTTGAATTCTTCCAGACCTTGCCTTGAGCTTCTTGATAGCCTTTTAACTGCTATTTCCTTCCCATCAGATAGCTTTCCCTAAAATCATTTCAATACAATGGTTGGTTAATAAGAAGAATCTATGTATCCTATTCTATTAAAGCAGTTCTCAACTACTCATAAGTAATCTTGCATTTGGATGCCCAGGCAACTTGAACTGCAAATGTTCAATTGAGTTAAAATGGCATAACATAACTAATGTGGTTTTCTACTATTCATAATAAGGTAATAGCCCTTAAATTATTGCAATTACATTGAAGCTTGTTTGGATTGTGGAAAACAAAAGAAAGGAAAAGTAAACACTTTCTTCATTTGTAGGATGTTTAACTGTGCTAATTAATAAAAGATATGAGGTGAGTATTACCTCATAAAAATAAGATTTTCACTTACTATCCAAACAAATCTCGAAAATATGCCTTGCAAGTGCTTAAGAAATTAAAACTTGCCATATTTCTATTTTCTTAGGTAATAATCCATAATGAGTTTGATTGTGCTTCAAAATCACCTTAAGAGAAGTGCATTTACCTTATATACAGGTCCAAATCCACCTTCTCCGAGCTTATTTTCATCAGAGAAGTTATCTGTAGCAGCTTGTATTGTAGCTAAGTTAATGATTGGCAATTCTGAAACTTGATCATCATCCATGGCTGAACCATCCGGGGTACCCAAGTAATGTGCCAATGCTTGGTGTTCTCCTTTCTCTGATGTAAAAATGTGAAATTGTGATGTTAGTCCTTACAAGATGATGAGTCCACTAGATGTTGATTGAGGTCCCTTTCTTACCCTATCAATGGGCCTATGGCTAAATTCTTTGATGATCTAGACCATTTATAAGACTCTAGTGTTATTGGTGCTTAGTAATTGGACGTTCAAAACATGATGACAATCAATGGTCTATTTACAGAAGGAAACTAGTTCCTTAGATTTATCAAGCTCCCCTCCTACGTGAGGGGTCTCGTATTCCTGAATAGTGGGACCGGGAGCCATCAGGCATGCTTCCTGCGAAACCTATCAATGAGCCTGGCCGGAAATCCTTAGGATCCTCAGCTGATGTTTCCTCCTTTTTCTTTTCTTTTCTTGCTTTTGTTAAGATAGGCTTCGCCCAGGTCCTTTTTCTCTTGGGGAGCCTGAATGTCCCCTGCGATGTAAAGTTTGCCCCATGGAATGGAATACAGATCATAAATTTTTAATTATTATTTTTTTTTTTTAAAATTTATTATTATTATTATTTTTAAAGATTTATCATCCTATTTATGTTTCCAAACAGGCCTAGCTATAATGGAAGGGCTCAACACATTTATGGTATCAGTTTTCCATATTGCAGCTTGGTGGGCCTCATCATGGATAGGCCAAATGGAAAGGACGACAAGCACAATTAAGGCAAAATATCATCTTTAGCACGTGCATTCTAAATGGTATGGCTAAGGTACTCAGCTGGCAAAGCTTGGGTCGGGCCAAAAGTACAGCATAAGGCCTTCCCATTGAATTTCAGGCCTGAAGTTTAATATAGGTTGAAGATAAGCCCAATATTGGGCTAGGAAGATGTAAATGGGCATAGCTAACTTCATGCTTGGCCTTAGCTTTGACTAGAGAATGTTGTTAAATTAAAATATGAGTGTTTTTTATTTATGTTCTAGGTCCAGAAATAGAACGTGAGCCTGGCCCACTAGCCTACATGTTAAACCCTATTCCAGCCCAAGGGCAATTTTCTTGAGAAAATAAATAAATTATATGGTCTCTTTCCTTAATAAGTTTATTTAGTTTCTTTACCTTTGTGTTGTCTCTTTCTTCGCCATAAGTAGTAGCAAATGCAAGAACTAGAGAGAGCCAGTCCCAAAACTGAAGTTACAACGATGATGATTATAACCCTTGATTTGTTCCCTGTTGTAAAAGAAAACCATTAATCATTTCCAATGCAAAGCACATAGTTACGGCTGCGTTTATTTTTTTATTTACAAAATGGTGCAAACATGGGAATTAGGCTTTGTGCGGCTCATGGAACGAAAACTGACATGGGTGTGTGTACACATACTTTGGTGATGGTGGTGATTAGTTACCTCATTTACTCCTAATCAATGAGAAAAGAAAGGGGAGAAAAAAGGGTGCTCAGGCAGGCCCCACATGTTTTTTATCTGAAATCTGCCCTATCCAATGGGTGTGTCACCCCATGTTGCGCGGCGGCCTAAAAATCTGCCCCATCTGTAATACAAGTGGACCACATGATTGGAAAGAGTGTGAAGTTCAACTCTCACCCTCCAAACTATAATCCTTAGTGGACCCCACCATATGACAATGGTGATTGAACTCCCACCATTAAAAACTTCTCGGGGGCTACAGAAGTTTTGGATCAAGCTGATATTTGTGTTTTGCCTTCGTCCAAGTATGTGCCACCTAATCCCTCTGATCCCTTCTTGGGGGCCCACCATGCTCAACCTCATGAGAACTCCCATGAGGTTGACCTCATGGTACCATTTACCCACACATGTGCATGCGTATATTTATTAAATTATGTTGAGATTTTATGATATTTGTGTTCATATGTGTGGATATAATTGTTTCATGATTATGTATGCACATAGCTATTTGGATTGGTCTTCAGGTGAGGTATAACCAACATTTTTTGCACAATGTAAGTCATTACGCAAGTATGCACAACATGAGTGATGCACATTGGGTGCATGTACATGTGAAATATACCTTCACCCTAATTTAGAGATGAATAGAATAAGATTTCACATAGACCGGCATGATCAACTCTCTACTCAGTTAGATCATGTAAGCTTATATATAGCAATTAGAATGGATCATTGGTTAATCGAATGTATCAGACATGATAATCACCTAGACAACAAACGCTTGATTAATCACTATCCGTGAATTATTGCATAAGTGTTATGAGACCAATTAACTACGAGCAGAGAGAGCAAAAGGCCGAAACCCACAAGTGGGCTTTCCTGGTCCACTAAAAAAAATCATTACAGGACTGTTATCAGGTAGAGCAGCCCTTAATTACTATAATTCTTTTCCATAGCCGAGCTATATTTCCTGCACTACGACTATTCACATGGTAATCAAACACACAATTACATGAGATGCTTATTCTCTCACATTTTGACTAAAATTCAGTTAAGAAAATTATTATATGTAACAGAGTCGGATCCAATACACAACTAAACTTAACATTAAAAATAAAAATAAAAAATGCATGAGAGTGCATCTAATTTCATTTAAATGTGTCTAAGTCCGATTTTTGAGCATGTCTAATTCACCAAGGTGCAATCTACTTGGATGCACTTCTACAAACTTTTAAAAATCCATCCCTAAGTTATAAAGGGGTACATGTAGGGCCACCAACATGACCCACCTAATAAAAATCAAATCTTGGGTTACAAGTAGGCATATTCATGATAACTAATGTAACGTATCCAAGTCTATATAACCCAACAATGGGTCGTTCTTGTTAAATCAGTGGAAAAGGCTACATTATTAAAATTATAATTAATTTTATTTTATTAATAATATGGAAAATACATAGAAGAGATGAAAAATTTGTAGAGAACTGGAGAGATTTTAGTAAATACAAAACTTTAACAAATATGAAATATTCCAATATATAAGATCACCGTAATTTATTTTAACATTTTCCTCAAAATCAAGCTTCTCTATAAAATATAATGTGAATTTTGAATTTTGAATGATATAATAAACATATATTCAAAATTAAAATAAGAAAACAATAAATAGTATGCGGCAATGAAACCATGAATAACATGAGGTAAGTATGCATGCTCTTTTGATGTCTACTAAGATGTGTATCATTGACACTTATATGGATGGACGGATGATCTAGTGGAACTTTCTATGGCTGAGAGTTCATCTGTTACACATTCAATGGCACTAGATGATTTGACTTAAAAATAAATAAATAAATAACAACTCGGTTCCAAACTGGCTAGTACTAAATTTACAGGTATGGTCCAAAACACCCGCTACAAATGAGTAGCTGGGAAAAAAAAAATAGGGATTTTGACTATACTAGCCTCGAAGTATGGTCAAATTCTTGGAAGATTTTAGGCATTTCAAATATTCCAAGGGTGACCTTCTGACAAGCTTTGAAAATTCTGTTGGACCGATATGCCTTTGTTGTTGGTTCAATAGTTGTATGATTTTTAAGTGAATAAGAAGTTACGTTGCAGTTAATGATAAGAAAGTGATGTGGATGAAAGCCTTTTTGGGTGAGGGGCCCAACTCGTGTGACTCATATTGATGTATGTGTATAATCTGTGCCGCCCATCTTTTTTGCCGTGCCATTTTAGGGCTAGGGCTCAAATATCAACCTGATCTAGTGCTTGTGTGGGCCACATAATAGAAAATAATGGTGACAATGACACTCACTGTTGAAATTTTTTAAGCTCACTGTGATATTTGTTAGAAGTGAACACTGCTTGAGTAAGGACTTTTTGGGCTCACGGTGAGTTGGCCAACAAGGTGGACAGAACAAATCACCCATTGTGGGGCGTCGACCCCTATTATTTGAAAATAATTAAGTTATAAATTACAACAACCTGGCAACCATGACCCTTACTATGTTACAATTACGACCCTTATCACATTACAACCACGACCCTTACCAACTAGACCTTTGTAGAGATGGATGGTCTTATTGGGCCCACTGTGATGTATATATTTTATCCACACCATCCAATCATTTTGAAAGATTATTTTAGAAAATGTGCCCCAAAAGGAGGCATATCAAAGGCTCATGTGGACCACATCATAGAAAGTGGTGAAATTGAAAACCTTTTGGGGGCCATAAAATATTTGGATGTAACTCATTTTTTAGCCCATGAGGTTAAATTAAATTCTAAATCTAATGGACGGATTGGATTTGACACATAAATAATGACAGGACCAACGACCCTTATAATATAACAACCTCGACTCTTATTACGTCACAACTAGGAACTCCACACGTCACATGACAACCTCGACCCATATAATATGATAACTATGACCTATATAACAAGACAACCATGATCCACAACCATGACCTATATCAACCACATCCCATATAACATGACAACCTTGACCCATGACAACCATAACCCATATAACATGATAATCTTAACCCATATAACATGATAATCTCCACCCATTGACTAATGATATGCAACAATTTTGCGCATCACCCTTTATGGTCTTTTAAAAATGATGAATTAATGTCATACCATTGACTAATACGGTATCAAGTTTAGAATAGAAATCCTTGAAGTATGTTATAGTGCACCCACTACCATCATACCTCTTGATCTTAGGTACCTCTTAAAATTTTCGGGTACCAAAGAATTTATTAAGAGACAAAGGTCCCTAAATTTTATGAATGGTATATTCATGCTTTGTTACCTTTGTGGCATGCTCTCCATGACTCCAAACTATTCTCAAATATGCTCCTAGAGTGGTTTGATCTCCGAGGAGCTAGACTGAAGGGGTTTTGCACCTTTCAATTCATGGATCACTTCTTCATAGTGGTCGACTGCGTTAATGCCACTATGGCTCCCGTTTGGGGGACAATGGATGTGACTCCCATTAGGGGGGGGTTGTTGAACTCTCCCCATTGTTAGATGTAAAGACTGGAACTGACTCCCAATTACCATAGGATGTTGCAACTGCATCTCGTTAGGGAGATAGTGTTGGACTTGGATCTCATAGGAGGAAGATATTGGAACTAGGTAGAAGTAAAATCGAAAACTAAGGTAGAAGTAAAATTGAAAACTTTGGTAGAAGTTAGAGACAATTTAAGAACTAGAATAGAGTATGATGAGTGATCGATTGTAGCGTAGCGCTTAATGTTTGCATCGGTGTAGTTTAGCCAATTGACTTGGCCCATCCCTAAAGGAATCGTGTCATTTGGTCCTCTACCGTTTTAATAATGCGGTCATGTTGGCCAGGAAGGGCTTGTTGAGGACTCATCAACTGGATACCTGGGTGATTCCAGAGCAGATGAAATTTCAAGTATGTCCTCTTTGATATGATGGCCACACGAGATTGAGTGAGGATTAATGAATCATTACTACCGACCATGAGAATGTCGATTGCATAATATATATATATATATATATATATATATATATATATATATATATATGTGTGTGTGTGTGTGTGTGTGTGTGTGTGTGTGTGTGTGTGTGTGTGTGTGTGTGACTACATGTGAACTTCCTACGAAATCGAGCTACATGCATCATACCCATCAGTTAGATGGACCATTCTATGGTCAACCAAGGGCTTAAAAATCAAGTCAATCTATATATGACTTGGGTGGGCCACACCACATGCAACTGTTGAGAGGGGTTACCCTCCCATTAAAACATTTATAATAATTTATTAGGCCCACTGAGATGTTATTCACAAATCCAGACCATTCGTTGTGTGTCTCACTTGGATGAGGAATTAGATCAGTTTCATCCGCATCCAAATCTCAGATGGGCTCCAGCAAATACTTTTATATGTTTAGGTATACATTCACATGGTTTTAGCTGGTATGGTACACCTGAGTTCTATATATGGCTCATTCTTAGGATATCCCATTACCTAAAAGGGACCCATCAAATGCAAGGGGATGATGTTCAGCACACATAGGTCTGTGTCGAACATCATCTCCATGCATTTGATGGGTCCCCTTTAGGTTATGGGATATCCCAAAAATCAGCCATATATGGAACTGAGGTGGGCCATACCATCTAAAACCATGTTAAGATATGCCTAAAATATATAAATGAACTTGCTGGGGCCCACCTGATTTTTGGATGCGGCTGAAACTTGGTATGACCCCTCATCCAAGTGGGACATACACAGTGGATGGGCTGGATTTGTGAACCACATCTCAGTAAGCCCAATACATGATTATGGATGTTTTAATTGGAGGGTAACCCCTCTCAACTGTTGTATGTGATGTGGCCCACCCAAGTCATGGATTGACTTGATTTTTAAGATTGTGGCCTACCATGGAATGATTTATTTGACACGGTGGGGTCCACATAGCTCGACCTCATGGGAAGCTCCCGGTCGACCTCATAGTACTCTCTCTCTCTCTCTCTCTCTCTCTCTCTCTCTCTCTCTCGGTCTACCAACCTTATCTATAGTCCCAAGGTGTGCCGATAGAAATGTGCCTGCCCATGATGTTTAAATGAAATCCAATCTGATCACTAGAAATGGGCCCAAACGACAACCTGGTTCATAATTCAGGTGGGCCAATCAAAGAGGAAATAGTTTGGTAGAGGGATGCCCGCCAAAGTGTATATATACATCATCACAGGGTTCACTTGATTGGCTATATTTTTAGCCTTATGCCTAAATTTGGATTACTCTCCTAATGCTTTGGAGTGGATGTTTCAAATACATAATACTAGGGCCCAAACGATAAACCACCAGTTATTGTCATTCACCAATCCCTGACCTGCAACTAGTTGGGTGCTAAAAATGAGGCAGACCAAATATTAGATGGACCAGACCACTGTTAAAAAAATGATTGAACGACCACCATTAGACTCTTTTTGGAAGCCACAAAAGGTTTGGATCAAACTTATATTTGTGTTTTTCCTTCATCCAGGTTAATTTTTGTGACCTTATCAACAAGTTGGATGGCAAATAAACATTATAATGAACCCTGGGAAGTTTTTAATGGTGGGCTTTCAGTCACCACCTTTTCCAGTGGTGTGGTCCACCTGAGATCCAAATATACCCAAATTTTGGGCTCATACCTTAAAATGGTCCAGAGAAATAGATGGGCGTGTAGATGAAAGACATCTATCATGTTGGGTCACTAAGCTTTTCTAGCACCTACCTACCGGCACCATCAACATGCATGTTAGGTATGCCAATGCATAGCATTTATGAAAGGGGTTATATCGCTCAGGTGGGCCCCACCATTACGTATATAAAAAAAAATCCATTCCGACCATCAGGTGATTCAACCAATTTTAAGCATAGGGCTAAAAAACCAGCTATTCTAGTAGACAACATGATTAGAAACAGTGTAGAAGGCCATGCCCACCCTTCAAACTGTTTTCATTAGTGTGGCCCACCTAAATCACGATGGATCTGATTTTTTAGACCAAGACTGAAAATTTTGTGTGCAATATAGAGGTTTGGATAATTTCACACACAATCATCACCATGGGCCTTGTAAAAAAATCAAGGGTGCAACTATTTCCTTTGATGTGGCCCACCTGAATCTATTTGACCTAATTACAGTTAGACCACAACTTGCTTTTCTGCACGCTAAGAGGTGATTGACTGGTGGATTGGGTTGGCCCTACTACAATGTTTTTGATAATCTATTTTTACCATAAGATGTGTTACACACGCGCATGCACACACACAGCCTCATGGATAACTATTCTGAATCCATGAAACTTATCTGATCTCTTCATAGATATGCCTCAAACCACGAGGAAAATAAAAAATAAAAAATAATTTCTTAAAATTTGTAATAAATTGATTTTATATATATATATATATATATATATATATATATATATATATATATATATATATATATATAAAGAAGCTTACAACTTCTTAAATAGGAACAAGAACCCTAAGAAGAAGTTTCAGTATAAGTAGACTCCCAAAAATCGTCACTTACTATAAATAGTAAACTTACTATTTATAGGCAATCATGATTCGTACTAGACATCATGGTTTTCGGCCAAAAATAGTATTATATTTGGCTTAACCATGCTATTCTCCTAATTTTCTAAGAACTTTTTATGTTGGTCACAACTCCTAAAGCTCGACTGATGAAGAGTTACAATCAAACTAAAACTTATTATAAATAGTAAAAACAAAAATAAAATGAAATTTCTAATCTAATTGAATTCGGCAAATTTGGCATGGGCAACCCAGTATAGTGGGGTTGGGTGGCTAAAGTAGCTTCTCCTACCTCAAAATCATATATGGCACGTCGGATAACTCATTCCAATTTGTGAGATACGTCTATTTCAAGGTTCTAACGGTTCAGATCACTTCTGCCTCAAATCAGGCTTTTTCTTGTCCATCTTGGCCATGACATTGTATGCAATCCACTCTACATCTTATATGTAATTCTTATAATGTGTTGGGAGTGTGGACTGTATAAATGTGACTATGGCTCCTAAGCTCCCCTATGTATACCTTCTATTCTAGACATAAATTTTCAAGTACATGTTTGGGTAGTGCCTTTTTTATGCCTTCTTGGTTGTAAGATAGGAGAACTCTTTGGAAGGCTAAGGGCCTGTTTGGAAGCGTGGATTTGGAATCCCCTGGATTCGCAACCCCCAGGATTGGAAACCCCCTGGATTGGTAATCCTCTCGGTGTGTTTGGCACCTTGAAGTGTAAATCAACTTTAATTCAAAAATAACTATACATGGTATATTTATAGGAGTTTGAATTTAATTACTAAATCAACTTTAATATTCCCAATTAGTGAGATATATAATTTTTGACATTATGGTTGTGATAAGCCCGCTAAAATATATGCTTTGGCTAAAAATGATGAAATTCCAAGTCTCGGATGGACCGCAAGCACAAGATCATGTTTGAATGACTAACAAACGATTTTTAATCGTTGATTAATATGGACAATGTTTGGACGGTGCTGAACAATATTTGGACGGTGCTGATCTACATGAACACTATTTGGATGGTGCTGATCATCGTTAGTGGGCCATATGCCCAGTAAAATGATAGTGTACATTGACATACATTTATACCTGCAACTATTGAAATCATTTTAGGTGTAATCCAAGATCTCACCGTGGATTACAAACTCCCTCAAAGAGGGGATTGAGAACCCCCTGGATTGGCAATCCCCAATTGCTTTATGCTGCCAAACAACCAAGGAAGTTTCAAACCCCCTCTAATCCCCTCCAATCCCCTCCAATCTAAGGTGCCAAACGACCCTAATAGGTCCTGCAAGACTGGTACTCATAGTATGAGTGGCGGTAGTGTGGGGGCTCCTGGCAAAAGAAAATAGATTTTAAAAAAGTAAAATGTTGAAGCCTAAAGAGTAAAATGTAAATTACTGAAATGTAAAGTGTTGAAATGTAAATGGACTTGTACATCCCTTATTTCAAGTCAGGCCAGTAAAGTAGTTAAATCAATGCGCGCATAAGAAGGCCCGCGGGCATCTTTGTTGGCTTTGTGATGTCTGGGAGAGTTGACTCAAGAATACAACTTTCCTTAACTTAGTCATCACCATCCAATTGAGCTTGTAATATAATTATTATTAATAAATTGTCTAATTTAAGTTAGACAGGACTCCGGATGGGCTTTTATATAGAACACTAATAAATTGGCTTCACTTTTAGGCAAGGGCCCAACCCTCAAGCCACCTAAGCCAGCCAAGTCTAACTCCAAGTGTACAAACCGCCCATTGGCAGACCTAGTCTTAAGAGCCTTAGCCCGTCTATTCTGTGGTCCGCCAGGCGGCTGGCACGGTCTTGGCGGGACGCGGATATCCTGCGACAGCCTTTTGCAGGAAGATCCTGCGCAAGGATGCTGAGTGGTCCCTCTAATATGTTTGTGAGAAATCCACACCGTCTGTCCATTTTTTGAACTCATTTGAGGACGTATTTTCAAAAGTGAGGTGGATACAAAACCCAAATGGGACACGGGCGAGGAAACAGTGAAAATTCAGTGAGAACCGTTGAAGCACTTTTATGTCAGGTGAGGTGAATTTCTCACAAACATATAGGCAGGAACTTCCTGCGAAAGGCTTTTGCATGGAATCTTCGTCCGTCTTGGCAGCCAGTGCATTGATTAGTCGCGTTGACTAAGAGGACAGAGGATTCTTCCAGACAATTTCTTCTTAGACCAATCGGAATTAGTCACTGACAAGAAACCCAAAACTTGTGCTATGTCATATTTCGTCCCAACTGAACGTGGTTTGGCCAGTGACCCTGCCATTAGCTAGGTGGCTAGTAGTCAGTGCTCTGTGGACCCACCATGATCTGTGTGTTTTATTCACACCGTACATCCATTATTACACATCATTTTAATATAATACGTTATGGATGAGGCAGATCAAAATATCAGGTCAACCACAAGGTAGGAAAACAGTAGTAATTTAATGTCTATCATTAAAAAACTCCTAGGACCATTGTAAATTAGGTCATACAGATCTGGATTAAGGTGAAAATATATATATATCATCTTGATCCAAAACTTTTGTAGTCCGAAGTTTTTAATATTAAGAGTTCAATCAACATTGTGTGACCTACTTGAGATTTTGATCTACCTGAATTTTGGATTCATTATATAAAATTATTTGGAAAAATGGATGGACAGCATGGATACATGCAGAACCCACGGAGGACCGACCATTAGCGAATGGCTAGTGGCAGGGTGAGTAGCCGATCCGTTTCTGTCCCAACTCAATTTCTTCCTTAAGACTAACACTAGTTAGGCACCGACCGGTAAAGTATCATGACTTGTGCTATCATGTCATATTTCCTGCCATTAATTGGTCACTGACAGGCCAACTACCGTAACTTCTGCTGATATGCCATCTTTCTTATCAACTAGCACTCGTGTAGAATATTCGTACCAAAAAAACGGTGGAACCGTAGTAGATGTCACCTGGGACAAAAAACCAGACCTTTCTTCACACCGGGCAGGCCACACCATTGCTGCAATCAGTAGACAACTGCCGGTTGGCTTAACGTACATGTTTGGCCTACCTAGTGAACGGATTAGCCTGAATTTCGATAAGGGTGATCCCCATGGTGGGCCTTGCCGTTTTCATGGAACTGATGTTCTTGTCAATTGGATGAAGGGAAAACGCAAATATTAACCTCTTTCAAAATGTCCGTACACATTGGCTTTGGATCTGCTTCATTTTTGAGTTCATGTCTTGATATAAGTTGGAAATACAAAAATTACTTGTATATAAAACACATCAATCATGCTGGCCCATGGTGCTGAACACATCAGCACACCACCTATGGAGTTGGTGTTGAGAAAACCATCTAATCCGCGTCCCTTCCAGCCAATGTGATCTTGGACCATCTGGGTTTACAAGATAGGTGAGGCATTCGTCTTTTTGTGTTACCTATTCGAAAAATTGTATATATCTCCAAATGAATGCAATAGTCTCTCATCTTTTAAAAATAAAAATAAAAATAAAAATGGACCATCTGGGTTTATGTGGACATATGTGACAGTACTTGTTGGGGATTTTGCCCGCGGAATCACACAGATCTAGATCTAGGATAGCAATCCAATGACACTAAGTACACAAGAGAACACAGAGAACACACAGATTTAACGTGAAAAATTCTTGCGGGAAAAAATCACGGCACAAATCGACAGATCTCCACTATGAAAACAGAAATTACAAAGAGAAAGGACTTACCCGATTCGAACAATCTCGAATCTCACCCTTGCTACACCCTTTAATTTTCCTGAAACCCCTTTAGAAAGATTTCCCCCATACCCTAGAAAAGTCCTAGGAACACCTATTTATAGTTTAGGAAACTTCCTTCCGCATCTTAGTTACGAAAGGACTCAAAATCTGCAATTTGCACAAAATCGCGGAACGAATCTGCGTAACCTATGACCGGTCGAGTGGACTATACGACCGGTCGAGCCCACGACCGGTCGAGCATGGCCCACGATCGGTTGAGCACCTCGAACCACAAGTTTTTATGCTCGCTGGACTTTGAGTCGAGCAGGCTACGACTAGTCGAGCCGCTCCCACGACCGGTCGAACAACACCAGGAAAGAACAAATTTAAGACTTTTCTCAACAATCTCCACCAAGTCTTCAATCTTCAACTGTGTAGCTCCTTGACCTCTTATCTTATCTCTGCATCACATCATATCTTCTCGTGCACACTCCGGCTTCCTTTTACGCCATCGCCAAGCCCAGAGAAGTTTCACAGGTAAAGATCCACGTGCTCAACCACCTTTGCTCCTGTCTTCTCAAAAAGAAAAACGTAGTCTTCTTACCATCTCACTACTACCCAGTATTGCTTGCTGGGGTACTTGCTCACAACACTGATAGCCTGTGAAATAACCGGTTTAATCCAGACCCTGACATACACTGCCAACCGCATTCGAATAAGGCTCATGAGATATCCTGCTTTTCCTCATATGTTTTCTGACATATCCAGAGGAAAACTTGAGGAGAGATACGTAGGGAATGCTCTCCAGCTTTATATGGCCCATCACATCCTGGATCAATACCTACGCACAAGGTATTCCTCCTATGATTACCAAATCCTACTCCTCCTTCAGTCTCAACGCCAAGAACCATCTTTGCAGACCCCCCGATCCTTCACTAAGTCTTCAGTACATTGATTTCAGATATGTCACAATTGGCGATCCACACGTCATCAACATACAATACCTGACCCACCATGAAGGAATCAAACTACTGCTTAGGCGACAGGCCGAATAACGACCTCCTGCAAAGTCTTTTCTTAGCCCCTTTCACTTCGAACCGCCCTGGTTGCTCCATGTAGATCTGCTCTTCACTTTTCCTTGTAGAAGTGCAGATTCCACATCCTTCCTTCCAGCTCAAGATCACATTGGCCAACCAGCGCCAATCACTGATCTAATAGATACCTGCTATACCGTCGGCTCGAATCTCTCTGAGAAGCCGATCCCTTCTCCCTGAGCATAACCCATCGCCACTAACCTCGCTCTGTATCTATGTTGTATCCTCTTGAAGATCCACCTGCATCCAACCACTTTTTGGCCCACTGGAAGCTCCACCCGCTCCTATATGTCGGTCTGGTACAACGAATCCATCACATCACACACAGTCACCTTTCACTTCTGAGCACCAGGCTCACCTAGAGCCATCTGAATAAAAGATGAATCTCCTGTGATATTGGAGTCGTCCATGTACCTCACCGATGTCCTGCGATCATTTCGTGTTATTTTTTCCACAGGTGGCTGCTCTACCTACTCTGTATCTCTGTCCGCGCGTCTCAGCCTTCCTACCCTGCCCGCTCATGTGGCCATGCCGAACATGCCACACACGTGCAGAGGTGGAATCCACTACATCCACCGTATCTCCACCTTTTGAAGTGCTCCCGATCAACTTGTACAAGTTATCGAGTCGTTGCGCTTTCATGATTACCCGTGCCCCCTTGGATACTTTAAGAGCACCATCAATACCTGTGTACTTGCATCCTTTTGCCTCAAGCACACCAAGAGAAATCAGATTCTGCTTCAAATCAGGAACGTGCCTCACTTTTGTCAAGGCACACTCCACCCCATCAAACATCCTGATACGCATAGAACCAGCAGCTACGATATTACAGGCAATGTCATTGCCCATAAATACATGTCCACCATCGCACTCCCTGTAACTGGTGAACCAACTCCGATGAGGAGTCATGTGAAAAGATGCCCCTGTGTCTAGCATCCACTCATCCTTACGATCATCGTATGACCGTCTGAGCGAAAACACACATAAAACATCACCATCACATCCACTTGATTCATCTGACGTGACAACATTGGCCTCCCTGCATGAAGCCTCAGAATCTTCCCTCTTCAATTTAGGATTTTCATAATCCCTCTTCATATGTCCTTCCTTCCCACAATTTCAGCACTTTACATTTCCTTTGCCCTTACCACTGGATTTGGATCTAGATACAAAATTCTTACCCATTGTAAACAGTGCATCAGAAGATGTCTCCATGTCGCTGTTCAGTTGTCTCATAGCCTTCCCTTGAAGGACTGAGATAACAGTGTCGACACTCAGGGTTTTGTTCATGCTGCACATAGTGTCCTTGAATGACTCATAAGACGCAGGGAGAGAATTCAACAACATACATGCTTGTTCTTCATCTTTCATCACTTCCTCCATATCCAGCAATTGGCAAACCAATTTATTAAAGTTGCTGATGTGAGCCTCTAGATCTCCACCCTCTGCCATCATGAAGTTATGCCACTGCCGCTTCAAGTGTAGGCGATTTTTCGAGGATTTCTTCGCATACACATCCTCTAACTTCACCTACAAACTAGCCGAAGTTTTCTCCCTATTGACATTGTAGAGAACCTTATCTGTGAGACATAAACGGATCAATGATAAAGCTTTCTTATCAAGAGCATTCCAATCAGCATCATTCATAGTAGATTTTCGCTCCTCAAGAGCACCATCCTCGCCTTGCTTGGTTAACAGGCTAATCATCTTAACCTTCCATAACTCAAAATTATTTTTTCCTAAATACTTTTCAATCTCATACTTAGCGCTCGCCATTATTACTAATCCCTCAGATTCAGATCTGTGCCCCAACAATCGCTCTGATACCACTTGTTGGGAATTTTACCCGCTGAATCACACAGATCTAGATCTAGGATAGCAATCCAATGACACCAAATACACAAGAGAACACAGAGAACACGCAGATTTAACGTGGAAAACCCTTGCAGAAAAAAACCACGGCACAAAGCGACAGATCTCCACTATAAAAACAGAAATTATAAAGAGAAAGGACTTACCCGATTCGAACAACCTCGAATCTCACCCTTGCTACACCCTTTAATTTCCTTGGAATCCCTTTAGAAAGTTTTCCCCCATACCTTAGAAAAGCCCTAAGAACACCTATTTATAGTTTAGGAAACTTCCTTCCGCATCCTGGTTACGAAAGGACTCAAAATCTGTAATCCGCACAAAATCGCGGAACGAATCTGCGTAACCTACGACCGATCGAGTGGACTGCACGATTGGTCAAGTGTCACCCACGACCGGTCGAGCATGGCCCATGACCGGTCGAGCACCTCGAACCACAAGTCTTTATGCTCGCTGGACTTTGAGTCGAGCAGGCTACGACTAGTCGAGCCGCTCCCACGACCGGTCGAACCATGCTCACGACCGGTCGAACAACACCAGGAACGAACAGATTTAAGACTTTTCTCAACAGTACTTGGTGACTTGACACCTTTTTTTTTTCCCCGAGAATTCTCCTAAAGAGTTTGGCTCATCTGAGGCTGCTTAAGTGGATCCCAGGGTCCGACTGAGGTGGGTGGGATCCTTCCTGATGTATGTGCTTTATATTATATCTACTCTTTCTATGCATTTTAAAAACTCATTTCAGGGCATGATTCAAATATGTAACAGATCTAAATATCAGGCTGACCAATACAGGAAAAAGCGGTAATCACCCGTTAAAAACTTATTGTAGGCCACAAAAGGTTTGGATTATACTGATATTTATGTGGTCACTTCATCCAGCTCTGTGACCCTATAATGAGGTTGGATGGCAAATAAACATTGGGGTGGCACCTATAAAGTTTTTAATTGTAGGGATTTAATCATGACCGTTTCATGTGATATGGCCCACCTAAGGTTTGGACCTGCTTCAATTTTGGGATCATGCCTTAAAATACGCTGTCAAAATGGATGGACACGCCAATATAAAACACTTGTGGGAGATCTGAACTTTTCCATCCGTGTAGCTGATATTCAGCTTTTCTGCTACAAACATTACTTTTAAAAGGTCCACAATGGAAAAATTAATCTGATGGTGAAATTAGATCAGAAAAGAACCTGTATCACCGTCTACGAGGAACTGCAACGTGTGTCGCGTTTAACTGACTGCCGTACATTTACGGGATACTCACGGTTGATCGGATGGACCTTAAAAAAATAGGGATCGCATCTAATGTACAGTTTGGATAGTAAGTACAAATTAACAGTGGCCCCGCACGCTCGAACATTAGGGAACTCACAAGCGTCAGAAGCCATCTGATCATTCTCCGCTTTAATAAATATTAAATAATATTAGCTGTAAAAATTTAGGAAGAAACTTGAAAAGTCGACTGAGTGAGTTGACTAAACGAGTCAAATCGAGTTGAGATTTCTGAGATTTTAAACCTGATCCTGAAATGGTATAAAACTGTAATACTGAAAACTACGAACGTTGATGCAGATGTAAATTAGTAGCGGTGAATTACGCTTACCATCCGTTTCGCCTGCAGGCTGCGAAGGAGGTGGAGGAGACGTCTGTGGCGAAAGAGGCAGCGGTGAAGAATTATCAAAGAAAAGGTATGGATCATACCTTATGTTACAACTCACACTATAAACATTTCCTCCCTTTTTGTTCCCACAACATTGCGGAATCGTGCTGATCATCTCTTCCAAACATGCCCTACAATCACCAGCTGATAAGTCTCTAGTGCACTGGGCCAGACCATATATGGTCTCGAAGTAATTCATAGGGATGTTCCCAGTCGCGAATTTGGACGGCTTTGAATCGGCCTCAGATGCCAGACGCATCATCAGACCTCCTAATTTCAGATTAAACATGGTTGAGGTTGGGGTATCCTGAAGTAAGATAAGCTCTATTCTAATAGTAGTGTCGTCTACGGAGAAGAATGGACGGCTGGAGTAACGTAAGATGCACCTGTAGTATCGGATGACAGCTTCCTTTCTCTTGGAACACCGCCTGATGATCTCAGTTGTTGAATTTTTGAGGCATTCTTTGCAATCTTCTTCAGTTGCACCAGACATGCACTGAGAGTAGCCGTAGATGATGTTGGGGTATTCGCCATAGGTTTTATTGTAGTAGCCATTGAGATTGATGGGCCCATCTGGGGATAACAAAGGGAGTAGATGGTTGAGATTGGTTTCAAATTGGCTTCCGAAAGTGTAATTTGAAGTTTCCGTTGGACAGACTACGAAGGTCGGATCTGCGGCTGAGATGGGATCTTGAGAAAGAAGTAGTAGGGATGAAAATAGAAGTAAATGGATGGATTTTGATACAAGAAAATGCATTTTGGAGAGCTAAGCATAGAGAGGTGGGGAATGTTAAGAGCCTTATAACAAAAATGAACCCTTTCCAGGTCGTTGCGCGTGATGACCCAGTACGTTTTGTTGCAGCTCTACGTTTACCGGACGCCGACACATGTATCCGCGTCCACATTTACCACGAGTACACACTCACGCCTTGGAGGGATTTCACCCACCTATGGGTAGACTCTCGTGAGTCTACCACCGAGGACTATTCCGATTGAATGTTAATGGTGTATATATATATATAGTTTGGGATTATGACCAAAGTAGCTTGGTGGTATAGCCAAGTTTCCCCAAAATCAGTGAAGATTAACAAATGCCTTAATTGGTCCCAAATACATTAAAAAAAGAAAAAAAGAAAAATGAACTAATTCCTTGGAGCTCTGCACCCCGGATGTAACGATGGCGAGATGGGTTTTGGAAGTTGACTGCTTAACTTAGTTCCGTGTGATTGAAGTCTTTCACACGGAACTGTGTGATTGAAGTCTTTGACACGATGTATATAAAAATTAAGTGGACTAGTCCACATGAAAAAAAATAATATGTAAATCTCATGCTATCATTGAAAATTCATCGTGGGCCACAGACTTTTTAAATACAATTAAATTTTGGTACCATACCCTTAAATAAATTTTTAAAACAGATACACAGCATAGATCAGACACGTACATACATGGATGGCTCCACAGAGATTAGTGTGCACTATTTTGGTTCATCGCACGTTTGTACGAAGGTAGATTCTGTGGAGGAGAAGCTTGGATTAAAGCTCTTCTCAGTTTTTTATGATGAAGCATTGAACGAAACTTCATGATCACGGGCCCATCAGAAGGTAGATCCGATCCTTTAATGCTTTTGTAATGTTCATGAACTCAGGTTTCTTTGGAAAGATGGCATCTTCACATTGTTACAAGCTATCTGTGGCCTACAATAAGAATAAACTCTCAATGTTGGCCAGAACACTGCCTACTACTTCGTTATGATGTGGTCCACTTGGTAGGAAGATGCTGGTTGTTCTCTGGGCAGTGTACTTCTTCCTCAAAATTCTAGCAAAAATGGACAGAGTGGATTCGACTTAAAGGAGAAGATGGAACCCACATACGGTATACATATATCACTTATGTAGGGCTAAAGCTGACCAAGGGTCCCAGTTTCAATCCTGAAATCCGAGCATTGAAATCCCTTTAGGAGCTTCTTCTATGGGTCCGACCACTACCCCGTCCAACACCCTTCTCCAGAGATATTTTCTCCGGTATCATCTTCTCTAGAATCATCTTCTAGAGCATCATCTTCGGACAAAAAAGGTGATCTTCTGCAACCAAATTCTACACAGATAGTGGCCTCTAGTAACTAGAGCATATTTAAGTTTAATTTCTGTTGTTTCTTGTTTCGTTTTCTATATAGATTTTGTTATGGTTGTGAGTTGAGGGTGGAGGTTGAGGTTGTCACAAATGGAAAAGTGATTTTGATAAGGGTTTTGAACTCATGATGTAATGTGGAAGACAATGAAGGAGAAAAAATAATAATTTTTTAATTGATTGAGTTGGTTGTCATGGTAAAGGGTGAAGGAGATGGTCAAGGTTGCAGGTAGAAGAGTCGAGAATATCATCCAGCAAGGGTAGAAGTTGTCAACCCGTCTGAAGACAACCTCGACCCTTATTAGATGATAATCTCGACCCATAGTAATTGATTATCAACCTTGACTTGTAATGGACGATAACCTCAACTCGAATGGATGACAACTTCGACCCTCTACTCGCAATGGATGACAAACCCGACCCGCCCTTAAAATTACACTTAAAAAACAAAAAAGAAAAAAGATGCGGAACTACCTTTAAAACCATGAACGGATGGAGCTAGGCTGGACAGGACTCAGTAAGGGCTTTTATATACAACAAAAGCCCAGCCGGGCTAATAAATTGGCTTCACTTTTAGGCAAGGGCCCAACCCTCAAGCCACCTAAGCTGGCCCAAGTCCGGCTCCAAGTGTACAAGCCGGCCCATTGGCAGAGCTAGTTTTAAGAGCCATAGCCCGTCTATTCTGTGGTCCGCCGGACGACTGGCACGGTCTTGGCGGCCAGTCCCATTGATCAGTCGTGTTGACTAAGCAGACAGAGGATTCTTTCAGACAATTTCCTCTTAGACCAATCGTAATTGGTCGCTGACAAAAAAGACAAAACTTGTGCCATGTCATCTTTCGTCCCAACTGCACGATTTGGACCCACCATGATATATGTGTTTTATCCCACAGTCCATCCAATTTTACACGTCATTTTAATACAGTGAGTTACAGATGAGGCTGATAAAAATATATCAGGTCAACTACATGGTAGGAAAACAGTAAAAAAAATTTGCTTGATCCAAAACTTTGGTACTTCGTAGGACGTTTTTAATGTTAAGAGTTCAATGAACACTATGTGGCCCACTTGAGATTTTGATTTACCTCAGTTTTGAGTTCATTACATAAAATTATATTTAAAAATGAATGGACACATTGGCTGAGATACACGCATAGCCCACGGAGCAGCGATCACTAGCCATTGGCTAATGGCAGGGTGAGTGGCCGATCCGTTTCAGTCCCAACTCAATTTCTTCCTTGGACTAACCTTAGTTAGGCACCGACGGACAAAGATTCATGACTTATGCTATCACGTCATATTTCCTGCTTAATTGGTTACAGACAGGCCAAGTACCGTGACTTCTATAACTATATCGTCTTTCTTATCAACTAGCACCTGTGTAGAATATTCGTACCAATAAAACGGTGGAACTGTAGTGGTCCCACTGGGACAAAAAATGGGAAGCAGATTGGCTGGTGAACTTCACACCAGCTGTATAGCTGCTGTAGCAATGTCTGCAGGTTTTGCCGGTCTGATCATGAGGTATGTGCCATTTATTTGGTGAGCTCCTCTTAAGACTTAAACGAAAAATAAGATAGATCTAACTATCAAATGCACCACTTTACAAAAAGCAGTGGGGGATTGAACTTCTACCATTGAAACCCTTTTTGGATCATTATGAAATTTATTTTTCCTCTTCATTCAGATCTTTGTAACCCAATGAAATAATTGGATGAAAAAATAAATATTATGGTAGGCCTATGAATATTTTAACTGTGAAAATCATTATCTCGCTGCTATTTATGGTGTGGTCTAGACAATTTTTAAATATTACTCATTTTTTAGATATACTCTAAAATGATATCTCAAAATAGATGAATAGTGTAGTTATAATAAATACATCACTGTACGGCACATGTAACTTTGATCTCTTTTGAACCGTTTGTACAACTCGGACCTCGAGGACCGTAGTGCTCGTCTTCACGCGTACCTACGGCAGCTATATAGCTGATGTGTGGTACACCAGCCAACCCGCTTCCCAAAAAATCAGACCTTTCTTCATACCTGGTAGGCCACACCATTGCTGCAGTCAGTAGACAACTGCCGGTTGGCTTAACCTACACGTTTGGCCTACGTAGTGAGCGGATTAGCCTGAATTTCGATTAGGGTTGAAACACAAATACTAACCTGTTTCAAAACTTCCGTGGCCATTGGCTGATATTTAACTGGTGACTTAACTTACATGTTTGGCCTACCCAGTGAGCGGATTAGCCTGAATTTCGATAAGGGCGATCCTCATGGTGGGCCTAGTCGTTTTCACGGAACTGATGTTCTTGCCAACTATGAAAGTAGATGATGATGTCAGTTATCAGTAGACTTACTATCCACTTCGCCGGCAGGCTGTGAAGGAGGCAGAGTAACTGCAATCGGCAGTGGCGGAGATGTCGGTGGGGGCAGAGATGTCACTGGTGGCGGAGATGTCTCTGACGAACAATCGAAGAAAAGATATGGATCATACCTTATGTTACAACTGACACTATAGATATATCCTCCCATTCTTTTGTCACAACATCGTGGAATCCTGCCGACCATCACATCCAGACATGCAATGCAATTGCCAGCCGATAAGTCTCTGGTGCACTGGGCGAGACCATATATGTTCTGGCAGACATTCAGATAGATGTTGCCAGTTGCGAATTTGGACTGCTTTGAAGCTGCCTCGGATGTCGGACCTCTTATCAGACTTCGTAATTGCTCATTAAAACTCCATCCGTTCATGGTTTTAAAGGTAGTTCCACATCTTTTTTCGTTTTTGCTTTTTAAGCGTATTTTTAAAACGTTTCTTGGCTAACTTAAATTAGACAATTTATTTCGACCGAGTGAAAGATACCTCGTTTCAACACCGAGGTCTTGGCATCGACTCCCTAGTGGGGGTGGCTAACAATGAAGTGTGATCTGACAGTGGGTGTATTGACAAGCTAACGAAAAAAAAGGTTGTGTTGGTGGCATCCTGAAGTAACATAAGCTCTTTCCTAATGGTAGTGCTGGCTACGGAGAAGAATGGACGGTAGGGATAACGTAAGATGCAGTTGTAGCATCGGATGACAGCTTCCATTCTGTTAGAACACCGCCTGATGATCTCAATTGTTGAATTCTTGAGGCATTCTTTGCAATCTTCTTCAGTTGCACCAGACATGCACTGAAAGTAGCCGTAGATGTTGGGGTCTTTGCCGGAGGTGTAATTATAGTAGCTGTTGCTGTGTTTTTATGGGACGACTTCCTCGGACGGATCTTCCTCCACCTGCACGAACAACGATGTCAAGGGAACCCTGGCTAGAGTCGGGGAACCTCCGATGCTTAAGTCAGTTATCTGATCAATAGCCAAGAGCTTATCTCAGTTAGTATTGCGTACCTTCTTCTGTCCCAAGCTTAGAGATTTATACAGTTTGTCAGCCCTTATCTTCAGAGGATTCTTCTCCTGATTATTCGAAAACTTACCCCGTTCCACTGATTGCTCTGAATCCCGAGAATCTCGGGATTCGCTACCCGTATCCCTGGATTTCCGTAGAGCAGTGTCTGTTCTCGTTCCGCCACTCGCTGTCTCGGCCAGGTCGTGACCGACTCTGGGGGAGTCTCGGCCGACGCAGGAGGACGGGTTCTCGGCCTTTCCACGGACGGAATAATCTCGGTTTCTATCGGCTGAGAGACTTTAACACGCTCGGCCTTTAGTGGGCTCATGCAGGCGAGGTCATCACTCTGACAGAGTGACTTTAATCGCCTTTGCTAACGCCTCCTGGCCTATCCTCTGTTCTGTTGGTGTTGTCTCGGATTCTTCAGGAAGTGTCAGCAAAGCCGACCTACTTTTATCCGAGTCTCCGAGCTTAACACATTTTTTCCCAACAGCGAGCCCCCCTTACTCCTTATGTCGTCTATGGCACCAAGGAGTACGATTCTCTCGGTCGGTTCGTATTAGCATCCGAGACAATGATGAGGCATTTAATACTCTTTGAGTCGTCTCTAGCGTATGACGTTGCGTCTCCCAAGGTCGCACGTGCGACCAGCCGTCGATTCGTTCCGTCGGCGTATGAAAAGCGGACGCGTGGCCACGATTTCACCGCAATCAGTCAGCGGTTACCACGCGTCGAACGGGAGAGCCGAAGCGAATTTCGATTCGCTTTTGCCATAATTGCCCTGCCACGTGGCGCGACTATAAAAGGGTCGGGCGGGAGGACTGTGCGAATTTTGTTTTCGCTCTTCTTCCTCCCGCCTGTGTCCGATCCTGAGTGCGTTTTTGCTTCCTCTCCTTCCCTTCCTCCGCTGTCGCCTCTTTCTCCGTCAATCTTTCATTGCAGTCGTCGTCGATTTTCTTGGTGAGTCTTTTCCTCCTTCTTTTATCAGCTTTAATGGCCGCACACGGCTCTCAAAGCCCCCGGGAGGAAATGTCCCTAGATGAGGGTGTGTCCCAACATCTTTGGGACGTTATGGAACCACCTTCACTGTTGACGGAGTTTGCCGTCGGTGCTGACGCCACATTCCGGCTTGTCAGAGAATTCGACGACTCATCGGCTGGGTGTCCTGCCCAGACCGGTCCATCCAGCGGTGGGACGTCTCTGGTGACTCGTCCAGGGAGACCTAACCCTTGGGTGGATCAGTTGGAGGACGAGGATGGAGAGGATGACTTAATTACAGGCGAAGGAGCGGCCATTCCATATCCTGTGAACCAAACTGCGGAAGCCTCTGCGTCGTCTTCAAAAGGGGAAGAAGACAAGCCCAGCGGTCTCGTCGCCTCCATCCTAAATGAATCCGACTTAAACCGAATCAGGGCTGGATACCATGTCCCTGACCCGGTCGTCCTCCATCTTCCTCGTCGGGTGAATTGCCCGACCATCCCCCTGCAGGGATGGTCGCAATTTTCCAAGTTGCGATGCAGTGCGGCTTGCGTTTGCCACTCCAGCCCATTGCTCGTGACTTTCTATCCCGAGTCAAAATAGCTCCCGGTCAAATTGTTTCAAATGCGTGGAGGAATTTGTTCAGGTGTGCCGTGCTCTGGTCCGAGTTAGAGCAACCTTCCCTCACGGTCGACGAGTTCCTCTATCTGTACCAAGTCTGACCAAACCCTAACTTCTCTGGCCTCTACTTTCTGAGCGCGTGGAGAGGCAAAGGGGGGTCTTTAATAACCGACCCACCTACTTCGAACAAGTTCTGGAAGGAAAGGTGGTTCTGGGCGTGCGGTCGGTGGGAGTCGTCCGACACGTGGCCGTACGAGCCTCAAGTATCCCGCACGTTCCGTATAGCAGGTGACTCGGTGACTCGGCCCGATGGTCTTTCCTTTTCTTACACTTTGTTTTTATATCCTCTTCCGCTAATCGTGACTCCACAACGTCTTGCAGACATTTTGAAGAGGAGAGGGAATCTCGAGTCCGGGGCTCTGACTCGGATAAGAGAGCTGAGGAAGCTAAGCGCGGCAAAGCGATCTTGGAAGTTGCTTCTGCAACCTGGGCGCCTCCACCTTGCAGGTTTAGACTCGTTCGTCTCAGGTAGCTCGTCCTCCTTTTCTTTGTCCTTTTAGTTTCCTGTTCGCTCCCTCATTCTTTTTACTCATCCTTGCAGACCTTCCCGAGGCTCGCCCTATTCTGAGGCCTGCGCCTGAGAGCATGGCCGAGCCTCGCCCCGCCTTGAAGCCACTTTCCAAAGTGAAGGCCCCCCCAAGATCAGCTCAGTTGTCCGAGTCTCGACCCTCGAAGCAGCAGAAGACCTCGGACAAGGGTAAGGAAACGGTCGTTCCACCTGCTGTTGCACCTGCTGCTCCCCAAGTGGTCGTCCTTTCAAACCCTGATGAGAGGATCGAGGAAGCGGAGCCAACTCCTCCAATGACTCAGGCAACACTCGAGTCGGGGCCCATTGCTGAGGAGGTCCCAGGGCCGAGGGAGGCCCCGCGCGAAGAATCCCCGAGAAGGGAGATGACTCAACATGAGTCCCCCTTCACGAAGATCATTGCGGAGATGATTCCTTAGGCGCTTGCCCACGGGGGCGAAAGAGACTTCGCCAGTTATTACAACGCTCCGACGGCCAAGACCCTCGGGCATGCGGCGAGGTTACTTTTTGAGGTAAACTTCTCTTCAATCCTGTGTCGCCCCTAGCTAAGTTTTACAGCATAGCTCACTGTCTCTTTATCGCAGCTGGCACCTTGCCTCGTCAAAGCAAGCTCGGATCTGACTACCTCCCAGAAACTCGCATCCGAGGCAGAGACTGCGAGGAGGGTCGCTGCCGAGGCTAAGGGCCGTAGAGAGATCGCTGAGAGCCGGATTGGCATCATGACCGGCGATCTCTCTATCGCTCGGAAGCTGGCCGCGGAAGCCCGTGCAGCTCTCGAAGGAGTTAAGGCCGACAATGCTCGTCTGACTTCGTTCCTTCAGGAGGCCGAGGAGAGGGAGCGGCGCCTTCTTCAAGTTCACGGCGAGTGCGAGGGTGCTCTTGCTCGCGCGAAGGTCGAGGCCGCCGGCCTCATTCAGGAAGCTCAAGAAGAGACGCGTCGAGCCAAAGAGGAGCGAGAGCGAGCCGTAGACGCCTTCCTCGAATCTTCTGAGTTTGAAGAGGAGAGGGACCATCTTTATTAAGGTGGTTACAAGGCCTGCGTCTTGGAGATGAGGGCGGCCTTCCCTGATCTCGATTTCTCTGCCTTCGAAGTCGACAGTCCGTCCGCCGAGGCTGTTGAGGCAGAAGCCACCGAAGGAGATGCTGCTGCTGCTGCTGCTGACGAGGTCGGTCCTTCGGGCGACGCATAGGAGATGAATGCTGACTGAATGGGGCAGTCGGATATTGTAATTTCTCTCTTTTTTTTTTCTTTTTTTTTTTTTGATGACCCGACATCGGGCACTTGTATTTTTTTTGTGATGACCCGACATCGGGCACTTATACGAAATAGAACTTTAACTTTTATTGAATCGACTTCAATTACAGTACTTTCTGTTCTATCTTATGAGTAATAAGTCTTGAGATGCTCGGCGTTCCAAGGATGAGGCAACAACTGCCCATTTAGGTCTTCCAGCCGGTAGGTTTCCGGTCGGATGGTGCCTGAGACGACGTAGGGGCCTTCCCAATTTGGCCCTAGTGTACCCGACCCAATTTCCTTAGTGTTTGGGAAGATCTTTCGGAGGACCATATCCCCGGCTCGGAATCGTCTGACTTTAAATCGGCGATTATAAAACCGAGACACCTGTCTTTGTCGGGCCATCATCCTCAATCGAGCACTTTCTCTTCTTTCTTCCAACGAATCAAGCGCGAATGAGAGGAGTTCAACATTCTCTTGTCCACTGTATAAGTTGACTCGGGCTGAACCAATACCGATCTCAACCGGTGCGACTGCTTCCGCACCGTAACATAGGGAAAAAGGGGTTTCTCCCGTGACAGTCCGTGCTGTGGTCCGATAGGCCCACAGTATATTCGGAAGTTCTTCGGCCCACGCTCCCTTTGCTTCATTGAGTCTCGTCCGGAGATGCTGCTTTATAATTTAGTTGACCGCCTCGACCTATCCGTTTGTCTGAGGGTGATGAGGCGAAGCGTACACGTTTCGAATCCCAAGGTTACTGCACATCTCTCGAAATTGTTTGTTATCGAACTGCCTTCCATTGTCGGTCACGATAGTTCGAGGTATCCCGAACCGACAGATGATATTCTTCCAAACGAAGCTCGTGATCCTTTGCTCGGTAATTTTCGCCAATGGTTCTTCTTCAGCCCACTTCGTGAAGTAGTCCACCGCAACCACGACAAATTTAGTCTGACCCTTCCCCAATGGAAAGGGCCCGATTAAGTCGATCCCCCACTGTGCAAAAGGCCATGGTCCCGACATTGGAGTCAGCTCCTCGGGGGGTTGTCTCGGGATTACTGCGAACCGCTGACACTTATTGCATCTCTGGACGAATCGTTTGGAATCATGCTGTATAGTCGGCCAATAATACCCCTGCCGCAACACTTTATTGGCGAGCGAGCACCCTCCTGAATGGTTTCCACATGTCCCTTCGTGTATCTCCTGTAAGATATAGTCGGCTTCTTGGGAGTCGACGCACCTTAGTAGAGGAGCATGAAAGCCTTTTTTATACAAAATCTCATTCAAGATGGCGTAGCGCGAGGCTCGAACCTTTAACCGCCGTGCCTCGGCGAGGTCTTCTGGCAGTTCACCATCGTTGAGGTAGCGGACGAGTGGGTCAAACCAAGCAGTCGGTGAATTGATGGGAAACATTACCGAGACTGTCAGCTCATCTATGCTTAGTTTAGAGACGTATTCAATCGGAACCGACCGAGGTATGTCTTTCTCGTCAGCTGAGGCAAGCTTTGCTAACAAGTCGGCTTTGGCGTTGTCGGTTCTGGGTATTCGAATTACTTCACATTTCTGGAATCCGCTGATCAATTCTTTAGCCTTTTCCATGTACGCCTTCAGTTGCTCTTTTCGGGTTTGATAAACACCGGAAACTTGGTTAACAACTAATTGTGAGTCGCTGAAAACATGCAAATAGGTCGCGCCTAGACTCGCGACGAGTCTAAGGCCTAATAATAAGGCCTCATACTCCGCTGTATTGTTGGACGCTTAAAAGCCGAGTCGCAAGGCATATTGCATATAGGTTTGGTCGGGAGTTTCTAACACTACCCCTGCCCCGCTTGCTTTCGAATTGTATGAACCGTCGACGAACAGCTTCCAAGGTATCGGCCCGAGAGAGAAAGAAGTCTCAGGTACAATAATTTCTTCTGACTCAGGCATATCGTCACGATTAGGAGCCACTTCGACAAGGAAGTCGGCGATGGCCTGTCCTTTTAAGGCTGTCCTGGGCCTGTAATGTATGTCAAATTCGCTTAATTCGACTGCCCACTTTGTAAGTCGGCCGGAAGCTTCCGGCTTTTGGAGAATCTGACGGAGTGGTAAGTCGGTCACAACAACAATGGAGTGGGCCTGAAAGTATGGCCGAAGGCGTCGTGATGAAACCACCAGAGTTAAGGCTACTTTCTCGAGCTGAGGATACCTCGTCTCTGCCGGTAGCAAGGCTTTGATGACGTAGTAGACTGGCAGCTGCTTCCCTTGACTCTCTCGTATTAAAGCTGAGCTTACTGCGGCTTCAGACACGGCCAAATATAATAGCAACGCTTCACCAGGCTCGGGCTTAGATAGCAGCGGTGGGGATCCGAGGTAAACCTTCAGATCTTGAAACACCTTCTCACATTCGTCCGTCCACTCCGTCGTCTGTCGTCCCTTCAATTGCTTGAAGAACGGGAGACATTTGTCTGTGGCTCGGGAAAGGAAACGATTGAGCACGGCCACTCTTCCTGTCAACCTTTGAATGTCTTTGATTGTTTTAAGAGATTCCATTTCGAGTAAGGCTTTGATTTTTTTGGGATTCACTTCGATTCCTCGCTGACTAACGAGGAAACCGAGAAATTTTTCCGAGCTCAAGCCAAACGCGCACTTGCTGGGATTCAACTTCATTTTATATTTACGCAGAGTCAAGAACATTTCTTCCAGGTCCTTCTCATGGTTGGCTGCTCGTTTACTTTTGACGAGCATATCGTCAATATAAACTTCCATCGTTCGGCCTATTTGCCGAGCGAACATTTTGTTCACTAACCGCTGATACGTTGCTCCGGCATTCTTTAATCCAAACGGCATCACTCGGTAACAGTAAAGGCCTTTGTCAGTGACAAAGGCGGTTTTTGATTTATCATTCTCGTGCATTACAATTTGGTTATAGCCTGAATAGGCATCCATAAAACTTAGCAGTTCGTGACCTGCGGTACTATCAACCAGCTGATTAATGCGAGGAAGAGGGAAGCTATCCTTGGGACAGGTTTTGTTTAGATCTGTATAGTCTATACAGACTCGCCACTTCCCATTGAATTTCTTTACGAGTACGACATTGGCTATCCACTCCGGATAGTATATCTCTTCGATGAATTTGGCTTTAAGAAGCTTGCCGACTTCCTCTCCAATGATAGCGTACCTTTCCGGGCCGAGAGGATGACGCTTCTGTCGGATGGGTCTGTAGGTTGGGTCGATGTTGAGTTGGTGTATTATAACCGAGGGATCGATCCCAGGCATGTCTTCATGACTCCAAGCAAAGATATCGGCATACCGTCGAAGCAAGGTGATCATCCGTTCCTTAAGAGACGGGCTCAGAGATGAGCCAATTCGGACTACTTTCGAAACGTCTGTCTCGATTAATGGCACCGAGATGAGTTCTTCCATCGGCTCCCCCCTCTCGTGAGATCCGATACGGGGGTCCAGTGATTCAATCGTCGACACTTCAGTCGGGGCCTTGACCACGGTGGCATAGTATTTCCGAGAATCTTGCTGATCTCCTTTCACTATCCCTACTCCCGACTCGGTCAAAAATTTCATGGAGAGGTGGTAGGTAAATACTGCAGCCTGAAGGAGGCTTAGAGACGGTCGGCCGAGTATGGCGTTATACACCGACGGTTGGTCCACGACCAGAAAGTCGACCATCGCAGTCCTTTGATGGGGCGCGGTTCCCGCGGTAAGTGGCAGTGAGACAATTTCCTCTGGAAGTACCTGTCCACCCTAGAACCCGATGAGCGGGGTTTGGACGGGCCGTAGTACCGACCTATGCTCATTTTGTCGAATGCTTGGGTGAATAGGACGTCCGCTAATGATCCTGTGTCCACCAGTATCCGGAATACTTTTCTATTGGCGATGGTGAGGGTGACCACGAGCGCATCATCATGAGGATGATGAATGCCTTGAGCATCTTCTTCAGTGAACAAGATACAATATTTTTCTCGTTTCTTCTCTTTACGAGGCCGAGACAGCAGAAGAACCTCGGAGTCAGGGCGACCGAAGCTTCTAGCGTGGTTTTTTCGGGCGTTATTCGAGTCCCCACCGCCTTGGTGACCCCCGACGATCGTTCGGATTTCTTCTTGGGGCCGCTCTTCACTCGGTCCTGCCTGAGCGCCGGACCCTTCTGTATGTTCTCTTAGTCGGCATTCTTTAATCAGCCGCTCAATCTCATCTTTTAAGTGATAACAATCACTTGTGTTGTGGCCATGGTCACGGTAATAGTGACAATATTTGTTCTTGTTCCGACGATCTGGATTCCCTCGCATTTTTCGGGGCCAGTTAACGAAGCCTTCGATCTTGATCTCCATTAGTACTTGTTCAAGAGATTTTTTTAGGGGGGTATATGTAGAGAATCTTCTGTCTGGTCGCTTTTCTGGCCTGCTGTCGTCTCGCCCCCTCGTCTTTTCACTTTTTCCCTCCGGCTTAGTTGGCTTCTTTTTTGACCGACTTTTTAGCCGATGGTTTTGTATTCTGGATCTTCTCTCGGAGGAGTCGCGTCTCTTCCGCATCAGCATATTTGTCTGATCGGACCATAAACTCACGCAGAGTATCGGGCGGGTTCTTGTCCAGTGACGCCAAAAAAGGTTTGTCTCTAACCCCCTGCATGAGAGCGTTGAGAGCCGTCTCCTCGGAATGCTTTCGAACTTGCAGGGACTCGAAATTGAAGCGTTTAATGTAGTCTTTTAGTAGTTCTCCTTCCCTCTGAACTATGTTGTTCAGATGCGCGGGCGGCTTCAATTTCTTCTTTCCGCCGATGAAATTGTCGAGGAAGGCGTCACTGAGTTCGGCGAACGACTTAATCGACCTGGGTTTCAATTGCTTAAACCAGAGTCGGGCTACGTCGGTCAAGGTCAGAGAGAACGCTCGGCACATAACAGCATTCGAGGCATCGTGCAATTCCATGTAAGTCCTGAAGCATTCAAGATGCTCTGTTGGATCAGTCTTTCTGGAGAAAGGAGTTATCTAGGGTAAGCGGAACCTTTCCGGCAACCGAGCCCGCATTAACTCATCCACAAACGGAGAAGCTTTTTCTTCAAATTTGGTTGGATTCGGGTTCCGACCTTGCTTTATATCCGCCATCTCCTTTTCCATCTTCTCTCGGACCTCATTCTTGAAGTCCTCTATATCAGCCTTCCAGGGTTCAGCGCTCTCTGCCGTTTCTTCAGCGTCTGCAGGTAGCCGACTTCGCCTCCTCTGATCTATTCTATGCCTCAGATCAGAGGGAGGCAAAATGGCTGTCGCTGAACGGGCAGGCGCCGGGTGACTCGGTTCTTGAGGCTGACTCGGTCGTCGGAGCGACTGCGGCCCAGGAGGCTGCGCTACAGACGCTGGTGGAAGGACTTGTGCCGACTCCTAACGCTGCATCTGCTGGCTACAAAGTTGTTCCAGCATGTGTTTCATGGCAGCCATCTCAGAACGCATTTCTTGAACCTCACGATCTAAGTGTGCGTTCGCCTGATTAGGCTGGCTTGTAGTCGCAGGTGGTGCTGTTGGGGGAGCTCCCTGAGCTGTGCTAGCAGCGGCCTCCCCCGCTCCATCTGGATCCGTCCTTCTGGTTCTTGCCATTCGGAGAATTGGAGAAAACGGCTTTTTGTCCGTTTCCCACAAACGGCGTCAAACTATTGCTGTGTTTTTATGGGACGACTTCCTCGGACGGATCTTCCTCCACCTGCACGAACAACGATGTCAAGGGAACCCTGGCTAGAGCCGGGGAACCTCCGATGCTTAAGTCAGTTATCTGATCAATAGCCAAGAGCTTATCTCAGTTAGTATTGTGTACCTTCTTCTGTCCCAAGCTTAGAGATTTATACAGTTTGTCAGCCCTTATCCTCAGAGGATTCTTCTCCTGATTATTCGAAAACTTACCCCGTTCCACGGATTGCTCTGAATCCCGAGAATCTCTGGATTGCTACCCGTATCCCTGAATTTCCGTAGAGCAACGTCTGTTCTCGTTCCGCCACTCGCTGTCTCGGCCAGGTCGTGACCGACTCTGGGGGAGTCTCGGCCGACGCAGGAGGACGGGTTCTTGGCCTTTCCACGAACGGAATAATCTCGGTTTCTATCGGCTGAGAGACTTTAACACGCTCGGCCTTTAGTGGGCTCATGCAGACGAGGTCATCACTCTGACAGAGTGACTTTAATCGCCTTTGCTAACGCCTCCCGGCCTATCCTCTGTTCTGTCGGTGTTGTCTCGAATTCTTCAGGCAGTGTCAGCAAAGCCGACCTACTCTTATCCGAGTCTCCGAGCTTAACACATTTTTTCCCAACAGTAGCTGTTGAGATTGATGGACCCATTTGGAGATAACAATGGGAGTAGACGGTTGAGATTTGTTTCAAATTGGCTCCCGGAAGTGTAATTTAAAGTCTCCGATGGACAGACTGTGAAGGTTGGATCTTTGGCTGAGATGGGATCTTGGGAAAGAAGTAGTAGGGATGAAAGAAGAAGTACATGGATGGATTTTGATACAAGAAAATGCATTTTGGAGGGAAGAGTCTTGAGAGGTGGGGAATGTTAAGAGCTTTATAACAAAAATGAACGTTTCCAGGTCGCTGCGCGTGATGACCCAGTCACGGTTTGTTGCAGCTCTACATTTAGATCCGCGTCCACATTTCTCAGTCACTATTTACACGGGCACACACTCACGCCTGGGTAGGATTTCACCACCTATGGATACTCGTAACCTTCAACAGTTGTAGAAGTTAAACGCCGCATCAACTGAAGAGAAAGTAGTCTTCTCAATTATTAGTTTCAACCCCTCTTCTACTTCTGGAATCCAACGACGAATAGAAGTTGAGCCAACTTGCGCCATTAAATTCTCGTGCATTTTTATAAGTACCCGGGCCTCTTTAGCTATAACGTATTTTTTATTCTACAAAAATAAAAAAAAAAGTTTTGATATAATTTATCGTGAAATTGTATAAAAGTTAGTAAATGAACACAACTCATAACAAAAATCAATATTTCTATTTCAGATTTAAGAAAAAATTAAACGGTCTAAAGTCAACAATAACAAAACAATTATTAATTATCAATTTTCAGATTAATATGCCCAGTTAGGAACTCGGGATGCCTAGTTAATAAGTTCCAATTCAAAAACCAACGGTCGATATGGAATGCTTGCAAGATTGGCCAAAACCAATTGTTCGGGTGCAATCATTATCAGAGAGCAGCACGAATGACCCAGTTTTCCTAATTCTTGCAGGTAAATCACTATCATTCATTTTCTTCCTGCAAACCTATGGCAACAAAATAGAAGATCTAGACCTTCTTGAAGTTCTAAGATTGACGTGGAAAGATAAAAGGTCTAAATTTATACCGTGAAAATATTATTTTCCTTGTTATTTCTTTCTTTATTAAATATTATGATATTTGGTGCAACCAAAAGTATTCTAACTGAAGATAGTCTAGGGTCTTTTCCATGGATAGCCTACAGTTGAAAATTCAACCATTTTGAAGCTGTTCACATGAAAATGGATTCCAAACAAGAAACTGATGGCTGGGATATTTGTTCTATGTGATTTTCAACCAAGGGCCATCTATGTGCAGGACCCACAAGTTAGATTAACTTATATTAGGTATTGGGCATCCAACGGCCATCCCAGAAATTTACAAACCATTCTTACAGAATAAACAAAATAACAAAGCAACTTCCAAGTAAACAGACAGCTGAAATGGAATTCATATAAACAACACTCCATTAACTTGAACTTCAAAAAAAAAAAACCAAACAAACAAACAAACAAAAACAACAAAAAAAAAAAAAAAACAAAACAAAAAAGAAGAAGAAGAAGTTAATTGTATGGATGCTTGGAAACTTTTTCAGTCTAGACAACTTACACCTGAAAGTCTCTTTCAGTCAAGGTATTCAATAACAATAACTGCTGGCCATTGGACATTGTAGTGGGCCCATAAAGCTTTGGGTTATGTGGACTCTGTACAATAGCGGTTACACTAAACTCCCGTCTATATCCCTTTTTCTTCGATGGATTCTCTCCATCACTAGAAGAGAGAGAGAGAGAGAGAGAGAGAGAGAGAGAGATGAAATTTCCCAACCAAACACTACCTATGACTTTGTTACCTGTAAGTCCTTTACAAGTAATGCAACTTACAGGCATCCAAACAACTTCTTAGTAACGCCGTAAGCAAGTGTAAAATTTCCTATACATGTCATCAAAAGTTTGTTTACAGGGTAGGTAAAGAAGGATTGATCTTAGGTGGGCCATGTTTGCAAAGCTTTTCAAAGGATCATGCGAAATCCTGTTTCGAATGTAATAGGCAACGCTGGCATGTTGTATTCTCAAGAAAAGAGAACCAGTGAGCCCACCTTCAGTCATGGTCTATTTACAAACCAATCAGGCCATCCCAGAAATTTGCAAACCATTCTTACAGAATAAAAAAAATAAAAAAGCCAGTAATCCCTTCATCAGTTTCACAGCCACATATATCAAGAAGATTCAGAAATCATGAAGTGTTCACAGAGTAGGACCTTATTTCCAGGGTAGACCTTCTCCTTGTACCAATCAGGCCTATTTTACAGATCAATAGCAACCAATTTTATTTTATCCTGCTCACCAAAAAAAAAAAAAGAAAAAAAAAAGAAGAAGTGCAAATAAGTCTTATTGGGAAAGGAATGAAACAATTACAAAGACATTCTGCAACTTTCTAAACAGAGAGAGAGAGAGAGAGAGAGAGAGAGAGAGAGAACCTCCTACAACTTTCTAAACAGAGAAAGGAATGAAACAATTACCGTGGAGAAAGGAATGAAACAATTACAGTGGAGAGACTAGGACGGGGGGGAAGAACCTCCTGCAACTTTCTAAACAGAGAGAGAGAGAGAGAGAGGTGACAATCTGGCCACGTTAACAACTAAAGGAGGAAATCGGATTGCGTATTGAGTTACATAGTACGCTCGTGTACTGAGTAAACTCTGTTGGGCCCACTGTGAATTCATGTGGTTTATCCACACCATCCATCCGTTTTTACGGACCATTTTAGTGGTTGAGCCAAAAATTGAAGTATAATCAAAATCTCAAGTAGACCATACCAAAGGAAACAGTAGAAGTATTGATTTCCACCATTGAAACCTTTCTAAGGTATTCAATGATGTTTATCTGTCATCCAAACGGTTAATAAGATCACAAGACAGGAATGAAGGAAAAAAAAATATCACCTTGATATAAGACTTCTGTGGGCCCCCAAGAACATTTTGAACGGTAGACTTCAATTCACACTTATTCAAATATTGTGGTCCATTTCACCCTTGAATATTATTAATTTTTAGTTTATGCCATAAACTTATATGATAAAACAGATGGATACAATTTATGAATGACGGTGGGCCTTACAGAGTTTAGTCAGTACGCTTAGCGTGCTGAGTTACTCAGCACGGAACTCAACACGGAATCCGCTTCCTAACAGGAGATGACCAACCGACCGGGATTCCAAAGAACTTAAGTTAGGTGGGGTCCACCGTGATGTTTAGGAAATATCCACCACGTTCATCGGTTTTGAAAGATCATTTTAGACAATGGGCCAAAAAATGATATAAATCCAGAACTTAAGTACATCGTACATTAGTAAAACGTGTGTAGGTACATTCTTCCCTCTGTTTTTTGTGATGGCGTCCGCTCGAGCTTTGGATCTTATTCATTTTTTGGATCACGCCTTAATATGGTCTATCCAAATAGATGGATGGTATAGATACAAAACACACATCACGGTGTGGCCCACAGAAATTGGAGACGTCACTTGAGAAGGACCCCTGTACGTCCGCAAAAACAGAGGAGCGAGTCTTCACTAAGCAGAGACTCTTGCTGCACTGATGCTAAATGACAGCCGTTCTTTCCAATCTAACGGCTCTTGTAAGAGCTCGCATCTATGTTCCGTGCGCCTGGTGCGCAGGAGACCGGGACTCACACTCTCTCTCTCTATATATATATATATATAGCGTGGCTTATGCAAGAAAAAAATAAAAGAGGCTGAGTCTAAGACATGCAAATCATGCTGTGCATGGCTTAAAGTTGCTCTCATGGCATATCCTTACTCCTAATAGAAACAATAAACTAAAGAGTCCACAATGAGGTAGATCGGAATCTTAAGTGGACCACAAATAAGAAAACAGTATTAACTGAATTTTCACAATTAAAAACTTTTTATAGCCCACTATAATATCTATTTGCCATCCAACATGTTGATAAGGTCACATAAAACTTTTATTGAAAGGAAAACACAAATATCAACTTGTTACTAGCATTTAATCGCTAGTGCTTCCTTTGGTGTAACTTGCTTGAGATTTGGATCTACCTCATTTTTGGTATCATAACCTAAAATGATTTAAGAAAATGGATGGATGGATTGGATAAAAGGGATAGATCATGTTGGGCCCACAGAGCTTTGATATCTCCTAATTGCATGGTGTTGGGTAGGTTGTGTCATAGGAATATATGATCAGTATATTTTAATTAAAGTGTTCACCAATGATGCATAAGTAGCATCCAAACTGTGCATCTTGTCCGAGTATGAGCACCCTCCCAAAATAATTCCTAAAAGTATCCTACTACTAGATGGTTGGATTAAAAAAAAATAAAAAATTTAAATAGGGTTCCTATCTAAGAAATCAGGTGGAAACAAGGTACAATCACATAGAAAGTGTGTATATTCATTTTCTATCCCCCCGCCTAAGGCTTTGGATGAACAGCATGTCTCCTCCGAACCAGCTATGTGGGTGGTACATGACCACACGCCCACCCTGATGTATGGGTTGTATATCTACGCTATCCATGTGTTTTTCCAACTCATTTTATGATATGACCACACCCCATGAAACAGAGGTCATTAAATGCCCGTTATTAAAAGCTTTCTGAGGCTTGTTATAATGTTTATTTGCCATCCAACCTCTGAGGTCATAAAGATTGGGACGAAGGGAAAACAAGAATAATAGCGTCATTCAAAATTTTTTGTGGCTGATAAAATTTTAAATGGCCATTCACCCCTGTTTCTCGTGATGTGGTCCACCAAAGTTTTGTATATGATTCATTTTTGAGCTCAGGCCATAAAATGAGTTGGCAAAGTGGATAATCAGGGTAGGTATATGATGTAGAGCAGGTCGCGGACAATTTCATGGCCAAGATGGATCAGAAAAGGCACGGTCGACAACATAAGTGATTCGAACCATCAGACCTTAGATCGGGCGTATCTCACAATCCGGAATGAGTTATCCGACGCAGAATATATGAATTTGGGGTAGAACGAGCTACTTTAGCCAACCAACTCGGCTATGCCGGGTTGCGCAGCCCGGATTTGCGAGAAACCCCCTGATCGACGGTCGTTTCCCCGTTTTAATTTCGTTTTTACTATTTATAGTAAGTTTTAGTTTGTTTATAGCTCTTCATCTGTTGGGCTTTAGGAGTTGTGTCCAACATGAAAAGTGCTTAGAATAATTAGGAGAACGGTTTGGTAAAGCCAAATAGGACACTTACTATTTTTGGCCGAAAACCTTGTGCATTAGCAGACATCACGACCGTCTATAAATAGTAAGTTTACTATTTATAGTAAGTTGCGAATTCTAGGAGTTTTAGTTGTAGTTTGAGTCTGATTTCTTTCCTGTTGCTTGGTTCCCTTATTTAAAGGGGTGTAAACTCGTTTTTGGAGATTTCATCAATTAATTTCGAATTTATTAGAGTTTATTCCTATTCTCTTACTTTCTTTCCTCGTGGAATCGAGAAGTCTCTGTGAGGAGTCCAGAGAAGCTCCGTGGATTCAGAGTAGTTATCCTTGAGGAAGACGGTGTTCGACCTCATCACGTTCATCCCTGCGTTAATTTGGTATCAGAGCGAGGTTTTTTCTCGGGCCGATGACAAACAACGAAGGTATGAATCAAAATCCTGTGGACGGTGATCCAGGGATTCGTTATCTTTCGGAAAGAATGGAAGCTTTCCATCGGGAGAGTCAGTTGACCATGCAAGGGCTGCAGGCAACCCTCGACCGTCTGGCAGATACGCTACTTCCGCCTCGAGCCCTAGGCGGTGTTCCACCACCTATGGTCGCTCCACCACCCGTGGTTGCTGTACGACGCGACCCCGATTTTCGCAGAGCACTACCAGTGACAAATCGTAGGGTTACACTAGATGATTCTAATTCCAGCGACGAGGACATTAATGAAGGTTTTGACCGACGACCAATCCATGGAGGCGATCGTCTAGATCGTGCTGAAAGAGACTATCGAGGTAAGGCTGAACTTCCTAGTTTTAACGGTTTATTACGTATCGAAGATTTCCTCGATTGGCTAGCCGAAGTAGAGAGATATTTCGATTATATGGATGTACCAGATCATAAAAGAGTAAAATTGGTAGCGTTTAAATTAAAATCTGGTGTTTCTACATGGTGGGAACAATTACAACTCTCACGAGCCCGACAGAACAAGGCACCCATCGCATCATGGCCTCGGATGAGACGTGTTCTTCGATCACGATTTCTCCCCAGTGATTATGAGCAGATCTTATTCCAGCAATACCAGAATTGTCGCCAAGGAAATCGAACTGTTACAGATTACACTGAAGAATTCCAGCGGTTGGCTACACGAAACGATCTGTCAGAATCTGAGTTACAGAAGGTGGCACGATTTATAGGTAGGTTGCGACCGGCAATTCAGGACCGAGTTCAGATGTACCCAGTCGGGACCGTAGATGAAGCAGTTCAATTGGCAGGAAGGGCAGAAACACAATTTGCAAGAGCTCCTGTTCGTCCCTATCCTTCAAATCGACCTCCTATAACGGGTCCCACGCAGGATCCAGTGCTGGCTCGAGGAAAAGATCCGGTAGGAGAACGTCCTCAACCTCCTCCACATGTGAACCGCGATACAGGGAGCGGACCATCCAGACCTCAACGGGCAGCACCCACAACAACGGGACCGAGTAGGATTCCGAATCCTTATGCTCGGCCAAGACCGAACAATTGTTACCGCTGTGGCCAACCAGGCCACTTATCAAACACTTGTCCTCAACGTCCGGCAACACACTTAACTATAAACGAAGGAGGCACTGAAGATGAGGCCGCAGAAGAAGATCATGGCTTTGATGAATATGAACAAACCACTGAAGAAATAGCAGGTGGCGATGAAGTGACAGGCGAGGATCGTAGCGAATCTCTCGTTGTGAGGCGACTACTGTATACCCCACGAAAGGAATTACATCCACAGCGGCACAATATATTTCGTATTCGGTGCACTGTCCACGGAAAGGTCTGTGATGTAATCATAGACAGTGGTAGCAGCGAGAACATCGTCTCAAGAGTGATGGTGGATAAGTTGCAGCTACCAACGACGAAACATCCTTCCCCGTACTCAATTGGCTGGATAAAAAAAAGTGAACGAGACCAAGGTAACTGAACAATGCACTATCTCATTTTCAATTGGTAAATATTATAAGGATCAGATACTTTGTGACGTGGTTGACATGGAAGCCTGCCATATGCTACTCGGTCGACCCTGACAGTCGGACCGTGATGCGACCCATCGGGGGCGAGACAATATCTACATATTCGTCAAGGATAGTCGAAAAATAATCCTTGCCCCTATGGCACCAGAGAACCACCCTGAAGCCTCTAAAGTGGAGGGGAGTTCTCTCTCGACCATTTGGGATTTCATGGAGGAGTCCATGGAAACCGGCGAGGTATATGCCGTAGTGATGAAGGGCGAGAAAGAGGAACCCTCAAACATCCCTCCAAGCTTAAGACTGTTACTAAACGAATTCAAAGAAGTCTGGCCTGAAGATTTACCTGATGGATTGCCCCCCACGAGGGACATCCAACATCACATAGACCTCGTCCCTGGGGCTAGCCTGCCCAATCGTCCTCATTATCAGATGAGTCCGAAGGAGTGTGAGATACTTCAGGGGCAAGTAGAGGAATTGATCCGTAAGGGTCTATTGAGAGAGAGCATGAGCCCATGTGCTGTACCAATATTATTAACGCCAAAAAAAGATGGAAGCTGACGCATGTGTGTCGACAGCCGAGCAATCAATAAAATTACCATCAAATATCGGTTCCCAATACCACGGTTGGACGACATGCTCGATATGCTAAGAGAGGCCAAGGTGTTCTCTAAACTCGATCTAAAGAGCGGGTACCATCAGATTCGTATCCGACCTGGTGATGAGTGGAAAAAGGCATTCAAGATAAAGGAAGGGTTGTATGAGTGGCTGGTCATGCCCTTCGGCCTATCGAACGCACCAAGTACTTTTATTCGTTTGATGAATCAAGTTCTAAAACCGTTCACTGGCCGATTTGTGGCAGTATATTTTGATGACATATTGATATATAGCCAGGATGAGGCGGAGCACAAGAAACATCTCAAGCAGGTGTTGCAGGTCCTACAAGATAACAAGTTGTACCTCAACTTGAAAAAGTGTAGTTTTTTAACTGACAGCCTGTTATTTTTAGGATTTGTTGTAACGTCCACAGGCATTCGGGTGGACGACGAAAAGGTGCGAGCTATTAAGGAATGGCCAATCCCGATAAACATTCATGAGGTGAGGAGTTTTCATGGGTTGGCGACTTTCTATCGTCAATTTGTGCGAGATTTTAGCACCATAGTCGCGCCTATAACAGACTGCATGAAAAAAGGGTCGTTCCAGTGGACCGATAAAGCTGACAAGAGCTTTAACGAGATTAAGCATCGTTTGTCTACAACACCGGTCTTGGTGCTTCCTAATTTTGATAAATTATTTGAAGTTGAGTGTGACGCTTTATACGTTGGAATTGGGGGAGTATTATCACAGGAAGGTAAGCCAGTAGCCTTCTACAGTCAGAAGCTCAGCGAAGCACGAAAGAAGTGGTCGACTTACGAGCTAAAGTTGTACGCAGTTGTTCAGGCGCTGCGACATTGGCGGCATTATCTGATTCAAAGGGAGTTTGTTCTGTACACTGACCATCAGGCATTAAAGTTTATTAATAGTCAGACTAACGTGAATCGTGTGCATGCTATATGGGTTGCATTTTTACAGGAATTTACGTTTGTTCTGAAGCATAAGTCAGGTCAGCAGAACAAGGTGGCTGATGCACTTAGCCGTCGTGCGTCACTACTTGTTACGATGAGCAACGAGGTGGTCGGCTTTGAATGTCTCAAGGAGCTGTATGCCGAGGATGAGGATTTTAAAGATTCTTGGTTGAAGTGCCAAGAAGGTCAAGAAGGTCACCCCAGTGACCTTCATATACAGGATGGTTTTCTCTTCAAAGGGAATCAATTGTGCATCCCCCAAAGTTCTCTAAGGGAGCAAATTATTCAAGAACTACATGGGGGTGGCCTCGGTGGACACCTTGGGCGAGACAAGACGTGAGCTCTTGTGGAAGAACGGTATTACTGGCCACAATTAATAAGTGATGTGGGATGCGCCGTACAACGTTGTCATGTTTGCCAGACCTCCAAGGGGCAATCTCAGAATACGGGCCTCTACACCCCGTTACTTGTGCCTGACGGTCCTTGGGAGGATTTATCAATGGACTTCGTGCTTGGTCTTCCACGAACACAACGCGGCATGGATTCGGTGTTCATAGTGGTCAATCGTTTCTCCAAGATGGCGCACTTTATCCCATGCAAGAAGACCCTTGATGCAACACATGTGGCGAATTTATTCTTCAGGGAGGTCGTACGGCTATACGGGGTCCCTAAGACCATTACTTCTGATCGTGACACGAAGTTCATTAGCCACTTTTGGCGGACTTTGTGGACTCGATTCGATACACGACTTTAATTTAGCAGTGCTTACCACCCACAGACTGATGGGCAGACCGAAGTTGTGAATCGCACATTGGGAAACCTCATTCTCAGTATTGCAGGAGAAAAACCGAAGCAGTGGGACTTGGCCTTGTCTCAAGCAGAGTTTGCGTTCAATAACATGGTGAACCGCTCAACAGGAAAATCGTCATTCCAGATTATCTACGGACAAGTGTCTCGCCACACACTTGACTTGGTCCCTTTGCCCAAGCACCCAGGCACGAGCGTGGCAGCAGAACATATGGCAGATAAGATCATGGGCATCCACGCGGAAGTGTAGGCCAAGCTACATGCCTCGAACGAGAAATATAAGGAACAAGCGGACAAGCATCGGCGACAAAAAGTGTTCGAGGTGGGCGACCGCGTGATGGTCCATCTGCGTAAAGAGAGATTTTCGACCGGGACATACAACAAGTTGAAAAATAAGAATATTGGACCGGTACCAATCATCCGAAAGATCAATGACAACGCTTATGTTGTTGATCTTCCAGATGACCTGGCGATCTCACGGACTTTCAACGTCGCGGACCTGACCGAGTATCATGAACCAGCGCAGGAGGAGATCTCGAGGACGAGTTCTTTTCAAGTGAAGGGGACTGATGTAGAGCGGGTCACGGACAATTTCATGGCCAAGATGGATCAGAAAAGGCACGGTCGACAACATAAGTGATCCGGACCATCAGACCTTAGATCGGGCGTATCTCACAATCCGGAATGAGTTATCCGACGTGGAATATATGATTTTGGGGTAGAACGAGCTACTTTAGCCAATCAACCCAGCTACGCTGGGTTGCGCAACCCGAATTTGCGAGAAATCCGCTGATCGACGGTCGTTTCCCCTTTTTAATTTCGTTTTTACTATTTATAGTAAGTTTTAGTTTGTTTATAGCTCTTCATCCGTTGGGCTTTAGGAGTTGTGTCCAACATGAAAAGTGCTTAGAATAATTAGGAGAACGGTTTGGTGAAGCCAAATAGGACACTTACTATTTTTGGCCGAAAACCTTGTGCACTAGTAGACATCACGACCGTCTATAAATAGTAAGTTTACTATTTATAGTAAGTTGCGAATTCTATGAGTTTTAGTTGTAGTTTGAGTCTGATTTCTTTCCTGTTGCTTGGTTCCCTTATTTAAAGGGGTGTAAACTCGTTTTTGGGGATTTCATCAATTAATTTCGAATTTATTAGAGTTTATTCCTATTCTCTTGCTTTCTTTCCTCGTGGATTCGAGAAGTCTCTGTGAGGAGTACAGATAAGCTCCGTGGATTCGGAGTAGTTATCCTTGAGGAAGACGGTGTTCGACCTCATCACGTTCATCCCTGCGTCAGTATACAAAGCATACATTGAGGTGGGCAATGGTCAAGGTATTATCCACATAGCTGGTTCGAAGGTCCTATCCAATCTAGCCATTTTGGAAGCTCTCAGGTTCTAGCGTCCCTTCATCCTGGTGGAGCGAACCTGATGATTGGGATAGACCACAAACGCACGACATGGTGGCCTTACCTAATCAAATTTCATCTCATAAGCTTCTGTGGCGACCATCCTCCTCCTCAGCGCCCCCATTCTTACCATGGCAACGTCCCCATTCTTACCTACTTAAAATAAATAAATAAATAAAATAAAATAAAATAAATTTTATTTTAATGCCCTAAAACTTCCCCCAAATCATGATCTGTTACTCTCTACTCAGGTCGTTTCTTGTTCATATACCTCTGGCTATCTATTTGACATTCTTTGGCTAGTAATGTTGTTACCTAGCAAGGGTGGCTAGTGGTCAGTGCTATGCAGACTCATGTATGTGTTTCATCCACAGTCCATTCATTTTCTAAGATCATTTTCAAGGTTGATACAAAAAAAAATGAGGTTGATGTAAGTCTCAGGTGAACCACACTATAGGAAAACAGTAGTGATTACGTCCACCATTTAAAACATCTTCAAGGCCCATTGTAATGCTTATTTGACATCCAACTTATTAATTAAGTCATACCAACTTAGATAAAGGGAAAATAAATAAATATAAGTTAGATCCAAAACTTTTGTGGCCCCAAGAATTTTTTAATGGTAGGAGTTCAATCAACTCTATTTTTGTGATGTGGGCCACTTGAAATTTTGATATATCTTATATATGGACTCATACCATAAAATAATCTGAAAAAATTAATGAATTACAAGAATGAAACATATACACCATTGTATGGTCACAGAGCACCTACTACTAAACATTGGCTAGTGGCAGGGTCACTGGACATTCTTACCATGTGAATCCCAGTCCCCCATGTAATTGACAGGTTGGATGGGTATAGCCAATTTCTGCACCAGTAACTTAGGTGTGGCTATGGTGATGTTTGTGATAAATCCAACTCATTCATCCATTTTAATTATGAGTTCATTTTAGGATATAATTAAAATAAATAAATAAATAAATAAAACTGATCCAAGTGGGCTGCAATAGAATAAAAGTCGAGTAGGAACCATTGAAACCTACCTGTGGTTTACAGTGATGTCTACATTCCATTCATTATTGTTAATAGTGTCGTTACAACTAGGATGAGCTGATATGACAAATATTAGCCTAGCTCATAACTTCCGTTCCATGGCCTGCAAATATTTCAACCATGGAAGTTCAATCCCATCTTTTTCAGCCCACTTAAGTACTGGATCTGGTTCCTTTTACATCTTTTTTATTAAAATGAACTCACGAAACAGTATGAATGAAGGAATTGATTTATCACAAACATCACGGTGGGCCCTACCTAGATTCCTAGGGCAGGGCTTTAACAGGAAATCCGCGTGTGTTGGGTGGCACTCATACATTACAGTTCATCCAACACAACTAGAATGCATGCCGACTAATGATCTAACGAGCGATGATTCAACGTTCCATGCACGTTATTTTCCGCTTTTCACCGTGGACACGGATCTGACGGAAACAGATTGGCTACCCCTGCCACCAGCCAATGGCTGGGGTTGGTGCTCTGTGGGCCCCATCATGATGTATGTGTTTCATCCATGCTGTCCATCTATTTTTTTAGGTCATTTTATGGTATGTGACAAAAAATGACGTATATCCCAATCTCATTTGGACTACATTACAGGAAAAAAAGTTGAATGAACCTCTACCATTAAAAACATTTTGGGAGCATAAAAGTTTTGGATCAAGCTGATCTTTGTTTTTTCCCTTCATCTGGGTCTGTATGACCTAATCAATAGATTGGATGTCAAATAAACAGTACAGTGAGCCTTAAATGGATTTTAACGGTGGATATTCAGTATTATTTTCCTCTGGTGTAGTTTACCTATATTAATATTCCTCTCGTTTTTTAAAATAAAATAATCCGTAAAAAAATGAACGGAAAGAATGAAACACATACATCATTGTTGGGCTACATAGAACCGACGGTTAGCCACGGAAACGGATTGGCTACTCCCCTTGACACCAGCCCCGGGGCTGACGGTCAGTACTCTGTGGGGCCCACCATGATGTATGTGTTTCATCCATTTCGTTCATCCAATTTTACCGGTCATTTTATTGCTTGATTCGAAAAATGAGAGGTATATAAATTTCAGGTGGACCACACCACATGAAAACAATAGTAGTTGGATATTCATCATTAAAATCCTCGTAAGGTCTACTGTACTGTTTATTTGACATCTAGTATTTTGATTAGGTTATACAGGCCCAGATGAAGGGAAAAAACAAAAATCATATTGATCTTCAACTTTTATGGCCACAAAATATTTTTTAATGGTCCACGCTCATTCAATACTGTTTCATGTAATGTGGTCCAATTAAGAATGGGATATACCTCATTTTGGTCTCAACCTATAAAATAATCCTTAAAAATAGATGGACGGCATGGATGAAGCACATATATCATAGTGGGTCCCAGGGAGCACCGACCAACAACCATTGGATGGTGTCAGGCGGAGTAGCCAATCCGCGTCCGTCAGTCACGGGCTGGTGGGACGCGGTTCATGCGCTGGGAACTCATGTGGGACCGACTGCGTTGTTTGTGCGAAATCCTCCTGTCCATACGTTTTGTGAGTTCATTTCTGAAAAATGAGGCTAAAAATCAACTGTATCCAATGCGCAAGTGGGCCGAAAAAGTGATAATTGAACGTCCACTGTTGAAATATTTGTCGGCCCACAGATGTTTTGAATCATGATAATATTTGTTTTTTCAGTTCATCCCAGTAGGAATGACGCTATTAACGGTATGGATGTCATGTAAACATCACTGTCGAACCCAGGGAGGTTTCAACAGTAAGAATTTACCTGACCACATTTTCCTTTAATACGGCCCACTTAAGTCTTGGATCCTTCTCACTTTTGGTTTCATGTTCTAAAATGATCTCAAAAAATGGTTGAACGGAGTGGATTCCTGAAAAACATCATGGTGGGCCCCACCCACAATCCCAGCGTAGGAACTTCCTGCGAAAGGCTTTCGCAGGAAATCCGCGTCCGGGCTGGTAGCAGAGGAGTAGCCAATCGTTCTCGGATGTGACACCCACGTCGGACTCGGTTCTGTCATTCAACCACTGAACGTGGACACGTGGCAACACCTCAGCCACTGCTTTCCCACACCTCTTAGAAGCAGCTTCCAAGCACGCACTCAGTTTTGTAAGTGTACATGGGTGCCCTACATACCAAAAAAAATATACCTCTTACTTCGGCTAAAATAGAAATAACTAATTTCAACTGAAAAAGGTCTAAATACCGATAGTCAGATCTTCAAATTCTCATCCTTTTTTAGTCATGTACATGAGACTCAATTATCAATTGCATGGATTATTGAATTATTGGTCCAAATTGAAATGTAAACCAGTGTCTACCTTTGGGAGGCAGATTGGGTACTGTAATGTACGGGTTTTATCCACACTGCTCATTCATTTTTTCATATTATTTTAAGGTATTAAAGAAAAAATGAGGCAGATCTAAATATTAATTGGACCACACCACAAGGAGCAACTGTGATAATGACAACCACCGTTAAAACATTCCTAGGGCCCACCGTGATATTTATTTGTCATCTAATCTATTCAAAATCACATAGCCCTGGAGGAAAATACAAATATTATTTTGATCCAAAACTAGTTGCTATCAAAAAAAATTTAATGGTAAGTGTTTAATTCCTACTATGTGGCCCACTTGAGCATTGGAACCCTCTCTTTTTGGGCTTGCATATTAAAATGTTATAGAAAAATGGATGGATTGTGCGGATAAAACCCAAGGGGGCCCTCAAATCCCCCGTGCATTTGTACCTTCGGCATCCAGAATTCAGTTCGGGTGGCCCAAGTATGTACGGTGATGCTGACCTATGGGCCCGTGAGTAGAGCTTTAATGACATCTATCCTATCTATCACATATACAAGGTACACTGCCTCATGTTCACTCAGGAACCTATGAATCATGATAATAATAAAAAAAATCAATTAGGCCGTTATCAGAAACAGTTGAGGATTCCTTGAAAGCCAAGGATCCTGGGTGGGGGCACTGTGATGTTTGTGTGAAATCAATCTGTTAATTCATTTCTCGAGATCAATTTAGTAAATGGGACAAAAAATATTGCAGAGCCAAAACTAAAACGAGCTCCGTGGGAGTAAAAAGTGGAGATTTAGTGACCACCATTAAAATATTTATATGGCCATCAAAGTTGTAATGGTCTAATTTTATTTTATTTTATTTTATTTATTTATTTTATGTTTTCACTTTCATCCGGCATCTTCTTAAAGGATCTAAAACTTACCTTGTCAACTTAGACCTTGCACATACAAACAAAGCATTTGAGGACGAAAATCCCTTTCTAACGATAACTATGGCTACGGTTGATGGCCAAACGTCAAAGAAAATGAAAACTCACTTTGAAAAGTAAAGGTATTTTTGTCCTCGAATGCTTTGGCAGTACGTGGAAGCTATAAGTTGGAAAGGTAAGTTTTGAATTTATCATAAAAGATGTTGGACTTTAGGGCTTTTTTTTTTTTTTTTTTTTTTTTTTAAGTTAAAACTTAAAACTTATATATATATATATATATATATATATATATATATATATATATATATATATATATATATATATTATGAGGCATGCTCTCGTATGCACCTACACACGTGTGAACCTTTCCACATGTGTCATGGGTGTCGAATCCGAACGGTCCATAAGATGCGGAATCCCATGAAACCTTAGGAGGTGAATTTTCACCCTGATCTAAGATTCTAGTTGGCCATAATAAGGAGAAATTCAAATCAAGGAAAGAAACTGTTTGCATGTTTATGACCCACCAAAGTTTTGTTTCAAAGTAAAAATTGGTACCAGGGGGTTTTATGACGTCCTGCTTCATGTGAACCGTTCAAATTTTTGAGAATCATCAGATATGATGAGTTTTCAAAAAAGTTCGTAGGTAGTCCGTGCGAACTGGTTCACAAGTGAGTGTTCTGCTATATATTATAATATTTAATATATATTATATATAATATTTAATATTTAATATATTTATTAATCGAGCCTAGTCGAGCTCGAGTTCGAGCTTCGAGTCGAGTTAAAATGCCCCTTGGTCAAACTGGGATTGAACTCAACTCAAGCTTCAAATAATTAGCTTGGCTCGGCTCGAATCAGCCATTCAAGCTAAGTCAATCTGAGTTGAGTCGAGTCGAGCTGCGAGAGTTTTTGAAGCTAACTCGACTCATGAACAGCCCTACCTAGGCGCCAGAATGTAGTTATATGGAAATTTTGTGAAAGGTGAACCAAACTTTATAAACCCAAAAAGAAAAAAAGACAAAAAAGAAAAAAAGAAAGAGCAAGTCTACAGCAGATGTCGATCTAACCATCCATTTATTTCATTATTTATGGCCCCACCTTGTCTGAGTTTTTGCACACATGATCTACTGGCTGCTGTTGTCCTCGCGAGTGCAACAACCTTGCATGAGTTTTCAGGGAAACGGATCGGCTACTCCCCCTGCCACCAGCCACTTGGTGGTCTATACTCTGTGGGCCCTACTGTGATGTATGTGTTTCATCCATGCCGTTCATCTATTTTTCTAGATCCTTTTATGGTATGAAACAAAAAATGAGGTATATCCCAATCTCAAGTGAACCATGTTATAGGAAACAATGTTGAATGAACGTCTACCATTACAAACTTTTTGGGGGTGATAAAAGTTTTGGATCAGGCTGATATTTGTTTTATCCCTTCATCTGGGTCTGTATGACCTAATCAACAGATTGGATGTCAAATAAATAGTACAGTGGGCCTTAGTAGAATTTAAATGGGGGATATCCAATCACTATTGTTTTCCTGTGGTGTGGTCCACCTAAGATTTATATGCCTCTCATTCTTAGGATGAAGTCCTCAAATGATCTATAGAAATGAATGAACAGAACGGATGAAACACATACATCATTGTGGGGCTCACAGAGTACCACCATCAGCCACAGGGCTGATGGCAGGGAGAGTATCCAATTTGTTTCCATTAATTAGCACGTTCAGTGGATAAGCGGATTTCCTACGAAAGCCTTTCGCGATAAGGTCCTGCGCTGGGAACTTAGGTGGGGCCCACCGTGATGTTTGCCAGGAATTCATTCCGTCCGTCCGTTTTGTGAGCTAATTTTAGGGATTAAACCAAACTTGAACGAGATCCAAGACTCAAGTGGGTCGCACTAAAGGAAAAAGGTGGCTAGGGAAACTTCTACGGTTGAAACTTTTCTGGGTTCGACAGTGATGTTTACATGCCATCCATACCGTTAATAATGTCATTCCTACGGGGATGAACTGAAAACAAAAATATTAGCATGCTTCAAAACTTCTGTGGCCCCACGAATATTTCAACTGTAGACGTTCAATTATCACGTTTTCCAGCCACTTGGGCATTATATACAGTTCATTTTTGGCCTCATGTCCTAAAATGTACTCACAAAATGAATAGACGGTGAAAATTTCTCACAAACATCCTAGTGGGCCCCACCTGGGTTCCAGCGCAGGAACTTCTTGCGAAAGCCTTTCGTAGGAAATCCGCGTCCGATAAGCAGACTGGTATGCATTTCATGCTACTTCTATCCACTCGACACGTGGCAACCTGTAGAGGCTAATTTGGTTCACCCTCAAAACTGGCAGCGAAACAGTTTGTGGTCAGGAAGGACGCAGATTTCTGCGAAAGCCTTTCACAGGAAGTTCCTACTCTTGGAAATTAGGTGGGGCCATCATGATATTTGTCAGAAATCCTTACCGTCCATTCATTTTGTGAGCTAATTTTAGGAGAGTAGGCCAAAATTGAACAGAATCTAAGACTCAAGTGGGTTGTACTAAAAGAAAGGTAGTTAGGGAAATTCCTACCGTTGAAACTTTCATGGGTTCGACAATAATGTTTATATGCCATCCATACCATTAATAATGCCATTCCTTCTGGGATGAACTGAAAACACAAATATAAGCATGATTCAAAACTCCTATGGCCCCACGAATATTTTAACTGTGGAAGTACAATTATCATGTTTTTGGCTCACTTGAACATTTTATTAGGGTTCATTTTTGGCCTTATGTCCTGAAATGAACCCACAAAATGGATGGACGGTGAGGTTTTCTCACAAATATCACAGTGGGCCCCGCCTGCGTTCCCAGCGCAGGAACCTCCTGCTTAAGCCTTTCGCAGGAAATTCGCGTCCGGTCAGGAAACGCTCTAAAACCCAGTCAGCCTACAACCACCACGTCAACAACCTTTTCTCTCGACACAAATCGAATCCTGCCCACCCCGACATTGATCGCGACTCGAGCCAAACACGACGTCTCGTGCGGGCGCCATTTTTGTCAACACCTGACCGAATTCGCTTAGGTCGTGACGTGGGGCCCACCTTGATATATGTGTTGTATATCCGCACCGTGTATCCGATGTTCAATATTATTTTAAGATTTTTAACCAAAAAGGAAGTAGACCCAACTCTCAGGTGGACCACACCATAGGAAACAGTGGTGATTGAACGCATACGATTAAAAACATCCTTCGGCTCACCCTAATATTTATTTCCCATCCAACCTTTTGTTAAGGTCAAAATGATCTGTATAAAGGGAAAGTGCAAATATCAGGTTGACCCAAAACTTTTATGTAGCACAAGAAGTTTTTAATGATCAACCCCATTGTTTCCCTTGGTGTGGTCCACCTGAGATCTTGATCTGCTTATTTTATGGACCCACAAACTAAAATGAGCTTGAAAAACAAATGGATGACGTGGAGACAATATATTCATTAGGTTCCCCACGGTCACGACCTGACCAAAATCGGTCATTTCCCAACGAGACTGAATCCGTGCCCCTCGGCACATTCACGTGCTGACGTGTAAGAAAGTTTGTGGCTAGAAGAGGAGCCTTTCGGTATATCACAATGGACATCGCTCTGTCAATCTCACTTATCACGTGTGTGCTTACTAATTAAATCCGACCATCCATCAGGTTCTCCAGACACCAAAACAAACAAACTACGAAATGGAGATCCAATCATCTGATTGAAATCCTCCTTTAGTTATGAAATCTGTTTGAAGAGCATGGATTGGCTAGATGGGTCTTTCTCATATAAAATAAACCATCCGTAGATGAAATAAGTAAAGCCCATTGGAAGAAAAATAAAAAACGATTGATCGTATATCCATTAACGGTTGAGATTACTAAAGACGACTCAAACCCTCGTTTCAGCTCCAAAGCTCACACACCAAACACCAAAAGTTCACAGAAAGAGAGAAAGAAATCTGTGTGATCTTCAGATGGGTCCTTTTTAATCTGATCTTTGTATGTTCATATCAGATGGCCGAGAAAAACCCACAAAAAAATCGGCATTTTTTGGTGTTTTTCGGTGCTCTCACGCTCTGTTCCTCTATTTCTTCCCTGAACTGAATTTCCCAATTCATATTTTCTCTCCATGAACTCATCAAGAGAAATCTCAACCGTATAATCGAAGATTTCTTTCATGGGTCGTGTTGGGGAAAAATATGTTAAGTCCGAAGACTCGGATTTCGAGTAGGTCGGCTCCGCTGGTACTGCCCGAAGAGTCCGAAACAACGGTCGGAGCCGAGTGAATAATGAAAAGGCCAAGAGGCATAAGCATAAGATGGCCAAAGTTACTCGGTCGGAGAGATAGCTGAGTCTGCGTAAGCCTACAGAAGGCCGAGTAACTTAAAAGTCGTCCGACCAAGAGAGAAAAGCCGACATGGAGTGTTGGTTCCGTCGGCCACAGAATAAGGAAGGGTGACGAGTAAACACAGAGACTTCCATCCGTAAGGAGGCAGAAAACTTACTCGCTTAGGCAGACCGAGACTCTTTCAGAGTCGGTGACGGTCGAGTCGAGACCAAAAAAAGCGTGTGAATATAAATGCCGCCCCGAAAATCTAGAAACACAGGTGTCCGATCCCGAGATTCTCGAGATCGGACGAAATCAGTTGAAAGGATTAAATCTCCGGATAACCAGGAGAAGAATCCTCATACGATGAAGATTCTTAAGATCTATAAATATTCAAGTCCTTTACAGAAGCAGGTACGGGATACAAAACTCAAAAAACCCTTTGCCATTGATCTGAAGACTGACTTAAGCATCGGAGGTTCCCCGGCTTTAGCCAGGGTCTCCTTTTTATTGTTGATTGTGCAGGTGGGAGACGATCCAACTCAGAGAGCCGTCCCGTAAAAATACACCAACAGTTTGGCGCCGTCTGTGGGAAACGGGCAAAAGGCCATTTTCTACGATCTATTGAATGACAAGAACTAGGAGGGCGGATCAAGATGAAGCGGGGGAGGCCGCTGCCAGCACAGCTCAGGGAGCTCCCCCAACGACACCTTCGACAACACCGCCTGCGACTACCAGCTAACAGAATCGAGGGAACGCACAGTTGGATCGAGAAGTCCAAGAGATGTGTTCCGAGATGGTGTTATGAAACACATGTTGGAACAACTGTGTAATCAGCAGATGCAGCAGCGTCATAAGTCAGCGCATGTTCTCCCGCCAGCATCCGTGGCACAGCCTACTGCTCCACAATCGCCTCGAGAGCCGAGTCAGCATTAAAGACCGAGTCAGCCAGCGCCGGCTCGTTCTGCAACGATCATTTTGTCTCCCTCTGATTTGCGGCATAAAATAGATCAGAGGAGGCGAAGTCGGCTTCTTATAGAAGAAATGGAGGAGAGTGCAGAACCGTGGAAAGTCGATATATAAGACTTCAAAAATGAGGTCCGAAAAAAGATGGAAAGAGGATGGCAGACATGAAGCACGGTCGGAACACGAATCCGACCATATTCGAGGAAAAAGCTTCTCCATTTGTGGACGAAGTAATGCAGGCACGGTTACCGGAGAGGTTCCGCTTACCTCAGATAACTCCCTTTTTCAGAAAAATCGATCCGACAGAGCATATTGAATGCTTCAGAACCTATATGGAGTTGCACGATGCTTCGGATGTTGTTATGTGTCGAGCCTTCTCTCACACACTAACTGACGTAGCCCTACATTGGTTCAAGCAATTAAAACCGAAGTCAATTAAATCATTTGTTGAACGCAGTGACGCTTTCCTCAACAACTTCATCGGTGGAAAGAAAAAGCTAAAGCCGCCCGCGCATCTAAACAACATAGTTCAGAAGGAAGGAGAGCTGTTAAAAGATTACATCAAGCGTTTCAACTTCGAATCTCTGTAGGTTCGGAGACACTCGGAGGAGACAACGCTTAACGCTCTCATGCAAGGGGTGAGAGATAAACCTTTTTTGGCGTCCCTGGACAAGAATCTGCCCGAGACTTTGGGTGAATTTATGGTTCGTTCGGACAAATATGCCGATGCCGAAGAGACCCGACTCCTGCGCGAGAAGGTCCAGAACACAAAACCCTCGGCTAAAGAGTCGGCCGAGAAAGAAACCGACTCAGCCAGGGGAAAGAAGCAAAAAGATGATCGGGCACGAGATGAAGGCAGGTCGAGCAAACGACCCGATAGAAGATTTTCTACATACACCCCTCTGAACAAGTCTCAAGAACAGGTGTTGATGAAAAGCAAGAATGAGGGTTTCTTCAACTGGCCTGGAAAACTCCGAGGGAACCCGAATTGACGGAATAAGAACAAGTACTGCCACTATCATCGAGACCATGGTCACAACACAAGTGATTGTTATCACTTGAAAGATAAAATCGAGCGGCTAATTAAAGAAGGCCAACTCAGAGAACATATGGAAGGATCTGATGCTCCAGCAGGACCGAGTGAAGATCGGCCCATAGAAGAGATCCGGACGATTATCGGAGGGCATCAGGGCGGTGGAGATTCCAACAATTCATAAAAGAATCACCCTAGGAGCATCAATCGTCCAGAGTTCGAGATTCTTCTGTTGTCCCGGCCTTCCAAAGAAAAGAAAAGAGATAAATATTGCATCTCATTCACTGAGGAAGATGCTCGAGGCATCCATCATCCTTATGATGATGCGCTCGTAATCGCCCTCACTATCGCCAATAAGAAAGTGTTCCGAATACTAGTGGACACGGGATCGTCGGCAGATGTGTTGTTCACCCAAGCATTCGACAAAATGGGCATAGGACGATCGACCTTACGACTGGTCCGAACCCCACTCATAGGATTCTCGGGTGGACAGGTACTTCCAGAGGGAATCGCTTCACTACCACTCACTGCCGGAACTGCACCTCACTAGACAACTGCGATGGTCGACTTCCTGGTCGTGGACCAACCATCAGTGTACAATGCTATACTCGGTCGATCATCTCTAAGCCTCCTTCAAGCCGTGGTATCTACGTACCACATTTTCATGAAATTTTTGACTGAGTCGGGAGTAGAAATTGTAAAAGGAGATCAACAAGACTCCCGGCGATGCTATGCGACCGCAATCAAAGCGCCGACGGAAGTATCGATGATCGAATCGCTGGACCCTCGAATCGAATCTCACAAACGAGGGCAACTGATGGAAGAACTCATCTCGGAACCCTTAACCAAAACAGACAAGTCGAAAGTAGTGTAAATCGGCTCGTCTCTGAGTTCACCTCTTAAAGAGGAACTGATCGCCTTGCTTCGGCGGTGTGCCGATATATTCGCTTGGAGCCACGAAGATATGTCCGGAATCGATCCCTTGGTCATAACGCACCGACTCAACATCGACCCGACTTACAGGCTAATCCGACAGAAGAGACATGCTCTCGACCCAGAAATGTACACTATCATCGAAGAGGAAGTTGACAAGCTCCTTAAGGCCAAATTCATTGAAGAGATATATTATCCAGAGTAGATAGCCAATGTTGTGCTCATGAGAAAAGCCAATGGGAAGTGGCGTCTCTGTATAGATTATACAGATTTGAACAAATTCTGCCCCAAGGATAGCTTTCCTCTTCCCCTCATTGATCAGTTGGTGGACAGTACTGCAGGACATGAATTGCTTAGTTTTATGAATGCTTATTCAGGCTACAATCAAATTGTAATGCATGAAACTGATAAATTAAAAATCACCTTTGTCACCGACAAAGGCCTTTACTGTTACCGAGTGATGCCATTTGGTTTGAAGAACGTCGGAGCAACGTATTAAAGGTTATTGAACAAAATGTTCGCTCGGTAGATTAGCCGAACTATGGAAGTATATATAGATGATATGCTCGTCAAAAGTATACACGCAGCCGACCATGTGACGGACCTAGAAGAAATGTTCTTGACTTTACGTAAGTACAAAATGAAGTTGAATCCTAGCAAATGTGCTTTTGGTGTGAGCTCGAAAAAATTTCTCGATTTCCTCGTTAGTCAGCGAGGAATCGAAGCGAATCCCGAGAAGATCAAAGCTTTGCTTGATATGGAGTCTCCGAAAATAATTAAAGACATTCAAAGGCTGACAGGGAGAATAGCTGCCCTTAATCGCTTCCTGTCTCGAGCCACAGATAAATGTCTCCCGTTCTTCAAGCAATTGAAGGGACGACAGACGATAGAATGGACGGAAGAGTGTGAAAAAGTATTTCAAGAACTATAGTCTTATCTCGGGTCTCCACCACTATTGTCTAAACCCGAGACAGGAGAAGCTTTATTGTTATATTTGGCTGTATCCGATGCAGCAGTCAGCTCGACCCTAATACAAGAGAGCGAAGGGAGGCAATTACCAGTGTACTATGTCAGCAAAGCCTTACTACCGGCAGAGACAAGGTATCCTCAGCTCTAGAAAGTAGCCCTAACTTTGGTAGTATCCTCGCGATGACTCCGGCCATACTTTCAAGCTCACACCATCATCATTGTGACCGACTTACCACTGCGCCAAATTCTTTAAAAGCCAGAGGCTTTCGGCCGACTCACAAAGTGGGCTGTCGAATTGAGCGAATTCGACATACAGTACAGGCCGAGGACGGCCATAAAAGGACAAGTTGTCACCGATTTTCTTGTTGAAGTGACCTCCAAACATAACACAATGTCTGATTCTGATGAGGTTATTGAATCAGCGGCTTCTTCTTCTTTTGGCCCATCACCTGATCCGGCTCCTTGGAAGTTATTTGTCGATGGCTCATCCAATTCTAAGGCAAGCGGGGCCGGGGTAGTATTGAAAACTCCTGATCAAACTTGAATGCAGTATGCCTTACGACTTGGATTCCAAGCGTCGAATAATATATCAGAATACGAGGCCTTATTACTCGGCCTTCGACTCGCCGCAAGTTTAGGTGCAACTCATTTCAATGTTTTCAGTGACTCGCAGCTGGTCGTTAACCAAATCTCTGGTGTTTATCAAACTCGAAAAGAACAACTGAAGGCATACATGGTAAAGGCCAAAGAATTAATCAGCGGATTCCAGAAATGTGAAGTAATTCGGATACCCAGGATCGACAATGCCAAAGCTGACTTGTTAGCAAAGCTCGCCTCGATCGACGAAGAGGACATACCTCGATCGGTTCTCATCGAATACGTAGTTAAACCGAGTATAAATGAGCCGATAGACATACTTCCTATCGACTCAGAACCTACTTAGTTTGATCCAATCATCTGTTATTTTAACGATGGAGAACTACCGGAAGATCGTACCGAGGCACGACGGCTAAAGGTTCGAGCGTCGCGTTACACCGTCTTGAATGGGGTATTGTACAAGAAAGGGTTTTACGCTCCCTTACTAAGTTGTGTGGACTCCCATGAAGCCGATTATATTTTATGGGAGATACACGAAGGAATATGTGGGAACCACTCAGGAGGACGTTCGCTCGCCAACAAAGTGTTACGGCAGGGGTATTACTGGCCGACTATACAACATGATTCTAAGAGGTTCGTCCAAAGGTGCGACAAGTGTCAGCGATTTGCGGTTATCCAGATGCAACCCCCCGAGAAACTGACTCTGATGTCTGGACCGTGGCCCTTTGCACAGTGGGAAATCGACATCATCGGACCCTTCCCCAGAGAGGGAAGGGTCAGATCAAATTTGCTGTGGTTACAATAGATTATTTCACGAAGTGGGCCGAAGCCGAGCCATTAGCAAAGATTACCGAGTAAAAAATCACAGACTTTGTTTGAAAAAATATCGTATGTCGGTTCGGGATACCTCGGACCATTATTACCGATAACGGAAGGCAGTTCAATAACAAACAATTCCGCGAGATGTGCAGCAATCTTGGGATCCGGAACGTGTATGCCTCGCCTCATCATCCCCAGACGAATGGACAGGTCGAGGCCGTTAACAAAATTATAAAGCAGCATCTCCGAATGAAGCTCGATGAAGTAAAAGGAACATGGGCCGAGGAACTTTCAAATATACTGTAGGCCTATCGAACTACAACACGGACTGCCACGGGAGAAACTCCCTTCTCCCTTTGTTATGGCTCGGAAGCAGTTGCCCCGGTTGAGATCGGTATTGGCTCCGCCCGAGTCAACACGTTCAGTGAACAGGAGAATAACGAACTCCTGTCACTCGGGCTCAATTTGTTGAAAGAGAAAAGAGAAAGAGCTCGATTACGAATGATGGCTCGACAGAGGCAAGTGTCTGGATTTTACAACAGTCGAGTTAAAGTCAGACGATTCCGAGCTGGGGATATGGTCCTCCGAAAAATGTTTCCAAACATGAAGAAAGTTGGGGCGGGCACATTGGGACCCAACTGGGAAGGCCCCTATATCGTCTCGAGCACCATCCGCCCTGGAACGTATCAGCTGTAAGACGTAAATGGGCAACTGTTGCCTCACCCATGGAATGCTGAACATCTCAAGATCTATTACCCGTAAGGCAGAATAGAAAGTGTTAAAGAATAATGGAAGAGAGATATAATTGAAGTCAATTCAATAAAACTAAAAGTTTCATTTTTTCTAAGTGTTTAGCGTCGAATTACAGCCTATGGTAAAGTTACAAAAAAGAGGGATGACACAACTTCTGGTAGAGTGAATGATCACCCTCGGTCGGGGACCACTCCTTAGACTGAGCCAGAAGGACCAGCCTCGTTGGCAGCAGCGTCCGCAGCAGGAGCTTCTCCGTCGGCAGCATCAATGCCAGCAGCCTCGACCTCAAGACTATGAGCTTCAAAAGTCAAAAAGTCGAGGTCAGGAAAGGCAGCCTTCATCTCCAAAATACAAGCCCTGTAACCACCTTGATAAAGGCGGTCCCTCTCTTCCTCAAATTCTGAGGACTCAAGGAAGGTGTCTATGGCCCGGTCGTGTGCCTCCTTGGCTCGACGGGCCTCCTCTTGAGCTTCCTGGATGAGGGCTGCAGTGTCGACCCTTGTAAGACCCGTATCTTAGTCCGTACACTTCCGCGGTCTTACCGGTCGAATTCCAACAACTTTCGACCCTTAACCATTATCGACGCGCGACCCTAATTCATGTGCTGACAACCCGAGTCGACTCAACCCGAGACCAATGCCATAGCGACCGCACCGTCGCCGCGGTTCCGATACCGTGACTCGCGCGCCGAGGCGATACCCTGATCAAGAGTTATGGGCCAACGTTCGGTGCGAGAAAATGCCGCGCGTTGCGAAACCCAATGGAATCTCTACGATGTGTCGATTTGGAGCGAAGGGCAAGCTTGCCCCGAGATTCATAGGACCTTTTGAGATCACTGGGCGCATTGGCACCGTGGCCTATCGGCTTGCCTTGCAATCACAGTTGTCTGGCGTCCACGACGTTTTCCACGTCTCTATGTTGAGGAAGTGTGGGTCAGACATAGTTCCCGTTATTGATTGGCAGCCGCTTGAGGTTCGTGAGGACGCTTCTTACATTGAGCAGCCAGTTCGTATCCTTGATCGGAAGGAGCAGGTCCTCAGAACCAAGGTCATTCCGTTGGTGAAGGTGTAGTGGGGTCACCATTCTGTTGAGGAGGCTTCTTGGGAGCATGAGGCTGAGATTCGAGAGCGTTATCCTCATCTCTTTGATGGTTGATCATGTGATGTATTTTGTGCGCTGTTCCTGATTCTATATGATGATGTTATATCGCTTCTTTTTCATGGGTAATGCTTAGTTGCGATGCTTGTGTAAATTTTGAGGACGAAATTTTTATAAGGAGGGGAGAGCTGTAAGACCCGTATCTTGGTCCGTACCTTTTCGTACACTTCCGCGGTCTTACTGGTCGAATTCCGGCAACTTTCGACCCTTAACCAGTATCGACGCGCGACCCTGATTCATGTGCCGACAACCCGAGTCGACTCAACCTGAGACGAATGCCATAGCGACCGCACCGTCGCCGCGGTTTCGATACCGCAACTCGCGCGCCGAGGCGATACCCTAATCAAGAGTTATGGGCCAACGTTCGGTGCGAGAAAACGCCGCGCGTTGCGAAACCCAATGGAATCTCTACGATGTGTCACATCAATCACATCAATCCCATCAATCAATCACCCATCAACCCATCACATGTCAAGTACACATCACTCTCACCCAAATTTCCAAGCAACCACAAAAGTCTTCACATCTCATACCTCTCTTACACAAAAAGCCACAAAAGTCTTCACCACCCATACCTCTCTTACACAAAAGCCACAAAAGTCAAGTTTTTCTTACACAACCATCACTCACCCATCCATCCATCACTCTCTCTCTCTCCCTTTACATCACTCTCTCTCTTTCTCTCTTTCTCATTCCAAAATTTCCAAGCAACAAAAATTCCAAGAGCCCCATACGTATGGAAATTTTCCAACTTTCCTAAGCTCTAAGTGGCCCACCTTCCTACCCCAAAATCTCCCATCTCAACCCTCCATTCTTCATCTTAGCCATTGAAGTTGAAGACAAGGTGCCAAGGAACCTCTAGGAGCAAGAAGATCGGACGGTGGGTGCCTCTATAGGACAGTTTTTCTCATTTTTATGATGGGCCAAGTGAGGCCCACCGATCAATGGTGTGGATCTCACTTGGGACCCTAATATGTGGTGGATGGACCACATGGATCATCATGATCATTCCATGATGGGACCATTCTCCATGGACCCCATCATGATGTTTATTTTCTCTTCAAAGGTCATCTAGACCGTCCATGTTGGTGGGGAAAGGATCCCCACCGTTGATTTTAAATTTCGGTGGTCCCACATGTTTTAAGGCCCACTTGTTGTATGATTTGTTGCTAGGGAGGGCCCATAATGACGGGGTCCCTCCATCACAAGCCGTGTCCCACTCTCCATATCTCTCTCTCTCTCTCTTTTATTTTATTTTATTTTATTTTATTTTATTGCAATAGGAGGGTGTGGCCCACTTGAATGGATCCCACCTTGATGTAATTTTTATTCAAGTGGGGCCCACCTTGGACATTGAGCCCATGGCACCCATCAGTGGTGGCCCACTCCATCAGGGCCCACACTCAAAAAAAAAAAATTTAACAAAAGACCGTCCAGCGTCTGGGACGCTGGACGTTTCAACAGAAAGGGAATAAAGGAAGAAAGAAAAAGAAAAGGGAAATGGTGGGCTGCTCCAACATGGCCCCACCTTGATGTATATTTTTAATCCAAGCCATCCATTTTATTCTCGGGATCGTTTTAGGCGTTGAGCCGAAAAATGAGATCGATCCAATTATCTGGCGGGCCGTGGCATTAAGAATACTATTATCTTCCTTTAAAACTTGAAAAAAATGATTTCTGGGGTCCACCAGAAGCTTGGACCTACCTGAAACTTGTTTTGGACCCCTATTTTTGTGGGAAACATGCAATGGACGGGATAGATTTGTTTAATGTGGGTCCCACCTAGGAAAACAAAATTAAAGGAAATCCATGCATGCGTTTGCTACTTGACGTCCAGAGGTGTCTGGACGTCCAACCAAAAAAAAAAAGAAGAAAGAAAGGAAAAGAAGGGAAATGGTGGGCCACTCTTGTAAGCCCCAACTTAATGCATGGATTTAATCCAAGCCTTCCACCATCTTCCTCAGATTAATTTAGGCGTTGAACCAAAATTTGGGACCAATCCGGAACTCAGGTAGGCCATACCATCTAAAATCATGAGGAGACATGCCTGAAACATACAAAAGCATTTGGTGGGGCCTACCTGAAATTTGGACGTGGCTGAAACTTGGTTTGGACGCCTAATTTTTTGGAACACATGCAATGGGTGGGGTAGATCTGGTTAATGTAGGTCCCACCTAGGATAAAAAAATAAATTTTTTTTTAGCATGACTTTGTGCCATGAGTCCAGAGACGTCCACGTTAAAAAGGGTGGCCGCATTGGCCCACTTGTAGACTCCACCATGGTGTATATTTTACATCTATACCGTTCATTTAATAGGTCCCCTTGAATGGTGCGTTGACTCCAAAAATCATCCACAAACTGAACTCAGGTGGGCCATACCATCCAAATCATGTGAAGACATGCCTAAATCATATAAAAACACTTGGTGGGGCCTACCTGAATTTTGAATGTAGCTGAAACTTGGTGTGAACCCTCAAACAGGTGGGACACACGTAATGGACGGGTTGGATTACAAATAAACACTTTGGTGGGCCCTATATGGGACCCACTGTGGTATGTGTGGCTTACCACACCGTACACAACAGTGGGTGGTGACACCCACTGTGATACAAGTGTTCACTCACGCCGTCCGTCCACGGCAGTGGACGGTGGCCCCCACTCAGATGTATGTATTGTGTCCACGCCGTCCATCACGTGGGACCCTGGCCACGTGACGTTATGAACAGGTTTGGATGGCAAGAAACATTACAGTGGGCCCTAGGCCATGTGATTCAATGAACAGTTTGGATGCAAATAAATAGTGCAGTGGGCCCAGGTTGGGTAGAAAATATACATTACGGCGGGCCCTGGGTCTATATGACCTTATCAACAGGTTTGAATGGAAAATAAACATTTTGGTGGGCCCCTTGCTACATGGCCTTATCAACAGGTGGGATGTAAAATAAACATTTTGGTGGGCCCCTTGCCACACGGCCTTAACAACAGGTTGGGCGGCAAATAAGCATTTCAGTGGGCCCAGGATTGGCTGGGAAATAAATGTTATAGTGGGCCCACATGGGAGTCTACCATGATGCATGAGTTTCATCCAAACCGTCCAACCATTTTGAGATCATTTTAAGGCCATTGTTGAGGCCCATCTTAATGTATTTGTGGCCCGCCCACTAAGGCCCACTTTGTTATTTATGGGCCCATGTGTGTAGGCCCAATTGATGTATTTGTGGCCCATTGTTGAGGCCCACTTTGGTATAAGGCCTATGTGATTAGGCCCATAAAGCTCATGTGATTGGGCTCATTTTTTTTATGAATTCTAAGGCCCATGGGTTATGACCCATTGCAAAGAACCTCAGGCCCATTGGTGAGGCTCATTGAGGTGATCCGCTTGATGAATGTAAGGCCCATATGATACGGCCTAATTGATGTACTTAAGACCCAATTGAGTTCAACTAGGTCCATTGCAATGCGTGATCCCTCTATGGCATATAACGATATTTATAGTAAGTAATGCCTTAGGAACAATGATGGTTAGATGCCCACATTGTAAGGATGATGTCGGTTAAATGTCCGCATTGTCACTCTCCCTAAGGCACACTAATAGACCCATACTTGTAGTAAGTAGGCTATCTCGGCCCATCTCAGTTATACGCAAAGCCCATCTTGATTATAACATGTTAGTACAGTTCCATGACTCATGATCATACGCATCATATGTATGCTTGACGTGAGAGTTGTCTGATCATAGCATTTGCCTTCGGGCAGGTTGTTTATGGGCTCCCGGTTAGGCGGTGTTGCCCTACATGAGCGCACGATATGCGCAGGATTGGTTGCATGACTGGATAGTGTGATTCATGCATTCCGCATTTGTGTGACATGATTACTGTACGCCCTAGCGACATCAGGGCCGTAGCCTCCATAGACAGATCGTGGTTGGCAGGATTGGATACCGAAAATCTTGTTCTACATGGGGTACTATAGATATCCCTGGGTGAAAGTCCCTAAACCCTTATGGTACCAAGAGGTTTCTCCAACGTCTAGACCGAGTGGGTAGATGAGCACTGAGTGCCGAATACCAGTTGGCTGTGCTCTCCACTGTGTCGTGGTCGGTTGGAAGGGGGTGCGGCCTTACCCGTCCGAGTGTAGGGGGCAATGCTAGGCTGAGTTTGACCAGCTCGAGGAATGGGTCCGCTATCGACGAGTCGCGCCCGATATTGGCAGACGGATAGTGAGGTCTTTTCCACTTACCTTATTGTGCGCGATGTGGCGGTAATCTGGTTTAGAGTGTATTAGACCCCGGTGATATTCCATACTTTGAGCTGTATTGATGTGTGGACATAGATAAGGACCTGTATGCTTGAGCTGCATTGCACATCGCATGTCCTTGGGATGGCCGATACCATTCATGTCTTGCATCGCATAGCCTTGTTACGGCTCATGATATTATAGATTCATCTGTATATTCTGCTTTACTCTGACATTGCATGTTCATATTACTACCTTGCGCACACACTTTCACCACCCTCTAAGCTTTCTGTAAGCTTATGCACGACCGTTGCGTGTAGGTGACGTTGGATCGCAGCAGCGTTGAGACAGGAGCACGTTGCTGAGCATTTTGGAGTTTTTGTACTTTACCTTTGTATTTCCCTTTATGCTCATTGTACTTGTAAAGTTTTTGATCATAGTGGAAATGTAATGGATTTCTTGGTTGTTGTTTGTGGGTTATGCCTTTGGTTATGCTTATTACGAATCAAACTGATGTTGAAAATCCTCCTCGTAGCATCCCAGGATCGGAACCTGGCGAATGGGAGCTAGGAGCCGAGAATGGGGTTCTACGGAGGCTGTCGGCGCCGGATTCGGCGATCGGGAATTTTGTGAGCTCGATTTCTGAGTTTGGGGCGTGACAACCCTAACCCGAGCGAGAGTGCTCTCACAAGCGCTGTGAACTTGAAGAAGATACTGATGTTTTTTCTCGACCTCCTTTAGAAGTGAGGTCAAATGGGCATTGTCAGCTTTGGCTCCTTCAAGAACCATCCTTGCATTCTCGGCCTCTTTCCTGGCATCCTCAGCCGCCTTCCTGGCAATTGACAGATCGCCAATCATAATGCCGATGCGACCCTCGGTGATCTCTCTGCGACCCTCTGCCTCGGCCACAACTCTCTTCGCTGTCTCTGTCTCGTTCGCGAGCTTTTAAGCAGCGGACAGCTCTGAGCAGGCCTTAACGATGCAGGGGGCCAACTGCGAATGGAAGACAGTAAGTAATAAGTAAGGACTCAGTCGGGAATAACAGAGAAGAGAAAAGAAAGAATTTTACATCAAAAAGTGGCCTCGCCATATGTCCAAGAGTCTGCAGAGTCGGGCCATTGTAGAAGCTGGCAAAATCTCTCTCACTCCCGTGCGCGATGGCCCAAGGGATCATCCCCGAAATGACCTTGGAGAAGGGAGACTCCTGTTGAGTCATCTCCCCTCTCGAGGGTTCCCCGCTTGGGACCTCTCTCAGCCTCTAGACCTCTTCTACCATGGGTCCTGGCTCGGGAACCGACTGAGAGACGGGAAGACTCGGCTCCACTTCTTCGGCCCTCTCATCAGGGTCGAAAAGTACGACTACCTGCGGGGCGGCAGGGACAGGAGCAGACGGGGCAGCTGGCTCATTGGCCTTTGCAGCGGTCTTCTGTTGCTTCAAAGGCCGAGACCTCGACTGGAGAGCCGACCTCGGAGGGGCTTTGACCTTGGATATTGGCTTCAGGGACGGGCGAGACTCGGTCATGCTGTCAGAAGCCGACTTAAGATATGGGCGAGCCTCGGGAAGGTCTGAAAAGAAGAATGAAGATGGGTTAGACAGGAAACCGAAAGAATGAAACAGAGCAGGATGAATTACCTGAGACAAATAAGTCTAAACCCGCGAGATGAAGACGCTCGGGTTGTAACAGCAGTTTTCAAGATCGGTCTTCTGCACTTAGCTTCTTTAGCTCTCTGATCCGAGCTAGAGCGCCGGACCCGAGCTTCCCTCTTTTCTTCAAGATATCTGCAAAGCGTCATGAGGTCAGGATCAGCATAAGACGATGAGGAAGAATAAAGATTATAGAGCCAAGTCACCAAGTCACCTGGTTTTCGAAACGAGCGAGAGACTCGAGGTTCGTACGGCCACGAATCGGCCAACTCCCATTGTCCGCACGCCCAAAACCACCTCTCCTTCCAGTGTTTGTTAGAAGTGGGTGGGTCAGTGATCAGAGACCCACCTTTGCCTCTCCATGCACTCAGGAAGTATAGGCCAGGAAAACTTGAGTTTGGCCTTACTTGGTACAGATAGAGGAATTCGTCAACGGTTAGTGGGGGTTGCTCTAGCTCGGCCCATAACACAATGCACCCAAATAAATTCCTCCATCCGTTTGGAACAATCTGACCGAGAGCGAGTTTGACTCGGGATATAAAATCGCGAGCAATGAGTTGGAGTGGCAGGCGCAAGCCACAATGCATCGCGAGCTGAAAAATCGCGACCATCCCCGCAGGGGGATGGTCAGGCGAGTCTTCCGGATGAGGAAGATGAAGCACGACCGAGTCTTGGACATGGAACCGAGCTCGGATTCGGTTTAGGTCGGACTCAGTCAAAACCGAGGCAACAAGACCTCTCGGATCGTCTTTGGCTCCTTCTCCCTTGGAAGAGGATTCAAAAGCTTCTACAATCTGGTTTACAGGATTTGGGACAGCCACTCCCTCGGCTATAATGTTTCATCTTCTCCCTCTTCCTCCTCCAATTGATCCATCCCGAGATTAGGTCTCCCTGGACGGGTCACTAAAGACACTCCACCACGGGAAGACCGGCTTGAGCAGGACGCTCAGCCGATGAGTCATTGGACCCCCTTACAAGCCGGAATGCGGAATCAGCGCCAACGGCGAACTCCGTCAGTAAAGAGGGTGGTTCCAAAACATTTCAGAAATGTTGGGACACACCATCATCTCCGGACATTCCCTCCCGGGGGCTCTGGGAGCCACGCGCAGCCATTAACGACTATAGGAATGGAGGGAAAGAACTCACCGGCGAAGATAGCAGCGGATGCAAAAAGAGTTAACTGAGGAAGGAACAACAGCGGAGGAAAGGAAGAAGGAGAGGTAGGAAGAAGATACAGGGGCGGGAGGAAGGAAAGCGAAAATAAAATTTGTACGTTCCTCCCGCCCAGCCTTCTTATAGCCAAGCCACGTGGCAGGACATTTAATAAAAAAGTGAAACGACGCTTCCTTCGACTCCCCCGCTCGACATGTGGCACGCTCTGATTGACGACAACAATTCCCTCGCCACGCGTCCGACTCCCATAAGCGGGCGAAAAGACCTGGCGGCCGGCCGGACGTGCGACCTCGGGAAATACACCGTCATACGTTAGGGATGACGCAAAGGGCATTAAATGTCTCATCATGACCTCAAACTCTAATACGAACTGACCTAAAAACTCATTACTCCTTGGTGTCGTGGATGACACAAGGAGTAAGGGGGGCTCACTGTTGGGAAAAAATATGTTAAGTCCGAAGACTCGAATTTCAAGTAGGTCGGCTCCGCTAGTACTGCCCAAAGAGTCTGAAACAATGGTCGGAGCTGAGTGAATAATGAAAAGGCCAAGAGGCATAAGCATAAGACGACCAAAGTTACTCGGTCGGAGAGATAGCTGCGTCTGCGTAAGCCTACAAAAGGCCGAGTAAGTTAAAAGCCGTCCGACTGAGAGAGAAAAACCGACATGGAGTGTTGGTTCCGTCGGCCATGGAATAAGGAAGGGTGACGAGTAAACATCGAGACTTTCATCCGTAAGGAGGCAGAAAACTTACTCGCTTAGGCCGACCGAGACTCTTTCAGAGTCGGTGACGGTCGAGCCGAGACCGGGAAAAGTGGTGTGAATATAAATGCCGCCCCGAAAATCTGAAAACACAGGTGTCCGATCCTGAGATTCTCGGGATCAGGTGAAATCAGTTGAAAGGATTAAATCTCTGGATAACCAGGAGAAGAATCCTCATACGATGAAGATTCTTAAGATCTATAAATATCCAAGTCCTTTACAGAAGCAGGTACAGGATACAAAACCCAAAAAATACTTTGCCATTGATCAGAAGACTGACTTAAGCATCAGAGGTTCCCTGGCTTTAGCCAGGGTCCCCTTTTTATTATTGATTGTGTAGGTGGGAGACGATCTGACCCGGGGAGCCGTCCCATAAAAATACACCAACAGGTCGGATACATTCATTCTGCTGGTGTAATTATGGATCCATTGTGCGATTTCTGTGGAGTGCAAAGAGCAGTAGTCTATTGCCGATCGGACGCAGCCTGCCTCTGTCTGTCTTGCGATGGATTCATACATTCGGTGAATGCGCTCTCCTGCCGCCACCTGTGGTCGCTTATATGCGATGGGTGCGGCTTGCAGCCTGTGATCATTAGGTGTTTGGATGTTCAGGCCTCGCTGTGCTAGAACTGCGAGAAGACATGTTGCTCAGGTGCGGTGCCGGCACACTAGCGGCAGATGGTGAATTGCTACTCAGGTTGCCCGTCTCCTACAGAGATTTCTGTTGAGGAGAAGCCTTCAATCTTCAAGTGTTCATGTTGCTCTACCGGTCGTGGGACGCGCTCGACCAGTCGTAGATTCAAGCCCTAGTTGTGCTGTTTTTTTCTGGGGCCTCGGACCAGTCGTAGGAGAGCTACGACTAGTCGTAGGTTATGTAGTTTATTCCGCGATTTTGCGTGAAACTGTGGATTTGAGTCCTTTCGCAACCGGGATGCGAAAGGGAAGTTTCCTAAACTATAAATAGGTGTACTTAGGGCTTTTTTAGGGTATGGGAAAGTTTTCTAAAGGGGTTCCAAGGAAATTAAAGGGTGTAGCAAGGGTAAGATTCGAGGTTGTTCGAATCGGGTAAGTCCTTTCTCTTTGTAATTTCTGTTTTCATAGTGGAGATCTGTCGCTTTGTGCTGTGGTTTTTTTCCGCAAGGGTTTTTCACGTTAAATTTGGGTGTTATCTGTGTTCTCTTGTGTGCTTGGTGCCATTGAATTGCTATCCTAGATCTAGATCTGTGTGATTTCGCAGGTCAAAATCCCCAACAAGTGGTATCAGAGTTATCGTTGGGGCACAGATCTGAATCTGAGGGATTAGTAATAATGGCAGATTGAGAAGTACTCAGGAAAAAATAATTTTGAGTTATGAAAGGTTAAGATGATTAGCTTGTTAACCAAGCAAGGCGAAGATGGTGCTCTTGAGGAGCGGAAGTCTACTATGAATGCTGCTGATTGGAATACTCTTGATAAGAAAGTTTTATCATCGATCCGTTTATGTCTCACGGATGAGGTTCTCTACAATGTCATGAGGGAGAAAACTGCAGCTGGTTTGTGGGCGAAGTTAGAGGATGTCTATGCGAAGAAATCCTCAGAAAATCGCCTACACGTGAAGCGGCAGTGGTATAACTTCAAGATGGCAGAGGGTGGAGATCTGGAGGCTCACATCAGCAACTTTAATAAATTGGTTTGCAAATTGCTGGATATGGAGGAAGCGATGAAAGATGAAGAACAAGCATGTATGTTGCTGAATTCTCTCCTGGTGTCTTATGAGTCATTCAAGGACACTATGTGCAGCATGAATAAAACCCTGAGTGTCGACACAGTTATCTCAGCCCTTCAAGGGAAGGCTATGAGACAACTAAACAACAACATGGGGATATCTTCTGATGCACTGTTTACAGTGGGTAAGAATTCTGGACAAGGTACAGGTTCTTCAGGTTCTAGATCCAAATTCAAGGGCAAGGGCAAAGGAAAGGTAAAGTGTTGGAATTGTGGGAAGGAAGGACATGTGAAGAGGGATTGTGAAAATCCTAATTCGAAGAGGAAAGATTCTGAGGCTTCATGCAGGGAGGCCATTGTTATCACGTCAGATGGATCGAGTGGATGTGATGGTGATGTTTTATCTGTGTTTTTGCTCAGACGGTCATACGATGATCGTAAGGATGAGTGGATGCTAGACACAGAGACATCTTTTCATATGACTCCTCATCGGAGTTGGTTCACCAGCTATAGGGAGTGCAATGGTGGATAGGTATTTATGGGCAATGACATTGCCTGTAATGTTGTGGCTATTGATTCTGTGCGCATCAAGATGTTTGATGGGGTGGAGCGTACCTTGACAGATGTGAGACACGTTCCTGATTTGAAGCAGAATCTGATTTCTCTTGGTGTACTTGAGGCAAAAGGATGCAAGTACTTGGGTATTGATGGTGCTCTTAAAGTATCAAAGGGGGCATAGGTAATCATGAAAGCGCAACGACTCGGTAACTTGTACAAGTTGATCAGGAGCACTTCAAAAAGTGGAGTTACAGTGGATGTAGCGGATTCCACCTATGCACGTGTGTGGCATGTTGGGCATGACCACATGAGCGGGCAGGGTATGAAGGCTGAGATGCGCGGACAGGAATACAGAGCAGGTGGAGCAGCTACCTGTGAGAAGAAACACATGACATGATCGCGGGATATCGGCGAGGTACATGGACGACTCCAATATCGCAGGAGTATTCATCTTCTATTCAGATGGCTCTAGGTGAGCCTGGTGCTGAGAAGTGAAAGGTGACTATAGGCGATGTGATGGATTCATTGTACCAGACTGACATATGAGAGCAGGTGGAGCTTCCACTGGGCCGAAAAGTGGTTGGATGCAGGTGGATCTTCAGGACGATACAACATAGATACAGAGCGAGGTTGGTGGCGATGGGTTATGCTCAGGGAGAAGGGATCGGCTTCTCAGAGATATTCGCGCTGACAGTATAGCAGGTGTTTATTAGATCAGTGATTGGTGCTGGTTGGCCGATGTGATCTTGAGCTGGAAGGAAAGATGTGGAGTTTGCACTTCTGCAAAGGAAAGTGAAGAGCAGATCTACATGAAGCAACCAGAGCGGTTCGAAGTGAATGGGGCTAAGAAAAGACTTTGCAGGAGGTCGTTGTTCGGCCTGTCGCATAGGCAGTGGTTTGATTCCTTCATGGTGGGTCAGGTATTGTATGTTGATGACGTGTGGATCGCCAATTGTAACATATCTGAAATCAATGTACTGAAGACTCGGGACATCCAGGATGAAGGATCGAGGGGTTTGCAAAGATGGTTCTTAGCGTTGAGACTGAAGAAGGAGTAAGCTTTGGTAATCACAGGAGGAATACCTTGTGTGTAGGTATTGATCCAGGATGTGATGGGCAAGGTAAAGCCGGAGAGCGTTACCTATGTTTCTCTCCTCAAGTTTTCCTCTGGATTTGTCCCAAAACAGATGAGGAAAAGTAGGATATCTCATGAACGTTATTCGAATGCGCTGGGCAGTGTATGCCATGGTCTGGTTTAGATCGGTTATTTCACAGGCTATCAGTGTTGTGAGCAAGTACCCCGGCAAGGAATATTGGGTAGCGGTGAGATGGTAAGAAGACTACGTTTTTCTTTTTGAGAAGACAGGAGCAAAGGTGGTTGAGCACGTGGATCTTTGTCTGTGAAACTTCTCTGGGCTTGGCGATGGCGGAAAAGAAAGACGGAGTGTGCACAAGGAGCTATGATGAGATGCAGAAATAAGAAAAGAGGTCACATAGCTACACGGTTAAAGAATGAAGACTTGGTGGAGATTATTGAGGAGAAGCCTTCAATCTTCAAGTGTTCATGTTGCTCGACCGGTCGTGGGGACGCCACGACTGGTCGTGAGAGGCGCTCGACCGGTCGTAGGTTCGAGCCCTGGCACGACTCGAAGTTCAGCGAGTTGTGCTGTTTTTTTTCGGGGCCTAGGACCAGTCGTAGGAGAGCTACGACTAGTCGTAGATTACGCAGTTTATTCCACGATTTTGCGCGAAACTGAGGATTTGAGTCCTTTCGCAACCAGGATGCGAAAGGAAAGTTGCCTAAACTATAAATAGGTGTTCCTAGGATTTTTTAGGGTATGAGAAAGTTTTCTAAAGGGGTTCCAGGGAAATTAAAGGGTGTAGCAAGGGTGAGATTCGAGGTTGTTCGAATCGGGTAAGTCCTTTCTCTTTGTAATTTCTATTTTCATAGTGGAGATCTGTCACTTTGTACCGTGGTTTTTTCCCACAAGGGTTTTCCACGTTAAATTCGGGTGTTCTCTGTGTTTCTTGTGTGCTTGGTGCCATTGAATTGCTATCCTAGATCTAGATCTGTGTGATTCCGCAGGTCAAAATCCCCAACAATCTCGAGGTTGTGGTCTAGTGTGATTGATGTTGGCAATTTGAAAGAGGCAGATGGAAGTTGGGGAATGGAAATTGTGGCAACGAATGAGAATTACGGGAGCAGCGGATGGGCGTAAGATGAGAAAGGAAGTTCAGTTGCGTTGAATGATTTGGATTCTTGTGGGAAGTTGGAAAATTGGAAAGTTGGAAAACCAGAGCTTCGGTTGCGTTGAATGATTTGGATTCTTGCGTTGAATGATTTGGATTCTTATGATGAATGAATTGCTAGAATTATAAATGACCGTGTTTGTTCGTTGGCTATGCCTGCGTTTGGATTCTCAATCAAAGTAAATTGAAATATATTCAATTTGTTATAATGAAAATGGGCAAATTGTGGTGGCGCCATTTTGATTCATGATTACAAGCCGAGCCTTATTTGCAATTCTAAGTATTCAAGACTCACTTGCAACTATAATTATTGCAATTTGGGTGCGAATCCGTCTATCATAACATAATGAGGCAAATCTCGCTCCTCGCTTTGGTTATTTACTCCATTCAATTGGTCTATTGCAATCTATTTCAATTGAACATCCAAACACGGCATAGAATGAAGATGTTGTTATGCAATTTCGGGAGCTGCAACGGCTTTGTGTTCTAATCTGTTTATGATTTAAAATACAGTGTTTGTTCAAGCAATTTTCTGAGCCAAATAAACAGTATAAGTGGGGAACATTTTCTCTGATCAAAATTGTTCCCGTGATGGGCCCCATTGTGGATTGAAGATGCATCAAAATCTTCCAATTGGGTGATCCTAACCATCCAATCAATCCACCCTCAAATGTGGACCTTTGGTTGTAGTTACCCATTTGCAAGCCAGTAATGGGATCGCAACGAGCATCCATTTTTGGGTAGATTTGCTCACTCTCATGATCGAATGATTGAGATTCACAAAATTGGGCCCCCTGCCGAACAAACTCTGGTTTCCTTTTACAGAGCAGAGCTTGGTGCATGTTGTTTATATGGTGCCTTGATTCTGTTTCTATAATTATAAAAAATCTTCAAAAAATCATGTTTGATATGTTCATGTGTATTGCTAGAAAACTCTGAAATGATCAATGAAATGACAGTATGTGTTACAATGTACTGTGGCCACAAATTTTATTTTATTTTTAAGAATCCGAACAGACTTGGTTAATCTATTTATTAGATGTTGATATCTTGGTTTGATCCGAGCCGCAATTTCTTTGACTGTAATGTGCAGTTGGGTTGTCCTCCTGTTAAAGAGCTTGGGGTATTCGATGATGATGATTTTTGTGAAGGTTTTAACATTGATGACATCGATTTTAATTTCAATAACAGCAATGAGATGTTTGGCTGTGTACAAAGTCAGTCAAGACATCTTTTCGAGGATGCGGGTATGGACTGCTTATTCATGGATAACAAATTCTCAGTTTCTGAGTCGAGCGGCCGAATGAAAATGTTGTAGAGGTTTGCTTCATTTCTCAAATTTCATGCAGTTCATTTACTTCTTTCAGCTATCTTTTTTCTTTTTTGGGGCTCAAGCTTTCCCATTTTTCTGACATCAAGACTTCAATACTCTATTTCACATCTTTATTTTCACAAATTTCTTGAAATTTATCTTCAATAGTTTCATTTAATTCTCCAAATTAGCTTTCATTTTGGATAGTTTAATTACTTGTCATTTATCTTACCTGACGTATGTGTGCTGTTCGACATTTCTTTTAATTGGATGGTTAGGAACTATGTCTGAATTTACTGGATATGCTTCACCCATGGGGCGGACCCATGATTTGGATGGGTCTAAATCAATGTGCATGTATTCTACATTAGTGAGTCATCCGCAGTCAAGAAATTGTAGAAAATGCACAATAGTAGTCTATCCCATTTTGAATTTGTTCCGTCTTCTGATGATGTTTGGATGGTTTCAAGGATATTGTGTACTCAAAATTGTGATATTGTCCTCCAGAATAACTCGGCATAGAGAGAGGTCTTATGCCAAATAAAGGGAGAAGAACAAAGAAAGGGTACGAAATTAGAAGAAAGCACACATGCAACCTGTACGGTGGATAACAACAAATAAAATCTCTTAAATTAGATTATTTCCACCATTTGAAATTTGGCCTTTTTCTTTGAAAAAGGGATGGTGACTATAACCTTTTTGAAATCTAAGGTTTGATATATTCAATCTAAGAAATGTTTTGAGCATTCCCAATCAACTTGGAGCCCTATCAAATAAACAGTTTGAGTTATTGGAAAAAAAAAAAAAAAAAACCCAATTGTAATGGATAAAAGCCCTGACATATCACATTGCAATACGCCTGCAAATACAGATGTATTCGAGCAAACAATTTCGTCGAATCTCAAATGCTTGTCTATTTGTGGAGGAATCACCTACAAGCTAATGGGCCATAATATAAATCCTAAAATTCTACCTGATTGGGAGATCCCAATCCTTCAATTGATAGTGATGGCTAAAGAAATATACAAGAACGGTCCAACTTAAGATTCAGCCAGAAAAAAAAAAAAAAAAAACAAAGATTGATGGCTAGAATCTTCCAATCTTGGTGAAATTTGGGGCATCCTCCATCCATGGTGGGGCCAATCAGACCAACTTCTGGACTCCTGAATTATTATGGGTCCTATCCCCACCCTTCAATTGATGGCAAACAACTAGATAGCTAAAGAAATATACCACATTCAGCTTCAGAAAGAGCTCAATTTCAGATGGTAAGAATCTCCAATCTCAATGACATTTCAGGCATCTCTTATCCGTGGGGCCCATTGTACCAGCTTCTGGAGTGCTGAACTATGGACCCTATCCCAATCCTGCTATCAATGTTCTACAAATAGAAGGCTAAAGAAATATACAACAATGGTCCAAATTTCACATTCAGCTTCAAACTGAGACAAAGATTGGATGGCTATAATCTTCCAATCATGGTGACATTTGGGACATCATCCATTGATGGTGGGGTCCACCAGACCAACTTCTGGACTACCAACCTATGGGCCCTACTTGTAAGAGCAGAGGTGCTGTAGGACAGTAAACATCCTGCAGAAAGAAATAGGATGCTTATGTAGATTCAATTTTTTGTGCAATTGGAACTTGGTTGTGGAGTTTTCCATGATTCCTCATCTAAAGTCTTGATAAATGAAATCTGTCATAGCTAAATCTTCTATGAGTAGTTTCATGTTTCGACGTGCCTTAGGAAATACTGAAATCATTGGACTTTACCTTATATCATATATGGCTGATTTTCACTCTTCTGTTTTCTATCAGGCATCCTCTTCAATCCAACATGATTGCATCGGCCTTCAATCTTCCCATGTTCTTGGGCCGGCCGGTACTATTCAAGCTGTTTCCAGTGGTGCGGATAGAGTTCTGTTCAATCCATGTGGAAATAGAAACTTCAACCTCTGTTTCACTACCACACAAGTCCAGTCAAGCATGTCGCTTTCAGTCTCCAACCTCACTGGAGAGAGCAGTGCCACTGATTATCAGGATTGTGGAGTATCCCCGATGTTTTTCACACACGAAACACCTTGGGATTTGAACTTGGAAACTCCTTGCCCACAGGCCAGGGACAAAGCAAAGATGAGATACAACGAGAAAAAGAAAACCCGAACGTATGTATCTCAACCTCATGGTAATAGATCTAGTTGTCCACTCTCATTTGAAAACCATTTTACTATGATTTCTTCTAGAGATTTGAATGAAGATGCTTGAACATGATTTCTGATAGATGATTGCAGACGCACAATATCCGGGCAGTTCACCAGTGGGGCTCAATGTAAACATACCCTGGCCCAAAAATCAGACTGGCCTACTCATGAGGTTGGTCACACATGAGAAAAACGACTGACTAGAATGAAATGGAGACTGATCCATATTCAAGGCAGATGTGTGGCCTACCAAATGAAGGACGAATATGAATTTGGGCCAGGGCATTTTCACTGCAGACCTCCTGCTAAGGAATTACCTACCGATTTGCATGATGCCACGATGGCACATGTGCAGTGAAGAAAACCTTTGATATCTTCATCTGAACCTCCATAGCGTTACACATATATCGAATTTTTTGTTTCTTACCTTTCTACTTATAAGAATAGCCTATCTGTAATAGGCTATTCATTTCATATTAAGCATGACTTTTGAAATTAAATTTCATCTTATTACTAAAGACTTGCTTGCACACAACTTCCACACAAGGGGTTTTCCAGCAAAAGAAAGTCCATATTGACTCTAACAAATGATTTTCTGAAATCGCAATGGGAAATTTGGCTCCTATTTCAATGAGTGGGGAATTAAATGGATTTTTTTAATGTATATGCAAACACAACATGAAAATGGGTCTGGCTCAGTAAGGACATTTAGGCATCAAACTCCCCTTTTGAAGGGGTGTCCAAACCGGCCCTAAAAGTAGGAAACAACAAAAATCCAATTATACATTACCAGTAGTGTATGCATTTTTGAAAATCTGAAATATTGGGAAATAACAAAGTACTTTTTTACTTGATTGTCCTCAAAACTAAAAGCTTAGGATGTTTTTCATCTCTCCAAGTTCGTTTCATAATCTCTAGAAAACAGAGAAATCTTAATCCATATGCCTAGTTTTAGTTGCCAAAACAGAAATACGGCACATTTGGGGCAGTGTGCTGGATCTGTTTTTGATTACCACATTTCTGTTCCTTTCAATTTGATAGTAATAAAAAAAGAATATATCCAGTCTACTTATCAGGTAGGACACACCTGTATGTAGAAATGGATGTCTGGAACATGTTAACCAATGGTCTACAATCAATATGCATGTGATGTTCATCCAATGAGTGGGCTGCTCTTGAGTTTTAAGACAGATCCCAAATAAGTGCCATGATGGCACGTGTGGTACATTTGTATTTTGTACTTGCAGATGAATCCTGTGGAATTAGCATACATCCTAAAGTGCAATCTTAGTAAAAGATTTGAAATTCTGCCTTTTTTTCCCCTTTGGGATCACAAGATGTTAATCATGTTCAACTCTTGCTTTCAAAAAGCCGAAATACTTGCAGAATCTGCTAGTTGTAAAATAACCAATTCTACTTCTGTGACTCCATATAATAGTTTGAACGAGGAAATCTAAGCCTAATTTGGATGATTGGTGAATTGCCCAAGTGCAGGGGAACTTTTGTGATATGGGAATGGGCCCCACATGGGCACTTGATCAATCATGGCAAGCCTAGATGCAGTTTCAGAGGCGCAAGATTTGAGCTTAGATATGTTGTTGGAAATTTGGTCATCTTCATGAAGATTATGATACCGTATATCATAAATTCTGCTCATTAAGCTTCGTAAAAATAGCTTATGTATGCCATTTTTACAGGTTTGGAAAGCAAATACGGTATGCTTCTCGTAAAGCAAGAGCGGATACCAGAAAGCGTGTGAAGGGCCGGTTCATGAAGTCTGGCGAGGCTTACAACTATGATCCTCTAGTATCAAGAAATTGCTGATTTACAAGATTTCTTTGCCTTAGATTTTATTTTTTTATTTTTTCTTACTTTTCTTTTTGCAAGGCTTGCTTGGATGGAGGTAGCAAAACCGCCTGCCGCCAACAAGTCTCAAACATTCATTCTCATCTCCTCTGTAGTTAAAAATAAGCAGTAGGTTCATCTGGAAAAAGTAGTATCTTTAACCAAAAAAGACAGAAGACGATTGATTCCTAAGGTAGCTTTATTCATTTAAGCTTGTAAGAAGGAAATCCAGCTATCTTTCTCCTCGGTTGGGATATAAAGCTTTTAAAAGATGTTTTTTGTTTCCCAAGTGTGAGTCACTTCTATTTCATTGATTTTTGGGTGGTTGTCCTTTTTTAAAAAAAATAAAATAAAATATTTTGGCTTGCCTATTGGCTCGGCCTGGCTTTTGGGGTGTCCCAATTTCATGGAGGGGCCTGTTAGACTGATTGGATGCTCCACACACACCATTTTTGGTCCACATTGTTACGCAGCACGCCAACAACGCAGTGGGCCGAGATCCAATCTCGGGCCTCACCCACAAACGATAAACAGAAAGGAATATAAACTAGAAACAGATCAAAACAATCCAAACAAACCACAAGACAAGATATACGTGGAAAAACTCCAAACTAGGGTAAAAAACCACGGATGCAAACTTCCACTATGAAGAAATAAAGATTACAAGGTAATATACTAACCTCTCCCTTGGAAGAACAGAGAAATCCCTTAGCCCACACCTTAGAATTACTTTCCCCTCTTGCTCATCTACCTAGAAAAGCTCTAGGAACCCCTATTTATAGTTTAGGTAACTTCCCTTTCGCACCCTTGCGAAAGGCGACACCAAAATCCGAAATCCGTATCAGTTTCGGAAACAATCTACGTAACCTACGACTGGTCCTAGGAGAGCTACGACCGGTCCAAAACAACAAAAAACAGTATCGCTGAACTTTGAGTCGAGCCGGTCCACGACCGGTTGAGCAGGCCCTTACGACCGGTCGAAGACGTCCTACAACCGGTCGAAGGCGGCCCAATGTGACTCCACATTCTCAACACACATACAATTAGTTACATAAACATTTCATGTACAACTACAGTGTTGATGTTCTAGAGTTGAGCTGGTTCAGAACTATTACAGAAGCCTGGGGCTTTAGCTATCTACAGAATACTCTTGAGAAAATGATTCGAATATGGTGATTTGAACTTTAAGTGGGCATTTAGGTCCATGACAAATTGCAATTCATGTATTTATATTTTGTTGGAATGCATAACCGTCCAAGGCACTGTGGGCCCATTTGGATAGTTCAATATGGACCTACTTATAGTTTATATAATAATAAGGCATTATAGTATAATGCATTATACTAATGAAAGGCATTGGGAACAGTTGTTATGATTATATTCTTAAGTATGTATGTCTACTGACTTATTTTCTTAATTTCTAGAAACTTAATTGGAATCTTAAGTCATTTCATATGTTACTCTTTCCTCTTACCTCATCTCTCTCATCCACCATCTCTTTCAACCTCTCCCTAGTGGACCCACATTATGTACGCACTACAACAAAACTGTGGAAAACCAGCACTTAGAGTGCATCATACACCGACGCTATTTAAATGTGGGCCACGGATGTTACATAAAATAAAAAACAGGACGCGATTTCTATTTCACTCCCAGCTCTCTCTCTCTCTCTCTCTCTCTCTCTCTCTCTCCCTCCCGAATCTATCTCTCTCTCTCTCCCTCTCCCTCTCCTGACAACTCTCGCCCTCTCCCAACTCTCTCTCTCTCTCCCTCTCCCAACGACTCTCTCTCTCTCTCCCGACTCTCTCTCTCCCTCTCCCGACAACTCTCTCTCTCTCGCGCGTGCTGCCATTAATTTTAGGGCTTATATGAAGATCTGAAATAGGTAAGAGTCTAGATTTTATCAATTTCAACCTTAGTGATTTCCTAATTAGGGATATACAATGTTGAAACCCTAATTAGGGATTTACTATGTTGAAACCCTAATTCAATGTTGAAACCCTAATTAGGGATTTTTCTATGTTGTTTGATGCGAATACATAGAAATGATTTGTTGTGTGATATAGTTCTAATTTGTTCGATACTTCGATTTGCAGTTTTTCGATCCAAATTCTGTTGGATTTCGTGATGGGTGGAATTTTTCTATCTGAATTATGTTCGATTTGCAGTTTTATAACCCATTAGGTATCTAGATCTGCTACTCTCTTGTTTTCTAGGGTTTTGGATCTATTTTCTGCACTTTGCAAGGTTTTTTGACTGGTTATGGTGGGGATTTACTAGATCTAAAACTAAGGTTTGGATTTCAGAAAATTTAAGTGAGAAGATGCTTTTTCTTTTTCCATTTTTCATCTGTGGATTTCAGAAAATTCATGTGACATTCTGCTTGATGAATTGTAGTTCTTTCTTTCTTTGTTAAGTATTTTAATTGATGTGCTTCCCCTGTTTTGAGAAAATATAAGTAAATGTCAAGCGTAATCCATGCTCATGAACTATCCCATCCTGTCTTGTAAATGTTATGCCTAAATATTTAGCAATTATATCTTTGCAGCTCTTGTTGCACTGTAGTGGTTGGACTTCATATCACACATGCAAATTGTCTTTCATTAAATGCATTTATTTACATTTATATGTTACCATTTCATTTTCCAATGTTGAAAAGACAATGATTTTGTTTTTTTATGTTTTCATACGCAGGCTGTTGGTGCTCTGTCAATAAAAATTGGTGAGTTTTGAAGGCATACTTGGATGGTATTGACTTTTATATGTATATTCTGTCCAATTCATTGGTCATGATTTTATTAATTTGTCACCTCCCTTGGCGCATGTGGAAGGCTTTCAACATCTACTTGGGTTGTTCTGCAGTACCACTAATTGGTCAATATATGTTGTTTGTTTTGCATAGCCGATTTCTGTGAAAATGTTGAAAACTCAATGTTTAACTGTCAAAGGCTTCTCTCAGTATTATGGAAATGCCTGTGGTTTAGTTTTTTGGGAAGAAATCAATTTACTCATTTTTGGAGGAAATAATTTCCACAACTACCTTTTCGACTCAAAGTCTGGTGTAAACACGATTAATCACCCTCAAAAAGACAAAAAAAAAAAAAAGGAAAGTAAAAGTTCAAAACCATTAATCTATCTCTGAAGTGCCATCTGTATTAAAGAGTTCTAACATCCATAAACTTGCCAAAACCATGTGTAACCTGGATTTCAACAGCTGCATACATAGTTGCAAATAGGTTACTATACACAAACTGCTATGCATACAGATGCTATATTTTAGCATGCAAACCTTTTCTTTTTCTTTTTTTTTTTCCTGACTGGATTGGGCACTATCAGGGCACTTGCCAACATGTATCCGAATAAAATATCATTCGAAACTCAAACCTCCATAGAGTGGAATGGCGGAAAAGGATTCACTTGCTTTTAACAAACAACTCACTTGCGTTTCTCTTACATTTCATAAACATTTCACAAGGGTTTCACAAATGCTTCAAAACGGGATTTTAGGCATTTCATTGTGTTTAAAAAAAATTCTTATGCCTTGCAGGAAAGTTTTTAAAGATGAGTCGTTTTGGTTTTGGAAGTGTTCTTCCATAGAGATTTCATTGCATAAAATAGAGAGTTGGTCCATGGAGACTTGGGGTCATAAGGTCACATTCTTTGGAGCATGACAGTTCATGCTCTGCGATTTCTATGCAACAGATTTCATAACATTAGGTGTGCCATTTATCCAGAGAGTCTTTACCGCTTCGCTATTCACTGTCCTTCATCCAGAGAGGTTACTGGGATTCATAACATTAGGTGTGCCATTTATCCTTCCTGGTTCCAAAACCGTCAGCAAAGATCTCCCCAAAGGCTTCTACATATCGAGGTGGCATGTAACGTGGTTTCCCTTTTATTGTGTCGTCTTGGGAGTAATTGGTACTGAATGAAATGTGCTATGCTAATTGTTGGATCTGAAATCTGCTAGAGAAGATTAAAGCTGCACACAACATCAACCATACTGAAATTGAATTTGAAAAAAAGAAAAAAGAAAAAAAAGAAGTGCAAGCACTAGTGCAGATTTCACCAAACTAAGGCAAATGATGCTTGTCACCTTTAACGCATTGATTGCTTCTAACAGAAGCAAATCGGAATTTCTCTGTAATGTAGCTGTTAGATTCCATGGGTTTCAACTTTTTACACCTTAAAATTAAGGGTTGATCCAACCACTCCTTTACCGCCTTGGTTCATGAATGATGATCTTCTTGTTCCTATTTTTGTTGATTTGGAGGGGAAGACTTTTGGTCTATTGTCATTCATATGGGTGGGGAAAGTCAACTGGCTGAGGTGGATGGTATTCTTCGGAGGGGAAGACTTTTGGTCTATTGTCATTCATCCCAAGACTCCCTTCTATTCCTTGTAGCCAACTACATGCTTATGCCTTGGTCCAACTTGGGTTGGGTGTTTATTTTTTAAGAGGTGAACCCAAATTAATAGGAGAAAGGCTAAGATGATGTTGACAACGATGATGCCATCTCGGGCAGGGCCAACCAGATGAACAATGTAGAGCAATGAAAATGGTGTATGACGGTTGCCAATGAGTGAAAACATTTGCAACAAGCTAGATGACTTCTTCTTTTGTTTTTTCCTGGTGGTCCAAATTTATGTTATATATTGGAGAGCTTATATATTCGACGTTGTAAGGGTTGGTTGTCATACACATCTCACAGTGAGCCCCAAATTGAAATTGGAATGTTCGAGTTGTTGTTGATTCTTATCTATGGTGTAGTCCTCATGATGATTGGGTCAGCCTGATTTTTGGTGCTTCCCTACCCAATGATTGGATCAACCTTTTTGATGGTTGTATTGCATACTTACAGTACATGTGCCCACAACTGCCCTGTTGCATGTTAATATTCAACTCCATGTGACATTCTGCTTGATGATTTGTAGTTCTTTCTTTCTTTGTTAAGTATTTTAATTGATGTGCTTCCCCTGTTTTGAGAAAATATAGGTAAATGTCAAGCGTAATCCATGCTAATGAACTATCCCATCCTTATTTTATTTTTTGTTTGATAGAGAAAAAATGCTTAGGACCAGTAACAACTATACACAGAGATACCAAGAGAAATTATACAATGCATAGGCTGAACATTTGTATGGTACTGTTTGGCTTTCAGTTTTTACAGGTGCAGCCCATGGTCCACTCTACAGATGGCCTGCACTAATAATTTCCCAGATGGAACAATCCTAATGCTTCAATAGGTGGCCCAACAAATAAACAGTTAAGAAGGAAATCTCCAAGATTTTCAGCCTCCAGAAGCTCTCTTTCTGGTAAAGTTGCAGTTTTTCTCAATTGGGTCTTTTTCCTTTTTGATTTTTATGAATTGGGTTTTCTTTTCTACTGATTTTACTGTAGGTGCTTTCCTTTTTCTATAAAAGAACCCATTTCTATCTTCGGGCTTGTTTTTTGTTTTCTTTGTTTTTTTATTTTCTTTTTTGATATTGGAAGCAAATGGAAAGTGGGTCTTTTTTAATGTAGATTTTTTCTATTTTTTAAGAAAATTTTGGAGCTTTTGTTAATATTGTCCATAATCTGTTGTAGGAAGTGAATTAGAATTATTCGTCATGGAACAATGAAATTGGGTTTGTATTATTATAGAATTATGAAAATGCAGAGTTGGGTGCATGTCGATTTGGAAATGCAGTGGACTTTTTCTTCAGTAAAATAAGATTGCTTTGTTTCCTTTACGAAAATGCATTGTTAGCAACTTCTTGAATTAGATACGCATGTGGGTATAAGAAAATGTTGGCATTTTAGCTATGCCAGAGAGGAAATTTTGAGCTTGTTTGGATGCTCAATTGAAATGAATTGTACTATGGGAATGCTAGTGCAATTTGGTCATTTCCAGTTTATTGGACTAGTAATTGCAGTTCAGTTCAATAGTGCAAGTCCAAAACACACCCTTGATGTTTTCGTGAGTTTGCCAAGTAAGACAGAGCTGTTGGCTTGGATGACCAAGCAGCATTCTCCATTTTCCAGTTATGTATGTATGAATGCAAATTGTACTGCAGCATAGTTGCCTGCTTCACCATCATTCCAGTGTATATCGTTCGCAGCTTTGCACGTCCCAATAAAACTGAGGAATAATATGAACTGACTACTCGGTTTGCCAAGTCAATTCGTTATTCATAGGGGTCAAAAGCATGGAATTAAATAATAATTTTGGAGATTTTGGAGTGCAACAACTTGGCCTGGTAGGCTAGGGGTTATACACTTGACTCAGCTAGCATTGTGTGTATATGATAGCGGCGGTTCACTTAGTTCATCAATACTTACAGCTACATATGTTTTTACAGGTTAGAGATTTTTTTGGTGGTCAGCGTTCAAGAGTAAGACGGCTTGTTCGACTGTCACAGGAGAAGACAATTAGATTTAGTTAGCAGGTTCCTCTCCATCTATTTGTTTTTGTTTGGTAGTCTTATTTTATGCTTATACCTATGAAGACACTTAATTTAATGGATTTGATATTGAATTTGGTATGCTTATAGGAGTTGAGGCTAGGGACTTTATATTTTGTGTTAGTGATTGGTGCAAAGTTTGTTCCCTTAAGAAAATCAAAAAAATTGCCAGGTATTATTCATCTATATCTTCCATAAATAATTGATCTTGCTTAATTTATATTTTTGTCACTTTATTTATATGATTTCCTAGAGGCCCAATGTAAAACCCGTATCCTAATTCATACTGTTCCTTAGACTTTTGCGGTCATTCCGATCGATTTTCGGCGACTCGCGATCTGTAACCGGCGTTGCGCGAAATCCTGAAACGGATTCTGTCGGTCTGAGTCAGTTCGACATGAGACTTGTACCAGTGCGACCGCGCTGTCGCCGCGGTTCCGATGCCGCGTCTCACGCGCCGAGGCGATACCCAGGCCAGGAGATGTGGGCCTGCGTTCAGTTTGAAAAAACACCGCGCGTTGCGGATTACGAGAGAATCTCTACGAGATGCCCCATCAATCAATCAATCACTCATGTCAAGTACAAGTCAAGTCACTCCATACCCAAGTACAACTAACCCATGTCATGCCCATACCTTTCTCTTACACAAGCAACCCAAAGTCCACTCTCACATCACTTCATCCATCACCAAACCCATCACACATCACTCCATCACCCTTTTTCACCCATCACTCCCCTCTCTCTCTCATTCATTTTCAAAAAAAAAATCTCTCCAAGCAAAAATTTCACACGTCCAAGCATTCCCAAGCTTTCCCAAAGGCCAAGTGTGGCCCACCCTCTCATCTCTCATCCACACCATCAAAGGTCCATCATCCACCGTCCAAGGCGAAGGCAAGGAGCATTGGAGGCCAAGGGAGCAAGGAGGAGGCTCAGAGGTGGGTGATTGTCACGCCCCAAACTCGAAAACCGGGCTCACAAAATTCCCGATCGCCGAATCCGGCGCCGACAGCCTCCGTAGAACCCCACTCTCGGCTCCTAGCTCCCATTCGCCAGGTTCCGATCCTGGGATGCTACGAGGAGGATTTTAAATACCAGTTTGTTTCGTAATAAGTATAACTAAAGGCATAACCCACAAACAACAACCAAGAAATCCATTACATTTCCACTATGATCAAAACTTTACAAGTACAATGGGCATAAAGGGAAATACAAGGGTAAATAACAGAAAAACTCCAAAATGATCAGCAACGTGCTCCTGCCTCAGCGCTGCTGCAGTCCAACGTCACCTGCACGCAACGGTCGTGCATAAGCTTACAGAAAGCTTAGAGGGTGGTGAAAGTGTGTGCGCAAGGTAGTAATATGAATGCAATGTCAGAGTAATGCGGAATATGCAGATGGAACCAAAACGTCATGAGCCGTACCAAGGCTATGCAATGCAAGACATGAATGGTATCGGCCATCCCAAGGCCATGCAATGTACAATGCAACTCAAGCATACAGATACTCATCAATGTCCACACGTCAATACAGCTCAAAGTATGGAATATCACCGGGGTCTAGTACACTCTAAACCAGATTGCCGCCACATCGCGCGCAATAAGGTAAGTGGAAGAGACCTCACTATCCGTCTGCCAATATCGGGCGCGACTCGTCGATAGCGGACCCATTCCTCGAGCTGGTCAGACTCAGCCTAGCATTGCCCCCTACACTCGGGCGGGTAAGGCCGCACCCCCTTCCAACCGACCACGACACAGTGGAGAGCGTAACCGTCTGGTAATCGGCACTCAACGCTCATCTACCCACTCGGTCTAGACGTTGGAGCAACCTCTTGGTACCATAAGGGTTTAGGGACTTTCACCCAGGGATATCTATAGTACCCCATGTAGAACAAGCTTTCCGGGATCCAATCCTGCCAACCACGATGCGTCTGTGGAGGCTACGGCCCTGATGTTGCTAGGGCGTACAATACCCATGTCACACAAGTGCGAAATGCATGATTCACGCTGTTCAGTCATGCAACAATCCATGCGCATACCGTGCGCTCATGTGGGGCAACACCGCCTAACCGGGAGCCCATAGGCAACCTGTCCGAAGGTAATGCTATGATCAGACAATCCTCACGTCAAGCATATATATGATGCGTATGATCATGAATCATGAAACTGTATTAGACATGGTATAATAAAATGAACTATCTTAATATGCAGATGGTCCTGGACGGCCTAAATATGATAAGTACGGCCCAGCAATGGACCCAAGGAGAGTCGTAATGTGGACATCCAACCAACATTAGACTCGCAATGTGGACGTCAAACCAACATTGTTTCTCAGGTACGATCTTCTTAAAACACCGCTACATAATCGGTATTGGGTTTACACATTGCAATGGACCTTATGTTCCTCCCACTGGGCCTTACATATATATCAAATGGGCCATAGCTTATGGGCTCTTATTCATCAGATGGGCCACAGAAATGGGCCAAACCAATGGGCCTTAAGTGCATTGCAATGGGTTAAACCCGTGGGCCTTGGATTGCACCAATTGGACCTAGTCACATGAGTCTAATATGTATCAAATGGGCCACACTAATTGGACCCCCAAATGTATATCCAATGGGCCTCAACCCAGAGGCCTTATATGAGTCGAATGGGCCCAAATCCCTAGGCCTTAAGCAATTTAAATGGGCCTAATCCATGAGCTTGCACGTATGTCGAAGTGGGCCTAAACCCCTAGGCCTTACATATGTCAATTGGCCTACCTCCATGGGCTTTAATTTCAACAAAAAGGGTCCAATTACATGGGCCTTGAAGTACATCAAATGGGCCTAGTCCCAAGGACTTGCAACACATCAAATGGGCCTAGATCTAGGCCTTAAATGAATCCAATGGCCTAGCCCATAAACATTCCATAAACCAAATAAGCCTAGCCCATAGCCCTTTCTAAATTCAATTGGGCCTAACCCATAGGCTAAAAATGATCATTTCAAGTGGACGGATAGTCTGGATGCATCGTCTGTGACAATGGTGGGGCCCACAAGGAGGTGAACTATCGTATATATTATATAATATATAAACTACATATAATATGATATATACAGTATTATATGTAATATATATATATATAATATAATTTATATATACACACACATGCGGCACCCAGCACCCACACGTGGGCGTGGGCCCCACCGTTCAGTGGGGACGGTGTGGATTCAGCAAAAATCACCGTGGGCCCCACCGTTCAGTGGGGACGGTGTGGATTCAGTAAAAATCACCGTGAATAAAATACATAAATCACTATGGGTCCCATGTATGTGGCCCACCGTAATGTTTATTTGAAATCCAACCCGTTCATAAGGTCACTCAACCTGGATGAAGGGAAAACATAAAATTTCAGCTTGATCCAACACTTCTGTGGACCCCAGGAAGAGTTTCAATGGTGGATGCTCATTCACACTGTTTCTTGTGATGTGGCCCACCTGGAGTTTGGATTGTCCTGAAATTTGGAGGGGGCCCACCTGAGAAGGGGACCCACCTAATGGACGGTTTCGATGGCATACAAACATCAAGGTGGGGCCCACGACTGGTGGTCGTGGGTCCACTTCGTCCGCCCGCCTGACAGCCGTGCGGCGCTGCCAGCGCTTCTGGCGCAAGCAGCCTCCCTGCTGCCACATCCTCTCTCTCTCTCCTTGAATTTAGTTTTTTTGCCAAAGATCATGTGTGGGGCCCGCCACCTGGAAATCCACTCCAGCCATAATGTTCTACAGCTCGCAACAGACAAAAAGAGTCCAAAGTTCGAATTTTTTTTATGCATGGACAGTAAAATAAAACGAAATAATGATTTTGAATGGTAAAGGTGCAACCTTCTAATGTCATGGCCCACCAGACCTTCCAATCAGCCCCATCACTTGGCTCAACGCCTAAAACGGGATGGGTAAGAGGATAGACGGCTTGGATCTAGAATAAACATCAAGGTGGGGCCACCCAAAAGCTCCCTTTCTTTCTTCTTTTTTTTTTTCCCTTTTTTTTTTTCTTATCACAACGTCCAGCGTCCCAGACGCTGGACGGTTCGCTGAAAAAAATTTCTTTTTTTTTTTGAAACGGTGGGCCCTAATGAAGTGGGCCACCACATAATGGGTGACATGGATACACATATAAGGTGGGCCCCGCTTAAATAAAAAATGTGAATGAAATAGTTCTCAAGGTGGGATCCATTCAAGTGGGCCACACACCTCTAGCATAAAATAAAATATATAAAATAAAATAAAAGCAATAAAAAGAGAGAGAGAGACATGGAGAGTGGGACACGGCTTGTGATGGAGGGACCCCGTCATTATGGGCCCTCCCATTCGTGAAATCATACATCAAATGGGTCATTTTGCACATATGACCATCAAAACTAAAGATCAACGGTGGGGATCCTTTCCCCACCAATATGGATGGTCTAGATGACCCTTTTCAAATGAAGATAAACATCATGATGGGGTCCATGGAGAATGGCCCCATCATGGAATGATCATGATGATCCAAGTGGTCCATCGGCCACGTATTAGGGTCCCAAGTGAGATCCACACCATTGATCGGTGGGCCTCACTTGGTCTACCATAAAAACAAATAAGTCTACCCTATAGAGGCACCCACCGTCCGATCTTCTCGCTCCTAGGGGTTCCTTGGCACCTTATCTTCAACTTCAATGGCTAAGATGAAGAATGGAGGGTTGAGATGGGGGATTTTGGGGTAGGAAGGTGGGCCACTTGAAGTTTAGGAGGTTTTGCAAAACTCCATACGTATGGTGCTTGGAGATTGCTTGGAGATTGAAATGAGAAAGAGAGTAAGAGAGAGAGTGATGTAAAGGGAGAGAGAGAGAGTGATGGATGGATGGGTGAGTGATGGTGGTGTAAGAGAAATTTGACTTTTGTGGCTTTTGTGTAAGAGAAGTATGGGTTAAGAAGACTTTTGTGGCTTTTTGTGTAAGAGAGGTATGGGTTTGGGAGACTTTTGTGGTTGCTTGGGAAAAGGGATGGAAGTGATGTGTACTTGACATGTGATGGATTGATGGGTGATTGATTGATGGGATTGATGTGATTGATGTGACACATCGTTGAGATTCCCTTGGTTTTCGCAACGCGCGGCGTTTTCTCGCACCGAACGTTGGCTCATATCTCTTGATCAGGGTATCGACTTGGCGCGCGAGTCGCGGTATCGGAACCGCGGCGACGGTGCGGTCGCTATGGTATTGGTCTCGGGTTGAGTCGACTCGGGTTGTCGGTACATGAATCCGGGTTGCGCGTCGATACTGGTTAAGGGTCGAAAGTTGCCGGAATTCGACCGGTAAGACCGCGGAAGTGTACGGAAAGGTACGGACCAAGATACGGGTCTTACAGTGATCCACCGTTAAATTTCTTTTTAGGGACCACTTATTTGTGGGACCCATTTTTTTTTTGTGTGTAATTTGTATCATGTGGGGCCCATAGTAGCGAGGCCCCACCATCACCGTCTCTTATTCTTTCTTTCTCTCTCCTTATCCTTCTCCTAAAATGAAGTGGGCCCCACCGATTCATGATAAATCTACTCCATCCATCAAATGGTGTGGCCCACTACATATTAGATAAATGATATTTATTATATATATATGTACATGCAAGGTGGGCCACGATCATGTGGGACCCACCTTGGTGAACGTGGACCATGTCCCTGTGGGACCCACCGTGTTGTATCTGTTTAAAGCACGTCGTCTAGCGTCTCTGGACGCTGGACTGGCAGCGTTAATACACTGCACAAAAAAAAAAAAAGAGGGGAAAAAGTATACTTTTACAGTGGGCCATTGATGCAGGCCCCACCTTGAGATATTTGTTTGATCCAAGCCGTCCACCACCTTTCTCAGACTATTTTAGGCGTTGAGCCAAAGTTTGGGACCAATCTGATTCTCAGGTGGGCCATACCATCTAAAATCATGTGGAGACATGCCTGATCATATAAAAGTACTTGGTGGGGTCTACCTGAAATTTGGATACATCTTAAACTTAGAATGAACGGTCCACCACATGAGACACATATTAGACGATTTGGACCATCTTATTGTGGGCCATATATTTTTTTTTAAAAAAAAAAAGAGAGAAAGAAAAGGGAAAGGAAATGGTGGGCTGCTCCAACATGGCCCCACCTTGATGTATATATTTAATCCAAGCCATCCATTATATTCTCGGGATCATTTTAGGCGTTGAGCCGAAAAATGAGACCGATCCAATTATCTGGCGGGCCGTGGCATTAAGAATACTAGTATTTTCCTTTAAAACTTGGAAAAATGATTGCTGGGGTCCACCAGAAGCTTGGACCCACCTGAAACTTGGTTTGGACCCTTAATTTTGTGGGACACATGCAATGGACGGGGTAGATCTATTTAATGTGGGTCCCACCTAGGAAAACAAAAATAAAGAAAATTCATGCATGCTTTTGTCTACTTTACGTCCAGAGAAAGAAAGAAAAAGAAGGAAAATGGTGGGCCACTCTTGCAAGCTTCAACTTAATGCATGTATTTAATCCAAGCCTTCCACCATCTTCCTCAGATTAATTTAGGCGTTGAGCCAAAATTTGGGACCAATCCGGAACTCAGGTGGGCCATACCATCTAAAATCATGTGACGACATGCCTGAAACATACAAAAGCATTTAGTGGGGCCTATCTGAAATTTGGACGTGGCTGAAACTTGGTTTGGACGCCTAATTTTGTGGAACACATGCAATGGATGGGGTAGATCTGGTTAATGTGGGTTGCACCTAGGATAAAAAAATAATTTTCTTTTTTGCCATGACTTTGTGCCATGAGTCCAGAGACTTCCACGTTAAAAAGGGTGGCCGCATTGGCCCACTCGTAGACTCCACCATGATGTATGTTTTACATCTATACCGTTCATTTAATAGGTCCCCTTGAATGGTGCGTTGGCTCCAAAAATCATCCACAAACTGAACTCAGGTGGGCCATACCATCCAAATCATGTGAAGACATGCCTAAATCATATAAAACACTTGGTGGGGCCTACCTGAATTTTTAATGTGGCTGAAACTTGGTGTGAACCCTCAAACAGGTGGGACACACGTAATGGACGGGTTGGATTGCAAATAAACACTTTGGTGGGCCCTACATGGGACCCACTGTGGTATGTGTGGCTTACCACACCGTACTCAACAGTGGGTGGTGACACCCACTGTGATGCAAGTGTTTCACTCACGCCGTCGTGGACGGTGGCCCCCACTCAACTGTGATACAAGTGTTTCACTCACGCCGTCCATCCACGGCAGTGGACGGTGGCCCCCACTCAGATGTATGTGTTATGTCCACGCCGTCCATCATGTGGGCCCCTGGCCACATGACGTTATGAACGGATTTGGATGGCAATAAACATTACAGTGGGCCCTAGTCCATGTGATTCAATGAGCAGTTTGGATGCAAATAAATAGTACAGTGGGCCCAGGTTGGGTAAAAAAAAATATATACATTACGGTGGGCCTTGGGTCTATATGACCTCATCAGCAGGTTTGAATGGAAAATAAACATTTTGGTGGGCCCCTTGCTACATGGCCTTATCAACAGGTTGGGTGGCAAATAAGCATTTCAGTGAGCCCAGGATTGGATGGAAAATAAATGTTATAGTGGGCCCACATGGGAGTCTACCATGATGCATGAGTTTCATCCAAACCGTCCAACCATTTTGAGATCATTTTAAGGCCATTGTTGAGGCCCATCTTAATGTATTTGTGGCCCGCCCACTAAGGCCCACTTTGTTATATATGGGCCCATGTGTGTAGGCCCATTTGATGTATTTGTGGCCCAATGTTGAGGCCCACTTTGGTATATATAAGGCCTATGTGATTAGGCCCATTTGATGCACATAAAGCTTATGTGATTGGGCTCATTTTAAAGCATTCTAAGGCCCATGGGTGATGGCCCATTGCAAAGTACCTAAGGTCCATTGGTGAGGCTCATTGAGGTGGCCCACTTGATGAATATAAGGCCCATGAGATACGGCCCACTTGATGTATTTGAGGCCCAATGGGATGTACCTAAGGTACATTGCAATGTGTGATTCTGCCATGATTTATTTAATGATATTTAAGGCAAACCGAGCCTTGAGAGCAATGATGGTTTGACGTCCACATTGTAAGATTAATGTTGGTTAAATGTCCGCATTGTCACTCTCCCTAGGGCCTACTGATAGGCCTAACTCTTTGTGTATGAGGCTCATGTGCAGGGCCTACCTGTGACGTATATTAGGCTCAGGTGTAGGGCCCACCCATTAAGTATTGGGGCCCGTGGATTGTGATGCATCTTCGGCCCAGATGGCAAGACCTGATGTTATGTATGAGAGACCTAAGGGATGTGGCCCATTACGATGTGTTCGGGGCCTATGGATATGGTCCATTATACTGTACATGCGGCCTGTATATGGGGACCATTATAATGTTACATATGGCCTTATGTGAGGACTAATGTGGTACATGTCAGGCTTAGGTGATAAGGTCCACTTTGATATAATTGTGGCCCATTAGTGCGCCCCATTGATGCGACTCACTTAATGTGTATAAGGCCCATTAGTACGGCTCATTGATGCAGCCCACCTGTTGTGTACATGTAACCCTTGAGTAAGGCCCATTGTGTTATATATTAGGCCCTTGTGTGAGGCCGTGGGCCCATTATATGTTTGGATCTGTGAGGGTCACTTCTTGGGGCAATGTTGGTTAGATGTCCACATTGTCGAGGTCGATTGTTGATGCCGGATATTGATACCAATTATGAGTATGTGACTGCATAGCATCATGATCCATGCCCATACGCATCATCTGCATGTATGTTATGAGATATGATTGACCATTGCATATGTCATAGTGCTGGTTGTTACGAGACTCCCTGATAGGCAGAGATTGTCTCACATGAGCGCACAGTTTGCATAGGATTGATGCATGATTGGATTGTATGACTCATGCATCTTGCATTGTGTGCTGTGATTACTGTATGCCCTAGCGACATCAGGGTCGTAGCTTCCACAGGCATATCGTGGATGGCCAGATGGGACACCGAAAATCTGTTCTACATGGGGTGCTATAGATATCCCTGGGTGAAAGTCCCTAAACCCTTTTGGTTCCAGAGGATGCTCCAACGTCTAGACCGAGTGGGTAGATGGGCGCCGAGTGTCGATTACCAGATGGCTGCGCTCTCCACTGTGTCGCGGTCGGTTGGAAGGGGGTGTAGCCTTACCTGCCCGAGAGGAGGGGGCAATGCTAGGCTGAGTCTGACCAGCTCGAGGAATGGGTCCGCTATTGACGAGCCGGGCCCGATATTGGCAGGCGGATAGTGAGGTCTCTTCCACTCACCTTGTTGCACGCGATGGGGCGGCAATCTGGTATGGAGTGTAATAGACCCCGGTGATTTTCCAGAGAGAAACCGTACTAATATGTGAACTTATTAAGTAGGAATTGCATGTTCATTCATTCATTCGTTCATTCACTATCCACTCGGGCTGGTGGTGCACAATTAATTATTGTGTACCTTCGTTATGGCAAGAATTTCAGTTGGGCGCGCGACTAACTTGAGATCAGGAGTCTACCACATTGAGTCTGACTATCCAAATTTAGGTATGGGACTGGTTTGGATAGAAGTCCTTGTGGTGGACCCCGTAGCCTGCGATACTATGTACTATCATCCCGACTTCACACTCCAGCATGGTCATTTCATTCGCATCGCATATTGCATTACATCCGCAGGCATATGGCATTTTGAGATGCTATATTTCTGTACTTATATGGCTTAGACGAACTTAGTAGGATTTGTATATTGCATTACATCCTCGGCATCTGATATTTGACTCTTTATGACTCCTTAGTGCATATCTGTTTTATATTACGTTTCTGATAATTGACTGACTTATGAACTTGTCCATACTTTCGCTTACTCTGTCATTGTATGATTTATGATCTTGTCAGTATTTCAGGTTATTCCGTTAATGTACGATTTATGGATTACCAGTAATTTCGGTATTGTATGATGATAGTATTGTATTGAACATTTGATACTTACCTTGTGCACACACTTACACCACCCTCTAAACTTTCTATAAGCTTATGCACGATAGATGTGTGCAGGTGATGTTAGGTTGCAGCAGTGTTGAGCTTGGAGCGTGCAGTGGTCTTCTGGAGCTTGATTTTTCTTTATTTATGTATTCCCTTTCATCATTGTACTCAAATGATTATATTAGTGGATATGTGATGATGATGTTTCCTTTATAATTTGGGTAAACTTGTGGTTATGCTTATTACAAGACAAGTGTACGTTTGAAAAATCTTCCTTGTAGGATCCCAGGATCGGAATCTGGCGTATGTTGCGCTGGGAGCTGAGAATGGGGTACTACGGAGGCTGTCGGCACCGGATTTGGCGATCGAGATTCTTGTGAATCTGATTTCTGGGTTTGGGGCGTGACACCCAACTTGTAACTTCTCAAAACCCGCTCTGCCGTAAGATATTACGATGTATGACGGTTCCCAGCTGGTTAAGTTGCAAGTTATTATATAGAGTTGGTTGGATGTCTTTTCTTTTTGTAAATGCTGTTATTAGTTAGTTGGATGATGAATGATACCTGTGATTGTGAATGATAATAAACAACTTATTTTATATATATATATATATATATATATATATATATATATATATATATATATATATATATATATATATATATATATATATATATATATATATATATATATATATATATGTTATCCTTGGAGGATTTATTTTTTAAGGGGACATGATATTCTTGCAGCCTATGGTATGGTGCCCCAATATTGCTCGTATGTTACTAATATATAGTAGATATTACTAGGTTAATTTATCAAAACAAAATTCATTTCTTTAGTTTAAAATTCATTCTGTTATTATTTAGCTAGATGATGAATGCCAATTGTGATTGATTATGTAATTGTTTGAGTATACAACAATCAGTTGCCCATTTGAGAATTTTTATGTGGCCAAGTATAGATATAGTGTGCTTTTGGAGGCATAAAAATTTTCAAATTGTCCCATGTTTGGACAATTCAAGGTTTGATAGATTAGAATACTTTTGGTTCCCTGATTTAAATGCACATGCTAGTTCTGCGTTGTATCTATCATTTTCTCTCTGGTTACGTTTCTTATATTTATTTCTAATGTCAAATATCCTCACATTATGTGGATACTTGACATGGGAATCAAATGCAAAATCAACATATTCGGAGAGACATGGGGAGATGCTGTCAGAATTTTGGTGTGGGCATTTAAATAGGAACATGAAAGTATTACAATCTATCCAGTCTTAGTTGAGTGATTGATTTAGTTAGTCAGTTAAAAATACCATTAAAGATTCTATTAGATGCCTAAATCATCGTCGCTTGTAGGGTGTGCAATAATGGTGCTTGTTTCATTATAATTTCCCTTTAGTACTCTTCCTTAAATTTCTCTTATACCCATTCTAGTTTCTCTCCTAGGAAGCTTTGTCGGGCTCATGTTGCATTTCAACTAACTTGTCAAAGTAGCTGAGGAACATAGTGATGAATAAGAGTTGGATTCATTTGTCAAGATATCTCATTAATTTTTCCTTCCAGTTGTTGTTGCCCAATGGTTAAGATGCATTGTTTGATATGTCCTCCAATTGCATTGAATGATTTAGGGTAAGCGATGCATACTTAAGTGGAGCTACGGAATTTCTAGACTTTGCATTTACAAATGCAAGTGATAGAGGGAGGATCCTATGTCCATGTAAGAACTGCAATAACAATTTCTAGGTATCTCGACAAGAGGCATATGATCATATCGTATGTGATGGATTTAATACGAGTTATACTCATTGGCATTTTCATGGGGAAGCCACATCTTCTTCTATGCTTAATCTGGATCCAAATGATGAATATAAATTTTTATCAAACCAAATGGATCTTAAGCCCTTTTTTAACTCCGCCAATGCAACTACTTGCATTGCCGATCCCAAGCCTAGTAAAGGAGGGAGAAGGGCTTGATTGGCAGTTACAACTGCAACCTTCCTTACTATTCATAATGAGGAAGTAGTCCTCAATTGGCAGTTACATCTGAGAGCTAGTAACTTATTAACTGCTAGTGACTTAATATAATGTGTTCTTGTCTTTTGTAAGACTACTACATTTGTCAGTTGGGTTCTGATAACTCTGGGTGCAATGCTACAGCTCTCGATCAAGAAGCTGTATATGCTGGTGGAGATGGCTGCTAATGGACCAGAGGGAGGGAGTGCTGAAGCTATTTACTTTGGCAGAGCAAAGATTAACATTAACCATTTCTTCGATTGCCTTGGTGATGTTCTATCATTTCACTAATTTCCACTGATATATCACCGCAATCTTTGAGGACTGAACTTTTCTTTCTAAAGCTTTGCCTTAGTGAGTGCAATGCTTTAATCTTTATTGTTTTCTTTTGTTTTTGATTGGTTTATGTGAGTGAATATAGCTATTGCGAGCATGATTTTCCCATTTGCGCCTTCTCATGTTGTTGTTGTTGTTGTTGTTGTTTCCCCCCTCATTTTTCCTATTTGTTATATGGTGATCTGGCTTTTTTTTTTTTTTTTTTTTTTTCTTTTGCATAATCTATTTGATTATCTATATTGCTACTTTTGAGCCTGTGTTTCTACATTTTATAATGCAGTTGTATATCGTAACAGGTATTAAACACCTTACATTTTGACAAAGCTTAACACATTTCTTTTCTCTTAACTTTCAAGGAAGTCATTTTTATGTAGGTTCTTCATTTATAACCATCAGCAATGACTATCCGGTGGGCCCTAGGTTCTCACAGTGATCAATGGATTTCTCATCCCATTGAATGTGGAATGCTTGAGATTATCCAATGGGTGTACTTATGTGACGTCCATCCAATTGAGTATGGACTTGTTGAGATTAACCCATTGGTATGTTTAAGAGGCAGTTTACCGCCACAGTAGGGTCCATCAGATGGGAGGTTCGGATGTTGTAGAATGGAAACAACTCTTCTTTGTGCAATTTCATTATCGCTGTCATCATTTTCTTCTTTGTACAATTTAGAGATGAATTATCCAACCATCCTTGGTTTGCAAGGCAACCGGTAAGTCTTTCTCAGCCAGGGTTTTATTTTTATTACTAGTGGATGTTACGTGTATCAGAGAATCAGAGATAGGGGTTTGCAATTTTCATACACTATGCCCTTCTTGTTGCCTACGAGGCTCGTTCTTCAGAAAATTTGACAAATTTCCTCGGTATCCCATTGTGTTGCAGCTGGTCATATATTTTCATACACAAGATGATTGGATCAGCCTATTTTTGGGGTGTCTCATTTTCATAGTTGGGCGACTCTGTTGGACAGGCTTTATATACACCTACAGTGGACCCCAGATGTAGGTAGTTGCACAAAGTTCTCATCTGCACTATTCGTTACAGCTGATACAATAGCATGACGCTATACATCCTTTGGTCGCCATGTGTGCAGGATTTCTATTTGTACAATAGAAATGTACCAAGTTTCTATTTACATTGCTGCAGAAGAAGCTCAAGGTTTACCTGGCACCTTTTCTCCACAGCATGCGCTATACATCCTTCGGTCGCCAGTTCACAAAAGTGGAAAACATTAAAGAGGTATGGGAAAGGTTGTTATTTGTAGCAGTGAACTACTTTACTGTGCCATGAATCCAAATTCCTCCTGCAGTTTAATGCTACTAGTTTATTTCTATTTCTTTTACAACATATCAAACAAAATCAGTTATGCTTCTCGACCTGATTTAATAGTATTTGCCATGATATTTGTTCATTTGAGAATAAATCTTAATTTGTCTTTATGCTTTAGCTCCCACAGAGACCTGCATATATTTCATACTTAACACAGTTCCTTGCTTCTCTCTTCATATATTATTTGCAACTGCAATTGAAGAGCTATAGGCAGTTCAGATGTAGCTTTATTTTGTATTGGATTCTCATTTTCATAATTTTTGTCAATTTTATATAATTTATGTGTCCTGCCTTTAGTGTGACACCAATAGTTGTTTGTGTTGCAGCTGGTCATATATTTTCATAAACCATGCCCTTCTTGTTGCCTACGTGGCTCGTTCTTCAAAAATTTTGACAAATTTCCTCGTTATCCTATTGTATGAACTACAACTCTGCTGCTTAAAATTTTATCAAAGAATAAGATTATATTATTTTGATACTTGTTGATTGTTTCATCATTTTGAAAACTGTGCTAACTCTATAACTCTTTTTTGGGTGACTCTTCCATTGCTTTGTGTGGTGTGGTGCACAAGATGATTGGATCAGCCTATTTTTGAGGTGTCTCATTTTCGTAGTTTGGCGACTCTGTTGGACAGGCTTTATATACACCTACAGTGGACCCCAGATGTAGGTAGTTGCACAAAGTTCTCTTCTGCAAGTTGCAGGCGAGGTGTTCACACACACGCATGCTCAAATTCAAACCTATAAATATATATTCCTATCCGAAGTCATAGTCTCAACATTTTGTTGCAGTGTTGATGTAATCACCCAAGATCAACAAAGTTTCAAAGAATTAATTTCTGCACTATTCGTTACAGCTGATACAATAGCATGACGCATGAATCCTAAGGTTTGTAAGAATATCCATATGATTATCCTTGTGGTTTCGGTCATGTTTATGTTGTTTTCTCATATGTTAATGTCCATGTCTTTCTTGAACTAATAAAATGCCTTGAAATGTAGAGGGAGTGAAAGTTGATATTGGGATTTTTATCAAATAGTTACAGGTGCTTAAAAGGAGCTTTAACTGACTCATGCTTGTCAACAGTAATTTCTTTTACCCGGAATATTCTGCCTTTGTTGAAGAAACATTTGGGAGGTACATATCGCTGGAGTTATTGTTTGTTTGTCTTATTTGTGGAAGTATCAGATTTTTCTTTGATTCTGCATTCATGAAATTTGTTGCAATGTATGTACAGAAACCTCTTTGCCTCTCATCGAGAATTACTTTTGTTAGACGATCTTATCATCCAATACAAAAAGGATTGCTACAAAAAATAAGGGCAAATCAAGCATGGATTGGATCATCCAGTCAATGCCATTTTTGCATGGTGGCTCATGAAATGTGTCTTAAAATTAATTGATTATTTTCCATGCATCAATTTGTTGAATGCAACTTTTTGACTTTTTTTTTTTGCCATGTGTGCAGGATTTTAATCAATTGCGCCTAAATTTAGGCTTAAAAGCACTTCAGCCTTTTGACGCCACTCGTGCTAGGAGTATACCATACAGAGGATTTGTTTGTTTATTTATTTATTTATAATTTAAGACCATTTTCAATTTATTGTAATAAATATTATATTTTTTTATTGTATAGTAATATAAATTTTGTGTAATATTCAGTTTTAATTATGTTGCAACATTTTTAGTTTCAAATATTAAAAAAAAATGCAGGTTTCAATAGAATTATATATAACAAATATTAAAAAAAAAATACTGGCCAGTACAAAGATTTTACCGGCGCTTGTACAGATCTTTCGCGGTGCTTTTACGAAACTAAAAGTGTTTGGGAACTATTATAGCGGCGCTTGTATCGAGTTTTAGCAGCACTTTTGGAATTTAGCGGCGCTTTTGCAGGAAATTCCAGCGCTAAAGCGTGCCGCCAAATGCTTAATGTTGAGCGGCGCTTAAAAATACCTTAGTGCCGCCAAAACATTTACCAACATACCCCTCCGGCGGCGCTTGACTAGCGCCGTTGAAGGGTATTATCGGCATTTGTTGGGGTTTTTACTGGCGGTTTTGGCCGCCCGTAAATATAGATTGTCTTGTAGTGACGGTCCAAATCAATGTCTACCTTTATTAGAAATATTATGCACCATTAATTTTCCTGTCCAAAGTCTTGATGGATAAGAATCAACTTTAGCTGACTTTTAAGAGGGATTGCAATCTAAGGTAGGAATCGGAACAATATCGATGATAAACAATCTAATTGGGTTAAAATTGGAGATGAATGTTTGACTGGGTTGATAGTGAGGATCAACAATCTTGTTTGACAAATGTTGATTGGAATGGTACAGTCTGAATGATAGTAAAGATTAAGGGATTGATTTGGTTAAAATTAGAGATGAATGATGTTGGGGAACCATGGTAGCACACAAAGATGAATCAAGCAAAGAACTCCAATTTCTTAACCAAGTTTAAACACAAATAAACTGAATTTTACGTGGAAAAACTTTTGCGTGGAAAAACCACGGCACAAAGTAATAGTAATGCACTATAAAAATCTCCCTTACAAGCCAAGCTATGCTCTTGAAACCCTAGGACCGAATTAGAAAGACCTCTTGATACTCCCACATTTGGATATATATATATATATATATATATATATATATATATATATATATATATATATATATATATATATATATATATATATATATATATATATATATATATATATATATATATATATATATATATATATATATATATGAGAATCACAATCAAAATCGAAAACAAATCCCACACTTACACAATTCTGCACTGCACTCGATGGCACCTTCAATGGGACTTTGATGGCATCGATGGTTTGTTGATTGTATCGAACCTCTTCGATGGCATTTGAGAAAACACCAAAATATTCCAATAATAAAATATAATTTTTTTGAATTTTTTCGATGGCATCGACGGACCTGTTAATTTTCATTTTTGAGACATTAATAACAATCTCTACCATTTCTTCAATTTACACTCTTCATAGCTCATTTTTTCTCATATCTAACTTTGCATTACATCATAGCTCCACCATCATTTCTCGTGCATACTCCGTCTTCCTTTATGCCTTCACTAAGCCTATAGAAGTTGCACAAAATTTGAACTTCTTTGTGAGAACAACCTTAGTGAGCTTGTCAGATGGATTCAAGCTTGTGCAAATTTTTTTTAGAGTCATGCCTTATTTCTCAAGTACTTGTCATATAAAATGGTAACGCACGTTAATATGTTTAGTACATGAGTGATAAAACAAAATTTTTAGCCAAATTGATTGTGTTTTTGCTATCACAATTAATTGGAATGGCCTCCTACTGAAGCCCAAACTGATTTATCATCCCAGTAAACTAAATATATTCCTTGAATACCTTTGTCACTGACATATACTCAAATTCGATTATGAAAAGAGCCACCACAGACTGAAGCTTCGACATCCAACTAATCGCTCTACTTGCTGGCACAAACAAGTAACCAAAATTTGACCTTCTAGTATCCACACTGTCTACATAATCAGAATCCACATAACTTACTAACTTTGTCCCTGATTTCTCGAATGTCAAGACGTAACCCTGTACACCTTGAATAATTAAGTAGTCATTTCAACACTTCTATGTGTTCCTTTCCGTGGTTCGACATGTATCTGTTAATAAAACCTATTGCATGTGAAATATCCGGTTTAATACACATCATGACATACATCAAGCTACCAACTACACTCGAATAAGGCACACAAGACATCTCATGCTTTTCTTCATTGGTTTTAGGACACTATTCAGAAGAAAGTTTAAAATAAGCCGCGTGAGGAACGCTAACCGGCTTTGCTTTGCCCATCCCATACTTTACCAATACTTTCTCGATGTATTCCTTCTAAGATAAGCAAAGTATGCTCATTTTCCTGTCTTTTTGTATATCAATGTTAAGAACTCTCGTTGCAGCCCCTAGATATTTCTTCTTGAATATCCCTGATAACTGAGTTTTTCGTAAATCGATTTCAGACATGCTATGACTGGTGATAAGCATGTCATCGACGTATAAAACTAGAATAATGAACTTCCCATCATTCAGAGTCTTGTAACAGACACAATGATCATATTCACTCCTATTAAATCTTTGACTCATCATAAAAAAAAATTAACTTTTCGTACCACTGCCCAGGCGACTGTTTTAGGTCATACAACAACTTCTTTAAGCTACAAATGTTGTTTTCTGCCCCTTTTACTTCGAAACTTTCTGTTTGCTTCATGTAAATCTACTTTTCTAATTCCCCATGTATGAAGGCATTCTTTACATCCATTTGCTCCAGCTTGAAATTGTATTGGGCAACCAGCCCCAACATGAATTTGATAGATACTTACTTCACAACCGGCATGAACATCTTAGTGAAGTCGATGCCTTCTTTAAGCATATTCCTTTGCTACCAACTTCTCCTTGTACCTATCATGTTTTTTCTTGAAGATCCATTTGCACCTGATCGCTTTTCGATAAATAGGAAGCTCTACTAGCTCGTATGTCTTGTTCTTGTACAAGGAGTTAATCTTATCATCTATCGTAGCTTTTCACTTTTCGGCATCTAGCCCATCAAGAGCCTCCTGAAGAATAGATAAATCCCTAATCATCTATAATGAGGGAAAATGCGATATTTAAATCATCCATGTATCTTGTCGGTAACCTATTATCTCGCGAAGGATTCCTTCTCACAGGTGGCTGCTCCATCTGTTCTTGCACCTTTGCTTGCGTCTCTATCTCTGCTTGTGTCTCATATCTGTCTCACGCCCTAAAATTAAGTTCTCAAAATTTATACATTTTCATCTAAAGGTATATTATGAAAAGAGATCATTTTGTTAATGGTGAGATTATCATAAATTATGTTTCTACTCATAAGATGTTAGTTAACGTTTGACTAAAAAATTGTACATGACCTTAAGACATGGAATGCATTATATTATTATAACACCCTAGCTAACCAGAGCGGCGTCCTGGGGCGTCCACTAGCGGATTGTCGTAGGACCGTACTAGACAGTTGCACTATGTGCACGTGTGGGACCCACCATCGATAAGCTAGGACAAGCTAAGTCGCTAACGTGTACAAGCCTGAGCATGTTCGGGACGAGTACGGGCCGAGGAGTTAGTCTACCTAGTAGTACATTATGACAAACTGTAATGGTCGTGCAATGCCCGTAAAAGGTTCAATAAAACTGAAACCATGGGAAACTGTGGACTTCACTGGGCTTGTGGTCTGTTACAGGCGGTAGACCTAAATGACGCCTTAAAATGGACAATCTAGACCATCAAGTCGGCACTTGCAAGGCGCAACTCTCCAAGTATAAAACCTAAAAATCTGAAATTTAAACAATTGGCTCTGCCACTAAAGACAACGAATTATGACTTCCCGACCATTAGAATTCCTCCAAACCCAAGCCATAAATTAGGGATATTTCTCTGCCCCTATCCGCCAAATCAGACCCCTGATCGAATAACAGTGACCATCAATCACAAATCAAATCCTTGTGATCAGTCGCCGCATTTGTTTACCACTAAATTTGGGACAACCCCTCATCAGACTATGGGCCACCTATCCCATGGCACGGATGGGCCTGGGGCCATTAGGACAACCCCAAGGACCATAAATGTACCCCCTAAGGTCATATACATTAAGACTAGCCACCCTAGGGGCATTTGAGCTAAGTTTCAGACTATATAAACACAAAACACTCTCTCCCTCACTCCCATCCGAATTTTTCTAGCAAAGAAGGAGAGAGAGAGAGAGAGAGAGAGAGAGAGAGAGAGAGAGAGAGAGAGAGAGGAGGGATTAGAGAGAGTGGAAGGGGAAGGAGCTTAAAAGGGGTGGAATTGAGGAAATTCACTCTCCTACCATGATCTCATGTCGAAAACCACTACTCCGCCGCCACAGAGGCGATTTGCTTGTGATTGAGAGGTAACCATCCCATCATCTCCCAAATTTCAACAAAAGGAGCCACATGCATGTGTCTTAACCTATAAATCTATTTGGCAAAGGGCTCCGATGCGTCAATCCACGAGTTCGGCACCCTTAGAGATGCTCCCTGATCCCTCGGCAACCCTTAGGTGGGGACCATTAACTATAGGTAGCCGTTATCAAATCTAAGCTAAATTTAGTGATTGTGAGTGTAGAATTCACTTTGCATGTTAGTTGCATGTATGGTAATAGTAGACTTAGAGTATTGCCTCGGACAAATCCCGATTAGGGGGGGAACTTGGGCTCTCAACCACCCAAATCCTTGCTTTGCCTGATTTCCTGTTTAATATGAAAATCAAGGTATGTCACACCCCCAAATTCTGAAACAAATAGGAAATCTTGTTGCATGCCCCCTATATATGTGACTAATTACCAATTTCATTCTATGCATGATTAATTTCTCTAAAATTGAACTTGTTTACATGCTTATTTAAAATTTTCCTATATTTAGAAATCCTTGATGAATCATGATGACAATGTCTGCAATTTATTGCTATGTATGCCTGAATCCTTCACAACTAAAAGTAGATCGACATCTACTTTAACATTATTCATTTATACGTTCCCCCCTTTGCCGGATTGGCAAGCAATTTCAGAACCTGTATGGGCAACCCCTCCAGTAGGGCTGTTTAAGGGCTAATTTGACCTAATTGGTCAAAATACGGATAGTCGACAACAGTTGGACTGTGCGGGACATTGCTCCCAATGTCGTACAATTCGTAGTTTGTTTAGAAGGAATAAATTAGCTCATAAGTTGGCTAACCAAGTCTGTTAACCATGTATGTACATGCCTGCTTGAACCTGAGACACCATGAGTTCACTGGTAACCAAATTTTTATGGCCCACAAGTATTAGGAGCTGGGCATGGTGGAATGGGATACTATGCCCAAGCTGTCGGCTTACGCTGGGGTGACGAGCCTCCCCGTACTGACTGCGAGTAAGAACCCTTCCTTACAATTATCCCTCTTATGTTTTTATTATTAAGAGTGACGAACCTAAACGGGCCAAGGATCATGAGAGCAAGTTTGCCACGACTACAAGGTCTGCGTGATCGAGATAGGGCATTGATCTGTTAGGGTGTTCCAGTTTCCTGAAACTGCTAGTTGAATGAACGTAATTAATCAATACAGCTAATATGCTCACCATCACATTGCATTAGTTAGGTTGGCGACTCGACAGTTGAGGTCGCACTGAGGGAGTGTTGGGCATCACGATTGTTAGACGTTGTCGCTCGAGGGAGTGTTGAATGTGAGGGCATGCATCATATCATGGAACCATGCATATGCATTAATAAGAGTAATTAGGACCTTGTAAATGATTGCTTTTCACTAACTTTATCTATGGATTTGATAATATACATAACTTATTGTTAATGGTATCTGTTGGGGAAAAATGTGTTAAGATCGGAGACTGGGATAAAAGTAGGTTGGCTCTGCTGACACTGCCCGAAGAGTCCGAGACAACACCGACGGAACAGAGGATAGGCCAGGAGGCGTAAGCAAGGGACGATTAAAGTCACTCTGTCAGAGTGATGACATCGCCTGCATGAGCCCACTAGAGGCCGAGCGTGTTCAAGCCACTCAGCTGATAGAATAAGACCGACTCAACGAGTTGGTTCTGTCGGTAACGGAACAAGGAATGACGGATAGGCATCGAGACTATTCCGTCCGTGAAAAAGCCGAGAACCCATCCTCCTGCGTCGGCCGAGACTCCCCCAGAGTCGATCACGACCTGGCCGAGACTCCCCCAGAGTCGGTAACGACTTGGCCGAGACAGCGAGTGGCGGAACGAGAACAGACGCTGCTCTAAGGAAATCCAGGGATACGGGTAGCAAATCCCGAGATTCTCGGGATTTACAGCAATCCGTGGAAAGGAGTAAACCTCTGAATAATCAGGAGAAGAATCCTCTTAGGATGAGGATTGACAAACAGTATAAATCTCTAAGCTTAAGACGGAAGAAGGTACGCAGTACTGAACTGAGACAAGCTCTTTGCTATTGATCAGATTGCTGACTTAAGCATCGGAGGTTCCCCGGCCCCAGCCAGGGTTCCCTTGACATTGCTGATTGTGCAGGTGAAGGAGGGTCCGCCTTAAGGAAGCCATCCCATAAAAACACAGCAACAGTTTGGAGCCGTCTGTGGGAAACGGACAAAAAACCGTTTTCTTCGATTTTCTGAATGGCAAGAACCAGAAGGACGGATCCAGATGAAGCGGGGGAGGCCGCTGCCAGCACAGCTCAGGGAGCTCCCCCGACAGCACCGCTTGCGACTACAAGCCAGCCTAATCAATCGAACGCACACTTGGACCGCGAGGTTCAAGAAATGCGTTCCGAGATGGCTGCCATGAAACACATGCTGGAACAACTGTGTAACCAGCAGATGCAGCGTCAGGGGTCGGCACAAGTTCTCCTACCAGCGTCTGAAGCGCAGCCTCCTGCGCCACAGTCGCCCCGACGACCGAGTCAGCCTCGAGAACTGAGTCACCCGGTGCCTGCCCGTTCAGCAACAACCATTTTGCCTCCCTCTGATATGAGGCATAAAATAGATCAGAGGAGGCAAAGTCGGCTACCTACAGACGCTGAAGAAACGGTAGAGAGCGCTGAACCCTGAAAGGCTGATATACAGGACTTCAAGAATGAGGTCCGAGAGAAGATGGAAAAGGAGATGGTGGATATAAAGAATGGTTGGAACTCAAATCTGACCAAATCTGAAGAAAAAGCTTCTCCGTTTGTGGATGAGGTAATGCGGGCTCGGTTACCGGAGAGGTTCCGCTTACCCCAAATAACTCCTTTCTCTGGAAAGACTGATCCGACAGAGCATCTTGAATGCTTCAGGACTTACATAGAGTTGCACGACGCCTCGGATGCTGTTATGTGCTGAGCGTTCTCTCTAACCTTGACCGACGTAGCTCGACTTTGGTTTAAGCAATTGAAACCCAAGTCGATTAAGTCGTTCGCCAAACTTAGTGACGCCTTCCTCAGCAATTTTATCGGTGGAAAGAAGAAATTAAAGCCGCTCGCGCATCTGAACAATATAGTTCAGAGGGAAGGAGAGCTACTGAAAGACTACATTAAACGCTTCAACTTCGAGTCTTTGCAAGTTCGAAAGCATTCTGAGGAGACGGCTCTAAACGCTCTCATGCAGGGGGTAAGAGATAAACCTTTTTTGGCATCACTGGACAAAAACCCGCCCGATACTCTGGGCGAGTTTATGGTTCGGTCAGACAAATATGCTGATGCGAAAGAGACGCGACTCCTCCGAGAGAAGATCTATAATACAAAACTATCGGCTAAAGAGTCGCCCAAGAAAGAAGCTGACTCAGTCGGAGGGAAAAAGCGAAAAGAGGACCGGGGGCGAGACGACGGTAGGCCAGGAAAGCGACCGGACAGGAGATTCTCCACATACACCCCCCTAAACAAATCTCCTGAACAAGTACTAATAGAAATCAAGACCGAAGGCTTCGTCAACTTACCCCGAAAAATGCGAGGGAACCCAGATCGTCGGAACAAGAACAAATATTATCACTATCATCGTGACCATGGTCACAACACAAGTGATTATTATCATTTAAAAGACGAGATTGAGCGGCTGATTAAAGAAGGCCGACTAAGAGAACATACAGAAGGGTCCGGCACTCCGGCAGGACCGAGTGAAGAGCGGCCCCAAGAAGAAATCTGAACAATTGTCGGAGGTCACCAAGGCGGTGGGGACTCAAATAACGCCTGAAGAAATCACGCTAGAAGCCTCAATCGCCCTGAGTCCGAGGTTCTTCTGCTGTCTCGGCCTCCCAAGGAGAAGAAACGAGAAAAATATTGTATCTCGTTCACTGAAGAAGATGCTCGAGGCATTCATCATCCTCATGATGATGCACTCGTGGTCACCCTTACCATCACCAATAGAAAAGTATTCCGGATACTAGTGGATACAGGATCATCCGCGGACGTCTTGTTCACCCAAGCGTTCTAAAAAATGAGCATAGGTCGGTCGGTACTACGACCTGTCCGAACTCCACTCATAGGGTTCTCGGGCGGACAGGTGCTTCCTGAGGGAGTCGTTTCACTTCCTGGTCGTGGACCAACCGTCGGTGTATAACGCCATACTTGGCCGACCATCTCTGAGCCTCCTTCAAGCTGTGGTATCTACCTACCACCTTTTCATGAAATTTTCAACCGAGTCGGGAGTAGAAATTGTGAAAGGAGATCAACAAGATTCTCGAAAATGCTATGCCACCGCAGTCAAGGCTCCAACTGAGGTGTCGACGATTGAATCACTGGACCCCCGTATCGGATCTCATGAGCGGGGGGAGCCGATGGAAGAACTCATCTCGGAGCCATTAACTGAGACAGACGTCTCGAAAGTAGTCCGAATCGGCTCATCTCTGAGTCCGCCTCTTAAGGAACGAATGATCACCTTGCTTCGAAGGTATGCCGATATCTTCGCCTGGAGTCATGAAGACATGCCCGGGATCGATCCCTCGGTTATAACACACCGACTCAACATCGACCCGACTTATAGGCCCATCCGACAAAACCGTCGCCCTCTCGGCCCAGAAAGGTACGTTATCATTGAGGAGGAAGTCGGCAAGCTCCTTAAAGCCAATTTCATCGAGGAGATATATTATCCGGAATGGATAGCCAATGTCGTACTCGTAAAGAAAACTAATGGGAAGTGGCGAGTCTGTATAAACTATACAGATCTAAACAAAGCCTGCCCCAAGGATAGCTTCCCTCTTCCTCGCATTGATCAGCTGGTTGACAGTACCTCGGGTCATGAACTGCTAAGTTTTATGGACGCCTATTCGGGCTATAATCAAATTATAATGCACGAGAATGATAAATCAAAAACTGCCTTTGTCACTGACAAAGGCCTTTACTATTACCGAGTGATGCCGTTTGGATTAAAGAATGCTGGAGCAACGTATCAGCGGTTAGTGAACAAAGTGTTCGTTCGACAAATAGGCCGAACGATGGAGGTTTATATTGATGATATGCTCGTCAAAAGTAAACGAGCGGCCGACCATGAGACGGACTTGGAAGAAATGTTCTTGACTCTACGTAAATATAAAATGAAGCTGAATCCCAGCAAGTGCGCGTTTGGCGTGAGCTCGGGAAAATTCCTCGGTTTCCTCGTTAGTCAGCGAGGAATCGAAGCGAATCCCGAGAAAATCAAAGCCTTACTCGAAATGGAGTCTCTTAAAACAATCAAAGACGTCCAAAGATTGACAGGGAGAGTGGCCGCGCTTAATCATTTCCTGTCCCGAGCCACAGACAAATGTCTCCCGTTCTTCAAGCAATTGAAGGGACGACAGACGATGGAGTGGACGGACGAATGTGAGAAGGCATTTCAAGATCTGAAGGCTTACCTCGGATCCCCACCGCTGCTATCTAAGCCCGAGCCTGGTGAAGCATTGCTATTATATTTGGCCGTATCTGAGGCCGCAGTAAGTTCGGCTTTAATACGAGAGAGTCAAGTGAAGCAGTTGTCAGTCTATTACGTCAGCAAAGCCTTACTACCAGCAGAAACGAGGTATCTTCAGCTCGAGAAAGTTGCCTTAACTCTGGTAGTATCATCACGACACCTCCGTCCATACTTTCAGGCCCACACCATTGTCGTTGTGACCGACTTACCACTACGCTAGATTCTCCAAAAGCCGGAGGCTTCTAGCCGCCTTACAAAGTGGGTAGTCGAATTGAGCGAATTTGACATACATTACAAGCCCAGGACAGCCATAAAAGGACAGGCCGTTGCCGATTTTCTTGTTGAAATGACTCCTAATCGGGACAATATACCTGAATCGGAGGAAATTATTGTACCTGAGGCTTCTCCCTCTCTCGGGCCGGTACCTTGGAAGCTATTTGTCGACGGTTCATCCAATTCTAAGGCAAGCGGGGCAGGGGTAGTATTAGAAATTCCCGATCAAACCTGTATACAATATGCCTTGCGACTCGGCTTTCAAGCGTCCAACAATACAGCAGAATACGAAGCCTTATTATTAGGCCTTAGACTCACCGTGAGTCTAGGCGCGACCTATTTGAATATTTTCAGCGACTCACAGTTAGTCCTTAACCAAGTTTTCGGTGTTTATCAAACTCAGAAAGAACAACTGAAGGCGTACATGGAAAAAGCTAAAGAATTGATCGATGGATTCCAGAAGTGTGAAGTAATTCGAATACCCAGGACCGACAACGTCAAAGCCGACTTATTAGCAAAGCTTGCCTCAGCTGCCGAGGAAGACATACCTCGGTCGGTTCCGATTGAATACGTCCCTAAACCAAGCATAGATGAGTCGACAGTCTCGGCCCAATTTCCCATCAACTCAGCGACTGCTTGGTTTGACCCACTCGTCCGCTACCTCAACGATGGTGAATTGTCAGAAGACCGCGCCGAGGCACGGCGGTTAAAAGTTCGAGCCTCGCGCTACACCATCTTGAATGAGATTCTATATAAAAAAGGCTTTCATGCTCCTCTACTAAGGTGCGTCGACTCCCAAGAAGCCGATTATATCTTACGGGAGATACACGAAGGGATATGTGGAAACCATTCAGGAGGAAGCTCGCTCGCCAACAAAGTGTTGCGGCAGGGGTATTACTGGCCGACTATACAGCACGATTCTAAACGATTCGTCCAAAGATGCAATAAGTGTCAGCGGTTCACAGTAATCCCGAGATAACGCCCTAAGGAACTGACTCCGATGTCGGGACCATGGCCCTTTGTGCAGTAGGGGATCGACATCATCGGGCCCTTTCCATTGGGGAAGGGTCAGACTAAATTTGCCGTGGTTGCGGTGGACTACTTCACGAAGTGGGCTGAAGCAGAACCATTGGCAAAAATTACCGAGCAAAGGATCACAAGCTTCGTTTGAAAGAATATCATCTGTCGATTTGGGATACCTCGGACTATCGTTACCGACAATGGAAGCCAGTTCGATAACAAACAATTCCGGAAGATGTGCAGCAATCTCGGGATTCGAAACGTGTGCGCCTCGCCTCATCATCCTCAGACAAATGGACAGGTCGAGGCGGTCAATAAAATTATAAAGCAGCACCTCCGGACGAGGCTCGATGAAGCAAAGGGAGCATGGGCTGAGAAACTTCTGAATATACTGTGGTCCTATAGGACCACGGCACAGACTGCCACGGGAGAAACCCCTTTTTCCCTATGTTACGGTGCGGAAGCCGTCGCACCAGTTGAGATCGGTATTGGCTCAGCACGAGTCAACTTGTACAGTGGACAAGAGAATGGTGAACTCCTCTCATTCGAGCTCGATTCGTTGGAAGAGAAAAGAGAAAGGGCTCGATTGAGGATGATGGCCCGACAAAGACAGGTGTCTCGGTTTTATAATCGCCGAGTTAAAGTCAGACGATTCCGAGCCGAGGATATGGTCCTCCGAAAGACCTTCTCAAACACAAAGGAAATTGGGTCGGGTACATTAGGGCCCAATTGGGAAGGTCCCTACGTCGTCTCAGGCGTCATCCGACCGGGAACCTATCGACTAGAAGACCTAAATGGACAACTATTGCCTCATCCTTGGAACGTCGAGCATCTTAAAATTTATTATCCGTAAGATAGAATATAAAGTACTGTAATTGAAGACGATTCAATGAAAAATTCTATTTCGTCTAAGTACCCGATGTCGGGTCAATAACAAAAAAAAAAGTACAATATCCGACTGCCACATTCAGTCGGAATTCATCTCCTAGGCGGCGCCCGAAGGACCGGCCTCATCAGCAGCGGCATCTCCTTTAGTGGCTTCGCCCTCAGCAGCCTCGGCGGACGGACTGTCAACTTCGAAGGCGGAGAGGTCGAGATCAGGGAAGGCCGCCCTCATCTCCAAGACGCAGGCCTTGTAACCACCTTGATAAAGGTGGTCCCTCTCCTCTTTAAACTCGGAAGATTCGAGGAAGGCGTCTACGACTCGCTCTCGTTCCTCTTTGGCTCGGCGCGTTTCTTCTTGAGCTTCTTGAACGAGGCCGGCAGCCTCGGCCTTCATGCGAGCAAGAGCACCCTCAAGGTGTAGTTCTCTCTCCTCGGCCTCCTAAAGGAGCGAAGTCAGATGAGAATTGTCAGCCTTAACTCCTTCAAGAGCTGCACGGGCGTCCGCGGCTAGCTTTCGAGCGATAGAGAGATCGCCGGTCATGATGCCGATCCGGCTCTTAGCGATCTCTCTGCGACCCTCCTCGCAGTCTCTGTCTCGGATGCGAGTTTCTGGGCGGCAGTCAGCTTCGAGCTTGCTTTGACGAGGCAAGGTGCCAGTTGCGACAAAGAGATAATAAGCTATGCTGTAAAACTTAGTCAAGGGCGACACAGGATTGAAGAAAAGTTTACCTCAAAAAGTAACCTCGCCGCATGTCCGAGGGTCTGGGCAGGCGGAGCGTTATAATAACTGGCGAAGTCTCTTTCGCCCCCGTGGGCAAGCGCCCAAGGAACCATCCCCACGATGATCTTCGTGAAGGGGGACTCCTGTTGAGTCATCTCCCTTTTCAGAGATTCTTCGTGCGGGACCTCCCTCGCCCCTAGGACCTCCTCTGCAATAGGTCCCGACTCGAGAGTCGACTGAGTCACTGGAGGAGTTAGCTCTGCTTCCTCGGCCCTCTCATCAAGGTCGGAAAGGACGACCACTTGGGGGGTAGGAGCGGGTGGAACGACCGTTTCCTTACCCTTGGCCGCAGTTTTCTGCTGCTTCGAGGGCCGAGACCCGGATAACAGAGCCGATCTCGGGGGGGCCTTCACTTTGGAAAGTGGCTTCAAGACGGGGCGGGGCTCTGCCATGCTCTCAAGTGCAGGTCTCAGAATGGGGCGAGCCTTGAGAAGGTCTGCAAGGACGAATAAAAAAAATGAGGAGGCGAACAAGGAACCGAAAGAATAAAGAAAAGGAGGATGAGCTACCTGAGACGAACGAATCTAAACCTGTAAGATGGAGGCGCTCGGGTTGCAGTAGCAACTTCCAAGATCGCTCCCTCGCGCTCAGCTTCCTCAGCTCCCTTATCCGAGTCAGAGCCCCAGACTCGAGTTTCCCTCTCTTCTTCAAAATATCTGTAAAACATTGTGGAGTCAGGATTAGTAGAAGATGGTATAGAAACAAAGAGTAAGAGAAGGAAAGACCATCGGGCCGAGTCACCGAGTCACCTACTCTACGGAACGTACGGGGTATTTGAGGTTCGTACGGCCACGTGTCGGCCGACTCCCACCGACCGCACGCTCAGAACCACCTTTCCTTCCAGAACTTGTTCGAAGTGAGTGGGTCGGTTATCAAAGACCCCCCTTTGCCTCTCCACGCGCTCAGAAAGTAGAGGCCAGGGAAGTTTGGGTTTGGTCGGACTTGGTACAGATAAAGGAACTCGTCGACCGTGAGGGAAGGTTGCTCTAACTCGGATCAGAGCACAGCACACCCGAACAAATTCCTCCACGCATTCAGAACAATTTGACCAGGAGCTATTTTAACTCGGGACAGAAAGTCACGAGCAATGGGCTGGAGTGGCAGACGCAAGCCATATTGCATCGCGACTTGAAAAATTGCGACCATCCCTGCAGGGAGATGGTCGGGTAAATCACCCGGACGAGGGAGACGGAGGACGACCGAGTCAGGGACATGGTATCCAGCCCTGATCCGGTTTAAGTCGGATTCATTTAGAATGGAGGCGACGAGATCGCTAGGTTCGTCTTCTTCCCCTTTTGAAGACGACCCAGAGGCTTCCGTGGTTTGGTTCGCAGGGCCTAGAATGACTGCCCCTTCGCCCGTAACTAATTCATCCTCTCCATCCTCATCCTCCAGTTGGTCCACCCAAGGGTTAGGTCTCCCTGGACGAGTCACCAGAGACGTCCCACCGCTGGATGGACCGGTCTGGGCAAGACGCCCGGCCGATGAGTCGCCGGTTTCTCTGACAAGCCGGAATGCGGCGTCAGCACCGACGACAAACTCCGTCAATAGTGAAGGTGGTTCCGTAACGTCCCAAAGATGTTGGGACACACCCTCATCTACGGACATCTCCTCCCGGGGGCTTTGAGAGCCGTGTGCGGCCATTAAAGCTTATAAAAGGAGGAAAGGACTCACCATAAAGATTGACGAGGAAAGAAGAAACAGCGGAGGAAGAGGAGGAGAAGAAGTAAAAATGAACTCGGAATCGGAATCGGACACAGGCGGGAGGAAGAAGAGCGAAAATAAAATTCGCACAGTCATCCCGTCCGGCCCTTTTATAGCCGCACCACGTGGCAGGGCAATTATGGCAAAAGTGAATCGACGTTCGCTTCGGCTCCCCCATTCGACGCGTGGCAACCGCAGACTGACTGCTGTAACTTCGTGGCCACGCTTCTGCATTTCATACGCGGACGAAACGAAACGACGGCTGGTCGCACGTGCGGCCTTGGAAGCTGCAGCGTCGTACGCAAGAGACGACTCAAAGAGCATTAAATGCCTCATTATTGTCTCGGATGCTAATACGAACCGACCGAGAAAATCGTACTCCTTGATGCCACGGACGACACAAGGAGTAAGGGGGGCTCACTGTTGGGAAAAAATGTGTTAAGATCGGAGACTCGGATAAAAGTAGGTCGGCTCTGCTGACACTGCCTGAAGAGTCCGAGACAACACCGACGGAACAGAGGGTAGGCCAGGAGGCGTAAACAAGGGACGATTAAAGTCACTCTGTCAGAGTGATGACATTGCCTGCATGATCCCACTAGAGGCCGAGCGTGTTCAAGCCACTCAGCCGATAGAATAAGACCGACTCAACGAGTTGGTTCTGTCGGTAACGGAATAAGGAATGACGGATAGGCATCGAGACTATTCCGTCCGTGAAAAGGCCGAGAACCCATCCTCCTGCGTCGGTCGAGACTCCCCCAGAGTCGGTAACGACTTGGTCGAGACAGCGAGTGGCGGAACGAGAACAGACGCTGCTCTACGGAAATCCAGGGATACGGGTAGCAAATCCCGAGATTCTCGGGATTTACAGCAATCCGTGGAAAGGAGTAAACCTCTGAATAATCAGGAGAAGAATCCTCTGAGGATGAGGATTGGCAAACAGTATAAATCTCCAAGCTTAAGACGGAAGAAGGTACGCAGTACTGAACTGAGACAAGCTCTTTGCTATTGATCAGATTACTGACTTAAGCATCGGAGGTTCCCCGGCCCCAGCTAGGGTTCCCTTGACATTGCTGATTGTGCAGGTGAAGGAGGGTCCGCCTTAAGGAAGTCATCCCATAAAAACACAGCAACAATATCCACTGAGTTGATCACTCACTCCCACTCTCGGATGGTGTTTTAAAACACAACCAGAACCTGTCTTAAATGCAAGGATCATGGATCTCGACGTGCTTGATAGAGCGAGCGTGGACGATGAGGAGGAGTGGTCATATTTTCAGATCTTTCTCGGATCCCAGTAGATCGCCTTAGGATAGTCAGGGGACTCAAGGCAGGCATCTATTCATCTTTGGATTATATATTTTGTGGGACGTGGTCCCCCATGTTTATTTACATTATCTTTTTTTGTTGGATACAGATTTTATATTAGTTACACATGAGCTCATCCCATTGGTTTTGATTTATGCTACATGGTCCACTACACTTTGTCACGGCCCAAACTCGGAAACCGAGCTCACAAAATTCCTGATTACCAAATTGGGCACCGATAGCCTCCGTAGTACCCCATTCTGGGATCTTACGAGAATTTCAGTGTAAATTTATTTGTAAAGGAGCATAACTACAAGTGTACCCAAATCACAAGAGCAACATCATCATCACATATCCACTAATATAAATCGTTGATTACAATGCTAAAAGGAAATACATGAATATACTAAAATCTCTACAAAGCTCGGCCTCCACGCTCCTGCCTCAATGCTACTATGACCTAACGTCACTTGTACGCAACGGTTGTACATAAGCTTATAAAAAGCTTAGAGGGTGGTGTACGTGTGTGCAATGCATGTGCCAAGCATATAGATATCAAAGTAAGCGAAAATACCATGAATATACTAAAATATCTACAAAGCTCAGGCTCCACGCTCCTGTCTCAATACTACTATGACCTAACGTCACCTGCACGCAATGGTTGTGCATAAGCTTATAAAAAGCTTAGAGTGTGGTGTATGTGTGTGCAATGCACGTGTAACACCCTAAATTTTTGCCAACCTAGGGTTAGTCGTCCTTAGGCAACAGGTCAACTATAACACATTAGTAACCTCTCAAAATTCGATTCCAAAGCCAAAGAAATCATTTAGAACCAAAATCTTTAGAAATTAAGCGTAAGTTAGCTAGCGCTACGCTAGAGTAGCTGTGAAATTGTCCCTGAACACTTTAAATACGTTCTGCAAGACCTAAAACTTGTAGAATCAATGACGCTATAATACCCTGAAACCAAGGATCAAACTCTAAACCCGATTGCTCTCAAGAACCCTTTGAAACTCCGTATTGGATTTAGACCGCACGTCGAAAGTCTGATATCTACAATCTTAGACCGTTATGACCGCTTAGCTAGACTTGACAATCGTTTCAAAAATCAAGCCCAACCGATGTTCAGAGGCTATTTCATTGAGCCTGGAGCAAGGAGTGTGAGAAAAAGTTAAATTTAAATGGGATTTAAATCAATCTGGCACGTTTCGCTTGCGTGATCAGTATAAGCATTCAGACCGTCGGAATCTGACCCAAATACACCCTCGGATCAGGAAACATTTCCCACTCAGGTCAATGTACTCAAAATCCCTGATCGAGTCACCATGACCGCTGAACTAAAACTAGACTGCCACGTGCGATCTGCGAACTCTACTGGTCTGAAAACTTCGTGTGAGCAAAATCCGGTATGCATGAGCTTAAGTCCGACCGCGTTCGGCCAGGGGACCTCCCAAAATGCTCTTTTGGATCGGAACAGTCCCGATTTGGTTATAACTCAAGTATACCCTTGTCCCAAGTCTGTTTTGGTGAAGTTTTAGCCTATATAAGGGCTTGAAACCTTCTCATATCTCTCCCATCCGAATTTGGATTAAGCCCTAGAAAGAAAGAGAGAAAAATTGAGAGATTGTGAGAGAATTGTGGGAGGGATTTCCTGCCACTTGCACCAGCTTTTTCACGTGTCAAAGCAACGTATTCAAATCACTTTCCTGGTGATTTCCAACGCGCTCTTAGGTAAGAAAACCCTAACCTATGGCTATTTTAGGGAATCCTTTGATGCAAGTAGCGGTGTAGCTTATGTAACTTGTGATATAGGTCGCCTTAATGCCGTTGACAAAGTGTACACGTTCTATTCGAATCGTTACGCTTATACGACAAAAGGTGCAGATTTTAGACGCTTAGATTGACTGATTTCAAAGCTTTCAATGTCGTTTAATAGTAGATTATCGATGAGAACGCCGTTTGACATGTAAAACATGTTGTTCGTTTTTCGTTTCATAAACGTACGGTAAATATGAGATTTAGGGTATTTTAGGCATTTATAGAAAATACTGTATACGTCCATATTTTGTTGAAATGCTTGATATGTAAATTCATCGTGTTATGATATTATGTATGTGTGTATAATCTGTTTGGCGAAGAGATTTGCCCTAATGCGCACTTTGGGTCGACATATGCTATGTAGACTAAAGTGTGTAGATTAAGTGTTTGTATTAGTATGTATTGAGTAAATGGTGTTGTAAATTAGTTTTGAGAATGAATTCTCAATCCATATGATGTTGTATATGATTTCCTACATGTTTGCTATATGAGTTGATTTCCTTATATGTATGGAATACATGTGTTGGTTAATTTGCTTACGTTGTATGTTATAACATGTGACAACTTTCTTGTAATGTTTGAACTTCAATTCTAATACCCTCATGTGATTACTGATATGGATTATAAATGTTTGGGGCTATGACCTAGTCCAGGCAGCCGGTAATGGATTGAATTCGTGGTTGACTTTTATTTCCCACGAAGGACGCGTCGATGAACGCGAGTCGTGTTTTGGGTTGGCGGCAGTGGTTAGGCTACACGAAGTGTTTCATGCACTTCATGTCGCTCAGCTTGAGATGCGCTCGTACTAGTCGAGCCCGTCAAGTAACCCGATTGGCCATTGTATGTTCACCATGTATGAGTCATAACTGCTTGAACCTAGGGTACTGAACTTACCATTGAAAATCCTGTCAACCATGATACCTTGATCCATAAAGACTCATGAGCCGGGCATGGTGGTATGGGACACCGTGGTCGAGCTGTCGGCCTACGCTGGGGCCACAAACCTCCCTGTAGTGACCAGTGAGCACCTATGACTCGTGACCCGATTGTGGTGGTATGGGACACTACATTCGAGCTGTCGGCCTACACTGATTGGTGACGAGCCCTTTTGTAGTGACCTTGAGCGTATTCTGAGTCTACGGGAGGCGACGACCCTTCCGTAGCGACAAGAGTACAAGTAGGCCTGTATTAATAAGGTGATGGGGGAGCGGTGTAACGAGTGCGAGCAACAGCCCTAACAGCCCTTGCAGCGACCTACAAATATAACATCGTATGAGATTACTAGGAGTGACGACCCTAGACAGGATCTGTGTTGGGATTGATATAAGCAAGGTACCCTAGTTTCCCAATACTACTGTATGAAAAGGACTAATAACAACTTGGTAATCATTATCCATATCGCATTGCATGTGCCTGGAAGATGTGGAGCACTGCGGGAAGAAAGCATGCTGCGGGCATAAGATGGTGCCGTATGAGGGAGTATGTCGGTGAGGGCATCCATCATGTCATTTCATGCATACATTAACAACAGTATCTAGGAATGTTTGATTGCTTGCTTTACTATTAACGCGTGATTGATTTGATAACATGTTAACCTTTGGTCTATTATCCCACTGAGTTGAACACTCACTCCCACGTTACGGGATGGTGTTCCAGACACCCACCAGTCCCTATTTGAGTTGCAGATGATGACGCTGCTTGTAAAGTGAAGTCGGACTTGTATGATGATGAGGAGGATTTCTCCTATATGCGTGTTCTGATCGACGAGACTACAGGGAGGTTGATTAGATGCCTTGACACTTGCCATTTTATAATTTTGAAGCACTCATGTATATTCTTTTCTTTCCATTTTTGGAGTATACATGTATTTAATTAACCTGGTAACATGTTCACACTCTAGAGACTTACAATCAATTATATATTTTATGTATTTATCACAGTCTTCCACTTGTTAATTTAACTGTCTCTGGAGTATGATATGTTGTTTTGGCTTAGTCTCAATCTTGTTTAATGCCATTCTACAGACAATATGCATTCATCATTACCTATGTCGCATGAGTGACGTTCCTGAACTCGGGAGTTGGGTCTCTACCTGACCCCCAATTTTCGGAATGTTACAGCATGTGCCAAGTATATAGATATCACAGTACGTGAAAATACTGACAATTCCATCAATACCATCAAACTTATCCAGACTATGCGATGCAAAGACATAATAAGGCAAATTCATATGCTGATGAAGCAATGTAAATCGATTATGCAATGCAGAGATATAGTAAGCCAAATGTCATATCTAGGCGGTATAGTGTAGAATCATAGTAAACCTGATGTCATAAGTTGAGGGTGCAGTCCAATATGCAAATATAAAAGAAATGATAAAGCTGGAGTGTTTAATCAGGATGGTAGTACGTAGTATTGTAAGCTGTGGGGTTTATCACAAGGAACTTCTATCCAAATCAGTCCTATGCCTAAATTTGATAGCTAGACTTAATGTGGTAAACTCCTAAACTCAAGTTAGTCACATGCCCCAGCCGAATCCTGGCCATTGTGAAGGTACACATAATGATTTAGTTGTGCACCACTAACCCGAGTGGATAGTGAATGAATGAATGAATCAATCAAATACTGAGTACACAACTCCTGGTCAGTAAGTCAACATATCAATACCGTACATCTCTGGGATCATCACCGGGGTCTAATACACTCTACATCATCTTGCCGCCCTATCAAGCGTACAACTGAGTAAGTGGAAGAGACATCACTATCTGTCTGCCAATATCAGCACGTCTCATTGATAGTGGACTCATTTATGAGCTGGTCAGACTAAGCTTAACATTGCCTACTGCCTCGGATGGGTAAGGCCAAACCCCCTTCCAACCGACCACGACACAGTGGGAAGTGCGACCTCCTAGTATTCGACACTCGGTGCTCCTTCATCCATTCGGTCTAGACGTTGGAGTGTCCTCTAGTACCAAGAGGGTTTATGAAATTTCATCCAGGGACATCTATAGCACCCCATGTAGAAAAAGATTTTTGGTGTCCCATCTAACCATCCACGATATGCTTGTGGTGGCTACGACCCTAATATCGCTAGGGCATATAGTAGTCATGTTACGCAAATGCGAGATGCATGAATCATGCTATCAGTCATGCAACAATCCTGCGCATACCGCACGATTATGTAGGGCAACTCCATCTCACAACAAGTCCCATAATAAACCAACCCAATGTCATATGTTATGATTAATCACTCCTCATAACAAGCATACATATGATGCGTATGGGCATGTACCATAATGTAATAAAGTACATAGGCATGATTATCTGATAGGGCAGACAACAATACTCCACAATCGACCATCATCGGCTTGTCACATACTACGAGTATAAACTGAACGACATGCTCCTTTGACAATTATAAGAGCCTATGTGGTATGTCTTACATTAGCCTTCCAAGGCTCTGCATGATCCAAGACGGGGACAATGGGTCTAGTCCATACGTCAAGATAGGTTTTACATAGTGGATATACCAAACCTAATACTATATATTCTTCTATCTACGGCAAGGGGTGATGATGTATAAAGTAACAGATAGCCTAGATGATACACTAATGTCTAAGATGGATCTCATACTTGTCTCAACAAAGAGACGGACGATGCGGATGATATTTATATGTCACGAGGTCTTAGTAAATGGGTACAGGGTAGGATACACCTCTCATGGTGAGTCAAGTAGGTATATGACAAAGTGAGTTCACAAGGTGAGCTAACAGGGTGAACAATTGGGCTTCCTAAATCTCTATATTATGTAATAAATTGGGCTTTCCTATGGGAAGCCCAATACATACACAAACTGGGTTCGGTGGAGTACCTACACCTAGGACTGTGTCCTTTCAAGCAAATTGGGTAGCCCACTCAACACCTAAGTGGGCCTTGGGTATGGTCACTAAAATTGGGCAAAACATGCATCTAAATGGGCTACCTTTTTATGGAAGGCCTAGTGTGAACACAAGGTGGGCTTGGGCAGTAGTACAGGGCATGGCAGGAAGCACCATTATTAATGGGAGCCTCACGGTTTGGGTTAGCCCACTAAGGGAGATGAGAATGGGCCTAACAATGGGCTTTAGGGAGAGTTACAATGTGAACATTTAACCATCATTACTCTTACAATGTGGACATCTAACCACCATTACTCCTAAGGCATGGTCCATTTAGGATCAGAATCAAAATCATAATGAGGCTCTCAACCCTCCAATTATCTAGGAAATGGATGGACGGCGTGTGCCCATCACTTATACATGGTGAGCCTACATAGGGTGGTGGGGCCCACGACCTATTAATGAATAAACGGTGTGTATATAACACATACATCATGGTGTGTCTCACACGCATAATGGGCCTCACTCATATAATGGGCCTCATATAATCACAATGGGCCTTGCACATATAATGGGTCTCATATACATCATAATGGGCCTCGCACATGGGCCTCATATACATCACATGGGCCAAAACCCATGGGCCTAAAATACATCATAATGGGTCACATCCAATGGGCCTCCAATACATCACAATGGGCCACATACCTGGGCCTCAAATACATCACAATGGGCATCATATCTGGGCCTCAAATACATTACAATGGGCCTCATATCTGGGCCTTAAATACATCATAATGAGCCTGATACCTAGGACTCATATACTTCACCATGGGACCATAAAACAAGTGGGCCTCATATATATTAAGTGGGCCTGATGGGGCAGCCCATGGTTTAACAAAAGCAGATGGCAGCGTGCCTACTATACACACATCAAGGTGGCCTTATGCATCACAAAGTTGGCTTAATGGGACAGCCCATAATCTAGGAAAAATGGATGGGCAGCCTGAATATACAACGCATACATCGGGGTGGGCCGCTGCCCTGGACAGTGTGAGTATACAGCACATATATCATGGTGGCCCCACGTCCCATCGATAGTGCAGATAAAATGTGTGCATCATGATGGGTCCACATCTAGCCCATCTGAATGGATGGGATGGATAAAACACATACATCGCGGTGGAGTCCCATGGAGGGACGATGTGTGCAACACATACCTCAAGGTGGGCCCCACATGTCCAGCCAATAGATGAACAACGTGGCACAAAACACATACATCATGGTGTATCCCACCATCCCTACTTGGACGGTGTGGATGAAACACATATAGCAAGGTGGGTCCCACCGTCCCAGCTAGACGGTGGACGGTGTGGATCAAAACATACATCAGGGTAAGGCCCACCGTCCTAGTTGGATGGTGCGGACAGAACACACATCTGGTGGTTCTCACCATCCTAGCTAGACGGTGAGGATAAGACACATAAATCACGATGGATCCCACTGTCCCTGATGGATGGTGAGGATATAACAAATACATCAAGGTTGGGTCCCATGAGCGTAGTCCACCAAAGATGTGAATCTACTACATTCTTGGATGGTGTGGATAAATCACACACGTCCAGGAGGATCCATGTAAGACCCGTATCCTAGACCATACCGTTCCGTAGACTTCCACGATCTTCCCGATAAAATTTCGGTAACCTTCGACCCTTAACCGATATTTGCGCGCGATCCTGATTCATACACCGTTAATCCGAGTCTACTCAACTCAAGACTTGTACCCTAGCGACCGCGCCATCGCTGTGGTTTCGATGCCGTGACTCTCGCGCCGAGGTAATACCTTGGTCAGGAGATGTGGGCCAGCGTTCGGTGAGAGGAAAATGTCGCGCGTTGTAAAATCCAAGAGAATCTATACGACTTGTCACATCAATCAATCCCATCAAGGGTCAAGTATATGTCAAGTACACATCACCTTTCACCCAATCCCAAGCAATCACAAAAGTTAAAAAGTTCTTACAAAGCCCATACTTTTCTTACACCATTTGCCACAAAAGTCAAAAAATCTCTTACACCCATCACTCACCACATCCATCACTCCATCACCCATCACTCCATCACCCATCACTCTCTCTCTCCCTTTACAACTCTCTCTCTCCTTCATTTTTGAAATCACTTTCCCAAGCTAGAGAAAAACCACATGTCCAAGCCCCTCCAAGCCTTCCAAGCAACAAGTGTGGCCCACTTCTCCACCCGCTCATCTCCCATCTCAACCATCCAAACTCCATCTCCTCTGTTGGAATCGAAGCTAAGGAGCAAAGAAAGCCAAGAGAGCAAGAAGATCAAGTAGTGGGTGCTTTGATAGGATAATTTTCATATTTTTTAAGATGGGCCAAGTGAGACCTACGGATCAATGGTATGGATCTCACTTAGGACCCTAAGATGTGGCCGATGGCCCACTTTGATCATCATGATAATACCATTGTGGGACCAATGTCCATATACCCCATCATGATGTTTGTTTCCTTGCATTAAATAGGTCATCTAGACCGTCCATATTGGTGGGGAAAGGATCTTCACCGTTGATTTTCATTTTTGATGGACCCATGTGTAATGGGCCCCACTTGATGTATGATTGAATGCAAGGGAGGGCCCATAGTGTCAAGGACCCTCCATCACACGTGTCCCATGTCTCTTTCTCTCTCTCTCTCTTTCCCTTTTTGTACGATGACGTAGTTGTGTGGCCACTTGGATGGACCCCACTTTATATAGGGGTTGTATCCACACCATCTATTATTAGGTGGCCCACCTAAGCAGGGCCCACCTTAAGATTTCCATACGCCCTAACAAAAAAAAAGAGAGTCCAGAGACGCTGTCTCTAGACGTGAGGGTGAGAACATCACTATTGAGCCTTGGTTTAAGGCCATTTCGGTGGGCCATTCATGTAGGTCCTACCTTGGTTTATGTATTCAATCCATGTTGTCTATCCTATATACCAACTCATTTTAGGCGTTGAGCCAAAAAATGAGGTTGATCGGTGCATCTGGTGGGCCATACCTTAGCAAATAGTGATCTCCACTGTTTAAAGTCTCCCAGATTTTCTCTACATACTGAAAGATGCCCAATATTAGGCTTGATGGATTCGTAATGGACTGTAAAATTCATTGGCTGGGGTGGATTCATTTGAGGCGGACCCCACACATGAAAAAGCATGAAAAACCCTATTTCAAATATATATATATATATATATATATATATATATATATATATATATATATATATATATATATATATATAAAATAAGAAGCAGCGCCTGCTGCCACTGACGCAGCAGCAGGACGCTGCTGCGTTTTGACGGACGACAGCAGGGACCCACGGCCCAAGCTATGGGCCCCATCGTAATGTTTATTTATCATCCAACCTGTTTAAATGGTGGGCCACTTCCAGCAGTGGGCCCCCTACAAATATTAGCCACATCCAAAGCTCAGGTGGCCCACATCAATGGAAACAGCGGTGATTGAACGTCAGCCATTGAAACCCTTTTGGGTTGATCCAGAGGTTTTGGATCAGTTATGAAATTTATTTTTCCTCTTCATTTGGGTACGTGTGACCCTATCAACAGATTGCATGGAAAATTTACATTATGGTGGGCCCCACGTGGGACACACATTGATGCATGTGTTTTGCTCACACTGTCCATGGTAGTGGACGGTGGAACCCACCATTTGTGTGTCTGATCATGCCATCCAAGCACTTGTCGGACGGCCAGTAGGCCCCACCTTTGGTGTGTGTGTTGTATCCACACCTTCCATCTAATTGGTGGGCCATGTTTGTAGGCCCCACCATGATGCATGTGTTGCATTCTAACCGTCTAACCATTTGCCAAGCTTACTTGTCGACCCCACCATGATGCATGTGATACATCCAAGCCATCCAGCCCCTTTGGAAGCTCATTTGATGGCATGGGCTAAAGAATGAGCCAGATCCATAGTTCAAGTGGACCCCACTTTGGTATATGTATGGGGCCCATTTTGAGTTATTGTGGCCGTCCATTGAGACCCCACATTAATATATGTATGAGGCCCACCTTGTTATATGTAAGGCCCATGGGTTGAGGCCCATTTGATGTATTAGGGGCCCATGGGTTAAGGCCCATTGAGATGTACTAGGGCCTATGGGTTGAGGCCCATTTGATGTACATATGGGGCCCAATTGGTGTGGCCCATTTAATACACATAAGACCCATGAGATTAGGCCCATTTGATGCATTCTAAGGCCCACGGGTTATGGCCCATTACAACGCACATAAGGCCCATTGGTGCGGCCCATTGATGTGGCCCACTTGATGAATATAAGGCCCATATGATATGGCCCATTTGATGTATTTAAGGCCCAACGGGATGTACCTAAGGTCCATTGCAATGTGTGATCCCAACACGGATTATGTAATGATGTTTACGACGATCGTGCCTTGGGAGCAATGTTGGTTTGACGTTCACATTGTAAGTATAATGTTGGTTAAATATCCGCATTATGACTCTCCCTAGGGCCCATTGATAAGCCCATACTTGTTGTGTGTAGGCCATCTAGGCCTATCTGCGTTATAAAGATAGTTCATTACTTTATTACATGTTTAGTATAGTTTCATGACTCATGATCATATGCGTCATATGTATGCTTGATATGAGAAGTGATTGATCATAGCATATGCCTTCAGGCAGATTGTTTATGGGCTCCCGATTAGGCGGTGTTGCCCTACATGAGCGCACGATATGCGCAGGATTGCTGCATGACTAGATAGTGTGATTCATGCATTTCGCATTACGTGACATGGTTACTGTACACCCTAGCGACATCAGGGTCGTAGCCTCCACAGGCATATCGTGGTTGGCAGGATTGGATACTGAAAATCTTATTCTACATGGGGTGTTATAGATATCCCTAGGTGAAAGTCCCTAAACCCTTATGGAACCAGTAGATTGCTCCAACGTCTAGACTGAGTGGGTGCACGAGCGCCGAGTACCGATTACTAGGAGGCCACGCTTTCCACTGTGTCATGGTTGGTTGAAAGGGGGTGCAGCCTTACTCACCCGAGTGGGGGAGGCAAAGCTAGGCTGAGTTTGACCAGCTCAAGGAATGAGTCCGCTATCGACGAGTCGAGCCCGATATTGGCAGACGGATAGTAAGGTCTCTTCCACTTACCTTATCGCACGCGATGGGGCGGTGATCTGGTTTAGAGTGTACTAAACCCCGGTGACATCCCAGATTTGAGCTGTATTGATATATGGACTTAGATGAGGACTCCTATGCTTGATTTGCACCTCGCATCACATGGCCTTAGTACGACCGACATTATTCATGCCTTGCATCGCATGGCCTTGGTACGACCAATAGTATTCATGGATCCATCAGTATATTCCTCATTACTCTGACATCGCATGATCATATTACTACCTTGCGCACACACTTTCACCACCCTCTAAGCTTTTCATAAGCTTATGCACGACCGTTGTGTGCAGGTGACGTTAGACCACAACAACGCTGAGGCAGGAGAGCATAACAGATCATCTTGGAGCTTTTTATCCAGTATTATTGTATTTTCTTTTATGCTCATTGTAATTGTAATGTTTTTTATCATAGTGGAAATGTAATGAAGTTTTCGGTTGTTGTTGTGGGTTATGCCTTTAGTTATGTTTAATACGAATCAAACTGATGTTGAAAATTCTCCTCGTAGCATCCCAAGATCAGAACCTGACGAATGGGCGCTGGGAGCCGAAAATGGGGTTCTACGGAGGCTATCGGCGCCAAATTCGACGATCGAGAATTTTGTGAGCTCAGTTTTCGAGTTTGGAGCGTGACAGTCCATGTGGTGGACGGTGTGAATGAAACACATACGCCATATGGACCCCATGTCCAAGCAATGAACGGTAGTGTGCTCCACCTGATATATATTTGAATCTGTCTTGGATGGATGGTGTGGATAAATCACACATACCTCATGTGGGACCCAGAACTTACTGACGTCACATACAGTAACTACCTAGCTGGTGTGAGGTACTCCAGCCAATCAGCTTCCCACTGTCCAGGGATTGGATGGTGGGATACAATACATATATCATGGTGGTCCACGACTACGTCCAGATAACTGGACGGTCTAGATGAAACAGATGGATAACGTGGATGAATCACGCATCAAGGTGGGGTCCACGTCAACGTGGCCCACCCGTTTTGAATCAAGGCTGATATTTATTATTTCCCTTCACCCAGGCTTGTCCAAACGAACAGTGGGGAGGGCAGCAAGGTGGGCCCATTGTGGACAATAGTTGGGCCCACTAAATGGACAACTTGGATAAAAATCATGCATCGGGGTGGGCCATCAATCGGGGAAAGAGAGAGATAAGGAGAGAGAGAGAGCGAATCGGGAGGTGGAGAGGAGTTCCACCAATATGAGATCCTCTCTATCATACACACATGCATCAATTGGGTCCCACTGAATATGGGCCCTAAAATCATAAAATCCATGATGTAAATCCCTTTCCTACCAACACATAAAAGGTCTAGATGACCTTTTACAATGGAAATCAAAATAAACATCATGATGGAGTCCATGGAGAATGGCCCCATCATGGGATGAACATCTAAATCATGATGGGCTATTGGCCACACCTAGGGTCCAAAGTGAGATCCATACCATCAATCGGTAAGCTCCACCTGGCCCATCATCAAAATCACAACCTAGTCTTATAAACACCCACCGATTGTTAATATTCTTGGTTCTATGGCTTCCCTAGTTCTTTGGCTTCAACTTAAATGGAAGATGATGAAGATTGAAGGGTTGGGATGAGAGATGAGGGGGGTAGGAAATGGGCCACACTTGGCTCTCTTTGGGAAGAGCTTGGATGTTTTCTCCCTTGGGTTGATTGGGAAATGGATTGAGAGAGAGAGAGAGAGAGGTGATGGGATGAAAAGGGATGGGTGAGTGACATGAGGGTTAACTTTGGGGATGGGTTGTGTAAGAGAAGGATGGGTTGTGATGGGAGGTGTACATGACTAATATTGATTGATTGATGTGATGGATTGGGTAGAGATTCTCTTGAAATTCGTAATGCGTAGCATTTTCCTTAAGATGAACGTGAGCCCACAACTCCTGGCCTGGGTATCACATCGTTACAAAAGACGCGACGTTGAAACTGCGGTGACGGCGCGCTCGCAATTGTACAAGTCTTGGGTCGAGTTGACTCAGATCTATATGACGCGACTTAGGGTCGCGCGCAAATGGAGATTATAGGTCACGGTTTGTCAAAATTTAACAGGGAGGATCGCAAGTCTATGGAATTGTACGGACTAGGATACGGGCCTTACACACTTCCCCATTACTTATGAAATGAACAAACTATAATAATTCTGAAACCCAAGAGGGCATAAGTGACACCCGAAAATTCGGGAGCTGAGCACCTACTCGACCCCCAAAATTCAGGGCGTTACAAGTTGGTATTAAAGCATGGTTTGAGGTTATGTTGGGTCATGAGCAGTGAGCCTGTCATAACGCACTTCTTGACTTAGTTGGGAGTGTTTGAACCCAGTGACATGTAAAGACCCTAGGACCGAGCCCTCTAACTATTTGGAACATTGTAATCATAGTCTATAATTTAGATTTATGGGGGATTTAAGCTAGAAGGAACGTTGGGGATAACACTGAGGACAAGGCTTAGGACGCTAAAGGATGATCCGAATCACACTTAGTCGAGAATGCTAAAAATTTTAGCATCACGACCGACATAGAAGAGTTAAGTGATTGAGATAGCTCACCCTACCCCAAATTCATATATCGCTCACCCGATAACCCGCTCCAATATATGACATACGTCCATTCTAATTCTAACGGGCTAGATCATCTCTGCCTTGAGTCTGAAGGACTTCTGTCTACCTGGACCATCAAGCGAACGGCCTCTTAAGCCCAAATGGGCCGTTGCCAACTTCGAATAAACCTTCTTAGCCCATTTTGAACATAGGCTCGCACTTCTGATGACTGATGAGCCATGGGATTACAACAAATGAGTCGCCTCCACCCAATATATCATGAAATGCTCAAAGGATTAGCAGACCACCACCATTTGGGCATGTCCCTCTTGAAAAAAGGACATAAGGTGGTAGAGCCATCGCCGTTAGGGGCGGGCCACCTCCAAACATCATAGAAGGTGGCGAGGCCACCCCCAGATCGGTGGGCCACTGTCGATCCCTCCAGGGGATGGCGGGGCCATCACCAAATTAGAGGGCCGCAACAGGACATCTTAGAGGACTGTCGGGCCATCGCCGCCACCCAAGCTTTAGTGGGCCCTATCACACGTGTGGACCCCCTCTCCTTGCCCCTCTTAGTTATTAAACCCTTAGGGCCCCCCTTCTAAACCCATTCCAACCCTAACCCATCTTTACTCTTACCCCATTTCAACCCCAAACCCTCAAAAATGAAATCTCTAAACCCTAAAACCCTCTTTCCAATCCACCTCAATCCTCAATCTCACTAACCACCCCCATCAACAACTCTAGGGCCATCCATTCCTATTCCATTTTGACCCAAAACCCACTTCCTTAAGGGCTAATAGATCTTTTCTCTCTAAACTAACTACCCAAACCATCTTTCCCTTAAGACTCCTCATCCCTTGTCCCATCTCCTTCCAAGGAAGAAGAAACCCCATCCTCATGGCCTTCCTTGAAGTAATCTCCTCATTCTTCTCCATTTCCTTGGTTATTTCCCTTTTGGGGAAGAAAAGAGTGGCCCCCGACCAAGCGAGGCCAAGCTGCGAGAGAAGGTCGAGGAAGAAGCAAGACGACCATGCGGGGCCAAGCCGCGAGAAGAGGTCGAAGAAGAAGTAAGACGACCTAGCAGGGCCGATCTTCGAGAAAAGGTCTAAGAGAGACTTCAACCCTCTCACTTTACCCACATAAGTGGCTCTACTAGGCGTAGAGTTTGGTAGATTCAAGAGTCGGAAGATTGTGTTTGAGGCAAACATGGATGACAATTTGTTCGGTGAGTATCAATTGCTTGACCACCTTTTAGAAAATGGATGGGGACCGATATTAAAGGGAAATTATCGTGCCAATGAGAATCTAGTGAGAGCATGCTACGCACGAATGCAAAATCCTAAGCTCGAACCACTTGGATTCGACATTGGCCTTGATAGACAAGAGGCCCACGTTGGCGTGAAAACCATCACTTAAATACTTGGTGTGGAGTGTGGAAATGTGCATGCCCATGAGGATAACCTTAAGGAGAAGCAACAAAGAGACAAGCATGCCCGCCACCTGTGTGGCCAACTCGTCGAGTGGCAAAGAGGAAGCAACATCAAGTCCTCAGATCTGACACCTGACTACCACCTGCTCCACCACATTTGTACATACAATGTGTACCCGAGAGCCAGTAATCATACATAATGTTCTCAATTTATGGTGGATTTTCTCTACCAGGTGGGACAAGGGGAGAAGGTGTGCCAACCCACCTTTGTGTTGACCCAGTTCGTGAAGGCTGCGTTGGCACCCCGTGGAAATCTGGAGGTTCCATTTAGCCGACTAATCTGTAAAATAGCACACAACTACGGATACAGACAACTGGATGAACTCCCCTACCCGATTAAGGTGATCAATGAAGACACCTTAAACCATATGAAGATGGGTCCTAAGTAGCGTAGGTGTTCACACCCCAAGTATAGGGTTGTGATGTAGTAATAAACTTGGTAAGACCGAGATCGAATCCGTAGGGACTGAAACCTGTACGTAATCTCAAATTAAGTAGAACTAGAACTAGAATAAGATGAAATCTAAATCAATTGTAATTTGAGAAATAATTATGAAGTATTAATCTAAAGTTAATGAATTCAGAGGAGGGAAACCAAGGATTCAGATGATCCACTTGTAGAGATCAGAGAGATCTTATGCTTGCATCAAGAACTCAACTGGACTTAGAGTCCCATCTTCATCCAGTTAAAGAATGTAACCATGGAAATCAAGACTGAACTTTCTTTGATATAGTTTTCAAGAGATGAAAAGTGTATGAATTAGAATGGATTCCATCACCAAACCATGCCCAGGAGACAAAGTAAACAACAAAATTAAACTAATTACCAACCAATCAATAATGAGTGAAGGTTAGGAAGGGTATCGTCATCCGACTATGCCCATGAGACGATGGTGAACAACAGGGCTTCCTAATGTCATAATCATAAAGGAAAGGAACATGCTCAAAGCTATCGCAGACCCATTGTAATTTTAGTCACAACAGACCATTAAAAATTAAAAACATTCCCATGATCAAACTAATATCAAGTTCAATTCAGTGTAAATAAAAAACACAAGAAAAAAGTTCTCCCATCACGCTACAAGCTTCACCTCTTAGCCCTAGCTAAGAGGTTTAGTTGACTATGATTAGGCTATCCTCAAAATTAATCATAAAGAAAAATAGTAAATAAAACTAAGAAAAATCTTCTCAAACTCTCTCTCTTCTGACGTCCCTACTTGGTTCCCCCCTCACCTCCATTTCTCCTTCTCTTTATAGAGGTGGAATGCCGGTGGGAGCTGCGTAAGGGTGTGCGAACAACAGAATTTACGTAACTCAACTTATGTTGATGTATTGGTGGGGCCCACTTCAGCTGACATTTGGGAAATCCATGCCGTCCACCTTGTTCCCCTCAGAATTTCAGTCGGAAGATGTGTTTTTGGCTTTCTGTTGATGAGACACACAGAGCTTTTGACTTCACCGTCGGTTGTCTTGTTTGGACGGTTTAAAACCAATCTTCATTAACTTTTGCCATTTTGTCACATAGGCTTGGGTGAGAGGGAGTGTGGGCTTCTGATGGACGGTCCAGATCAAGCCGATGAAGCACGATAGTGGCCCACAAGATTCGTCTGCAGGCTCTGTTGCGAGACAGAGCCTGCGCATTCGCGTTGCGGTAGTCGGTGGACCCATGATAGATGTTGGGCAGTAAATTCATTCCGTACATTCGAATCTACTTGAAAAGCCATTCGGGTATTGTAGTTTTCGGATTGAATTCCCACTGAGATCTTCTACTCGATCGTCCATCCTGCGTTTAACGGCTGGGAACGTGTAGACGTTTACATGAGGCCAAAAGGACATCTAGGTGTGGGTTGTGGCTGCCTCACGGGACGTATGGACGGCTCTGATCTTTCAAAAGAACGGCGAGTGGGGCCCACAATTAAGACTCGGCGTCGGCAGCGAAGACGTTGTTGCGTCTTTTATTTTTTTTGAGAGAAATCATCGGTCAGCGCAACGCTGACTGACTTTGCTTTGTTCGGTGCACAGTGCTTGTGCGTGTGCTGTGTACACGCACCATGTAAGGTGGGTCCCAACTTAATGTATACAAAGAATTTGCTCCATCTTAAGGGGTTGAGACCAAAATTGAAGCATATCCGGAGACCATGTGGGCCCCAAATCACTGATATGTGGGCTGATCTGTTCGTTGGGCCACTTTCACAAGGATCAAATGGATGATTTTTGACATGTACGGTTAATTGATAGTCTCCAGACCATTTATGAAGTTTCTAGCTGAACGAATGGTGGAAACATTGTGATCTTGCATTCTGGATGACTTTTAGGCCACTTGAACTTCAGTTTCTCGAATTTCTCGGATCGTTGGCATGTAAATCTATCGATCTTGGTCCTCTAGGGTCTGTCCCATGCTTTGGTGAATTTGGAGTGTCAAATCCATGCATTTAGCACCCTTTTTTAGTCTAAGCTCTTAAAGTCACCTTGCAACACAAACATGAGTAAAATAAGCTGTTAAACAGTACTATATTCATAAATCCAGGCAATAACTGGGTCTGATATGCAATATTTAACCCTCAATAGTAGGGCCCACATTGAAGAATTTGGGGATGAAGAAGAAGAGGAAAGTGGAGACGAAGGAGAAGATGAGAAGGAAGAAGAGAACAAAGAAGAAGAAGAAGAGGAAGAAGTCCAAGAAGCTAGCGAAGAGCCACCCATCGCTCAAGGTGGACTTGAGGGCTCGGACGCCCTCAACGCCTGAATGGCCATGATCAAAGAAAACTAGGGGAACCTGGAAAGGAGAATCAAGAAGCTATCTCGCATGGTGAAGGTGATATTATGCTGTGTCAAGAAGGAGGGAGAGCCCCCTCCTTCACCCGACTCAAAAGACCAATAGCTTAGTATAGGAGTTAGTTGTTTCCCAAGTTGTTTGAAGTAGTTAGATTCGCTTCTTTTGTTAGGCATGTAGTGGTTAATTCCTGTTTTAACTAGGTCATAGTTTCTTTATGTTTTTTTTCGTCGACTGGTAACTCTTGTATTCCCTGTGCAAGTAATGTAACAACCCATGTATCAATGACATTTAACCATAATGAGAATGCTTAGAGTTTCCTATATTTGCATAATACTTGAAATTTCTGATACATGGCTGTTAATACTTCGAATGATATCTCCATTAAAATGTGTGTATGCTTGAATGTATGTATTTGTGGCTCTCTTGTACAAAACTCTTCAAGAATGCCTTTTAGGAAATGGGATCTTAGGGAGATGGTTGTTTAGTCTGCCTGACTCATGGCAGACTAGTTGAGAGAAACCATCCTGCTCCTGACGAATAGCCGGGCCGCCAGGGGATGGCCGATTAACCTAATGCAAGGAATGTTGTCCAAGAAAACATTCCAGAAACGCAGCCGACCTAGGACACGACTTCCACACCCCGAACGGCTTGGGCCACAAGCACAATGGAGCAAATGTTACTTGTTATGCAACAGTACCAGTAGACACTAGCTACTTTGGTGGGGACTTTGACCCACAACATGAACATGCACTCACCAGAGCAATCCGTGTCGGTGGTCGCCATAAGCAATCCATTCGAGCGGTTCTAGAGGCTCCGGTTGCCTACTTTTGTTGGCATCCATCGCCTCGAAGAAGTCAAGTTCTGGCTAAATCGGGTCACCAAGACGATTCGGCCCTTCCATTGCACCGAGGCCGAGAAGGTCGAGTTAATCTCCTACCTCTTTGAGAAAGAGGCTGACTGATGGTGGGCGAGCATGTTGAGGGCCGTCCGGCCAATTTTGTTTGGACATGGGAAGAGTTTGAAGTGCGTTTCTTCTAAAAATACTTCCCACAGACCTACAGGAATGAGAAGGAAAACAAGTCATTGCGCCTCCAACAGGGGGATGTTGGATACCAAAAAAAAAAAGGATCAACAGCTACGGACTATTAGAGATTATTACTACGGTTTTAATCTGTAGCTATACTTCTACGGACTTAAACCTTAGCTAAAAGAGACTCACGTCCCATAAGGGCCTCTATGAGGCCCATCGAAATGAATGCGCTTTATCTAATCCGTCCATCCGTTTTATAGATCATTGTAAGGCATGATCCAAAAAAATGAGAAGAATCAAGGGCTCAAGTAGACCACACCATAGGAAACATGGATATTAAGTGCATACCGTAGTTCTTTATTGTGGTCTACTCGGCCCTTCGATCATCCTAGAATAATGATCTAAAATTACTTTTCAAAATAAATGGAAGGAGTTGATAAATCACATACATCACGGTGGGCCCCACGGGTCCTTAGCTAGACCGTCCGCCTCATCTCACTCTCCTACGGTCCCCAAAACACAACAGGGCCCGTTCCACACCCCCCCCCTCTCTCTCTCTCGTGCTCCATTGCCCTAGCCCTCTCCCTCTCCCACTCCCTCTCTCGTTCCCTCTCCCTCTCGCAATCTTGCTGCCACTCTTCGATGATCCATAGTCAGGTAAAAACGGAAGGTTTCTTCCCGTCAGGTAAAAACGGAGGGTTTCTTCCCCAAATCCGATGATCCATCGTCGTTGGTCTCTCTCTCTCTCTCTCTCTCTCTCTCTCTCTGTCTCTCTCAAACATTGAATGTCCAAACCCTAGCCGTTTTCTTTTATTTGTTTTCTTTCATTTCTTTCTCTTTATATATATTTTTTCTTTTTAATGCCCATTTGGTTGATTCAAATGTCATACACTTCCATGAGATTTTGTACCGAATAAGACTGATTAATCATGATATTTGGTGCATTTCTGTCTAATATCTCTGTGCATTTTCATCTAATATCTCTGTGCATTTCATGAGATTTATTTTTACTGCCCTTTGGTTTATTCGACGGCTCATTGAATCTTGAGTTTCGTCTAATATTCCCTGCCAAAATGTGATAGTGTTGGTGATTATGGCAACAATAGCCAAGTATTTGTTAAGCAAATGTATGGTTGTTTGATGCATAGGATTGTATATGTATAGGCCAATGGATGATGTTCCAGACTGTGGATGGTTGTTGCTTCAAAAAATCATATAGACTGGAGCATTTCAACGTTTGGAGCAGATATAGATCATCAGCATCATTTAAGTCTTTCTCTCAACAACTGGGGTCTGCTATAATACTCTTGTTCTGCCATTCTGCTCAATAAGCTTGAAATGTAGATTGTTAGGATTTATGAGAAAATGTTATGGCAACATGATACAAGACCCTCCTTTATCTGGGTTTGGGACCTGCAAGAAGAATGCAAAACTCCTACTGATGGAATGTTTGGTATAGAAATAGACAGCTTCAGTCTCAATGAGAAACATTGCAAAAATGGAAGTTTTAGAATCTTCAGATACAGAAGATTTTTGGTATTGGACAGTTTGCTGTTGTCTTGGAGGTATCATGTGTTTCTTTGCAAAATTTAGAGCAGTTGTCATTGTATTCGAACAATCTCTCAGGGGAAATACCAGCTTCTTTAGGAAATAAATGTTATGTTCTTAAATGCAGATATCTCCATTTGCTCAATTAGTTTTCACATGAACTTTTTGTTGTCAGCATGGTATGCATATCTAGAATGCTCCTTTTTACTGCATCGTCTAGGTAGGATTTATCTGAAGAAATATACAGATTGTAGAGGCATTCTACTTATTTGATTGAACTTTTGATTAAATGTTTAAGTACCTTCATTGTATGGAACTCATTTTATAGTTCCATATCCAAGTATGAGTGCCACTTCAATAACATCCATTGATTTTGTTTTTGAATGAACAAATCTGGTTGTCTTCACTGAGTTCTATAACAATCAGATTCCTGCTCAATCGGAACATTATATTAATTTAGCAAGTGACATCCTCACAGGTTGCCGAGTTAGTTTTTGGAAAGAAAAAGTGATATTTCAGGCATCTCAGAAGCCATTCCATATCTCTGTGGTCATTCTTAACAAAGTTTTGAATGTTCCCTAGCCCTACTAATCCTACACCTGATTCCTAATATGTTAGATTAGCTTAATTTAATTCAGTTTTACTATTAACTTTTTTGCTAAGTCCTATATGTGCTACAAGATCTTATCCATTTCCCATAGCTCACCCCAATTTGTTAATCAGTTACTTGTTAGTTTAGATTACTTGTAATTCATTTTTATTTGGGACTTTGTGAATATTCATTTTTAATTGTTCTTATTCTTGTCTAATTTCCTTTGTTTTAGTGTTTCCATCGTCTAAATAAATATTATTTGCAGAAGTGTCCTCATGCCTAGGATTTTTGGAATTTGCTATGCCGGACACTTTAGGACGATTTGAAACTTGGCAGTTGTGCCACGTGCCCAAGTAACACTGACAGGGACCAAGAATTCATTGATTTTCTGTTGCTGTAAAAAATGAAAAGGAAAACTTAACAACTTGTTCTAAACATCCCAACAATACATAGAAAATTAAACTCATATGGTTTAACAAGAGAGTAGAACAATGCAGAAATTGGCGTTGCGTTTGTCTGTAAGTAACCATTTCAGAAAATTACAAAAGCAATCCTCATTCTCACACATGATGCAAAATGAGAGATATTTCTAATGGTTGGATTTCCCAACAGCTTACAATGGATGTTCCAAATATCATGATTCAAACTGCCAAATACTCACATATAAGAGAAACGGATTAGAAAATATAAGTCCTTAAATTTATTTATTTATTTATTATTTATTATTTATTTTTTTGAAAAAGGCATTAGCCATGGATTTCATTGAAAGTATGGATAGATACTTACATCAAAATATTCACATGTCAGAGCAACATATTTAGAAAATATTGAGTCTTTCGGAAGCACAAATACTTAATTGATCTGCTATGGATAGATACTTACATGAAAGACTAATGTTTTGCAATTTGTTTCAGAGGACAATTCCTGCAACAATTCTTTTTTCTTTTTTGTCCAATTTGATTTGAATCAACTAGCCAAATCATGGATCGTCCAATTTTAGTAACAATGCTCTACTCTTATGTCCCACTAGTGTGCATGTAAAAAGGCCAAGTTTCAGATCATTGTACAATGCTTCTTTGCTGGGGACCTATCTTGTGGAGATTGAACTTCTCTCCATTATGCAATGAACAAGCATATTCCTACAGGGATTATCCTCTCTATCTCTCACTTAAACCTATTGTTTCTGTCTTATGTTATCTCATCATATTTGCTTTTGCAGTTACCTATGTATAGTTGAGTTGTTTTTTTCATCCTCTAGAATTGCTCACTTTCTTTGACTGGTGTTATTGCCTCTGCTTTTGCAAGTGGTGAATAATATGCAATCATGTCCTGTATTTTAGATTTCATGCACTGTATATGCCACTCAGATGTTGCACCGTTACACTGTGCATGCCACTGTATATGCTACTTGGATGTTGCACCGTTACACTGCAAATTGTAAATATCGCTTCTAAACATGTCTTGAACTGTCAAACATGATTGTACATTTGGAAGACCCCATTTAGATACCAAAATGTGTTTATTTACATTCCCTAGTTGGGATGTCTATGGCTCACACGGCTAAGATCAATTTTTTCTTTCTTAGTTTTGGTAGTGAATTCTTTATCCCAAGGAACTTGTTTTTCTACCATGCCTAGGTTTGAGAGTTCTAGTATTGTTTCTGCTTTGGCCTTGCTGATTTAGGTTGGCCTATGCATGCATTTTTTAGCAACTCTTGTGACTTTCGATTTCAACTCCTAAGGTCATCTGTTGGTGGAGTTCTGATTTTCCCCCATTTTCTTCGTGTTCTACTCAATATCTTTTGTATTATGGGTGCTCATGTGAGTACTGATTTGTATAATCTTTGGATATCATCCTGCTGGCTTGGTGTATGCTTCTCAATGAAAAGGTCTCTTTTAGGATGCAGTGGCCACAGTATTCAGATTTACAGGTTAATGGTATGGTGGACTTCCACTCATCTATTCGGATTTTACTACTGACAGTCTTGGTGTATGCTTCTCAATGAACTCATTTTTTTATTTTTTTGTTTTTTGTTTTCGTTTTCGTTTTCGTTTTGTTTTTGTTTTTGTTTTTTTTTTTGTTTCTGATTTTGTTTTTGTTTTTGTTTTTGTTTTTGTTTTTTGTTTTTTTTGTTTTTGTTTTGTTTTTGGCGTCTACCACAGTCTTGGGTGGATCGTACTTGAAAATGTTGATTCAACCATCAAACATTCTTTTGTTAGTCATCTTCTTTTCCCTTAACAACAATGGTGTTGACATAAACAATGTGTCATATGCGTGGGACATCCAGGTTGTATTAATTATGTTGCATTATCTTGGATTGCTGCGTACTATGTTTCCTTATACTTCTATTAGTTGCCTTGATTATGTTATACTTTCGTGTGCACAATTTAAGTTTACAATGTGTGGAGCCCATTTTAGTAATTCTTTTTCTGCTTATAGTTTCTCGAGTGCTTTGCATGACAGTGAAGTTGTTCTATCCCCATTTTGAGAAGGGAACCTCAAGGATCGATTCACGCATGATACCCAGAAGTGCATTAATAAGTTTCAAATAGATTTCCAAACTTCAATGGTAGATGACTTGCATACTTCTGGATTCATTGAAGGTAATATATTTTCTTTGAAGACATCCTGACGATCATGCATCTTTTGATGGGGACATTTCGCGCACATGCACGCCCCCCCTTCCGCACGTACACAAGGAGGAGGGCCCCACCATCGATCTGGATCGATGACGACGTCCAGGGAGGCCTCCTAGTTAGAGGGCTATGTTTTGGTTCGTTGGAGTGGACCCGATAGTCATATGAATCCCACCATGGGTTCTTATGATCGTGGCCAACTATTTTAATTAATCTAGTACTTTGAGTTTTGTTTATTATTGTTATTAGGAATATCATGGACGGTTTAGATTGCTTTGATTAGTCGTTATTTTTGATTACTTTGTTGCCACGTAATAGGTCGCACACATGGCACGAGTTTTGGGGTATATGGTTTTATTATAAATAGGCACCCCTTGTAGTCTTTTTAATTCAATGAAGATTAATAAAATTTCTGCATTTTTCTGGTCCTCTAAATTCTTGAGTTGCGGAGATTCAATTGGGTGTGAAACTCTCCCTTCCTCGAAGGGCTGACTACCGTGGTGCGAAGCTACACTTATACCGATTCGCCCTTACCTTATACCATTCATATTTCTCTTTTCCTACAAGCATGCCATCTACAAATCTATTAATATTTGCAGGCGTTTCCCCATTTACAGGAGATTTCTAGAATTTGGCCTTGCAGGAGGGTTGAAACTTCGGCGGAACAGCACACACAAACTATTTATCGGATCGAGCTGAGATTTGGAAGTTTTGGAGTCCATCCCTAGCTGATCAGGGCTAAGGTGACCTTTTTCTGTATAGTGAGATCCACATGTGCGGCCGGGATCACATGTACGTGTGTCTGGGTCATTATTGTTGTCCACGCGTGCGGTACTTCTCTGGTTCAACTCTCCTCTCTTTCACTCCGCTTTCACCCAAAATCCCTAAACTTAACCCTAAATTACTCAAATCTCCAATTTTATGCCCTTTCTTCAACCTTAGGGTTCCCCGAATTGAAATTTCTGAATCCCTTGGATTGAGAAAATTATTTTTGTGCATGTGTGGATGAATTTACCCTTCTTTGATTCTTGTTCAGTATATAATTTTGATTGATCCGGCCCTAGCATGTGTAGGCCTGGACCTGCATAGATTCCCCTTGATTGAATGCTTAAACTTTTGTGTGGGATGTGGAATTTTGTATAATTGTTTCTGAACTATCATGATCTAAAGCTTGACAATTTTGCACATCATATTTGAATTTCATATCCTGCATCACCTTTCCTGTACTAGAGTATGTAGGATGCATTTGGCAGAGCTTTGACTATTCTCTCTCTAACAGAAGTAGAAGCAGTAGTTACTGATTCAGTCTCTTGTTTTTTTACACAAGCACACACTTTTTTTTTTTTTTTTTTACACACACACACACCACCACACACACATGCTGTAGTGGGATTTCACCACCTATGGGTACTCGAACCCTCAACCAGGTGTTGATACTCCTGAGAGTCTACCACCGATTCAGTCTCTTGTTGTTTTGGAGAAAGAAGTAAAATTATTTGTTCAAAATATTACGGGGCTTTTGTCATCTTCGACTTATTCCGAGGTATTTTATACTTCTAATCATGTGATGTGCTAGGATCATATGAGAGGTTGAAAGCACCCAAAATAGGATTCAGTGAAGCGCCTTTGAGTAATGAAATTACAAAATTGTTTTCAAATTTTTTTCCTGTAAAAAGTTATGAAATTAAGAATTGCGGAACCGATGTTGTACAAGTATGACATCTAACCCATCCAACATACGAATCCTGTGATCTAGTTTCAAATGTCACAAGGTAACTACTGTTGATCCTTACATATCTTATTTTCATTAGATACTTACTCACACGGTACAATCCATCCATCAGACTGGCACCATTGTATCGATGACGTAGCCAAAGTAACAGGCCGATCCATTGGTCATGTGGGTCATAGTTTGCAAAACAAATGTATGGTTCTGAAAATATTAGCTGAAGTTTTCTAACACATCCACCTATTTCCAATACCAGGGTGCACATGCCGATTGGACCAGATTTTATTTTTGGGAAAACTTGTACAAGGTTGGACCAACGTGATGGATGGATTAGATCTTGCTTGTATGTACTGCCATGTTGGTGCATGTGTATAGTGTACACGAGCTTTATTACACATGTATGTGCACTTAGCGAAGCTTTGTTCTTGATGTAAAGTTTTTCCTTCAAATTAGAAGGAGGTTTCTAAGTTCTTTCTTTTCTTTTGCTCTGTTCTTGTTGTATACTTTTGTTTGCTCAAATTGGAAAGGAGGTTTCTAAGTTCTTTTGTTTCTTTCTTTTCCTTTTCTTTTAATAGGCTTGTCAGTTGATGGCAATTCGCAAGGAGTAGAACGACTATATGGAGCTCTTTTTGCTTATTTGTGGCCGGGGATGATTTGTAAGGAGTAGAGGTGAACTTTTCTTTATTTCTATGTTACCTTTTCTTTAGGGCATGTTTGATTTTTCAAATTCATTGTAAATGCCTAGTAAATACCTACTTATTACAAGTTCACCCTGTTTGGAAATAGGCAGGTATTTCTACTTAGGAAAACGGTCTAAAAGGATTAACTTAAATTTGTGGGCCCCACCATGATGTATATGACATATCCGTGTTGTCCATCTGCTTTACCATGACATTTTGAGGCATGAGTTGAAAAATGAGGCAGATCCAATATTGAAGTGGCCCACACCAAAGTAAACAGTGGCCCTAAGAAGTTTTTAACGGTGGGTGTTCAATTTCCTTTTTTCTGTGGTGTGGTCCACTTGAACTTTAAATCTGACTTATTTTTTGGCTCATACCCTAAATTTAGTTGGCATAACGGATGGACGGTGTGGATAACCCACATATCATCGTGGGCCCCACAAATATTTGGCAGCATCCTTGATTTTAGCGTTGAGAAAAGTAAGAGTCAAATTAATTCTCGAAAACGATACGGTAATTACACATGGAAATAATTATTACCTATTTACAATGCAATTACATTTACTTTAGAAAACCAAACAGGCCCTTAAATTTTTTAATTAATTGATTAATTATTATTATTATTATTATTATTTTTTGGTTCTTTCTCCCTTTCTAACGGAATTGTCTAATCATATGTGAGAGACATGATGGCCCTTGTGTGAGCTTGTAAGACAGAATACTCTCTCGTTGTGCATGTAATTAAGTGTGATGTATGTCTTCTATTATTATTTATCTGGATTAGTTTAGATGGGTTTGTAAGCCATGAAGTCTTTATCCTTATTAGCTTAGATGAATTGATATGTCAGGCATGTATTAGCAATGGTAAGAGGTACCATTATTATAAATTCTTAAAAAATAAATAAAAAGGAAATAGCTACAGATATTGCTCATAGCCCTTGATCTAGCAACCGCAGCTGTTGTTAACTTCCGCCTATTGCTACGGATCGCTTGCTACTTTTAGTTATAAATATTATCCGTAGCTATACATTTAGCTACGGAAAGTATGGCTACGGATTGAATCTGTAGCTATTAGTTCTATGGCTCGTTAGCTACGTATTAAATTCGTAGCCATAGATTTCAGACCTATTGCTACGGTACCTATTGCCACAATTGTGCTACGGATGATAACCGTAGCCATACGTCTTTAGGTACGACTTTTATCCATGGCCGTTGCCTCGTTTTCTGGTAGTGAGCTGAATACGAGAACCGCTTCACTGAATTGTCATACTACGCACCCTGAATTTCTGCGGATGAGGACACCCGGATGCGGCGTTTCACCGAAGGCCTAAGGGCCGGCATTCGCACGAAGATGTGCTGCGCGAATATTTGTTCTTATGCTGACCTGGTGGAGATGTTCATGCGTTTTAAGCAGGATGGAGAGCGGGTCTCTCGAGCCCATCTACAATTAGGCTCGTGAGGCAGGGCAGAGCGGCAGTCTTCATCGTTCGCAGGGAAGAGGCCACGCCCAAACTCGCTTCCCAGACTCGTGACTCCACTATTCGCCTATGTGCGAGCTGATCGTATTTGCGAATATTGCAAAAAGGTGGGTCATTCAGAGTCCTACTTCTCTAGGATAAGGGATGACGGCTACGTACCCCCTCAGCGCATCAGCCGACCGCCTCAACAAGCCATATGGACTCCCCCTCAGCGGGCCCTGGGTCCTGCCCAGCAGTTCCTCCGCCCACTTGCGCCTTAGAATAGGCTGCCACAACAGCCTATGCATCAGCCCAACCTGCCACAACAAGCCTGGGTTTATACAATGGCGACAAATAGTCTGGATGCGCCCATGCCCACGACATTCGAAGTAACAACTCATGTCTGAGGTACCCTTGTATTCCTTTTGGTGGACACTGGGTCCACTATGTCTCTAATATCATGTATCGCAATCAAGCATTTAGAACTACCCACCGTTCCCATGTCGGGGGTGAGGATCATCGTGGCAGCCGAGACTTTCTCGAAAGCTACAAAAGTGTGCCGAGGCTGCCCTATAGACTTGGGGGGTAAGAGAACACACATAGACCTAATCGTCACAAAGGTCTTCCATTATAACGTCATCTTGAGCATGAAGTGGCTCACTGCAATGAAAGCAGAAATAGATTGCGAAACTCGGACGGTGACGATCCATGAGACGATGACACTTCCTTTACGTTTTCGGTCTAGGTTAACTACCCCCATCGAATTCTATGTTATGCTTCCTTAGAGGAAGGCTACGACGAAGTTTCACTAGCGTGTACGCCTGTTGTCTGAGACTACATAGACGTATTCAAACCCATACCTGGGCTCCCTCCTCAGAGGGAGATTGATTTCACCATTGAATTGCTACTAGGTGCTACACTCATTTCTTTACCAACCTATCGCATGCCCCCATGCAAAATGGAGGAGCTTAGGACTCAAATTGATGATCTACTAGAGTTAGGCTTCATCCAGCCCATTGTCTCACCTTAGGGAGCTCCAGTTCTATTTGTAAAGAAGAAAGACGACACCTAGCGGTTGTGCATTGACTACAGGAGGCTAAACCACATCATAGTGAGAAACAAATACTCGCTGCCTAGGATCGATGACTTATTCGATAAACTGAGAGGTGCACAACATTTCTCAAAGATTGACTTACAATTAGGGTACCACCAATTACGGGTCAGGAAGGAGGACGTACAGAAAACAGCCTTTATGACAAATTTCGGACATTATGAGTTCCTAGTCATGCCTTTCAGGCTCATGAATGCACCGGCTGTGTTCATGAATCTTATGAATAGAGTCTTCAGACATTTTCTATATAGATTCGTGTTCATCGACGACATATTGGTGTACTCGAAGAGTCAAGAGGATCATGAAGAACACTTACGAGCAATCCTCGAGACACTCAAGCGAAACTAACTGTTTGCCCAATTCCAAAAATGCAACTTCTGGAAGGAAGAGGTCAAATTTCTAGGACATGTGGTGTCTAAGGATGACATTTCCGTGGATCTCGCCAAGGTGGCAACCATGCAAGACTGGAAGTAACTATTCTCGGTTACCGAAGTGAGAAGCTTTCTTGGGCTGGCAGGATACTATCACCGGTTCATTAACGATTTCTCAAAAATAGCTCGACTATTAGTCCTAACTCACTCGGAAGGACATTAAGTTCTCCTGGAACGAAAGGGAGGAGGAGGCCTTTGAGGAACTGAAGGATAAATTAACGTTAGCACCAGTGCTCATCTTGCTTGAATAGGGAGTCAAATATACCATTTATACGGATGCCTATCGAGTAGGCTTGGGCTGCGTACTTATGCAAAAGGACAGAGTCATCGCCTACGCCTCTCGACAATTAAGAAAACATGAAGAGAACTATCCTACTCATGACCTTGAGTTGGTAGCGGTCATCTTCGCTCTGAAGCTATGGAGGCACTATCTTTACAGGGAAGAATTCAAACTCTTCCGCAATCATAAGAGCCTTAAATACATATTCACACAGAGATTTGAACATGAGGCAACGTCCCTGGATAGAGATGTTGAAGGATTTCAAATTTGAGGTTTCCTACCACCCAGGCAAGGCCAACTTGGTGGCAAACGCCTTGAGTCACAAAAGGGCACTGGAGTTTGCGGCCCCAATAATGGTGGAAGAATGGAGCATGGTGGAGTTCGTACGAGACTTCGACATGAAGCTGACGATGGAAGAACTGTACGAGGCTATAGCCCACATCCACGTTCAACCATTGATTGATAGTCGAATCATTGAGGCCAAGGGAGTGATGAATTGCTAAAAAGAATGAAGGGAATAACGGGAGGCAATGATGAGTCTGAATGGAGGGTCGGGTCCGATGGAGGCTTGTGATTCTAGGGCCGCTTATGTGTCCCCAACCTTCCTAGACTAAGGGAAGAAGTTTTGAGTGCCGCCCACAACTCCAAGCTAGCAATACACCTGGGAAGCACTAAAATGTACCGAGACCTTAAGCGGAACTATTGGTGGAACAATATGAAGAGGTAGATAGCAGACTATGTGTCGCGATGTCTCACCTGCCAATAGGTCAAGGCAGAGCACCGCTGGCCACCAGGTCTTTTGCAGCCCATGCGTTTGACCGAGTGGAAATGAGATTTCATATCCATGGATTTCATTTCTGGCTTGCCCAAAACGAGGAAGGGACACGATTTAATTCGGGTGATTGTGGACAGATTAACAAAATTGGCCCACTTTCTCCCAATCCGGGCTTCTAACTTAGCCGATGGTCTAGCTAAATTGTATATTAAGGAGATAATACGGTTTCATGACGTCCATTTGGAAATTGTGTCGGACAGAGATACCCGTTTTACATCACTATTCTGGACACGGATACAAGAAGTAGTGGGGGTAAAATTGAAATTCAGCACTGCTTTCCACCCATAGACAAATGGGCAGACGAAGCAGGTGAACCGCATATTGGAATATATGTTGTGGGCTTGTGCATTAGACTTCTAGGATAGTTGGGATGATTGCCTCCCCTATGCCAAGTTCGCCTACAATAATAGCTTCCAAGCTAGTATTGGCATGACACCTTAGAAGCTTTGTATGGGCGCCCATGTTGGACTCCACATTGTTGGGCAGAAATTGGCGAGAAAAGCCTGATAGGGCCTGACCTGGTACGAATGACTATCAAGAAGATTAAAGTTATCCAGCATCGTCTCTTAGCGGCCCAAAAGTAGGTAGAAGAGCTATGCGGACACAAGGCGAAGGGACTTGGAATTTGAAGCAGGAGACTGTATTCCTAAAAATTTTACTAGTGAAATGAGTCCTACGTTTTGGCAAGAAAGGGAAGCTCACTTCGCAATACATTAGGCCTTTTCAAATGCTTGACCACATAGGCCCTGTTGCATATTGCCTGGCCCTACCCACACCTCTTGCTGGGGTACACAATGTATTTCACATTTATATGTTGAAGAAGTACATCCCCGATTCCACTCATGTCATCAAGTGGGGGCATGTGGAGCTTAAAAAAATGACGCTTATATCCTCCGACCCTCTCAGATTCTAGATAAGAAGGAACAAGTGGTTCGAAACAAGGTCATCTCGCTAGTAAAGGTGTTATGGACACACCATGGTGAAGAGGAAGCCACTTGGGAGACAGAAGTGAAGATTCACAAGCATTACCCAAGCCTACTTAAGCAGTACGAACGTGTACAAATTTCGAAGATGAAATTTATTTATAAGGGGGATCGTAACACCCTGGCCAACCAGAGCAGCGTCCATTAGCTGATTGTCGTAGGACCGCACTAGACAGTCGCATTGTGTGCACGCGTGGGGCCCTCCATCGATAAGCTAGGACAAGCTAAATTGCCAACGCGAACAAGCCTGAGCATGTTCGGGACGGGCGCGGGCCATAGAGTCGGTCTACCTAGTAGTACATTACGACAAACTGTAATGGCCATGTAACGCTTGTAAAAGGTCCAATAAATTCGAAACCATGGGAAACTGTGGACCTCATTGGGCTTGTGGTCCGTGCGAACGGTAGACCCAAATAACGCCTTAAAATGGACAATTTAGATCGTCAAGTCGGCACTTGCAAGGCGCGACTCTCCGAGTATAAAACTTGAAAATCTGAAATTTAAACAATTGACCCCACCACTAAAGACAACGAATTACGACTTCCCGACCTTTAGATTTCCTCCAAACCCAAGCCATAGATCAGGGATATTTCCCTGCCCCTATTCACCAAATTAGACCCCTGATCGAATGATAGTGACCGTCAATCGTAAATTAGACCCCTGCGATCAATTACTGCATTCGTTTTCCACCAAACTTGAGATAGCCCCTCATCAGACTATGAGCCACCTATCCCATGGCACAGATGGGCCAGCGGGCCACTGGGACAACCCCAAGGACCATAAATGTACCCCCTAAGGTCATATACATTAAGACTAGCCACCCTAGGGCCATTTGAGCTATGTTTCAGACTATATAAACTCAAAACACTCCCTCCCTCACTCCCATCCAAAATTTTCCAGCAAAGAAGGGAGAGAGAGAGAGAGAGAGAGAGAGAGAGAGAGAGAGAGAGGAGCTTAAAAGGGCTGGGAATTCAGAAAATTCCCTCTCTTACCACGACTTAACGCCGGAAACCGTTACTTTGCCGCCACAGAGGTGATTTGCTGGTACTTTGCGAGCCACATGCATGTGTCCTAACCTACAGATCCATTTGGCATAGGGCTCTGACACGTCAATTGTTGAGGGTCAAATATTGCATATTAGACCCCAGTTATTACTTGGTTTTACGTATATGATAATGCTTAAACGTTCTATTTTAA